>OZ038395.1:570747-1170747 GCA_964036045.1 Eutreptiella sp. 'Long Island Sound 2002'
TGAGGGTGAGGCTCTGCTTGCGGGGCGGGGACGGCCGGGGCTTGCTGCCCACCTCCGCCGTGTGCGGCAGTATCCCGGCGCGCTTGGCAAGCTCCTGCTGCGGGGACCAGCGGCGGTCCCCGTGGCCTCCGCGGTCCCCGTGGCCTCCGCGGCCCCTGCTGGCGTCCGACCCCGACCACGGAACCACGTGGCCTCCGTTGCCGCCGGGCCGGGTCGACGCAGGCGTGTCGGGACGGGACTCCACGCGCTGCAAGAACGTGAGGCGGTGTGCCCCCGCCGCCGGGGCTCGCGTGGCCTGGACTCGCGCGGTGCTGCCGGGGGTCGGAGGACTCGGATCTTCAGACAGTGACCCGGGCGTGCTCCGGCCCGTCGGCCCCCCACGTCGGGGGAGCACCGTGCCCGGCGACACTCGGTGCGATACCCTGACGCACTCGGCCTTGTGGTCGATGGGCATGGCAGGGGAGGCAGCGCCCGGCGGGGCGGCCTGTTGCGAGTCCCGCCGGAGGTGCAGAGGGGACCGGGGCGAAGTGGGGGCGGTGCCGGTCTCCGCGACATTCAGAGGGGACCGCGCGAGCTTTCGGTCGGGGGAGGCGGACGCGCCCTCCGCCCCGGTGGCCTCCGCGGGGCTGACCCCACGGCCAGCGCCCTCATCGCCGAGGCTGAGGCGGGACGGTCCCAAACTCGTGGGAGAACCGTCGAGGTCGCAGTACGTCATCACAGGGCTATGGGAGCTCCACGGACCACTTGTCTGTCGGGCCGTGGGGGTTGAAGGGAGGAGGGCGGCACCGTGGTCTCGGTGAAGGCTCCAAGCCCTGGTTTGGTGTCTGTGACTGGGGCTGAAAGTGGCGCTGGGGTCCCTGCTGAGGCTCCAAGGGCTGCTGGACATTCTGTTGCAGGGGGTTGAAGGGGTGCTGAGGTCCCTGAGGCTCCAAGGGCTGCTTGTCATCCTGTGAGAGGGCGTCAGAGGGCTGCCGTGCTCTCTGCTGACGGGGGTGCCGGGGTCTCTGCCAGGGCACCATGGGGCGCTGGGTTTTCTGTTTGGGCTCCAAGGCACACTGGACTGTGTTGCCGGGCTCCAGAGGGTGCTTGGCTCTCTGGTCCAGGGGGTAGTTGGCTCCATGGGAGGGGTCCAATGTGTACTGCTCTGTCGGTCCGGGCTCCACGGGGTACAGGGGTCCCTGAGGGGGGTGGCCGGTTCGATGCTCAGACTGAACTTCTTGCCGTACCGCAGCCGACGGGCATAGTGACGCAGCTGGTCAATCGATGGATGGAAGACAAAGGGCTTCGGGCGGAGGAAGGCCAGCATGATTTGCAGACGCGCCCTCGTTTGCAGTTCCCTGATGGAATGAATCGAGTCTCTCCCGATCGCACACAACGCCCGTGGTCCTCAAATCGCAAGGGCAACAATTTTTGGTTGGTGCGCTACAACGCTCGGTCCGCGTGGCGCAGCGACAAAAGCGGAACAAAACGAGCAAACGACGAGCACCACGTCACAAGGATGGAGACTGCATGGACACATGAATCGGGTGACCGTGTGGGGCCTGCAATCATGGCCGCAATGGGACACAATGCACATTCGAAATCATGAAACGCATGTCTCCTCTTCGATACGCCTGTGTTCTTGGCTACACCGTTCGGCCGTCTGACCTTGTTCTTTCTGCTAAAATAAAATACTTATTTGTCTACTGAGGAACATGTACAGACCGAGCACCACGCGAAAAATGCGGAAAAATGCCACACCTCTGAATTTTATGCTCTTCGTGGGGCTTGTGATTCTTGAGTCGGCTGTTGGATACCTGCAGCCGTTGCTTCAAATTGTCGATCAACTTGAAGAGAGGTCGTTGCTCAAGGCAGTGCTTGTGCCAAAATCCAATGTACAAATCCGTTGCTACGCGTTCCCGCATCTGTGGATTTGAAATAAAGATGCCACATGCCCCTGGGGAACTGACAAGTACCAGCACAATCGCCCTCCTAGCTCGGGGATGCCAAGGGGAAAATGCCATCGGAGCAATGTGACTTCCAAGAATCCCCCACCCCCCCTGGACACCTTTGGCCATTTGTGGTGCGCATGTTGTGTGGGGGACATGGGCCGGCGCACATGCTACGAGCCGCGGCTTGGAGCAATTACTATGCCCAATTACTCGCCCAATCCATGCATCGTGCAAATAGTAGTGGCGGTGTGGGTGCCAAAAAAGCTTCGAGAGGAAACAGGCATGAGGCGAATTCTATTGTGCTGCATACGCTCTGCCACAACAGCAAGTGGTGTAATAGGAAGTGAGGGGAGCTGTGTGAAGATTGGCCTCGGCAGCGGAAACCATTAGAAACGGCTGTTGTCAAGCAAACTGTGAAAACGAATGCATGCTCAAACACGCAGTGACACGGAATGGGAGCAGCAAATCACAGGCTCTTTTTAGCAAGGGTTCCTCCTGATCCCGGATGTAGTCTCCAACTTGTCCCTCCAACTTGCGCCTGGTGATGCTCTTTCTCCATGTACCCGATGTCCTCTTCTTGGCGCCGTAAACTGTTGGTGTGCCTTCCTTGGGTCCACGTATTTTGCGAACTCCCATTTGCCTTTTTCTCTTCAACCTAATGGACCACGGCTACGTTCACATTGAGTTGTACCTTACTTGCCTTTCTGCCCTCTACAATTGCCCCCACCCGTTCGGCCGGCCTTGTACACCTATTTCTCTCCATCCCGTTTCTTCCCCAGGTTTCCACCCGCCGCCCGCGCCTCCATCATCGCGCCAAGATCCCTCGCTTGCTTGCCCCACCTTCAAGGGGCGAATCACGACCTTCTTGCGGCATCTCACATTCGTCACTTGGTCGCGTCCTCCCACCATGGCGCACTTCGTGCCACACCAAACCTTTCCTGTATCTTTCCATCAACGTTGTTTGTCTCATTCTTGGATGTTGCACCGGGTCGATGTTCATAACTATTCATAATCATTCATAACTATGTGTACAACATACACTTGTGCTTGGTGCAGGTACATCGTCGGCAGGCAAGTAAGCACTAAACAAAGTAGACTCGTCGTTCGGTTCCAAAATGGCCCCCAAAAGATGCCAAAATCATCTCACCATCATAGCACCGTCAAAATCCCTTCCGAAAGGCTCGATAGTTTCAAGCACAATTTAACGGGCGCCCGGCGAACACATTTGTGCGCGTCACTGTTCGCCCCCGGAGTGGTGACGTGGCCCTGCCACTTGACGACACATGTTTGCGCGGGTAAACTAGAGGGCCCACATGAAGGAGAGAAGGGGAAGCAAGCATTGCGCACACTTGGTGATTAATGGCGACGCTAGCATCAACACGTATCACAAAGGAGGCACCGCCAGAAGCATCGGTTCGCTTAAGTAGAGGGCTATGAGGTTCCTGAGACAGTGGAAAGAAGGTGTGTTGTACGTAATACGGCCAACATGACCATGGTCGTTGAGCGCAATGGTGCCATTTCCGCACCCCACCCGCGCGCCCGGGTGCCGTGTTGTGTTGCTTTGTGTTGTGTTGTGCTTGGGTACTAGGACAGCGACGCATGCGTACACAATGCACAGCAAAAAGCAGGGTATGACGACAATTCAAAACACTTTTGCTATGGTCTTGTTCTTCGTGCGAACGGACACACCAACACGACACACAACACCACACCACACACCACACCACAACACGACCCGACCCGACACGCCACAACACAAAATACAACACATCCTCACAACACAAACTGGAAGGATAAGCACGCACCACACAGCAGAACGCAACGCACCGCAACACGACACAAACCACAACACGATGACACACGGGACGACAACACAACACAACACAACACAACATCACACCATCCCATCCAAGAGTCACATGGTGCACCGCGTGCGCCGGGCACGATACACAGCGTGGAGACGTGGCATGGAGTGACCATGTGGACTCGGGTGATATGGTAATGTGCCTTCGGATGTTGAGCGACGCCCCAAAGATTAGCATCTAAAATCCGCAACCGCCTTCCACTTGATGTGATATAGTTGACTTTGCGACGTATTGAGTAAAATTGAATTGTGGGCGTGGACGATTTCCCCTCATGCGGTACTCGGCAAGTGCACATACGAATGGGGCAAGTGATGGGCAAAAAACCTTCTTTTCAGCAGTCGCCTTTTTGTCAATGGCTTCCCACCCCTCCACAACTTTTTGTATCCCAGCACGTCTCTTCGCGTGGCATGTCAACAATGCATTACGAATAACCCCAACCCGTCGACCCAAACGTCGTCCCAAAATGTAACGAGCGTTTTGCTTGAGAACATCGAGGAATTGGTGGACAACGTCAATGGATTCTTCCAGCTTCGTGGCTTGGATGCCGAACAATTGCCTTGCCACGAAGTTATCCACGGAGTAGCTCTTTTGCGACATGGCAGCGCTCAAGGCGTCGTCGAACATTAGGATCGGAATTCAAGGAGCGCCTCACGAGATCGTGCATGTCGACATCTTGAAACGTGAAAATTAGGTCGTTGCGACCTAAATGTGAGCCCTTTGCAAAGTTTTGGGACGCTTTGGCCCAAAAGGTGTTTGTGATGATGGTAAGGCACCTTTCCACAATACTTCCAATTTTGTTCGGTCTTGAGCGTGCCCAAGTAGTTTCCCTGACTATTCAACCAAAGAAGGTGCTATTACAAGAGCTTGGACACTAACATCATCCCCAAAACAGCAAAAATGCCAATTGCCCTCTGTCGATGAATGAATTAACGAATTTTTTGACCCAGTTTTGAACTCATGCGCTTGGAGCAACATTGCACACAGTTGACACACCATGCCTTTTGAACATATAAATCCGCACGCAAAACGGCACCCCCTTAGGCCTACTTCTTAACTTGTGTGCAAGTACCAGTATGCAGCAGCGATGGTACGCATCGTCAAGATAGGCAGTTAGGCGAAAAAAATTGACAAAGAAACCAAGCTTCGCCATTTCCCAGCGGCTCTCCCGTTTCTCAGCGGCTCTCCTGTTCACAGCCGCGGCATGATAAGCTTGATTCTTAGAGAATGTGCGGTCGATACATGCGGCAGCAAATTTACGGTCGGCATATTGTGATATAAGCTCCCCAACCCAAGTTTTCCGCGAAGATCACGGCACCTAGATTCTATTGCAAGCTGCTAGAAATCCAGATCCTGCTATTCGGGGAGACCGAGAGGCTCGCCGAGAGCAGCAAGATACTATGCTCATATGCTATTATGCTAATAGTATGTTAGCGCGGTAGGAGATCAAATCACAATGGTAAATCGTCGATTGGACATAATGCTAAGTAGTGGACAGACGGTCAAAGCTGGCGTCTCGCCTTCTCATCTTTCATTTGTCTCGAGAAATTCGCAAACCCCGACAACTTGCGCTTCACTCAGTGAGGTTTTCCCTTGCAACATGCAGTCAGCGCTTTAAATAACAAGACCGATTCTTGAACGAATGAATACACATATGGATACCACACGCAATGCGAAAGAGCACCGGCTCAGAGTAACCGAAGAGCATGCATGCATACACATGTGCATCCACATGGACAAGGAAAGGATAACAAAAAGATCATGCTCGTGTTGCACTTAGCTTTGTGGAATGAATTGATCCACTGTTGAGCATTGCCTGTGTGTTCGTTGCAAGAATCATCCTCTAGAATCCTCCTCTACATGAGGAGGTAATGAAATGAGGTAGGTAATATCGTGGTGCTGCTGTATGGCAGTAAAGTGTTACTAATGTGTCATAGCATTTCTTGTCTTGCTAGCAAGAAGTCCTTCGTGGTGTTGCCTTGCCGTCCAAATATGTGATAGTGTAGACAAGCTAGTTTTTGCAAATTGGGCCATAAAACTGCTGCATGGTTTGCACGAATCATATATTTTACTTGTTGAGCCTAAACAGTGCATGATTTGTATTGTGTTTGACACAAGCACGGAACGGAAGAAGCAAATGCCCAAGCCGTGTCGTTGCTATCCTCATCCTCCTCGTCACAAATCATCAACCCATCCACATCTCGCTTGGTTGGTAATGTTGCAAATCTTTTGCCGGGGCCTCCCTTGTCAGCCATCCCACTCATGTGCCCAAGGAGTCTCTCAATATTTTACTGTTTCATTTCTTTTCATCGTGCTTCGCCTGGCGATGCTTGAGTGCATAGTGCGTGTAAGTTGTTGTTGAGTACTTCCAAGATCGTTCACATCACTCCTACATCGTTCCGAAAAACCTTCATGGTTCCTACATCTTTCGGAACGATGATGTTTGCATCTCTGCACTCATGTCCCACTTTGTGTGCATTCCTTAGAAAGGGAAACTTTCAGGTCCGTGACATCAAACTAAAAACCGTCCGATTCGAAAAGGCGTGAGGAACCCCGGACGTGATTGGACCTTTCATTTTGGGGCGTTCTTTGTCGGCGAGTTGGTGTTGGTTGGGGTAGCACGATTCGGACCCAACTATGGGGTTGCCTCGCATTGTGTACGTCATTTCACAAACAATGGAACATCGGTTTTTTGAAACGCGCTTCGAGTGCCGCACCTACCCACCCTTTGTGGTCACTTCAACATGCGGAAAGAACCAATCAAACGGAGTAGACTTATCATTGTGTGTGATCCGGTGCAATGACTCGCATGACGATACCCGACCCCAATGCACCGCTCCGTTTCGTTGGAAATGCTTTCATCTTTTCGCAATCCGCTAATAGTGTTTTCGGCCAAATGTGACTGGACAATCACTAGAGAAGCCGTTGAAACAGCGAAAAAGGAGCAAGTGGAAGTTGTTGGAATTTGCGGGTCATGGTGATTGGCACATGCCTCAACAAAAGGATAACCGAAAATTTACACGTTTAACACAGTTTGTTCAAGTGACACAAAATCTTTAGAGTCTCATGATTCGTGTTTCAAGTTGCTTTGCAATGTGCACGCTGCTCGTGGGTTATTACTCTTCCCTCACAAGACTTGGAGTGTGTAGGCCCAGGCAAGGGCTAGAAATAGGGGGTTGATATGCACCCACGCCAAAAGAAATTTAATTTCGAATATGTTTGGTTGGGGGCCCTATTGTTCCTCAACTTCAATAAAGATCCGACACACGAAAGCACACTTAACACCGCTTAACACCGCTGTTGTGCTAGCAAAGATGGTCCTTGGATGCCCCTTCTCCATCGTGATGGAGTTGTGGGAGCACAGTTGTATAGATGGAGCATCCACTAAAACAAAACAACACATCCCCACTTATCTCGCAAAACCCCCAACCACATGAACCAGCCAACAACGATAGCTGACACACACTACCACTGCAACTTACAAGAAAGCGCCATAACTAGACAAGCAGGGCCAAGACAAGAACTCGGACCCCCCCCCCACCCGACCTATCATATATTTCAGACACAGGTGTGTCAAGAGGTTTAACCAGGTCAAGCATAGAGAAGAAAGATGCACTTATGCTTGACTGTGGAGTGCATTGCCTCAAGTTTGCAATTTTTGCAGCACTGTCTGTCTGTTTTTCAATCCATCAATCTAATTAGGTCTCACCCCACCCGACCTATCCCCATGGAACATTGCTCCTCACTTACGATGCCCCCCTCGGCACCACAAAAACCACGCCCGGCTCCTCTCCTCTTCCGCCCTCTCCAACTCCACAAGAACACACCCTCTTCTCTCACCAACAAGGGCACACCCATCATCAGTCACTTTCTCCTCCATCAAAGAACTGCCCCACTGCTTGGGCAACTGGCGAGGGGGTGGCATCCAAGTCACTTGCCTGCTCTTTTACTCGAGAAGCCCGCCCTCCCTCCCGTCTACTTCGGAGAAACCTCGCCACCCACCCTCGTGAGAGGCCTTTCACGGCCTTGGGGTGCGCAGCATGAGGCACAGGTGACGTAAACGTCCTTGGCACCGAACCAATCAAAACTGCATGGGGACCAATCGAAACTGCATGGGAACCAATCAAAAATGCGTGGGACCCAATCAAGTCCATGGAGGGCAACACCAGCCAACATCCACCCCCTCCCTGTGTGTGCAATGTTTCGCACTGCGACCTGCCGTGCGGGTGGTGGTTGGACAGTGTTTTCGAGCCAAAAAGCGCCGGGTGGCCAGGGGTTCGTCGCTGGACACGACCATGAGCAGCACCGTAGCACAAAAAAAAAATCAGCGCGTTGCGTCGGGGTCCAACAGGTGGCCGACAAGGCAATATGTTGCTGCACGTGCCTCAAATTCCATCCCACGCGCCACCCACACAGTGCAAAAGTTGACGAGGCGGGGCTACAAAAACCTGGTGAGGCAGGGGAGGCAACAGAGCCAAGGTTGGAGGAGGGGTGGGCGGGCGTGCAGAGCGAGATACGTGACCACAGCAAAAGGCCTTGACCCAACCCCGGCAACACCCCTGGCGACCGTGGCTCCCCCTCGCTCCCCCCCCACCCCCTCCCAACTTCTCTCTGCGAGCACACTCTTGCCACCCTGGGCCCGCAGCTCCTGTTCTTTGCCATGTCATCAACCTCCGCCAAGCACAGCTCCTTGTCCTTGGAGATCAAGGGGGACGTCAGTGACGCCCCGTCCCAGCGGTCCCGGTTGCTTCTGGGACTCGCCGTCGCCCCGTCTGCCCTGCTGGCGCTCTGCGCCATCGCAGACCTTCTCGGAGTGTTCGATGCCGCAACCCCCGCCCAGGCCTATGCGGTGCCCAGCCAGACCCGCCCCATGGTCGCGTCCCCGGGGGTGCGCACACACCCCCTCAAGCCCAGCCTCCGGGGCCACAACGCCGTCAACTACCCGGCCACCAACCCTTGGGGCGAGCGGGCCGAGCCGGTGCCCCAGGACACGACGACTGTGCCCGCCCAACGCCCGGACCTAAAGACGCTGATGGACCCGAAGATCGACCCCCGGGTGGTGCAGGCCGTGGACCACCTCAAGGGGAAGGTCACCGTAGCGGACGTGGCCAGTGCCGCAGGCGTCGACCTTCACACCGCCACGACCAACGTGCGGGACATGGCGTACCTGACGGGGGCGGCGATCCTGGTCTCCGAGACCGGGGAGCTGCTGTACGACTTTGGGCGGGCCCCTTCGGCGCGGCTCGCCAGCGCCAGTGCCAGGGCTGCCGTCTCCCAAACCTGGCAGAAGGTCTTACCCCCCCGGTCCAAGGGTTTGCTTGAAGGGGAGGGGGGCTCCGGGGGCACTTACACAGCAGCTGCAAAGCGGTTGCAGGGGACTGTGCACGCGGTTCGGGGGCGGTTACTGGCGGTTTGAAATGCGGTTGAGGCTGGTGTTGGGGAATGCGAATGCATTTGGGGTAGCCTTGGGACAATTCCCTGCCCTGGTCCCCCGCTCCCTACATCCATGCCCCCACTACCTAAACCTCTGTCCCCACTCCCCTACACCCCCGAGGCGACTCCTGCCTCTGCCCCTGCCTCTGTCTCTGCCTCTGCCTCTACCTCTGACTATGACCTGGCCCTTGCCCCTACCCCTGCCCTGACCCCTGCCTCTGCTCCCCTGCCTCTCCCTTTGCTGTGCCTCTGCCTCTCGCCTCTGCCTCTGCCTCTACCTCTGCCACACTCCCTGCAGCCCTGCCCCGCACTGGGGTGTTTGTGGGTCCCGTGGTCAGCCGTCGAGGCTGGCACGCGCCTGCCGCACTGCCCAGAGGAGCACATGGCAGGTTTGGGCTGCCCCGCGCCCCGTCCTTTGAGGAGGAGAGCCCTTTGGACCGGCGGCCATGCCCAGGGGTTGCCATAAGGACGCTCAGCCTTTTTTTTTTTTTACTAAGGCAGCCACTCTCTGATGTTTGGTGGCTACCCACCAACCGCCATCGGCTACCCACCAACCGCCATCGGTTACCCACCAACCGCCATCGGTTACCCACCAACCGCCATCGGTTACCCACCAACCGCCATCGGTTACCCACCAACCGCCATCGGTTACCCACCAACCGCCATCGGTTACCCACCGGCCGCCATCATAGGGCGTATTGGACACTCCGAGTTTTTTTTTTTTTTCTTTATTATGGCAACCCCTGGCCATGCCGGGTCGCCCTGCCGGCCTGGATGAGGACCAGCAAGCGGCCAGGACGGCAAATCCCCTCGAAGAGAGGGTGTTTGACGGGCAATTTTCAGTTGAGGACGGGGGCCCTTTGCAGCATCCCCCGATGGCTCTCAGATCTTGTCTGTAACAGCATTGATTTGTGACTTTGCAGTTTGGCTCATCCCCCCACACCCGAGACCCCATTTTGACCAGCCCCTCGGAGGTACTTTGATGCATTGCAGCCCACATTTTGAGGCGTCAGCTCCTCGAGCACAGGCCCCTGCTGCCGCCTCTGTCCCAGTGCACGGTCGCCAGTTGTTGTTGCAGTGCGCAGCGACCCCAGTGTATCGCCTCCTGCTGAGCTGCTGAGCTGCTGCCCCCCCCCCCCACCCCCCACCCCCTCAACCACTGCCACCCTCCCCCCCCCCCCTCCCCAGCAGTCGCACTCCATACCCCCCCCCGGGACGGCACCCCCGAATGCCCTGCCCCCACTCCAACGCCCTACGCCCCGGCTCCCGCTCCAGATCTCGCCGTACCTGAGCAAAGGCGTGCGGATTTCCTTCGGGGTGACCCTGTTCGCGTCCCTGGCCGCCGCCCTCGTGTCGCTGACGCTCGTGAATTCCTTCGTGGGGGGCGGTCAGGACGAGGAGCGAGAAGGGGGCGGGGGCTACGTCCCCACGCACCACTTCTTTGGACCCAGCATTTGGATCCTCCCATCGCCCTACTACAGCTACGGCTACCACGACCCGTACGGGACCGAGCAGTATGAGGAGCGGCCCAAACGCCAGATGTCGTTTTTCGAGGCGGTGTACTCCTTCGTCTTCGGCGATGGCAACCCCAACTTCAACGTGGAGGAGCGCCGCTACCAAATGCTCGCCCAGGTCCTGGGGCAGGGGCAGGGGCGGAGACGGGGGTAGAGGCTTTGGCTTTGGCTTGGGCGTTGACTTGGGCGGTGGCTTTGGTCGGGTCGGCGTGGGCAGCTTACGCCGGTGCGCTGCCAAATGATAAGGCCAACCCCATGCACATCCGGCTCTCACACCCGCCGCCAAGGCAGAACCCAAGATACACAAATCCCTGGGCACCAGGCACAACTCAGTGCGAACCCTCCATTTACAGTGTGCCATCGCTGGTGAACCATGAATACGTTCTGTGGCGCTAACAACGGCATGACTGCCCTCGTGCACTGGTATACCCCACGGAGGGCCGCTGTGTTCAGACCCTCTCCCGGCCAAGTGCTAAACAGGCACGCCTGCGAATTCTTTGCCCACATGGTCCCGCGGGTCGCCAAGACTTGGGCCCCGCACACCGCCATACCCACACTCCAACGGAAGGCGGGGTGGCGGGCAGGTGCCCCGTGGTTCACGAACCCCAGCCCCAACGGGCAATGGATGCGAAATGCATTGGATTGTAAGTTGTACGATGGCACAGAAAGTACGAAAGCGGGGGGGGGGGTCTGACACCCCCCAGCCCCCCCCCCCCTTCGGAACCCCCCCTCCCAAGTGATTGGGCAAATTTTTCTCCGGGCCTTCGGCCAATCAAAAATTTTTCTGGCGCCTTCGGCGCAAGTCAGTTTACGCCAAAAAATTTGTTCGGCGCCTCTAACAACTCAGGGTATCCTGTGGGGGGGGGGTCCCCCCCCACAGCCCCCCCCCCCCCCCCCCCCCCACCCACCCCACGCCCCACCCCCTTTAAGGAAAACTCTGTGCTTGGCCTGCAGCCGCCATTCGTCACCTTCCCACTGCCGTTGATTGCCCAACGCCAACGCCTCCGACCGCCGGCCTCTGCGGACAGGAGTGCTGTTGTTGTTGTCGTTGCTGTTGTTGTTGCTGCTGCTGCTGCTGCTGCTGCTGCTGCTGCTGCTGTCGTTGTTGTTGTTGTTGTTGTTGTTGTTGTTGTTGTTGTTGTTGTTGTTGTTGCGCCGTAGAAGACCGCCCTGGCCTTGGCCTCAGGTGATTCGCAACAACGACGGCGCCGTGGTGGCGGAGCAATTGGCCCCGTACCTTGACCCCAATGACGGTTGGCTCGAGCGAGAGGACGATGCTCACGTGGACGAGGCCTTTGTGACCCCCGTCTTGACCCGCTTCAATGGCCGTGCGGAGGTCACGGACGAGGGGGACATTGTGTACGTGTTTGACGACTTGCGGTCAACGTCTGGGGGCGCGACGGGAATGACCGCTGTCGGCGACTTTTTGGAGGAGCAGGAAACGGGGTCTCTGCAGTCCCCTCTGCTTCTTTCCCCGTCCCCCCTCACCGTGTGCCGTTGCACCCTTCCACCCTTGCCCCCTCCACGCCTGCCCCCATTTCCTGCTCCCCCACTCCCTATCCCTCTGCCCATACCCACTAAACCCCTGTCTCTTCCTCCTGCCTCTCTCCATGTGCCCGTGCCCATGCCCATGCGGTTGCCCATGCCCCTGCCGGTGCCCCTCTGTCTCAAGAACCACCTTCGTGAGCATCCGCCCCGCCCCGCCCCACATTTCTTTGTCGCCCAACCCATGGTCTCTCTGCCCAAATGACAACATTGTCAGCCTTCTTCGCCCCGCGTGCTGTGTCAAACCCCTCCTGAGGTATGCTCTCAACCGGGGCTGTGTTTTGACAACGAGAGTAAAGGAACTCCATTTTTCGCTCAGGAAAGCCCCTTAAGGACGCCCCTTTGTGCCGGTGGTTACCCGCCAATCGCCGGTGGTGAATGGCCCCATGCTTCTTCATGAAGCACTGACTGCGGGCGATGGTGATGTGTCTTCTCTTTGCCAGCGACACATTTCAAATGGATGTGTTTGCTGGGGGGTGTCCCAGGCGGCTTCTCCGTGTCGGTGTACGCATTCGGTGAGTCCAGCGTACACCACTTTCCTTGTGTTAAGGACCCCCCCCTGTCGGTGACCTCCGTGGATGTGTGCAAACCTCCTGGAGCCCGATTCCAGCAGGGCCCAGCACTCATACCCGAATGACGCCAGGATTCCCGGGCCATCCCCCAACGGTAAACCCGGACTGACCCTGGTCATGTCGGCTGCAAGAGGCACGCCCGCCTGCAATACACAGAGTCCATCCAGGACACACTCCCGATCACTAGTTCCACTTCCGCCTTCACCCGCCTGACGATCCCCATGGCTCCCATCCCTGAGCACGTAATGGTTGGACCACCCGTCATCCGCTACATCATCACCCACATGACGGCGATCCCCGCCGCAGCAGCCCACCGTCCCATCAGGGCTTCGTGACGTCGGAGCTGCTGCTTGCCCCCTGCCTCTGCCTCTGCCTCTGCCTCTGCCTCTGCCCTGGCCCTGCCGCCTCTGCTTTTGCCTTTGCATGTGGTTTTGCCGATGTCTGTGCCTTCCCCGTGTTCTCTACTTCTCCCCTGTAACCCCCCGCCCATATCTCTTGCATATGCCTTTGCCCCTGCCTTTATCTGTGCCGCTGCATTCTGCCAACGCTTTGTGTGCCTCTTGTTTGCCCCTGCCTACACACGCCTGTCTTTGAATCCATTTTCCTTGACCTCTGCAACCGCCCTCCACCATTGTCAATGCCTTCCCCTCTTGGCTCTACCCATCCCTCTACTTTTGCCCCTACCCCTGCGGGCGGCAAGCGCCGGGTTGTCGGGACAGCTTGTCACCCATCCTGGCGACCCCTCTGCCACTGCGTCCGCCCCGCCCTCCCCTAGACTCTGCCTTTGATCCCCACCTCTGCCTTTGCCCTGTCTGTGCCTCGAGCTTTGCCACTGCTTTTGCCTTTGCCGTTGCCTTTGCCTCTGCCGCTGCATATCTTTTGCCCGCTGTAGCCTGACCATTTGGGGACATACCAGTGCCCAGTAACCAGCGCCTCTCAGAGGTCCCCCGGAAAAGATGGGCAAGCAGGATTTCGTGATGAAAGGCAGCAAGGGATGGCAAATGGTTGGAATGCAGCGTTTTTTTCTGGTGAATCCGCCTCATGGTACCCTTGCCATGGCGTCTTTTTCTTCAAGTCTGCATGTGAATGACAGAGCTGTGGAATTGATTAAAGAAAGGAGGTCGGGCCACTGCAAACAATTGCCGACCAGAAGGCTCACTGTCTCTTGGGTGTTGCCTGTGTCGCTTGTTCGGGTGCCCTGGAAGAACTTCCCCTTCTGCAGGATAGGCCGCCAAGCCAAGTTGCAGGGGGGGGGGCCGGGTGGGTCCTCCGAGGGTTGCTAAGTCAAATTTGAATGTTTTCCCTCCCAAAAAGTGGGTCAAGAGTTTTTATTGGGGGGTTGGGTCTTACCCAAAATACCCCCCCCCCTCTTATAAACGATGCCTGATGGGCACCCTGAACTCCCTACGCCTCTGCCTTTGCCGCTGCCTTTGCCTTTGCTGCCGCTTCTTCATTTGCCTCTGCCCCCGCTGTGCCAGGTTCAGCCGTGCAACTACTGGACAGAAGTGGGGAGCAGGCCTTCTTGGCGCCCTCAATGTGTTTGGGGTCCTGAAGATGGGGACCTTGGTCGCTGTGCTGACGAAGCTCAAGCTCAAAGGGTACACCCTCGGGGCCTTCTGGGGCGGCGTGGCGGCCGCTTACCCATTCATCGCGGCGTACGCTGCCGTCTACGTGGCCACCCCTGTGATCCGGTGCCTCATGAACGCATTTACCAACGCCGCAGTGAACAAACGAAACGAGGCCCGATGGGTGGCCGCAGGCCAGTTGGCCAATATGAACAGCAGCACGCGTCGCAAGATCGAGGGCTCCAAGCGCTTCAAGGGAGAGGAACGCGCGATCAGGGCCGAGGATGCTGTTTTCCGAAGTGACGTGGACGCAACAATGCAGAAGTCATTGGACGAAGATAAATTCGCGGATTTTGACCGCAGGTTGGGAACAGCGTAAGAAAAGCTGAAATGCATCGGATCAATGCCGCATGGGGCAAAGGGATGCTTTCTCCCGCACTTATTCACAGCCTCGTTTGTAGTCTCGTGTTTGGAGGTACACCATGACGAGGTGTTCACATACAATCAAGCGCCACTGTTGATGTCCGTTGCCTCTTCTCAGGGCGACTGGGTTACTCAGTTTCGATTTTCTATTTTCATCCATCTCTTTTGGAGTGCCTTTAGGACATGTGCTTTTCTGAATTTACGAGCTCTGCCCCTGCTCCTGGAGAATATAGCATGCACATCCCTCACCTGCATAAGGTCATTGGCCCCCGAAGAATATATGCCCACTGGAGCGTGTTCTGATTCTGTAGCGACCGGAAAAATAAACAGAATCATCAATTTCCATTTTCGTTTCATGGAGTCGGTGGTTGCTTACCTGGCATGCGCACTTTTCTGATCCGCAACATGCCGCAGTCTGCTACAGAATGCCGCAGCACGTGGTTTTAGGATTCATGGGGGAAGGCAATGCTCAGTTGGTATCCTTTCATCTGTATTGACTTGAGGTGAGCTGCTGTTTGCAGTTCCTCTCATATATCCTGACATATCGTGTGATTGCCTGGAATCGCCATGGTCATGATGGTGCAGTACCTGAATGCTCCTTCCCAGGGACCCAATTCCAGGGAAACCCCTCACACCAACCCGGAGTTGACTGGGTTGTCTACTTCCTCCGGATCAGGTTCTGGCTCAGGCCCTGAATCTCAAACACACCTGACCGCAGCCTGATCCAGGGCAGCACGTTGCTGTACAGACACTTTCAACCACTTTTCGCGGTGGCTTTCCCCTCACAGAAATTCAAGAGGATGTCATCTATTTGATGGTGGGGTTGGAATGGGGTGGGATGATGGTGCTGCCCTAGGGTCGGGGGTGGGGACAGTCGTGCTGCATGCCAGAATGATACAGGCTGTTTGATTGCATGGCATCATGTCGTTGTATAAAGTGTCACCACATGTCAATCGGGTACTGCGTACAATGTCGCTCTCTCTGATGCGCAACATTGCTGGCAGGCTCGGGTTCCTCCACAGCCATTGCTCCTCTCGTGAAGGGCAGGGCCTCTTCCTGAGGTGATCCACAAACACCATCTGCAGCTCCCCATTGTGGACTCAGTACGTTTTGCTGTACATATGCTGTTTTTCATCTGCTTGTATTTTCTCCCCTTTGTTACCACTCACCTTTTGAAAAGGGCGGCGTTGCCCAAACAGACAGTGGGCTTGAATCAATTTGTGTCTTTGGCGATTGCGTCAAATGAAAACAGCAATGTTTGCCGTGTTGCTGATCTTGGCTCCTGTGTGGTGTTGTTTTGGCTCATTGAAGTTGTGCAGCAACCAAGATTTCACAGTACAGGCGATCGACAACAGTTCGGCAAGAAGTTTGGAAAACCAGGCAAAATTGTAAACGGGAGCCGGGATATCGGGGCATCTGCCTAGATTTTATGCATAGTTGTAAATTTGTTCAGTAAAGTCTTGTACTGTGGCGTGTTGCCACCTGGAACTGCACAACAAATCACGGGGTTGTTTTGATTGCTTTGATATGATCTGCTCTGCTGTGTGCTTCAAGGCCTCCATATTGGCTGCTATGCATAATTTTATATGTGTTGAGTATGTACTCAGGCCGGGCATACCGCCACACGCAAGAAGCAATATCGAAAGGTTAAACACTTGGTATATCTTTTATGGCAAAACAAACACACGAAGTCATTTTGTCATTCAAATCAAACGTAACCTGCAACCTGGATCCGGAACCCCAAAGAGCAGAGCGCAGAGGGTTATGGCGCAGGTTATAGCTCCCAGAGCGCTTGAAAGAGGTGAATTGCGCGTGATATCCACGCCCCAGGTCCATGTCTTCAGCTAAGCATAGAGGGGTCCAAGCTTTTTTTTTTGACTCGGCAGTGTGCCACAGAAGCCCACAAAGGGCAGTTGTCAACATTCGATAGAACGGAGCACCCTCTCTAGGCTGGGTGGGTGGGTTGTGTCTCAGTAAACACAAAAACTCAACTGAGATACAAAGTGACACTCACACATCATACAAGCACACAAACATATAGCAAACAGAAATAAACCATAGCTCAGCCCACCCTTGTGATAAGACATGCACGCATACAAGATAAGGCAAACAAATCAAAAATTGCAAGTCGGCAGTGTGTTGCCCCTTGGGGCTTGTTTATGCCAGCCCTGTCCCCCCATACCCCCCACCACGCAGCAGGAAAAACGAGTGGACAGTGCCTCAGATCAAGGCAAGTGGGTGCCCAGCATGGACAAAGGGGGCCAGCCCCCTCCAATTGCCAACCCTCCATGTCGCCGTTATGGATGCTGCTGCTATACCCACCTCAAGGTACCTTAATGCCACCCATATTGCCCAAAGCCACCCCACATTACCCCAATGGAGCTTAAGGCACCTCAACACCCTAACCCTTTCCAACCAACTCCAAGGTACCCCAATCCACGCAGGGGTACCCCAACCCAGCCCGATCCACCCCACCTTCCCCAAGCCTACCTTATGCTTCCCCAACCCACCCTACTGTTTCCCAAAGCGCCTCAACTGAACCCAAAGGTAACTGGAACCATCTAAGACCAACAAGAGGTACGCCAACCAGCATGTCGTGGACAGCGTCCACAGTTCAAACTCTGAGATACCGCATGGCCTCCCAAGGTACCCTGTAGGTGCCCGAAATACCGAAGTACTGCAATACATTGCAACTTACATGCACCCTGTAAGTCTGCAATCTAACACATCGTACTCCAACGCATGCCACGGTTTGTAACCCAGCACAAGGTAGCACGTGCCACCCTAAGAGACCACTTTGGCCACCATTCGTAAGAAAAAAAACGGTAGAGCACCTCAAAGTACTTTGTTTTGCCTATGAGCTACAACATACCGTAACCGAACCCAAGCCGTGTCAACACCCTCCAAGATAACGGAGCCATCGCAAGCAACCAGCAAGTAACGCAACTTTCGCCCTTTTCAATCACCACATACCCCAATCTACATAATGTACCATAATGCGCACCATGTGATTGTAGCC
The DNA here is from genome assembly GCA_964036045.1 of Eutreptiella sp. 'Long Island Sound 2002'. NCBI lineage: Eukaryota > Euglenozoa > Euglenophyceae > Eutreptiales > Eutreptiaceae > Eutreptiella > Eutreptiella sp. 'Long Island Sound 2002'. Next base: position 588,612 of record OZ038395.1, read on the forward strand.
CATCCTAGGGTGCCCATTGCATCCACGCAGCCGCAACGTCTTTAACCCCCCTCTAGTGCCCAATCAACCCCAAGGCACCTAAAGCTACCTCAACACACCCCGACATATCTAAGCAGACCCCATCATCAGTGTTAGCTCTAGTTTGTCAAGTCCGCCCCAAATTGCTGCATCAAAACTTGACACGGTAGGCGCAAGCTATGAATGTTTTGGTTTGTGTCATATGGACATTGTGTGTGTCATTTTTCTCAGTTGGCCCGCCTTTCTTTGGTTAAGGTAGATGGTATACAAGCTATCAGATGAAATGTTTCCATTATTTTTGCTTAAGATAAAATATTATGTTCTTACTTGCCATTAGCGACCCTTTGCTATATAAATAATACACTCAAAGTGGGAACCCGAAGTGTTTTAATATAGCAAAGCTTTTCTTTTTATGGTACTTGGCACAAAAAAAAGCCGAACAAAGCAGAATAAATTCATGTCGACCTTCTTTTCTACAAGCTTTTCACATGATTTCATGTATGGTGTCTTGTGTCCGTTTGTCTCATCATGTTCATCTCATTTTGTTATACATACATCACACATGCATACATACATACATACATCATACACGTGACATCATCGAATATGACACCATGGCCAGGTGAAAATGCCCCAAGCAATATAAGTCTCATGCCACTCCACCTCCGTGCCTCTTCTTGTGTAGCCTTCCTCCGCTTGTTCATGCCAGCCTTGTCCCCCCATCCCCCACCAAGCAGGAGGAAAAAAGAGTGGACAGTGTCTCAGATCAAGGCAAGTGGGTGTGCAATAGGTTCGGCATAGACAGGTACACGAAGCCATAGGAATAATAGCGCAGGCCCCCGACAGAAGCGCGATCGCGCACAGCGCAAGCGCAGTGCCAGCACAGAAGAGATGAACAGAGGAAAGGACTGAAGGTGGACTGTAGATTAAATGTCGTGTGTTGCAGTCTGTTTCATTATTCTGAATGCAGTGCATTACTGTGTTGTTGTTACTTGCAGTAACAACAAGATGTTCAATTGATTCTGACGGACAAGATTATCCAAGTGCTCGTGGGAGATTGGGATTGAAGGATTTTAATTTTATTATGAAAAACAAAATGCCGCTGGGAACCAAAAACTCCGTTTGCAGGATTGAGGAGCAAAAAAGATAGACGCGAGGTCTGTTGGAATTATAATCTTGTTGTTACTGGGCCGCCGAGGATTCTGCTATGAGGAGTGACAAAGAGGACAACGCCCAGCAGAGTACGGTGGATGACCCAACGGCTGTAGGAGGTCACCGCCGCAGGACCGCCGCAGGACCCTGGCAAGCAATAGTTGAAGAGGTTGGAGAACGACGCATAAGCGCGGCGGTTGGACGTTTGCGTAACATGCGGGTATGTGATCACGGCCCTACGCCACATGTTGCCTCAGAGCGCCACCAGCGACAGGTGCAGGAGTTTGAAGAGTTTTGCGCTGACAAAGGCGCATAGGCCCAGTGCTGCCAATATGACTGTGCCCGTCATGAAGAGTGCCATGGTGCTTTGGCTATGATCCACGGAGGAGTCCTACGTTGTTTGGTCACGAAGAACATACTGGTGCAGCAGACGACAACGCCCAAACGGCCACCGTTGGAGAGGTCGCTCGAAGACTTGATTCACAAGCAAGCACGGCGGCACTACTGGTATGAGATGTTAACAGCGATCAACCACGTGGCGGCGAAGGAGATACAACGCCACATGGAGCAAGCACAAGCAGAAATCACGCTGCATCAACGACAGCAATCCAAGAAATCAGTGGGATTCTACGGGTTCGATGAAGAGAAAGAGGATGAGCAAGAAGCGCCGGATGAGAGAACACGAACCCACGAAGCGCCGGACGAGAGTACAAGAGCTCCAGACATGCAGCACGAGAGTGCACAAGTCCAGGAAGCGCCGGACGAGCGCACGCGAGCTCAGGACATGCCGCACGGGAGTACACCAGTTCAGGGAGCGCTAGACGAAAGTACTAACACCAAGCACCTGCCACAATTCGACGCGGTCCACACAGTGCGCCGACGCCATCATCACTCCAAGGCACGAGGACGACAACGACAGCCTCCACCGGGCTGACGTGATGACCAGTTCATTGTGCAGCATCAGCCACACCAACTTCCACGCTTTACCAAAAATTTTATTTCGACTTGATCATCACATTACTGAGGTATGACCGCCGCCAGACCAAGGATCGTGATTGGGGTGTGAACCCCATGTCTGCCGTTGCACGCGGAATGGTCACGTTGTAAGCGAGAGCCAGGGCCACACTATGGATTGTGATTGGGTGCCGACCAACACGCATACACGCACAGGGAGGCCAGCCACCCTTTCTTTACGCCAAGGCCCTCGCCACGTCTGACGACGCCGGATAGCTGGGGCAGAGGAATGCCTAAATGGGTGAGGAGAAGAGACAGCGTCACCCCTGGGGCTGGAGCTAGGTATGCCTGCAGAGGGCCCTGCTTTTTGAGCCGCGCTGAATTGTGCCTCAGGTGCGACGACGGCCCATGGATGGCTGCGCACTGAGACAGCTCCCATTAGGGGAGCCGGGCCATGGCAGGCAACATCGCAAAGTGGCAAGTCGCGGACTGAAGTGGGGATAGAATTCACCCTAGGGATCCACCAGTACCAGTGACCATGGCCATGACCACCATGCGTATGAGACGGACCAGCAAACAAACCTCCGGTGGGACTGGATGCCTGGGAAGCTTATGACCGACACCTACCTGTATTGTGCACACTCCAATGAGCAACAAACCTGCATGGACAAAGAGGGCCAGCCGGGATCGAATTGCTAACCCTCCATGTCGCCGTTATGGATGCTGCTGCTATAGCAGGTTATCGTATAGAGGGACCCGAGCGCCAACCACAAACACACTAGGCGTGGGGGCTAAAGGGGGGTTGCATGCTACACAATTGGCACACTCACATCCCTCTCTATACGGTATTGCAGAAGTATGTCGTGAAAATCGGCCCCCTGCCGGTTCTTTGCTGAGCACACACTTGACTACTCTCAAGCTTGCGGCAGGAGGAAAGGGTCCATGGGGACCAGTAAGAAAAAGGAGCTACTTTGTCTTTCCTGGGGCCGTTGGACTAGGCTACAGCCCATGCAGTGCCAATGGACCCCCTCTCTAACCTTTCTATGCCTAAGCTTTTGTTGCCTTTAAGCATTGATATACATTTTTATTGAATTTGTAGGTTTTTGGTGCTTTAAGCCCAAATTGACTGTGATTTTGCAAGCAGTCCACACATCGTACATAAACTTCACCTGTACTACTGAAGTGGGCGGAGGTATCCTCATTCATGTAGGATATACTGAAATAAAGTGGACACTTTCTACTAAGGTTAAGGGTAGTGGTACCCTACCCCAGAACCTAGATATTCCGAAATCCTATTTAAACTTCGTGTTCTGATTATTGTTCTTCTGCACTTTGTACAGTTCCTCACCCCGGTGATGTTGTTATTCTAGCAGGTTGATGATCAACAAACTTACCCACCATTGCTGCAAGATACACCACAACAGCCCCTCATTTTCCCCAATCCTTTAGCCAGAAACCTTGGTTGTGAAACCTGGTACCTAATCAAAGACCTAATGAATTAACTCTCAAAAAATATAGTCAAAACAGAAGTGTTTGTTGAATGCGGCATTTGCTGGGCACCGGAGGGGGGTGGGCGTGTTGTGTCCAATGTGTGGCTCAGTAGGACCCTGTTCTATTTGATCAAGTCTGCGTTGGCAGAGGCTCATGGCAAATCTGCTCATGAGGGTGTTGTTGCACGGTGCGTGCACGGTGCGTGCAACTGCCTCCATATGGTTGTGGCAGATCAGAATGTCAACAAAAAATGGCATTTGTCAGACATAGTCCCAAGGACTCACGTGCCTCATGATTTTAGCCCTTCTTTACAACTCCCTATCCTATGGCTCCTGACCCTATCCTATGGCCCCTAACCTAGAGCTGCACCGCTCCTTTTGGTGCTTCCTTCGTTACCCCCTTGCAAATCAAAATGCGTAAATTGCTGATGAATTGATTTGCCAGATTTGTCAAATGCTGAGGATGACGGTCCCCCAGCCCCTCCCCGTGCTGCATCTTGCTGCGCTAAGCGAAGCAAAGTGTGCGTTCACTCCTCTTCTGATGCCACATGCAGTGTGGCCATGAAGCGGATTTCATCGACGTGTAGTGCCATTGCACTGAACGCCGCTTTAGGGTAGGCATTTTTATAGAAGTTGTTGTTGAAAGCAGTAAGAAAAATTGCCTTTCCTGAGGGATGCCTTCTGTTCTGTTGAATGTACATAACACTGCATCGCTGCAGTGTCTGGTGTTGCCGCTGTGCGTGTTAATTCCGCAACCTGAGTCGCGGCGACATTTCCTGTCGACGATGATATTTTCTCTTCATGAAGAACTGATCAGAAATCGACTGTAGACTTCATAGAAATTTACTATGTGTGATTCGAGAATTTTCTGTGGATTTGAAAATAGTGTTAGAGAATAAACACTGTTAATACGCTCCGCAATCTGTACTGATGTCCATTCCCGATTGCATCGCTCATTGAGTTGTTATGTTCACTATGCATTGCATGCCATTATTGAATCTCTGAGACTTGTCATACATACGCCGTGCTTATTCTTTAGCCATGGTGTGACATGTATGGATCAGTGCATGGGGATATCTTGGGATGTACAAGTGGAACGATACTCGTGGAGTATCTTGCAAGACGATGTTGGATTTGTACGAAGAGTGTGCATACCAATGGTTGGAAAACAAGGAGTTGACGGACGTTGCGGTCCTATGGTGATCATGGCCATCTTATCTTGTTGTCTTTGTCTTGCTTCGCTTTGTTGTTGTTGTTGTTGATTCAATGTAGGAACATACTCTTTGGGAAAACATGTTCATCAATTCTTTTCACCTTTTTTAGTTAATATCCAAGCATTCTTTATGATATGGAGTTATCAAATATTTTGTTAACAATTCTTTTGGGAAATGCATCCTCAAATAGATAGCCTTTCATTTTTGTGGCAATCGAATCTTTTATCAAGGAGCCGTGAGGGTGCTTTTTCTTTGTGGTAGCACAGGCTTAGGTGAGTGGAGACCCACACCCATCACCTCATATGGTTTCGAATTTTGTGAGTTTTCCTCACCTCATGATCGTGTAGAGGCTCCATCAAGGGGTAGCGCCAAGGACCAAAAACATGCCTTTTTTGGGCACCCAAAGATGTTCCTACGATATAAATTTTCCCTTGTTGATTACCTTGTTCCTTGAATTGTTTCGATATCTTGTGGTTGATTGCCATCTCCGTTGGGATATTCTACGAAGATTTGATTTACGAACAAGGATTACGGTACAAAGTCCCCATGCACTGAATCCAATGGGTGCCCCCTTTTCTCCTCAACTCAATATGGGATCAAACTATCTAAAGTCCTTCAAGACCGATACGACAATGATGAGGCGGCGCCACGGACAAATGCGTAGACACACCTATCATTGGTCCTTTGAGCGTTTTCGGGAACGCATAACATTAAGGAAGCCTTGGGGTCGCTGCACTTTTGATTTCCGAGTTGTTCATTTGGTGCTCGATACCATGTCCTCTTTCCTCGTTTCTCTCAAGGGATTTGGCTTCATCAAATTGGGAGAAGAATTATTTGCGGGGCTCCGTGGAGGACCATGGTTGTTCGACACTACATGGGAATTGACTTCGGTGGTCACATGCACGATGATACCAATAACAAGTTTGTGCTCGAGCATCCTTGCGAAAATGGAGATTGTGAATTTCGAAGACATGTACGAAGGATGATAAAATGAGTGGTATTTATCACGAATCTTGGATCCCCGATGAGTTCTAAGACTTTGCAACAAGAGGTGCTCGTCGGTCGGCGGTGGGGTGTAAGCCAAAACGGTGTTGATTCGTTGGTCAAAGTGTTTGAATTGGTCCCAACCACCGATGAGAGTAGGAATACTGGTAACCGATGGTGGCACGCGCGAACGTGGACACTACCTATGACGGCCCTTTGTTGCTTTGTATGGACGATCATCGTTTGAAGCACGTGACGGCTTCTTGCTTTCATTTTGTTGGGATATCCCGAAGCGCGTGTGAAGCGCGGACTTCGAAGTACTGCATATTTCGGGGAAAGGGAGTTCGTTACATTCATACGACGAATTATTTTGCAATTGACGAAATTGACGAATCAAGATTGTGGATTTGTTATGTCGTTATTTGTGCTCGTCCCTACCTTCGAGGCATGGCATTACCGTACCTACTTATGGCAGGGTGGTTGTGTAGGCAAGGATTCGTGTGCCGTCGCTTGGTTTCATCTCTTGGCACGAGCATCGCCTTTGCATGGGCTTGGGGCCGTGACAATCCTCTTTCCCAATATATCCACACTCGAAGTGATGGATCCGGTTGCAATCACGAAGCAAGGACCGTGGTTACCCTAGAGATTTTTGCCTTGCCTACCATCGGTGTCGTACGGACGGAGTGCGTTGCATTTGTCACGTTGAATTGAAACGCTGTCCCGTTGTCCACGTACCGCATACCATTGATTACAACGCTGGCAGGAATGACGGCGCTTCTGGTGTGGTGCATTGAGATGGTATTCATTCTAGGAGTGACCGACAGACCCTACATGTGCCTCCAATGCCCAAGCGGCACTCGGTATGGCGGGCAGTGCCTAGCACCTTTTGGATGCTGTACTGGTCCCTGGGTATTACCTGGCAGCGTCTTTTAACTCACTGTTCCCACTGCGCAGTGCAGAGCAGACTAATGACTATTTGGACCCAGGGGCAGAGCCCGAGCGATCACCTTCTACACCATGCAATGGTGGTTTCGAGATGTGGCTATTTTCTGTTGCCCTGCCGACTCCATTTGCCTAAGCTTTCGTTCATCTGTGCGCGGGCGTTCGTCACTTACAGGCGGTACAATTTATGCCTTCGGGCGGAGTGCTACGCAGGATGGGTACTGCTGGAAAGGATCCATGAATAGCAAACTTCCGTTCCTCTCGAGTGATCAGTGGTCCAGTGAGCTCTGCAAACTGACTGCATGCTCTTTCCGTTGACAGGAATTTCTGTCCCTACCTCAATGCCACAAGAGGTCGCAATGGAGAAGGGTTGGCTACATTTGCTATGTCGATGGCGCCGCATTCATTGGCGCTGTGGACCAACTTCGATTCTGAGGTGTCCCGTATCATGAAGGAGACTCAAAGGAAGGCTTTCACGAGGTATCTGTGCGAGGTCATATTTCATGCTGACACTCCAACTGCGACCTGCCGCAATTGTGCCATTGGGCCTGTCTGGAGATTTTCGCTCCGTGGTGTCAAAACAAAAACCTCTTAGCAACTTCTGGGTCTGAGATTTCAGCAATGTTTGTCAAGAATCCTCTCTAACCGAGCCGTCCAAAATGGAGTACTTGTACAGTGAGTGATCAATAACGCTTGCATTATGCGTTGGACACGGTGGTATCCAGTTGGGTATGAGACCACGTTCATTGATTTTCACAAAGTCCTGAGATGGAACTGGGTACACGTATGAGGTCAACTGTGACTGTTTATCTTTCTTTTGGTCACGACTACATGCTGCACTTCGCCACCATCAGCGAGACCACCTCGGAGTTCTTGCAGAATTTGTGCCGCTGGCGTCTGCAGAGCCCCTTCTCTGGTTTGATTGCCAGTAGCCAGTTAAGCCCACGACTTGGCTGGAGGATGGGAGAATTTTGTGTGGTGGTGTCATTCAGACTATCAGGCCTGGTGTATTCAAAATTTCAAAGTTACAAGTGGACCAGTTCAACTTGCAGAAGGCAAATACCGGTACCCACGTGGTCTGTTTTAATTCGGTGTGATTAATCTGTACACCCGACCCATTGGTGCGTGGATGTCTGACCAGGCGCCAGCCCGACACTACCTACTTGGACGCTTGCGAGTATGCATGAATGGTGAGACCCGTGGCTGTGGCCAGGTGATACACTGCAACTGCGTTTGAGTGCTGTGGTTGTCCAACGCTTCTCAATATATTCTCCTGCTACGTGGAGACCTTTGAGGATGGTACTTATGGCCTTGTTCCCTTTTGCTGACTCAATACACCGGTATCATATCTGGCTCGGTTACCATTGGATCGCCAAGACTTCCGTACTCCCGGAGAACTCAGAGTACATGTTCTATTACGTTTGGCAAGCTCATGGCGTATTATAATGACCACCTTCCCACCTGTCGGGTCAGCGACTTGGCTGGTTTTGGACTTGCCACCTCGACTGAAATTCCAGCTCGACTATTGCGCCTACTACCTGTTTACTGTCTGGAACAGACTCCTGCGAGGGGACAGGACTGGGTGTGCTCGTACTCACGTTTGCGCTTCCAGTGATGTACTATCCCTTGAGCAAGCTGCTGCAAATGTGAGGTCCCACGCTTTCCTCGGCTGTATATCCGTCAGGATGATTTTGAAGGAGATTTGCCTGTGTCCAGCTATCATTTGCAGACGTCCTGGAACTGAGCAACTATTCAGTGGGCCAGTTTCAGAACCCTGTACGACAGTACCAGTGTACAGTCAATGGCTTATCCCCTGACTGAACCACAGTGGGGAGCATGTCTGAGCAATTGTTGGAAATGCTGACGCCACACCACGGGCTGGATAATGCGTGTGTGTGACAACTGGACCAGCATCCGAAAACCCGATTCCTTACGTCCCTGTGGAGGAAACGCTCCGAGCGGCCCAAAGGGTCCGTATCCACTGAATGCACACCCCGTCAGTGACTTCAGACAGGGAAGCCCTAGGGCGGAGGAGGGCCGGCAGCAAATGCCCTGGCCCCTGCCCCATGCGGTACAGTGCTGTGGAGATCACAGTGACACGGACAGTGAAGCCCTAGGGCGGAGGAAGGCCGGCAGCAAGTGCCCTGGCCCCTGCCCCACGCGGTACACTGCTCGGGAGATCACCGTGACGGGTCAGTACGAATCGACCCTAAGGAGGAGAAGCAATTTGAGAGGTCATCATTTCACTGGTCAGCGCAACGTCGTTAGCAGGAGTTATGTCTGCAGCACTATTCTTCTGGTGCACTTTGAAGGAGAAGAGATGCTTGAGAAGGAGCGCTGCAGTTGTGAGGCTATTGGTATATTTGTGCGTTATGGCAGCCTTAGGCTCTCCTTCATGGCGCTTCTTTGTAAGGTGGACTCCAAGACACGGCCAGTGAGCCATACTGAATTCCATGACAAAACACCAGAGATGGTCCTAAACCTCACCCGGAGTGATACGCAGGAGGAGGCTTTGAAGGATGGTTTCTGAGATCAGTGGACCCCGAAAAGTTACACAAGTTCAGGGGTTTTCTACATGAGAGCCTAGTTTATGTTCAACTGGTTTCAAGCTGTACTGTTGTGTCTCCGGCCTTTCCCAAGGTTTATCATGATGCATCCCATGCAATGGACAACCTGGCTGCTTGCTATGTAGTGTGGAATGTCAATGCCATGCCTAAGGAAAAGACTGAAGCCTTTATTTGAAATCTGACGATTGGAGGCTATGCGGGCTGTATTTGACCAAGACAAGGATGTCATATGATTAAGTCCAGAGACGAGAATAATGATTGACTGTGCTACGCCCTTGCAGAGCGTTGGACACGGGACTGAATCTTCAGTACCCTTGGGAGGCAGACATGGTTGTCTGCTCAACATTCACCTGGCTTCGACCTAATGTTGTCCGGGCGCGACAAGTATTCCAGCAGGTGTGCCGCATGCAGGCTATCTTCTGGGTGTCTATGTCACCTTAATGGAAATGCAGCTGGACCTGTTGGACTGGCGTTTCGGCGCCTAGGAACCTGAGGTTGAACTTCACCGCGAAGCTGGGACCTCCTCCTTGACACTGCCCAGCGAACCAGTGCGTCGACATGAACTCGGAGCGGGAAACTAGTCTACTGTGGGTGCCTTTGGAGAGAGCGCCTTCAACAGCGACTCCATGGTCAGTACGCCACCAACAGAGACCAAGCCAGTGCCTGCAACGGGACTATGAGGTTCTGGAGATCGTACAGACGCTCATAATTGTTCTGGGAGCTGGAACTGGACTTCGTCGACAATGCCAGCCAAATTGGGTGCGGATTCTTCCTCCCCAGGATGCAATCCCTTGCTTGCTCAGGAGTTTGCTTGTTTGCTTGTTGGTTTCCTTGCAAAAAAACCTGTTGGTGCTACAACAATTTTTTGTGTAGTCTCCACTGACCTGAACCAGTCTGAACTTTCGTTCATTGAAGCCTACTGTTTATGTGTAGGTGTGTGTATGTGTCAGTGTCACCCAGTGTCCCACAGGAATACTGAGATTGTCTCTCAGGCCTTCGTGGCTGGTGATGGGGCAGGACGGGTATGGGCACTGACACGGCACCAACAGAAGACAGCCTACTTAGTGGGAGGATGTGCGCGTCCTCTGATCCCCTTCACCCAGTGTGTGTGTGTGTGTGCGAAGTTTGAATGCTTACTTCCCCTATAAAACAGGGTGCCAGTCCCCTATGTTTGCTGCTGCCGAGGTCTGCCAAGGCCAGGTTCAGGTGTTTAACTGGACAGCCGTTGGCGGTTGATGATCTCAGGTCTGGTGTACAAAGGGCATACGAGGTATTCTTGTCTGGACCCTTTTTCAGATGTGTGCACTTGCGAATATTCCTTACGCTTCATGTGTCTAGAGCACACGGGGACGCTGTTACCCCCAACATTTGTTGTTATCACAGTCTAAGGTTTGATGCAGCGTGAAGTACCAGGATACAATACAGGGTTCCCACCTTTTTTTTGCTGAGATTTTAGAAAGGCAGGTAACTCAGGAGAAAGCACGCGGCTTGGGGAACGATGCAAAGTACGCAAGCCGAGACTACCCTGGGTGACCCCCCTCTCACAACAAGGGGGGGGCGTCCACACGAAGACACAGTCTCTACTCCGTTCTGGGCCCCTCATGCTGTGCTTTCCGCTGTCTGTCTTTGACCCTGCGGTGTTGCGACACTGGGAAGCTTACGGGCATGGCCGTTTCGCAATCTGGTATTTGACTCAGCTAATCCGCACCACGTGTCAGACCGGCCACCACAGTCATTTTTGGGATCATGGTAGAACTGGACAGCTCTTCACTTGGATCTGGACAGTCATACACGACCTTCAGTTGGCACCTGTTGCTGTAAGGTATGATGGTCCCCGCTTCCTGTGTACACAAGGGTGTCCAGCATGCATGACACGCCTGAGGCCAGTGAACAGCAACATGTGTTTACACCATGTGCAGGCCAGCGTCAAACTGTTCCGCTTCTGTGGAGATAGCCAAGAAGGAACCTGCAGTTAATGTTGTGTTTAGATACTGAGTTTAGCCTGACATTTTGCTCCCCACCTCCTTTCTTCCTTTGTTTGGCCGAAAATGACACCCAGGGCCGTGACCGTCCGGCCCTTGCTGCTGAGGGTAGGAGCAACGACAAGCACTCTCCCGGTTGTAGGTACTACTGATCGGACCCCTTGTCTCTTCTCAAGCGCTAGCTGGAGCGCTATCCAACAAATCTAGTGTGTCCTGACTTGACCCCCTGTTCCTACTCTGGCGCTAGCTGGGGCGCTATCCAGAAAAACCAGCGTGCAATTCACTGCTATGGAAACCTGTACCTGGGATGCGCTGAGAATACACCCAGTGGTAAAGCAATGCTGCTACATGGGACGGAAAGAGTGCAGTCGATCAGTACGACAAACCTACTGTAGGTGAAGGGCCGCATGATTACGATGCTCCTCTCGAGCTGTGCTATCCCTTTGTCAGTTTCAGTCTCCTTTGTTCGCTGGCTCTTGAGTGGATGTAAGTTTACCAGCACGCCTGAAGGTGGATTGGGGTTTGTCTATTCTCACCTGCAGGTAATGGTATGATACCCCCCTATTTTATAACTGGTGGAGGTCGCCTGGGGCGTATTGCTTTATTTTGCAGGAACGCCTGGTGGGGTATTCTTCGTTGTGCGTGCGGTTTTCAACCAGCTCTCCAGGCTACAACCAGTGCTAGGCAGAAAAGCCAGAAGAGTACTCAGGCTTCGATTTTATACAGGCGAGTGCAGACGTTTCCTACGATGCAGGTCTGCATGGCATGCAGCTTAAATCATAAATGAGAGTTGATTCTGACCAGACATACTATGCACCACCCAGAGGAGTCATGTCCAATGGTAGGATGCGCAGCCCGTTTTTGTGTGCGATGTACCTTTGCTGTGTGTGGTGTGGAAAAGTTTGCGGGTGATCCTGAAAGTGAAAGATGTCACACGGACTGACGCAGATTTGATTTGAAAGTCTACTCGCAACCAATCATCTCACGCTCGTGGTCCCTGGAGGACCATTGAAAGCGCACCCGAAGGCCGTGAGCCGGTGCGTTGTAAAGAGTACGGTGTACAGTACTTGCTCTCTACCGCGGTTATTCGTGCATGACAATGTCATGAAAGCCATCAATGACTGAGATGGTGCGTGACTCGCTCTGCCAATGTATTATAGGGTTCCATGTTACAGCCATGGCGTGCACCACTGAGTTCCCCTACGTCATCTGTATTCCTTCTGTGTGCCTATAAGTACCCTCACCGAAGGCGAAGCCGGGCACGCTGTTCAGGATAAACAATGATACCCCTTATCTGTTCGGGTTAAACAGTTACCTAGTCACAGGCCTTCGACACTGTAAGATACCTCAGACACTGTTGGCTTGTAGACTCATACCTTCATCCTGCAGGCAAGGGTGCACCGAGCACACCCCAAGTTCAAGCTTACACCTCTGGGGTGGTACCCGGAATCTATGGCAGGATGTGGTATGGAGTGATGTGGGAGATAAATGCTGTGTGACACAGAAGCACCCCTTGCAGGGAGTAACCTCTGGAGGCTGGTTCAGGTATCAAACCCTTTCTGCCGGTAACAGTTTTGCCCTGGCACCAGACCGGGGAGTCCCTGGGACTGTTCGAAATGGCCCGCAGGGTTTCCGGGACGAGACATGTGTTCTTGCGTCGATCAAACTGTCAAAAGGTTGTGAACACCTGAGCCCCAGCTGCAAGTTTGCCTCACACAGTACCCCCAATATCACACTCCACCTGAAGGATATGCGGGCCGTGTATGCCCGTAATATTGATCTCAGAAGTTACCTTTTTTTTTCAGGTGTACCTGAGACGCACTGAGGGAACATTCTCCCTTAGGAATCCACAGTGGATTCCCCACAGCGTGAAGAAAAGCAAGGAGGAATTGGGATAATGTAAGCAAATGAAGCAAGCCCACTGATATCCACTAGGAGAAAAATATTCCTTTACCTGCAATGTGAAGAGCTCCACAAGGGGGAATAAGCCTGTGCTTGTATCCATGCGGTGGTGGGGTGGGCAGCACATTTCTCCTGGTTAACTTGTTTTGATGATTGACAGTTTGATTTGCCTGCAGCCAGTCCAGTTGAATTCTGTGTTTCTTCTGTTGTGCTTTTTCACTGTACAGAACACCGTGCAGTGGACATGATCCTCATTTCATTACGGTGACACTACTTTCAGTATGAAAAACGTGGTCGCGCTTTTCTGACAATTTATTGCGGAAACCTGGGATACCTTAGACCAAACTGTCAGTGGTCTGGACATTCAGTGGTCTGGACAGTCAGTGGTCTGGACATTCAGTGGTCTGGACAGTCAGTGGTCTGGACATTCAGTGGTCTGGACAGTCAGTGGTCTGGACAGTCAGTGGTCTGGGCAGTCAGTGGTGTAAATATGTCAGTGTCAGTGTCAGAAACACAGCTCTCCGTTGTTACACCCAATCTCTGTTTTTGTACGGAACATACCCTGCTGACCTCAGTGTACCTTTGAAGGAAGGGTTATCACAGGTTCCGCAGGATACAACTTCAGTTCTGTCTCTTTAACAATTAAAATTGCCCTGAATGGGGGGGGGGGTCCCCTAACGTGAACCACCCCTGAGGCGATAAATGACACTTTGTTTTTTTTTGTGGTCCTGGCGAAGCTACCCCTGAAATAAGATTATTTCTTTTTTTTGAGCCCATTTAGCTGTCACTGTGCTGAGAGATCACCAGATTTCTCTGGCTTATCAAATTTTGCAAATGTTAGGTTTAGCTTCTGTTTTGTTGTGCTTATCCAGGGTTTAAAAGACACAGTCTTCTGGTAAGTATTTGAATGTTTTGTTGTGTTGTGGCAAAATGAATCACCTTCTTCTGATGTACCAACCCAAATGTGTATGTGGGATGGTAGTACACGTGCATTGCGTTTGGACTGAGCCTTGGTGTTCGGATTGAGAAGTGGTAGGTGTGATGATTACAGAGGTCACCCCCTGAAGACATGCCAGGTGAGTCATGTCTGGGGGGGAGTAAGAAAAATTGCCTTTCCTGAGGGATGCCTTCTGTTCTGTTGAATGTACATAACACTGCATCGCTGCAGTGTCTGGTGTTGCCGCTGTGCGTGTTAATTCCGCAACCTGAGTCGCGGCGACATTTCCTGTCGACGATGATATTTTCTCTTCATGAAGAACTGATCAGAAATCGACTGTAGACTTCATAGAAATTTACTATGTGTGATTCGAGAATTTTCTGTGGATTTGAAAATAGTGTTAGAGAATAAACACTGTTAATACGCTCCGCAATCTGTACTGATGTCCATTCCCGATTGCATCGCTCATTGAGTTGTTATGTTCACTATGCATTGCATGCCATTATTGAATCTCTGAGACTTGTCATACATACGCCGTGCTTATTCTTTAGCCATGGTGTGACATGTATGGATCAGTGCATGGGGATATCTTGGGATGTACAAGTGGAACGATACTCGTGGAGTATCTTGCAAGACGATGTTGGATTTGTACGAAGAGTGTGCATACCAATGGTTGGAAAACAAGGAGTTGACGGACGTTGCGGTCCTATGGTGATCATGGCCATCTTATCTTGTTGTCTTTGTCTTGCTTCGCTTTGTTGTTGTTGTTGTTGATTTAATGTAGGAACATACTCTTTGGGAAAACATGTTCATCAATTCTTTTCACCTTTTTTAGTTAATATCCAAGCATTCTTTATGATATGGAGTTATCAAATATTTTGTTAACAATTCTTTTGGGAAATGCATCCTCAAATAGATAGCCTTTCATTTTTGTGGCAATCGAATCTTTTATCAAGGAGCCGTGAGGGTGGAGGGAGGAAAGCGCATCATTTCTTTGCTTTTTTCATATCGGAATTCGTTGGCTGAAAAACTGAAATTTCTAGAGAAATATAAATAAACCCATGGAGAACCATGTAGCCCATCCATGGACCTCAAACAGAGCGTATACCAATGTACCAATAGTGTTGGGCCAAATTTGCTTTCCTAGTAAAGAAGGTCCCTACCAGGACCGGCCCCCGCTGTGCCCCTTCCGCCTGTCACCCCTGCTGACTTGCTCCTGATCAACGATTGCATTTCTCAAAATCCTCAAAGTCCAGGGTCCAAAATCCAAAAATATAGAAAATAGAATCCTCCTTCAACCCTGAATAGCAACCAGATCCAACAAATACAGCAATAACCCAATTCACAATCCAAATCAGGCTGCGGGCTTCCGTTCAGCACACCGGTATTCCCACGGTGGCGGGCATGTACAAGAATTGCACCAAGGAAGAAAGCCCTGAAATTGGCATATGAACACAAATAAAGCAAAGTCGGGGAAAGAGGTAAACATACACATTCACAGCCATAAACCCCTCATTCCCTGGACTCAAGACCTTCCCTTGACTCACCAACATATTGCCCTGAACCAAGTCAAATGAGATGGCGGAATGCCATGTGTCACAAGTCATTACGTAAACCCCAAAAATGTGTTCACTCCCAAGCCTATATATCCTAGCCCAAAAGGGGAGGTGGCGTGTCATGGCCTAGAGTAGCACTCAGGACCATGCCCTACCCTGACATAACCTTGGTTGGACTTGGAGTCGAATGGGCTTGGAGATATGCCCCATGAGTTTGAACTCATAACATCCCAAAAAACTGCCAATTCACACCATGTTGGCCATATATCAAATGTATGCTCAAAATTGAGGTTACCACTTATCCGAAGGCACAAAGCATGCATGGAATCGAAGTCTAGTATTCATGGAGGATAGAGACCAAAGGCCAATGCCCATGTACATCCCCACTTTACCCTCGAAACCCCTTCGGATGTGGGCGCCACGCACTGCCCAAGTCAGCCCATGATCTTGAGACCAATTCTTGTAATCCTTCGTGCGCCAAGCCAAATGGAGTACGCGATCCGGCATATGGTGGTGTTCAACTCCAAAGAATATGCCAACATATGAACAACATACCATGGTTCGACTCTCCATAGGCTTCTTGCTGTTTGCCGACCAGGTAAGTACACAAAACGCAAAAATGAGCAAAAATTGAGGTCAAAAACATGAAAATATGACCAAATACAAAGTTGTCATGATAGTATATCTCTATGCTCACCCATGATATCCGCTCATGGTTCAATACACAAATGATTGGAACCATTTGCGAACAATTCCCCCACTTGGATCCCAAATCGGGCGCATGGAGATACCTTTGCCACTCATATCTACATGCCCCATGAAAATGGGAGTGCACTCATGGATCTCTTTGCCCAACATACCATGAGCAATACATACGCGGTAGACTTAGTCTAGCGCTTTGAATTCCACAATTGGGACATGGGCAAAACCCTTGTCACGTATGGCTCCCCATCTCTTCGGCCACACGAAGATATATAACATGGGCGTGAGCATATCAAGACATATACCATGCATATAAAACATACCCTCAAAAGTGGCTCCCACCATGATATGCCATGTCCCTCCATGGACATAACTTCACGTTAAAAATGCGTAGGAACCCAAGGAAAGTATCTATGCAACCCCAACACTCATGCGGTACACTCGAAAGTCGCATTAAAATATTCGGTTGCACGGTCCAAGAGTTATATATCACTTTATACCCTCTTGACCATTATCCCTTGCTACAACAGGCATGTGTGCACACCAAAGGCGTTTGATGCTTCCTAAATTAAGTTGAGACCAAGGCGCTTGCAACGCAACTTTCCTTATTCTCTTTCCTCACACTCGCTCGTAGATATGGCCCTTCAAAGTGGTCCCACGATTCACTTTTGTTTCCCTTATATCTCCAAGTCAAATGGGTGGCAAGTATAAGGGAAACCTGATTCGGGCATAGGGAAAAGAGTATGACCACTCGACGAAGTCGAAATCAAGTGCGGCGATGTCGAAGTCGAAAATCCGATTTCGACATCGCGAAAAATTCAGATCAAAATTTCGAGTGCTTATTTAGAAAATTGCGGAAGCAACGAACCCTTTGCTGATGAAATCTGACCCTTCAACGGAGTATCCGCCAAAATATCTGGAAATAACAGTTAACCAATCGGTTAACGCAAAATCGCGAGCCAACTGACGGTCGCCGATACATTGACCATCAGAACGAAAGGCTGAAAAATTACGGAAACATCATGATAATAAAACCCTGTTGATTCCTGATATTCTGATATATAAATCTCAGCTGGCGGCGCCTCGGTTCTGAATATGGCCGCTCGTAGCCGGAACGGCCAAACCTATCACACTATCACATCGGGTTAGTTCAGGTGGATGGGAGAGTATGATATCAGCCAATGGCGGCTTGCCGGCACATAGATACACACCCCAAGTGACCCCAAGATGGCCACGGGGGTCCGAACCGGCTTCACCCCCCTTCTCAGAGCGTTGTTACCTCTCGGAAGTCATTGAAGAGAGGACGGGAGGACCCCAATGGGCTCCAACCCCCCCCTCCATGTCCCAAGGACACATGGAGGCCCCACACACGTCGTAGGCGTCCCCCATGCCCCAAGGGAGGGGCGAGGACACTGAAAATCGGTGCCCTACGCCATATCCGGTCTCCTCTTGATCTACAACATGGACCAAGGGGATCAAAGATAGAGAAACGTCGTCGGTCGACCTAAATAAGTATACCACAGTGAAATATATACGTGGAGATCGAGTGAAGGGGGTATATGGCCAATCAAGGCCGAAAAATCCCCGGATGAACGCCCTCACCCGTCTCCCCAAGCACAGAAACAAACAAAATGCCAAGGGGGGATCCATTACGGTGCTACAGCAGCAACCAAATGGACCAACACGTCCTTGACATCCAAAGAAATATTCTTTTTCTTTAGGTAGTCCATCCAGACCGTGGTATGCCTCGGCACGAAACTGCTCGGAGGTTCCCACGAATCCCTGGATGCGGCGAATCCCTTCCAACGGACTTTATAAAGCCTGCCCCCAGGCGTCCCCGGGTCCGGCTTGTCCGCCAGGATTCTCTCGGCGGTGAAGTCGTCGTCCTCACCCTCGTCGTCCGAGTCCACATCGCCGGCCGTGAACTCGAAGGTGACGGGACGTCCGCTGGGGTCTGGTGCTCGGGGACGAAGCTGGGTATGGTCGCGGTCCAGGATCTTGTTATCCCCCACACGAACTGCGTACACATCCTGCCCGACCTTCCGCACGATTACCCCCGGCACATACCAAGATGCCTGCCGATGCCTGGACAGGACATCCTTGTGGTGCCGCTCCACCCACACGGTGTCTTGGAGAGCATACTTCTGGACTTTTCCCTGCTTGAAGTACTTGGCCCTCTTGTCATGCTCGTCCTGTAGTGCCTTGCACACCTTGGCCGCCGTGTCGTCCGCCTCAGCCATCATGGCATTCGCATCCCGGGCCACTTTGCCATGGTTCATCCACGGGAGAGTGCGTGACACTCGATCCCGTAGGAACAGGATGCGATGGGGCGACAGTCCAGTGGGTCCCGGAAGGTCATGGTACGCTTGGAGCACTCTCCACAGCGAATTGTACCAGTTCCGGCCCGGTTCGTTGATGTGCAGCTGGCGGAACTTCTCGAACATCTGCCGCCCGGCCACCTCAGCTCGGCCATTCGACCGGCTGTGGTACGCCACGGTCTTGGCGTGCCGAATGCCCATGTGCTCGCACATCGTCTTGAACCACGTCCCCACGAATTGACTGCCCCGATCGCTGCAGATGACAGCTGGGACATCGAAAATCGTCAGCCAATGCCTGATCATGGCATTAGCGACGGTCTTGGCCTGCAGCCCCACTCCATGCTTGTCCTTCTTGTCCTTCTTCTTGGACTTCTTGCCCGGGACTGCCACGATATACCCGCTGTGCCTGTCCACCGCCAGGATGACACAGTCGTAGGTCTCTCCGTCCACGGTGACCTCAGGCATGGCGAACACATCCATGGCCACGGACCGCATAGGGGCCTCCGGTATAGCCGTGTACACCGGATTGCCCGCTGTGGAGTGGTTGGGGCTCTTCGTGGCCCGACACACGGCACAGTCGCTGCAGTACCTATCCAGGATGGCGTAGTACCCCGGAGGGAACTTGAAACGCCACTCCAGGTCCTGCTGCATCTTGTCTCGGCCAGGGTGCATGAGCTGGGCGTTGTGCCAATGGTCAATGAGCTCCTCCACTCGGTTCTCGGGCACCAGCAGCTTGTCCTTGAGGAACAACTTGTCCCCATCCTCGGTCAAGCCCTCAGGCCATTCGTCGTCCGACGGGGCGCTCACGGCGTTCCAGTACTTGCTCCAGTGCTCGGATGCCGCGTAGTCATCCGACCAGTCCTCTGTGAGCACCGACCTGACTAGCTCTACAGGGGCCACCATCCATTGCTCGAGGGTTTCCTCTCGAATAGCTTGGACGCGGGCACCCCGGAACTTGGCCAGGTCCGTACGGTTTGCCATCACCACAAAGCACTTGACCCCCTCTTGCTCCATGACCTTCTCCATCTCGATGATGCGCTTGGCCTCTTCGGTTTCCTCGGCGTCCCCATGGCTGGATATGTCCATCCAAGCCTTGCCCGCGGGGTAGGCCCAGCGACTGAGGCAATCTGCCACAGTGTTGTCCTTCCCCGGGACGTACACGACGCTGAGGTCGAACTTGGCGAACGTCTCGTGCCATCGGGCCCTCCTTGCCGCCGGTCCCGAGGGGCTGTCGACGTGCTCCTTGTGCCAGCTCTGCAAGGACTGATGGTCTGTACAAACCACCACCGGTTGCAATCCGATGTGGCCAGACCACTTCCTGAGCGCACATACAATGGCGTACGTCTCCTTCTCCCTCGCGGTCCAGGTGCGGCGTTGGCCCTCGGCCAGGATCCGGCTCCAGAACGCCACGGGTACATGTGACCCGTCGTCTCGGATCTGCTCCAGGACTGCCCCCACAGCATAGTCCGAGGCGTCCGTCCGTAGCACGAATCCCTTGTCCGGGTCCACCAGGAACAGCCCCAGCTGCCCCAGGAGTCGCTCCTTCAGGCGGCTGAACGCATCTTCGGCCTCAGGGGTCCAGGCAAGCTTCTTCTTGCTTCCCTTCCGGCCATCGAACTTGCCCACTTGCAGCATCTTGTGCAGCGGCCCCGACAGTTCTGCATACATTCGGACATAGCCCGAATAGTAGTTGCAGAACCCCATGAAGGATCGGAGTTCGCTGATGGTCTGGGGCTTCTCCCAGTGGTGCAGGGACGCCAGCTTCCCAGGCATGGGACGGCGTTGCCCGTGACCAACCACGTGACCCGCGAACTCCACTTCCTTCACGAAGAGTGAGGCTTTGGTGGGCTTGCACACCATGTTGTGCTTGTCCAACTCGCTGAGCACTCGGCGCAGATCCTTCTCATGCGCGTCGATGAGCTCGTCCTCAGTCATGTTCTCCGTGCCGGACCCGATGATGATGTCATCCACGAAGGGATCGGCACAGTCCCGGACAGGACCGAGTAGGTCCTCCATCATGCGCTGGAAAGCGGCATTGCCATTCTTGGCGCCCATAGGCACCACTTTCCACTGCATGGGCCCCAGCGGAGTCGACATCGCTGTGCAGGGCCTGGAGTCCGGGTGTAGCGGCATCTGGTGATAACCGTGTTTCAGGTCCAGCACCGTGAAAATCCGCTTTTTCTGTTGTTTTCGGAGGATGGAGTCGATCAGGGGAAGCGAGTACGAGTCGTGCTCGGTCTGCTCGTTCAAACCTCTGTAATCAACCACCAACCTCCATTCGCCCTTCTCCTTCTTGGGCACGATGAAGGCTGGGCTGGCCCATTCACTGTCGGAGGGTTCGATCCATCCCCGCTCAATGAACTCGGCCAACAGCTTCTTCATGGCCTCGGCCCGATCGCCCTGAAGTTGGTACTCCCGATGACGATAGATCTTCGGGTTCGGCTTCAGCTTGATCTTCGCTGTACCAAACCTCCCACGATCTGGAGGGTTCTTGTTGGCGACGCCACTGAATAGCCGCGGATAGG
Source organism: Eutreptiella sp. 'Long Island Sound 2002' (assembly GCA_964036045.1). Lineage (NCBI taxonomy): Eukaryota > Euglenozoa > Euglenophyceae > Eutreptiales > Eutreptiaceae > Eutreptiella > Eutreptiella sp. 'Long Island Sound 2002'. The sequence continues at coordinate 609,855 of OZ038395.1, forward strand.
CATGGATCAGCCTCTCCTTCAACTCGGCGACCTTCGGGTTCTCTTGGGCCTCTTCAGCCGCTTGCTTCGGTATCGATACCACCGACCGCACTACGGTATAGGCCTCTTCTGGGTCCGAGTCCGACTTCTCCTCGTCCGATATGCCGTCTTCATCGTCGTGGGGCGCGCTTCCCACCGATAATCTTCGAAAATTTGCGGCCTCGGGCTGGTGCTCGTCGCTACCGGTTCCCACTCTTGGAAAACCCCACGTTGGTGGGTCCGACCCAACCGGACCATCGTATTGGTCCGCGATGTGATCCATGACCCTCGCCACGAACTCATCCTTCTCGTACTTGCCGGTGACCAACATCTTGTCATCCCACCAATGCGGAGATGTGACCATGGCCCGCCTCTTCTTGGCGGCCACACGGTCGTGCATCCCCATCCGCATGTAGTTGACGACGTCGTCGATCTCGGAGTGGGACAGGATGTCAATGCCATCCACTGGACGATCCGTCCCCTCCTTGGGCTCAAACATGACCTTCATGGGCACCGCCTCCACCCTACGGATGAATGCTTCATCACCCGTGGGCTGGGCTTGCGCCCCATCCACCAGGAAAGCCTTGGTACCCCACGCTTGACCCGGGGAGGGCATTGATACACCCTTGGCGTCGATGAACAACTCCTCCTCTGGCCCGAATGACATCTCGTTCAGGGTGATGGAGTCCAGCGCCGACTTGAGACCCTCCAGCGGACATGGGGTGGATCCTATGCCGGTTATGACCAGGATCCCCTTCGCCCTATCCGCGATGATCTTCTCCACCGTACGTCTGGTGTTATCCAGGGAGCCATGCCAATACATGGGCCCCCACTCCTTCATACCCCAATGCCTGTGCCAGGCTGAGTCTCCTCGATGCCAATGCCTCCTACACTTCCGCAAAAGTGGGGCATCCCGGGAAGCGAAGACGTCCGTCTCGGGCGCTTCGGCTCCCAGTGTCTGGATCATCCTGGCATACACCTGCGGCGCCATTCCATACTCCGTGAGCTGAACTACACGGTCTCCTCTGGACTTGGCACCCACAGCTTGCACCGCTTCGACGATCCGATCCTCTTCCTCGGCATTCCATTGGGATGATCCGCATGCATAGTCCGTGGACAGCCATGTGAGGCATTCATCATCCTCCCGGACCAGCGTTGCACGATGGGGAAGGGCTCCAATGGCGTTTGCCACCATGAAGTCATACCCCATGATCATATCCCAATCAGTAATGTCGGCCACATAGAAGTTCCCGGATAGAGTGCTTCTCTTCGCCTGATCAGGGCGGTTCAAGCGCTCATGCTCCCAGAATTCCATACTGATGGTGGCCTCATGGGTGCCGCCATCCATGATCTCTCCGTTGGCGACCTTCAGGCGGACCGGTCTCCGGCTGGGCTGCAGGAGTTCCTCCTTGAACAACCCTCTCCGGACCAGGCTCACCTGGGCACCCGTATCCACTAACACATCCACCACCTTCTCCTCTCGTCCGCACCGTACTCGCACTTTCAAGTGCAACTGCCGCTCGTCGCCATGAGGTGTATGGACGACTCTCACGGCATGCAACTCTAGCACGTCCGGGTGCATCAGGGCTTCAAGGGTATGGTCACGGATGGTGTAGATCTTGGGTTGGTCCTGCCCGTCCACGGGGCTCTCCGTGGTCGCTCCTTCCTTCTTGCCATGTCCCGCACCCACATGTACTTCCCTTGGCAGGGCGCTCCAGGGGTTGGGAGTGGCGAAACTCAGTGGTTTTGGCTCTTCTGGAGCCTTCTTCGGCACCCGATGTGCCTTCGCTTTCTCTGGGATTCCACTGATTTTCGGAGGAGAGACCTCCGAGGTCCCACTCCCGTGGGGGCTCCTCTAGACTTGGCTTCCCGCAGCCCCTTCCGGCTGCGATCCGCCAGGACTTTGTCCACCACGTTGCTGGGCTTTGAGTTCCTCCAATGACCTCAACATGTCCTCAGCAACTTCCTCGATCGACCTCACTCTTCGGTCTTGGCCAGGTCCACCACCATAGCATCTTCCTCCGCCTTTTCCTTGGCCTTTGCCTTGGCCTTTTCCCCCGTCTCCGCCCTTCGCCTTCCAATCGGAAATCCGCTGCTCCTTGGGCTTCTTCTCGGGGTGGGCGGCGAAGTAGGCCTTCTTGTCCGCCTCATACACCTTGCACTGACGGTGGTCGTGTGCATGGTTGTTTCCCTTGCCATAACAGACCCAGCACCCGTCGTGCTGAGACCTGTACTCTCGGAACGAGAGCGGTGGGTTCCCGATCCTCCTTGGTCCTTCTCTGTTCTTCCTGGGTCCCACCTGGCTCCATCTGGACCGATCCTGCACATGGTTCCTCATGTGTGCGCCACAAATGCGAAGAAATGGGCCTCCTCGTGATCCTCCCGGGACCAGTGGTCTTGGCCACTTCCACTACCATCCTCCGCGGAGTTGGCCGTGTCCTCCTGGATCTCCCGATGATGGCGGTCTTCTCGGTGGCCTCGCTGTCCATGACCATTTCGATCCTGCACGTGGGCCTCGTTCTTTGCATTGAGCTTCAACTCCACCGTGATGTACTTCACGATCTCGTCAAGGCTCATGCGGGCGAAGATGACTTGCATCCTCAGCGGCTCCCCGCGCCTCCACTCCACGTTGTTGAGGCGCAGCAACCTTTGCCCCATGGAGTCTCCAAACACCTCCACGTACACGGCGTTCTTCAGGCCCAACATCCGGTTGGGTTCGCCCAGGTTCCTCCTGACTTAGCCCACGCAAACTGCACCCCCTTTTGGAAGAGAAGGACCTAAAAAATGACCGCCCAAATAACTATTTTTTTTTGGACATTTGCAACACACATGGCCCAGATGCCACCGAAAAAATACAATTTTACCCAATTTGCTGCTTTTTTCCACTTTTTGCTTATCAAAATAAACTATTATTTTGTCTGATTTGAGGGGTGTGTTTTACCAATCTTGTCGTTTTTGTATTTCAAAAGCCAACTGGTGCGTGCCTGTTCGGGAGCTCATTTTCAAAATATGACATTCTGCGGGTCTCCAGTTGCACCTATGTTTGTCCTGCGAAATAAATTGCTTTTTTGTGTACCTGAGTGCGCGAGGCCTCGCGCACTCAAGGTCATGGAAACAATTGTGTACAGAGGGCAATAAAAACAGGACACGAAGTGCACAACGTACAAACACTGAGATAAAAGCTTGGCAAAAATGTACAACCCTTTAAGGGCATATAATTGCATTCGCGTCGAAGGCGAGTGCGCGAGCCCTCGCGCACTCATGACTGCAAAAAGAGGCGTAACACTTGGGTTAATGGTGACTTACTTCTTCTTCGGTCCAGCAACCTTAGCCAACCTGGAACCCAGGCTTCTTGCTGTTGTACTTGTCCCACTTGGAGAGGCAACGGTACCTCGAGACGGCAGGGTACCAGAACGCGAGGGCGGCTTGAACTCTGCAGTAGCACTGGCAGCAGTCTTCGCTTTCTTCTTGGACTGTTCCTTACCAGAGTCGGGGCTGCTTGCATCGAAGTGAGAGGCGGATGCCCGCTTGCGCTTCTGCTGGGTCTCCAGTACTTGCTCCAGATCGTCTTCTTCTGACTCCTCGTCAGTATCGTCGTCGTCTGATTCCGCGGGCTTGTCCGATTCCTTCTCTTTCCCTTTTGCTTGCTTCTTGGTACTCGAGGGTGTTCCTTTTCCGGCTGCAGTACCCTGAGTTGGTACAACTTTGGCAGTCTTCTTCATCTTGGCTTGCATTGGCAAGGTAGGTGCAGGCGTTTGCCACTGCTGCCCTGTTGGCATGCGTAGTGTCACGACCACTGATCGCGGTTGCAGCTTGTGCCTTGCGCCGATACGGGCGTAGTATTCGGGGTGTGGCAAGCATCAGCGCAGCAATAGTTTTTTCCATAACTATCAGTTTGGGGTATGATAGTATGGTGGAACCAGGTCGTAGCAGACCTTTCCGTAGGTAGGTTAGAATAGGCCAGAACACCCGAAAAGTATGAGTAACAACGAACTTGTAGGCATGCCAGACACCGTAAACTACAGGCACGTAACGCAGGTATGCACGCATGTTCCATCGTTGGTTCTTGGCACCGTACAACAACTTTAGTACCCTGTAGTGTATGTTTTCGTCAACCAACAGCGGTAGAACTCTGTTTGTCTGTTGTGCTACGTCCCTTGCAAAGTGTAACAAGTTTAACAGACCAACACCACAAGTTACCTTCTCTTTGGACAGGGCAAACGGGCGCCACACCGGTGCCTGTACAGTCCTTGCATCCCTCCTCACATCCAACGGCGCTCTCACGTTTCCAGCGTCTGGTGTACACCCATCTGCATACCCCATGTCACGCAATGTCTGGTGGATTCTCCGTTCACGCTGTTGCAGAGCCCTTGCGACTGTCGTTATCCGTGCTGCCAGTTCCTCAATGGCTGGATGTCCTGCCCAATACGTGGGCCTCTGTTTCAGTTGAAGTACTGCCATTGCAGTACAGTTTTGCGACCGGTCACTTTCGTCTGGGTGTGTCGTGTATTGTGCCCGGTACCAGTTGTCTATCCACAGCACGCAACACGACGAAAGCACCAGTGACCAAGTTGCTTTAAGTGCTGCTGCTGCCTGTTCGTCCACTGTGTCTGCGGCAGCGTCTGCTTGCCCGAGTCGTACTTTTGTTCGTCTTTCTGTTTGCGTCAGGTACCCTGTTGTGTTTCCCGGTTTTTTCCTGTTTGGTACTGCCCGTTGACGCATCAACAGGTACAGGTTCCAGCCCTCCTGTTGCAAAATGCGCACCCAGCGCTTGTCCTCCTGTCGTTTAGCTGCTGGTAAACTGTGGCGCGTTCTTTTGTTGAACCTGAGTCGCTGTGCAAATGTTAACACCAGTTGCGCCGCCAGGTCGTTCCGTTTCAGTCCTTTCCATAGGTCACCTGCTGTTTGGTATGCTGGTTCTGCCGCGCATGCCTCTCGTAGTGCTGCTGCTCCTTTGCTTACTTCTGCAATCATGCGTTGCTCTACGGATTTTCTGGCTCGAAGTGGCATTTTGCGTCTTTCTCTGTGGAATTATATTTGCGCACATATGTTGGTTATCGTTTCGCACAGCGACCTTTAAAAAAAATGTATTAGAAAACATCTGGCCTTTTCCTGTCGTCATTCTGGTGCGTGTACTGTCGCCGCAAATTGGATTTGGTGTCTGCGTGCGCTCCGTTCCCAGTAACCGCAAACTGTTTTCGCAACCACAATTTCCTGTTCTGCGTCCGTCTTTAAACCCAGTTGGAAAAAAAAACCATGTCTATCGGTCAACGAAGGCTACGCCGCTATTAAAACCGGACACGTCTACCATCGAGTGGCTGTTGGAAAAAAGCAAATCATTCCCCTGATCCCCTGAAAAATATGACGAAGGTTACCGATGTATAATCGACTGTCACAGGTGGTAGACGTGAAGGGGAATGTAAATACCGGCGTAGCCTAGCTTGATCGCTTTTTCATTTTCTTCTGTCATTTAAGTGCGCGAGGCCTCGCGCACTGATTGTTTCCGGGGAAACAATGTTCTATACCGTGTTGAATCTGATCAACATGGTGTCTACACACATATACACCGGAAAAATCAAACGTGTTTGTCCGTCTCGTACTGTACCTGCAATTGTACGCGTCACATCCAGTCTGAAAATTCAATACATAACGTGACCTGAGTGCGCGAGGCCTCGCGCACTCAGGTTGCTTAAATTTGTATTTTATTTTCACTTTACAGTACATGTGTTTCCCCTAACATGGGAAGTCCGACAGCCATACACTTCCAATGCTCCCTGGTCAACACAATCCTAATTTTAATACCGTGTGGGAGCTGCGTATTTCCGCAAAAGCCAGTCCTTACGGGTTGTTACGTTTCGTGATAAACTCTGCTTTCGCTATCTTGAGTGCGCGAGGCCTCGCGCACTCAGAACGCCAGAGAAATGTAAAAAACGTCACATTGAGGAACACGGAGTTGCACAACACGAAAAAAGCAATTTATTTCACTACGTCTAAAATCACGTTCATGAAACATCCAAAAAAATAGTTTTTTTGCCCTGTTGCGAACCGGTCCTTTTTTGCGCGTTCGGCGCGCAAAACAGGGTGCAGTTTGCGTGGGCTAAGCCTGAAGAACTCCATGATACCCGCATGGGTATCCTCCGCCGCCATGATCCGCACCGCCACCCGCTTCTTGGCGCGCTTCTTCTCCTCGTCCTCCACTCTCCTCTTCCAGTTGCCGGGGAGGACGTCCTTCAGGAGGTGGCGGATCTCGCTGGCCTCGTTCCAGTCCTCCACCAGCTTGAGGCATCTGCGGTACTTCCGCAGATACCGGTTCCACTCCCGGACCCGCAACTCCCCGCGGTCCAGCGGCAGCGGAATGGACCACAGGTCCTCCAGCTTCTGGTTCGGAGCGTCCACCCGCTCCTCGTCCTCCAACCCACTGGAGGCAGGCCTGCTCCGTACGGATCAATCCTTCCCGGATCTGATCCCGCAGCTCCTCCTTCAGGTCCTGCGCCAGCCGGTGTGGGAATGTCCGGCATACCCACTTGTCCCGCGGCGCTCCCCGCATCTCGCCGACGACCTCCTCGGCGAAGTCCTCCCAGTCCAGGATGAAGTCATCCAGGTTGGACGGGTTCCCGTCGTAATAGGGGATTTTGATTCCCCTGAGGTCGTCGATCCTGATGGCGTCTCCAACGTCTCCAGCCACCACTCCACCGAGACGGATACCACCTGTGGCCGGAGGGTGTGAGTACACTCCCCGTACATCCCTCTCCTCCATGGAGTGCGGTCCAGTTGGGCCTGAACTCATGGGGTTTGGAATGCGGGAAGGATTTGCTCCATCGGCCGTCCATATCCCCGTATTGGGGTCCTTCGCCCACAGGTTTCCGCCTGGATGACCTCGACCATGTCCGTCGGCGCTTCCCATGGTTCGCCCCTGCATGGTGTGGTTCTCGATCTTCTCTTCCGCATAAACTACCATATTCGTCGTGATCGGTACATCCTGGGCGGCATGGGACATCTGTACCGTCAGGCTCCTCGGGTCCGTGGCTACGTGCCCTTCCCGCATGGACCCAGCCGGTGCCGTGTGTTCCCCGAGCATTGTGGATTCGCTGAACATGGGAACAAACGGCAGCGCACCCGGGTCAACACGCGGAGGCGCGTATGGTGCCTCTGCAGGCCCGCCCATGGGTTTCTCCATGGCGCTCCTGAGGGTCTTAACCCGCTCCACCAGCTCTACCGCGGCCGGCTTTGCCGGGAGCTCCGGACCCGAGGCGAGGGGCTGTCGCTCCTCTAGCCTTTTCAGGCGTCCCGACATGTCCTCCACTAAGTGGAGGAGGCTGTCCACCACTTGCTGCTGCTTCTGCAGGGCCAGCTCCAGATTCTCCCGGTACCGGGCCTGATCCGCTCGCAGCTCCTCCATGTGGTTCTCCGCGGCCGACTGGTCATCCAGGATCCCCGCGACGTCCTCCTCTAGACCGTCCTTGACGTTGTCCAGGCGGTCAAGGCGATGCACGATGGCGTCCATCCCCATCTTCGGGTACTTGCCCATGAGGAAGGACACGTGCTCGCAGTGGCACGTAGCGTGCTTTCCGCCGGATTCAGCGCATCCCGCGATTCCCGGCACCTCAGACTCATCGCCCATGGGCGTATCGCCTATGGCGTCCGTCTCTAGTCCCGTGTGCCGGGGCACAGGTGCCGTCCGGGCCCTGGCCGGCCTCTCCAAGCCCTCGGCGTCGTGCTTCAGGGCGGGCTCGGGGGCCGTATGCGCCCTGGCGATCGGCGCGGACATCTCCGGCTCCGAAGGTGGCTCGTAGGCTGTCCGATAGCCCTCGGAGTGCCCCTCGGATTCCCACAGCCTGACCGGGCTGGGGTCCGTGTCCATAGCCCCGGCGTCCCTTGCCGCGGACTTGGGTGACCCGCGCTTCCGGTAGCGCCGGGCCCGTCCTCCACTGCTGCCTGAATGGCAAGCCTCATCAGAGTCCTCCGCGGCGGAGCGGAGGTTGCATGCCTTTTGGCAGCGACGCTCACACATGGAGACCAGGTCCTCCATGTCACGTCCTCCTCTTCCCGAATGTCGTTCTTCTCTTCGGGCTTCAACTTCCGGAGTTCGCCATGCTCTTGAACTTCTCGGTCCTTCTATGGCTCCAATCTCCGGCGTGGTCTCCACCGAGTCCACAATACGCACCCGGGGCGTACTTGGGCAGGGCTCATGAGGGCCCAAGTCCCCGGGTCGGCGGTAGGTAGGGGCAGCAGGTAAGCCTCTGCTACCATAAACAAGGTCCCTACCAGGACCGGCCCCCGCTGTGTTCCTTCCGCCTGTCACCCCTGCTGACTTGCTCCTGATCAACGATTGCATTTCTCAAAATCCTCAAAGTCCAGGGTCCAAAATCCAAAAATATAGAAAATAGAATCCTCCTTCAACCCTGAATAGCAACCAGATCCAACAAATACAGCAATAACCCAATTCACAATCCAAATCAGGCTGCGGGCTTCCGTTCAGCACACCGGTATTCCCACGGTGGCGGGCATGTACAAGAATTGCACCAAGGAAGAAAGCCCTGAAATTGGCATATGAACACAAATAAGGCAAAGTTGGGGAAAGAGGTAAACATACACATTCACAGCCATAAACCCCTCATTCCCTGGACTCAAGACCTTCCCTTGACTCACCAACATATTGCCCTGAACCAAGTCAAATGAGATGGCGGAATGCCATGTGTCACAAGTCATTACGTAAACCCCAAAAATGTGTTCACTCCCAAGCCTATATATCCTAGCCCAATAGCAGAGGTGGCGTGTCATGGCCTAGAGTAGCACTCAGGACCATGCCCTACCCTGACATAACCTTGGTTGGACTTGGAGTCGAATGGGCTTGGAGATATGCCCCATGAGTTTGAACTCATAACATCCCAAAAAACTGCCAATTCACACCATGTTGGCCATATATCAAATATATGCTCAAAATTGAGGTTACCACTTATCCGAAGGCACAAAGCATGCATGGAATCGAAGTCTAGTATTCATGGAGGATAGAGACCAAAGGCCAATGCCCATGTACATCCCCACTTTACCCTCGAAACCCCTTCGGATGTGGGCGCCACGCACTGCCCAAGTCAGACCATGATCTTGAGACCAATTCTTGTAATCCTTCGTGCGCCAAGCCAAATGGAGTACGCGATCCGGCATATGGTGGTGTTCAACTCCAAAGAATATGCCAACATATGAACAACATACCATGGTTCGACTCTCCATAGGCTTCTTGCTGTTTGCCGACCAGGTAAGTACACAAAACGCAAAAATGAGCAAAAATTGAGGTCAAAAACATGAAAATATGACCAAATACAAAGTTGTCATGATAGTATATCTCTATGCTCACCCATGATATCCGCTCATGGTTCAATACACAAATGATTGGAACCATTTGCGAACAATTCCCCCACTTGGATCCCCAATCGGGCGCATGGAGATACCTTTGCCACTCATATCTACATGCCCCATGAAAATGGGAGTGCACTCATGGATCTCTTTGCCCAACATACCATGAGCAATACATACGCGGTAGACTTAGTCTAGCGCTTTGAATTCCACAATTGGGACATGGGCAAAACCCTTGTCACGTATGGCTCCCCATCTCTTCGGCCACACGAAGATATATAACATGGGCGTGAGCATATCAAGACATATACCATGCATATAAAGCATACCCTCAAAAGTGGCTCCCACCATGATATGCCATGTCCCTCCATGGACATAACTTCACGTTAAAAATGCGTAGGAACCCAAGGAAAGTATCTATGCAACCCCAACACTCATGCGGTACACTCGAAAGTCGCATTAAAATATTCGGTGGCACGGTCCAAGAGTTATATATCACTTTATACCCTCTTGACCATTATCCCTTGCTACAACAGGCATGTGTGCACACCAAAGGCGTTTGATGCTTCCTAAATTAAGTTGAGACCAAGGCGCTTGCAACGCAACTTTCCTTATTCTCTTTCCTCACACTCGCTCGTAGATATGGCCCTTCAAAGTGGTCCCACGATTCACTTTTGTTTCCCTTATATCTCCAAGTCAAATGGGTGGCAAGTATAAGGGAAACCTGATTCGGGCATAGGGAAAAGAGTATGACCACTCGACGAAGTCCAAATCAAGTGCGGCGATGTCAAAGTCGAAAATCCGATTTCGACATCGCGAAAAATTCAGATTAAAATTTCGAGTGCTTATTTAGAAAATTGCGGAAGCAACGAACCCTTTGCTGATGAAATCTGACCCTTCAACGGAGTATCCGCCAAAATATCTGGAAATAACAGCTAACCAATCGGTTAACGCAAAATCGCGAGCCAACTGACGGTCGCCGATACATTGACCATCAGAACGAAAGGCTGAAAAATTACGGAAACATCATGATAATAAAACCCTGTTGATTCCTGATATTCTGATATATAAATCTCAGCTGGCGGCGCCTCGGTTCTGAATATGGCCGCTCGTAGCCGGAACGGCCAAACCTATCACACTATCACATCGGGTTAGTTCAGGTGGATGGGAGAGTATGATATCAGCCAATGGCGGCTTGCCGGCACATAGATACACACCCCAAGTGACCCCAAGATGGCCACGGGGGTCCGAACCGGCTTCACTAGCTTACTTTGTAAAACTTGCTTTTTGTGGGCACTCTGTGTTGAAACAACCTCAAATGTGAGCGTTTTTTCTTGTAAATAAACCCCCTAACTAATGGTGGTGGCTCTAGCTTGTATCTCCATGTACCCCTGAGTAACCCCGCCTCACAATTTATGTGGCAAAACTCTGCCCATACCTCACCCCAACCACAAGTGTCACAACAGGTCACTATAGCTGATGTTCTAGACGTCTTCACTGCCCATCATGGGCATCAAGAGCTGTGGAATACAAGCCACCTTGCACATCGTCTGAAACAATATCACATAGTGCTGCCCTTTGGGGCAGGTTTTGCAGCACGCTTGGTTGCAGGTTTTGGAATGGGACCTGGCTTCTCATTCCTTGGGACAAGATTGTCATAAATATCTTTATTGTTTTCTGAGTTCAAACAATATTATCTGTTGATCTATAATGAATTGAGATGAAAATTTATCAGCCGGATGTGTTATTATAATTGGCGGAACATGGGATTTGCATTGCAAAATCCTAGGTTCGATTCCCGGATGCCATCCATGCAATTTCCTAAAAGCGATAAATCCATTTCAGCATGGGATGTTCCTAATCTATGACATTGATATAAAATGAGCTTTTGCATGATTTACAAATGTTTTTATAACAATTTATAAGGTTCAAAAAGGCTTTTGTACCATTCTTCTTGCAACCTTTTAGGTTGGTGTTTTGTTGACACATTGAATTGTCACTACTCAAGTGAGAGATCGTTCCTGGAATTCATTGCATTGTTTGCTATTGAAAAGAGCCAAGGGAAATTTTAACACTGGTAGCATCACTATTCCATGGCTGGACTTACCTTGGATGATCTGGATCCTACTTATACTCCTGGGGCAGGACCTTCTGGCCACACTCTGTTGTATCCTCCTGATGGTGTGACCGGCATTGCGCCGGTTGATTTGAACACATCTATGGGCACGTTGCAAAGACAGTTGTTTCAACAAAATCAAGTTCTGCATGACATGAAGCAAGCATTCGACGCACAAGTGCTTTCTCTGCAGGCTGAGCAGCAACGAGTTCAACAAGACAACGTCTACTTACTGCATCGCTTGAATACGTTACCCACTCCGATGTCTTCTGGATCTCCTTCGCGACTCGACTGTCCGACGTTCGGTTCTGAAGACGACGCAGTGGACAGCAAGCTTGGTTTACACGAGTTTCACGCGTGGCGCGTACAGGTCGTCGCGTGGCATGCAGAGAGTACGCTTGCGGTGTCGACACGCAATGTTCAGGTTTTTACGAAGCTACGAGGGCGTGCGGCGCGCGTTGTCGCTGCGAAGATGCCACTGGACGCGCTTCGTACTGATCAAGGCTTTCAAGGACTACTTGGGATACTAGAGTGGGCGTACGGTGCAGATGCTGCTGACAATATACTTCAGGCGGTCGTTGGGCTGCTGGAGTGTAAGCGAGGTGACAGTGACATGCTTACCTGGATCAATCGGCTGGATATGCTGGTCTATCGTCTTGCGAATTTTGGCATTGTCTTGAATGAGCGATTTTCGGGGAAGCTGGCGTTGCTGAACTCCAACCTGAATGCGGATCAGCGGGCGATGGTAGTCGCGAGCACAGGTCGGTCGTTGGTTTTCTCGCAGGTGCTGGTTGCTATTAGACAGCTTTTTCCAGGGGCGTCGACGTCGAGACCAATCGATTGCATGTTTGGGGCTGAGGCGCAGCGGCGGGGGAACAACAAAACACCCACCGGAAATAAGGTTAACGCGCAGAGTGGGTCCTGGGTTACCTGCTGGACGTGCGGGAAGCGTGGGCATGTTCAACGTGATTGTCCTGAGAAGACGACGTCAGCTTCGACCCTGATGGCACAAGAGGCGTCGACGGAAGAGGAAGGGTCTTCGCGTGCGGTGCCAACCGCTGAGAGCAAGTCTGGTGGGGCTGGCATGCGTGAGGTTTTCTCGGTGGTTGGTCATGACACCACAGCTGATTTGTTTCACAACCCTGGTGTGTGTTTGATGGCGCAGTCTGGTTCATTGTCTTCTCCACTTCACAAGCTTTGCTCCGAATCTTTGGGTCGTGGGATCATTGATCTTGGGTGTACCGACACAATGTGTGGGGAATTTTGGCTCGATCACTATCTGCGCAAGCTTGGACCAGATGGCTCTGATGTTCGTCGGAGTGACACCAATGCGTGGTTTGTGTTTGGGGAGGGTGGCACGAAGTCAGCACTCTACAGAGTCGACTTACCAGTACAGATTGGTGGTCGCGTGCAGTTCTTACGTATGCACGTGGTTTCTGGGGAAACACCTCTGTTGATTGGCCGGCGATCTATGGCGAGAATGCGCATGAGGATTGACACGGCGAACAACACGGTTACTGTAAACTTGGGTGCTGGCGATTTTACGATTCGTTGTGATGTCTCTTCGTCCGGACATCTGGTGTTGTCTCTTTGGGATTAATCGCATCGTGCGTCGTTGTGACTAGCTTCCCTGCCGGTTGGACACTCGTATTCGATGTTCGCTGCTGAGTCTTGGGGCGATGAACGGCTGGCGCGCAAGGAATTGTTGGCCTTACATACCAAGCTCGGGCATGCAGCGTTTCCTCATCTGGTTGAACAGTTGGCTCTGGCGTATCCGGATCGAGATGCCTCTCTTCTTCGGTCCGTAACACGGGGATTGGTATGTGAATCCTGTGAAAAGCGGAAGAAGGCACCAAGGCGTCCTTTGGTGGCCATGCCCAAGGAACCGCATTTCAATTACGAGACGGGTGCGGATCTCTGGTATCTTCGGCGACAGCCTGTTTTGCACGTCATCTGTTTGTTCACTCGCCTACGACATTGTTCTGTTCTTCGTGACAAGTCCGCCCCACACGTGTGTCATTCGTTGTTGCATCTGTGGGTCAAGTACTATGGTCCTCCGGTGCTGTTGTACACTGATTTGGGGAAGGAGTTTGACAATGAGCTCATCAGGATGTTCGCTGAGCGTTATGGCATTACGCTGCACTGTGCGCCGGGTGGTTCACATTGGTCTTTGGGAGGTGTGGAGAGGCACCATTATCAACTGAGACATACCGTGGAGTTACTTCTGGAGGCGGATGACACTCTGTCATTGCAAGATGCGTGTGATGTGGCATGCATGTCGTTGAACTATCATCCTATGCCGGATCGAGGTTTTTCACCTCAGCAATTGGTGTATGGGGTGTCTTCACGCTGGCCTGATTTTGTGGCTGCGAAGTTACCTGCTCTGGCCGAAACACCTGTGCCTTCTGATCATGAGGGCCACTACATGGTGAAGTTCTTGGATGCTATGTATCGTGCACGGGAGAAATTTCATGCAGCGGATGTTCGTGCGAAGGTTTCGCTGCCGAAGCGTAGTCGGCCGTCTACTAACCGTAAGGTTGAGCTTGTGAATGGCGATGCGGTTTTATACTTTGAATCACTTGAGAAGGGCAAGGATTCTTGGCATGGGCCGGCTGTGGTCATTGGTGCTGACGGTGACTTTGTCGTGTTACGCCACGGCGGGAGTGTGAGGCGCGTACCTCTGTTACACTGCAGACCTGCTTCGGCGGTGCTTGGCTCTCCTGACGTTGATCCCGGGGTTGCGCCTGTGGCAGTGCCTGATGCAGCGCAACAGGAGTTGGAAGAGTTGCTCGTTGAGGAGGCGGGGAATGAGCTGCGCGCGGAGGAGGTTGCTGAGCTGAGACGGATGAGAGACGACAGGGAACCTGTGGTGACACGTTCGCGGGCCAGGGCTGCGATGTCCGTGCTTACGAGGTTGGGACCTGGTCTTCCTGAGTTGGTCTGGCAACGTTACACATCTGTGATACCTCCTGCTGTCTCGGGTGAGGTGTTCCTTTCATATTGCTATGTGGCGCATCGCTCTGCGCGTCGTGGCATGAGGGAGGTGACACCTGAAAGGGCACAATCGCTGGATTTTGTCGTGGCGAAGCAAAAGGAGTTGGCATCCTGGGTTGCTTGTCATGTGTATGACCTGGTACCAGACAATGGGCAGAAGGCGATATCGTGTCGGTGGGTTCTCGTTGACAAGGTGCAGGATGATGGTTCACTGAAGCCGAAGGCGCGGTTTGTTGTGCGGGGTTTTCAGAAGGCGGGTCTGCGGGACCTGTATACCTTTTCTCCCACGTGTTCCAAGTCGTCCTGGGGTGTGCTGCTCACGGTGGCTTCTTATCGTGGATGGGCTCCGATCGCTGTGAACATTTCCACTGCCTTTTTACAAGGAGGCGCCCTGCAGCGTGAGGTGTATGTACGGCCACCATAGGAGTTGCATGCACCGGGGCAGTTGTTAAAGCTGCGGAAGGCGGTGTACGGGCTTGTGGACGCTCCACTGCACTGGTACCAGGCGCTGCATAAGGCTATGCTGTCTATTGGTGCGATTGTGGTGCCGTTTGACCTCGCTATATACCTTTTTCGGGATCATGAGAATCTTTGTGGATGGGCAGCCGTTCACGTTGACGATATCTCCATCGCTGGGACTGACTCTCTCATCTCATCCGTTCTGGAGGCGTTGCACAGTGTCTTCTCTGTTGGGTCTGAAAAAAGAGAGGAGTATGTGTTCTGTGGAGTGCATTTGGAATGCAATCGTGACGAGGACGGCAATCTGATCGAGATAACGTTGGACCAACAGAAGTACATTGATGAGATCGCGGAGATATCTCTGGAGGAGTCTACAGATCGTGGAAGACTATTAAACGCGAAAGAGACCACTTTGTACCGCGGCTTGATTGGAGCTTTGTCCTGGTGTACCGGGCAAACGAGACCTGACTTCTCTTATAGCGTGTGCCGTCTCTCACAACGATCCAGCAAACCTACAGTCTCGGATGCGCTTCAAGCGAACAAGACCTTGCAGCACATGAGGAAGAGATCGCTATTCATCAGATTTCCCAAGTTGAGTGGACCTGTTCGTCTTATTGGATACCATGACTCGTCATGGGGCAATGGGGAAGAAGGGAAAACTGTTGGTGGCTGGCTGTGGACTATCGCAAGTGTCGGTGAAGACAAAAAGGAGCGCTTCTGTCTGATCAACTGGAAAAGCCGTACTCTGCGCAGAGTCGTAAAGTCCACCTTTGCTGGGGAAACCCTTGCTTGTTCAGCCTGCGTGGATGACCTGTTCTTAACGCTCAATGTCGTTACTGAGATTACGAAGATGCGAGTCCCTGTTACGCTACGCACTGACTGTGCTTCACTATTCGACCACGTCTATGTGCACAAGGCTGTGTCTGAGAAGAGACTTCTCATTGAGCTTGCGGTGATTCGTGATGCTATAACGTCAGGAGAAGTTACCAATCTGGAATGGGTGGCTACGCAAGATCAACTCGCAGATGCACTGATGAAGTCTGGCTACAGTTCTATATTCTATAACTCCCTCAACAATGCAGTTCTACCATGAGCATGAGAGTACCTGTTTATCGTCTTCTTGGTTCACACTTGGTAAGGACTTTGTCGTAATCGCTGATCGATCTGTCATGCATGATCGCTGTGGATCTGGACATGGTTCTGCTGGGGCACAAAAAGAAAAGACGGATGTTTTCTGAGTTCAGACAATATTATCTGTTGATCTATAATGAATTGAGATGAAAATTTATAAGCCGGATGTGTTATTGTAATTGGCGGAACATGGGATTTGCATTGCAAAATCCTAGGTTCGATTCCCGGATGCCATCCATGCAATTTCCTAAAAGCGATAAATCCATTTCAGCATGGGATGTTCCTAATCTATGACATTGATATAAAATGAGCTTTTGCATGATTTACAAATGTTTTTATATCAATGTATAAGGTTCAAAAAGGCTTTTGTACCATTCTTCTTGCAACCTTTTAGGTTGGTGTTTTGTTGACACATTGAATTGTCACTACTCAAGTGAGAGATCATTCCTGGAATTCACTGCATTGTTTGCTATTGAAAAGAGCCAAGGGAAATTTTAACATTTATGTTTTGTCGCATGACATGGTCCTTCTACTCATGGAGATGATTTTTTGCATGTAAAGCACACATGAAATACACACAGCAATATCTAGTCTATATATTGCGACATCAGCCTCTCAATAAAATAACAAACATGCATGAGGAGAAAAGAATCTACGCAGCACGACAGCTGATTGGCTGGGATGGAGAAATAGAGCAGGAAAAAAAACACAGCCTGAGAGTAACACCTGTGTGAAACCAGCAGACTGGTATGGAACAGGGTACAATAACGAACCCTGTAAGTAAACACAGGGCGGAAGCATTTTGGCCAGTGGCCAGTAGATTGTATATTTTGGTGTAAATTTTTGTGTTTTCCACTTTTTTCTATGACAAATGCAAGAAAAAAAACTACCACTTTTCCTGCTTCATGCCTCTTTCTTCCTACCCCTTCCCCGAATGTTTCATAAAAAAAGATTAGTCATGCATGTGACCTAGACACCACTCTAGTTGGATGCTGTTTTTTTTTTTAACTTTGGATGTGTGCTGTTTACTCCTAATTGTGATATGAACATCATTGTTTAGTTTTTTTACAACTGTGGATGGATGCTGTTTATGTTTGGTTGTGGTTTGGACATCACTGTTATTTTTTTTTTTTCAATTTTGGATGGGTGCTGTTTATTCCTCATTGTGATCTGGACATCGCTAGTGTTTTTTGTTTTACAACTCTGGATGGGTGCTATTTATTCCTGATTGTGATCTGGCCATCAAAAGATGGGTGTGTGTGTGCAATGACAGCCCAGGGGAAGGAAGGACACCCTTGTAAGCAACTTTGTTGTGCTGCCAAATTTGAGGAAAGGGCCGTCCCCATCACAGATCTTTTTGTACTCTAAAACTTGTCTTCTCTTCTTTCCATACATTGTTCATTACCCTACCCCACCCCTTGATACTAACGTTGTTGTGCCACCAAGTTTGGGGAGGAGGCCACCCCTGTCACCAACCCTGTTCTACTCCCAAGTTTCTCTCTCAACCATTCTCATATGCATAGATTACCCTATTATTTGTTTTTTCTATGATGATTTACTCAGTCATCTATTATGGTTGGTGCACGACTGCTTGGAAAACCTGATTAGGCAGTCCGCCCCCCCCCCCACCGCATTCTGCATTGTATTTGCCCTTGCACAGTAAGCAGGGGCGAGAGAACCGTCACTTTCCGTTTTGTAAATTTACTCGGAAGGTCGGATATTGAGCTTCTCCTGAGCATTTACTGGCTGCCATCATTGGCGCATTGCTGTGTACTTCAGATTTCTTGTATCTAAGGTGCTCCACTGTATTTGGTACTTTACTTAATAGTTAATACTTAATACTGAATACTTTTACAATGGAAAGCCCAAACCATTTTTGTTGGTGTACTCTCCATGTGTTTTTCATACCAGTTGGGCATTAGGCGGGTAAGAGGGGGCATGCAGCCGCGCCATTCTTCGTGTTCACCAAAAAGGCCGTTTTCCTGTCAGAGCGTCTCGATTTCGCGGTGTGGCCCACAACAGTGCCTGGGGTGTCACTGTTTAGCCTGAGGGGAGAACACACCCCCACACCTCCGGATGTGGGACCGTACCGGCCACCTTCGAATGATTGCGGGTCTGGGCTTCGGAGGGGGGTCACTGTGTCATCAGAACAGTTTCTCGGACACCCTCAGTGTTCAGTGCTGTCAAGTGCTCTCGCAACGGATCACAGAAACGGAGCTCTGCTGCATTTGCCGCTGCCCAAGCCAAGTATTCCACTGGTGTTTCTGCTGTCCTTGTGCAATTTGGCGCTTTTGAGTGATAAATACGCCACTTTGCAGTCCAGAGCAGCTGGGAGCATCTGGTCGTGGGTATAAAACCACCCCCAAATGGGGGATAAAACCACCCCCAACCCCCGGTTTGGCCATTTTTGACCCCTGGGGTGGTTTTATGCCAGCTGGGGGTGGTTTTATCCCCCCTTTTGGGGGTGTGGGTTTATCCCCTCATAGGGGTGGTTTTATCCCCCCTTTTCGGTGACTTTATCCCCCCATTGGGCGGCAGGGGGGGGGTTGTCAACCCTTTTAACCTAGCACCACAGTACTGGAAGGCAAGTTGCCTTAGGTCTATATGTCGTGCTGTAAGGAGAACACCCTTGGGGATGGGGGCGGGGGCTTGCCCCATTCCCATTCCATTCCCCCCATTCCATGGAGGTAGGAGAGGTGATGAAGGGTAAGGGAACGACATATGGTTTTACACTCAGCGTTTTGCTTCACATTGCTTTTTGTTATGTGTTGTAGGATGTGTGACCTGGCTGGGGACAATTTTACAAATGGGGTCTGAGATGGGATTTCAGACATGGTTTGCATTTGCTATTCATCCAGTCCGACATGCCTTGCTTTTGTGGCAGCATTGCTCAGACTGCTTTTGTTTGCTGTGTTGTGTCATTTGTTGCTTTGGGGGCATAAAACCACCCCGGGGTGGTTTTATCACCCCGAAGGGGGTGGTTTCAACAAGGGGGGTGGTTTTATTCCCCAAAAGGGGTGGTTGTATTCCCCCAAAGGGGTGGTTTTATCCCCTTTAAAAGTGGGCATAAAACCACCCGGGGTGGTTTTAAGGGTGGTTTTATCCCCCATTTGGGGGTGGTTTTATGCCCGGGCCCATGAGAGCATCGTGGGCATGCAGTGGCTCCCCGGGTGTAACATCCAGAGGGTTGCATTCGTTGTGTATGCCATGTGCAGTCCCGTTGCTGCAGCCTTGAATTAATTACTGGCCAGGTTGGCCAAATGGCAAATTTACGCGTATATGCACAAATTTTATGAAAATGGCCACTTTTTGGGCCATGGTAAATTGGTGTATAGTGCTATGTTTGCACTATTTCATTATGCAATTGATTTTCTTTGTTTTGCAAGTTGTGTGCTTTTTGTCATTTTGTTCACATTGTTGCCATTCTTACATGGCTGTCAAGGAAGTTTCGTGAGCATGGTGGGGTAATGATATGAAAGAAATGGATCAAACCAGCACTTGCTTGTGGAACTTTACCGCAACAGCCGCTTGGGGGTGGAAACGTCCATTTTGCACGTTACCCCGCGCATTGCGCAGCTGGTACACCATCTTTGAGAAGGTTGAGGAGGTCGGGAATCGCACTAGGCGCCCTGATGAAGGCAGGTTAGGTTAGTGTTTCAGCTCAGGAAGGGCCAAGCGCCGGCGGAGGCCAACGTATTGGCGGAGTGCCATTGCTCTCCGGTGCCGCACATTGCGTGCTTCTTCCTGCGGTTGACGGCTGCGAAAGGCTCTTCCTCGTTGCTGCTGTGAAGGTACTGGAGGGCTGGTGTGCAGGGCCGTTAACGGCTCACTGCACACACAAGCAGGGGAGTAGTGATGGCGGTTGACATAACATCGTCGGGGCAGCAGGGGTGCGTGACCATGGGGACACGTCTGGGGCCTTTGACTTCACCTGCAAATGCGTGTTGCGGCACCAGGACACCTCGAGGGACGGGGGAAACCAGGTTAGGGTTAGGGTCACCGAGCTGGTGGAACTAGTCTTGGTTTTATAACCCTTTTTAGTGTCTAGGGTGGACCTACCAGGTTTAGCAGCAGCAAGCAGCAGCAAGCAGCAGCAAGCAGCAAGCAAGCAGCAGCACGCGCGAAATGGGGAAAAATCAGAACTCCGTCGTGGTGCTTCAGATTCAGCTGAAATTTTGGTGCATGATACCTATGGGTGTGAAGTACAATCACACAAAGTTTGAGCGAGAAACTCAACGGTGGCGGCCGGGAACGGGATTCGCAAGTGGCGGACCTCAGTTTCAAAAACTGCAGTTTAGGGCCAAAAACAGCCATTTTTGGGCCAAAAAAGCCCTGGAACACATTCAAAACGGCCAAACGAACGGAAACGGTGGGTACACTGCACATGTGGCTTGACTTCCCCATGTCAACGAGCTCTTTGCGGCCCTCTAACTCCATGATATGTCCCGGAAACGGCCCAAAAAGGCCCCCAGAAGCTCCAAATGCCGACAGCCACAAACCAAGAATAGGCCATATCTTTGGCTACATGGCTCAAAATGCGATTCCGAGGGCACCTACTCCACCCACAACCCCCCACTTTTTGTGGTTTCCACACCTCAGAATTGCCTCAAAGGACGCCTAGACCCCAATACCTAGGCCCACTAGGCTGCGGCAAGCTGCAAGCTCAAGCCCAAACATGTGGGTGCCCAAATGGGTCAACAGGGTCCAGTAGGGGCAAAAAGATGACTTTTCTCAAAAATGATCCTAGACCATGTGCGATGCTAAAACAAGTGTTTTTGGACCATTTTGAGCTTGTGGTGGCCCATTTGGGTCCTCCGAAAATCCCAAAATGCCTTGAAAATGGGCTGTTTTGGGACCAAAAATGGGTCAAAAATGGGTCAAAAACACATTTTTCCAAACCTCATCCTAGACCATATGGGGTGCACAAACGGGTGAAATGAGCCCATTTTGAGCCCATTTTGGGGCATTTTGGCCCCTCAGAAGTCCAAAAAGCCTTGAAAGTGGGCCTCGTGGTGATGGGGTTCACTTGCAAGCTGATTTCACTTTGTCAAGAGCCATCAATGTGTGAATCATTCTTGATGTCCCTCACCAGTCATAGCTGATGTTCCCTCCCCCACCAGCTCGGTCCCAATATTCAGTCTTGATTAGGGCATACAGGCATACGGAGCCGACCGTACATCGGGACTGACCTGCCCAAAATGGAAGCACCCGTTTGGCGGGGGCTTGGGACCTCCAAGGCACTGAAACTCGGATACCACGGATACCACGAATGCTTGGACATTGGCGCATTGGGGAGCCTGTGGGGGCGTTTCTGGACAGCGGGCGCACAGCACGGCCACGGCGCCCAATGGTAAGTAAGCGTTCCCGTGCCCGCGCTGAAAACCACCCACCAGCCACCATCCACACGGCAAAAACAGCAGATTTAGACCGCAGTCTGGCATTTTTAGGGGGAAATAAAGTTTGTTTTAACTCATTGTCTGAGTTCTTACATTGACTAGGAATCTGAGTAGTCCTGCGTCTGGGAAAGCAATAGTCACTGTGTCCCCTTGGCCATCGGGGGAAAATGGGTCCAAAATAGCCTACTTTTCGCACAGCGCGGGCACAGCGCATGGTGCGCCCCCCGTATTGTGAGGAGCCCGTTGGGGACAACGCATCCAGACGGGGAAAAGGGGCTGCTCATGCGAGGGGTTAGTCCGTGCAGCGGGCACACACCTACAGTTCGACCGGACGGTCCTGGTGTCCTTGGCTTACTGCGCCGTCCCCCCAGCCACCCCTGCGATAATGGTCACCTCCCGAGGGTGGCTGTCTCGTTGAATGCTCAAGACCACTTCCATCCCTGCAAAACAAAAGGTGCGCACCATTACTTAGGAGGTTGTCCGCCGGGTTGCATATTAGGCTCGGTGGGGGAACCAGCGCCCCACCCCAGTTGCACCCCCACACCAGCGGTGAGGATTGCACCCCTGGAAGGCAGTGGGGCAACACAATCAGGTGCACACATGCCCTCACACACACACGGTCATGCACACAGACACGTCCGTGCACACGCATTCGCACACACACATCCACATACGCTCGCTCGCTCGCTCACGCACCAACTCACTCACTCACAAAAACAAACGTTCAAGTGTAAGCACGACAGGCGGTGAGAATGCCGGTGCTCTGATTACAAAGATGTTCTTGCGAAGTCGATAAAACAGTCCACAACCATCTGCAGACTGGGCACTGCTCTGCAGTGCATGGGGATAAAGGCCACTCTTGTGCATAGGACAGCTGACTGCTACTATTTACGCGTTCAGTGGGATTCGATCTCAGTATCGCCGAATGAGGCGGCATGTGCCCCACCCCAAAAAAATTTAGTACCTCCCTGGCCTTATTCAGCAATCTGCCAAAATTAGTACCCCTCTTGAGCCTCCCAAGCAAACGGAACATCAATGTCTGGAGTGTCAGTGTCATTCCCAGTTTCTCCATCGTTCTCATCACCGAACTTTTCAGCAATGTCTTGTTCCTCTGAAGATGTCTCAGAATGTTCATCAGACAAGCCAGCAAGTCCTGGGTCTACCTATTGCAGCTCAAAATCAGATTCAGAATCTGAATGTTACATGCAGCCAGCAGAAAAGAAAGCTGAATAAAATGTGAAACTCACACGTGGCACACACTTGCCAAAATTGGTACACCCCTGGCCTTATTGAGCATGCAGCCGAGTTTAGTACTCCGGAATACTAAATTTGGGGGGTGGTGTATGAAAGCAGAAGCACACGGCCTGCTCCACAACAGTATGGGCAATAGGGCATTGTACAGAGGGAACCTGGAGTTGTGTGCTCCAACATCTGTTGCAGCCTTTTCTTGCTGGTCAGCGCGTTGCCATTCCACTTCAGGACCACATCGCCGGCACGTATTCCCGCCTGATCCGCAGGGCCATGGGGTGCCACACTGTGCACCGTGGCAGTGCAGTCCTTTCTCCCACTTGCAGGGTCATCCATCATCTTGACTTCGACCCCAAGTCTCGGTCTCCTGGGCGCAGTAGCCTACAACAGCCGTGTTGCAGTGAGGGTTGCCATGCATGCAGTAGTTACATGCAAATCGTCTACCCATGGATTCGAACCACCGGGGGTGGTCAGGTATAATCCACTCGGCAACAACCTCTGACCATTTCGGCGACACGCAAGTCGGGACAGGGAAGTGCAAATAGTTGTGGGTGAAAACAAAATCTCAAGAATATGGTCTGGCTGAGTTCTGCTGGGGCGACAATATCCTTCATTCTGAAACCGTATTTGGCATTGCCCGCAAAAATCTGACCAATTTGAATACCGTACAACTCCTAAAGATTCGCGGAATCCTAATTGTTGCGTTAGGTGTTTTGAATTAAGCAAAAGTTTTGCGACAGCATCCAAAATGGGCAAAAAACAATCTATTTTTGTGATTTTTTGCGTGGGGCATTACGCCAAAAAAATTTGCGTTTTTTTGCGTTTTGGGGATTGGGGTTGATTCATTTTGTTGCTACTGCAAGAGACGGTGTGCACCTTGGGCTCTGGGATTGCAGTGCATTCCTACATAGGCATACAAATGTGGATCAGTTGGACTCTGGGATTGCAGTCCATAGCACAGATAAGCACCAACAAGCATGATTCAGGTCTGGTTCCTGATTCATCATTCTCTGAAAGCAAAGCAAGGTGCAGATTGGGGCATGAGACACGGAACAGGGGGGCAACAAGCAGTGGGGCAAACTATCCCGCGATTCTGGCATTCTTGCAAAAAGGGGGCAGGGGCAAAAAAATATTTCATTTTTGCGATTTTTTTGCAGAACCCATTTTTGCGTAGGGCATGACACCAAATTTTTTTTTTTGCGAACAACAACACCTTGTGCCGGGAATTAAATATTTTCGCAAGTCTTTAGGATTTGTACGGTACACACAAATGGAAGAGCAAACAACATTTGAGCAGAATCTTAAGTGAAAGGAAATTTCTGGGGCCTGTGGCATCAAGTTTGGGTGTGACCTGACCAACATTTTGGGCCTGCTGCTGGAGGAGGGTGCTTCACAAAAGTCGGTGGGTTACTCAGACACACTCTTCCCAAATGGGGGCAGAAGTGATCACGCTAAGGCGTCTGAGGCACGAGGGTGTCCTCCTGGGGAGACGCAACAAGCAGGCGGGGATGAACAAAGGGTTTGCTGCCGGGTATTCTACCTCTAACTTTACCTGGAACCTGCAATTTGCCCAATCGACTGTCCCTGTGAGGTCCGCAATCCGGCCCTTTGTAGAGTGGTGGGGGATGGGCGGGGGAGGGGGGGGGGGGGTGCCACACCTTGAGTGCCGCGGCCTCATCTGCTGCTCTCTTCTCTGCCGCTTTCAATGCAGCGGCCTGCGCCCTTGCAATCTCTTCTGCCCTCCGAGCTTCCTCTTCTGCCGCTGCCCTTCTGGCAGCCTCTTCCTCTGCTGCCCTCAATTGTGCTGCCCTCCGGGCCGCAGCCTCCTCCGCTGCCCTTCGCGCTGCGGCCTCCTCCGCTGCCCGTGACTCTGCTGCTCGAGCTGCTTCTTCCTCCGTCCTCCTCAACTCCAGTGCTCGGAAAGCTGCCCCCTCCTCTGCTGCCCGCAACTCCGCCAGTATTTTGGCTGCGGCCTGAGCCTGTTTGGACGCGTCCTCCTCTGCTGCCCTGCACTCAGCCGTCCGCCGGGCCAGGGCCTCCTCTGCTGACCTCAACTCTGCGGTCCGAAGAGCAGCCATTTCGGCGGCTGCCCTTAGCTCTTCTGCAGTTCGGGTCGCCGATGCCTCCGCCGCTTTACGGGCTTGCTCTTCGGCCGCGGCCCTTTGTACTGCGGCCTCCTCTTCGGCCATCAAATTTCCCAATCGTCGGGCAAGAGACTCTTCGGCAGCCTTCAACTCCAACGCGCGTTGCATCGCAGCCTCGTCGGCTTCCCTCAGCTTTGCAGTGGCTTGTTGTGACGCTTTGCGGGAAGCTTCTTCCTCGGCCACACGCTTCGCCGAAGCTTCCTCCGCTGCTCTCAGCTCCACGGCTCGAGCGGCTGCTGCATCCGCCGCTGCCCGCAGTTCTGCTGCTGTGCGGCTGTCGGATTCCTGCGCTACTCTACGAGCTGCAGCTTCCTCTGCTGCCCGTTGCGCCGCCACCACCTCGGCTGCCCTCAACTCAGCGGCCCGCTTTGCCGAAGCTTCCTCCACTGCCCTCAGTTCCTGCGCTCTCATGGCCGCAGCCTCCTCAGCCGCACGCAACTCCGATGCCCTTGCGGCGGCAGCTTCTTCGGCTGTCCTCAACTCGGATGCCGTCCGGGCTGCTGCTTCCTCTGCCACCGTTCGTGCTGCTGCCTCCTCCACTGCCTTGCGAGCCGCTGCTTGTTCTGCTGCCCTGCGGGCCTCAGCTTCCTGAGCTGCCCGGCGTGCCGCCGCCTCCTCGGTAGCCTTGCGGGCAGCAGCCTCCTCTGCAGCTTTTAGCGTTGCAGCCTCCTCCCTGGCCCTCAACGCTTGCGCTGCCGCGGCCGCTGCCTCTTCAGCTGCCCTCAGCTCTGCTGCCGTGCGGGCCGCATTCTCCTCCGCCACCTTTCGTGCTGCAGTCTCCTCTACTGCTCTTTGGGCTGCTTGCAACTCTGCTGCTTGCAACTCAGCTGCCTTCAATCCAGCTGCAGCCTCCACTGCCCTCAACTCCTCAACCCTCCGGGCCGCTGCTTCCTCCACCGCCCTCAACTCTGCCGCCCGGCGCACGGCAGCCTCCTCTGCTGCTCTTAAGGCTGCCGCCTCCTCTGCTGCCTTGCGAGCTGCTGCCTCCTCTGTGGCTTTGCGAGACGCAGCTTCGTCGGCGGCCCTTCGTGCAGCAGCCTCTTCTGCTACCCGCAGGGCTGCGACCTCCTCCGCTGCCTTCTGCGCCGCTGCCTCCCCTGATGCCTTCAAAGCCGCCGCCGCCACCGCTGCCGCTTGCTGTGCAGCTTTCAGCTCTGCAGCTGTGCGGGCCGCAGCCTCTCCAGCTGCCTTGCAGGCTGCAGCCTCCTCTGCTGCCCTTTGAGCTGCAGCCTCCTCGGCTGCCTTCAATTCGGCCGCTCTTCGGGCTGCAGCCAGTTCGGCTGCCCTCAGCTCCTCGGCCCTTCGGGCTGCAGCCTCCTCGGCAGTCCGCAATTCAGTGGACCTTTGGGCTGCAGCCTCTTCTGCTGCCTTCAGGGCTACAGTCCCTGCTGCCGCCTTCATAGTGGCCTCTTCTGCTGCCTTGCGAGCGGCTGCTTCCCGCACCGCCTTTTGAGATGCTGCCTCCTCTGCTGCCCTCAAGTCTGCCGCTGTTTTGGTTGCAGCCTGCTCAGCTTCCTTCAGCTTTTCCACTGAGCGGGCCGTAGCCTCCTCTGAGGCCTTGCGGGCTGCTTCTTCCTCTGCAGCCCTTCGTGCTGCAGCCACTTCTGCCGCTTTCAATGTGGCAGTTTCCTCAGCCACACGCTTCGCCGAAGCTTCCTCCGCTGCTCTCAGCTCCACGGCTCGAGCGGCTGCTGCATCCGCCGCTGCCCGCAGTTCTGCTGCTGTGCGGCTGTGGGATTCCTGCGCTACTCTACGAGCTGCAGCTTCCTCTGCTGCCCGTTGCGCAGCCACCACCTCGGCTGCCCTCAACTCAGCGGCCCGCTTTGCCGAAGCTTCCTCCACTGCCCTCAGTTCCTGCGCTCTCATGGCCGCAGCCTCCTCAGCCGCACGCAACTCCGATGCCCTTGCGGCGGCAGCTTCTTCGGCTGTCCTCAACTCGGATGCCGTCCGGGCTGCTGCTTCCTCTGCCACCGTTCGTGCTGCTGCCTCCTCCACTGCCTTGCGAGCCGCTGCTTGCTCTGCTGCCCTGCGGGCCTCAGCTTCCTGAGCTGCCCGGCGTGCCGCCGCCTCCTCGGTAGCCTTGCGGGCAGCAGCCTCCTCTGCAGCTTTTAGCGTTGCAGCCTCCTCCCTGGCCCTCAACGCTTGCGCTGCCGCGGCCGCTGCCTCTTCAGCTGCCCTCAGCTCTGCTGCCGTGCGGGCCGCATTCTCCTCCGCTACCTTTCGTGCTGCGGTCTCCTCTGCTGCTCTTTGGACTGCTTGCAACTCTGCTGCTTGCAACTCAGCTGCCTTCAATCCAGCTGCAGCCTCCACTGCCCTCAACTCCGCAACCCTCCGGGCCGCTGCTTCCTCCACCGCCCTCAACTCTGCCGCCCGGCGCACGGCAGCCTCCTCTGCTGCTCTTGAGGCTGCCGCCTCCTCTGCTGCCTTGCGAGCTGCTGCCTCCTCTGTGGCTTTGCGAGACGCAGCTTCGTCGGCGGCCCTTCGTGCAGCAGCCTCTTCTGCTACCCGCAGGGCTGCGACCTCCTCCGCTGCCTTCTGCGCCGCTGCCTCCCCTGATGCCTTCAAAGCCGCCGCCGCCACCGCTGCCGCTTGCTGTGCAGCTTTCAGCTCTGCAGCTGTGCGGGCCGCAGCCTCTCCAGCTGCCTTGCAGGCTGCAGCCTCCTCTGCTGCCCTTTGAGCTGCAGCCTCCTCGGCTGCCTTCAATTCGGCCGCTCTTCGGGCTGCAGCCAGTTCGGCTGCCCTCAGCTCCTCGGCCCTTCGGGCTGCAGCCTCCTCTGCAGTCCGCAATTCAGTGGACCTTTGGGCTGCAGCCTCTTCTGCTGCCTTCAGGGCTACAGTCCCTGCTGCCGCCTTCATAGTGGCCTCTTCTGCTGCCTTGCGAGTGGCTGCTTCCCGCACCGCCTTTTGAGATGCTGCCTCCTCTGCTGCCCTCAAGTCTGCCGCTGTTTTGGTTGCAGCCTGCTCAGCTTCCTTCAGCTTTTCCACTGAGCGGGCCGTAGCCTCCTCTGAGGCCTTGCGGGCTGCTTCTTCCTCTGCAGCCCTTCGTGCTGCAGCCACTTCTGCCGCTTTCAATGTGGCAGTTTCCTCAGCCACACGCTTCGCCGAAGCTTCCTCCGCTGCTCTCAGCTCCACGGCTCGAGCGGCTGCTGCATCCGCCGCTGCCCGCAGTTCTGCTGCTGTGCGGCTGTGGGATTCCTGCGCTGCTCTACGAGCTGCAGCTTCCTCTGCTGCCCGTTGCGCCGCCACCACCTCGGCTGCCCTCAACTCAGCAGCCCGTTTTGCCGAAGCTTCCTCCACTGCCCTCAGTTCCTGCGCTCTCATGGCCGCAGCCTCCTCAGCCGCACGCAACTCCGATGCCCTTGCGGCGGCAGCTTCTTCGGCTGTCCTCAACTCGGATGCCGTCCGGGCTGCTGCTTCCTCTGCCACCGTTCGTGCTGCTGCCTCCTCCACTGCCTTGCGAGCCGCTGCTTGCTCTGCTGCCCTGCGGGCCTCAGCTTCCTGAGCTGCCCGGCGTGCCGCCGCCTCCTCGGTAGCCTTGCGGGCAGCAGCCTCCTCTGCAGCTTTTAGGGTTGCAGCCTCCTCCCTGGCCCTCAACGCTTGCGCTGCCGCGGCCGCTGCCTCTTCAGCTGCCCTCAGCTCTGCTGCCGTGCGGGCCGCATTCTCCTCCGCCACCTTTCGTGCTGCAGTCTCCTCTGCTGCTCTTTGGACTGCTTGCAACTCTGCTGCTTGCAACTCAGCTGCCTTCAATCCAGCTGCAGCCTCCACTGCCCTCAACTCCGCAACCCTCCGGGCCGCTGCTTCCTCCACCGCCCTCAACTCTGCCGCCCGGCGCACGGCAGCCTCCTCTGCTGCTCTTGAGGCTGCCGCCTCCTCTGCTGCCTTGCGAGCTGCTGCCTCCTCTGTGGCTTTGCGAGACGCAGCTTCGTCGGCGGCCCTTCGTGCAGCAGCCTCTTCTGCTACCCGCAGGGCTGCGACCTCCTCCGCTGCCTTCTGCGCCGCTGCCTCCCCTGATGCCTTCAAAGCCGCCGCCGCCACCGCTGCCGCTTGCTGTGCAGCTTTCAGCTCTGCAGCTGTGCGGGCCGCCGCCTCTCCAGCTGCCTTGCAGGCTGCAGCCTCCTCTGCTGCCCTTTGAGCTGCAGCCTCCTCGGCTGCCTTCAATTCGGCCGCTCTTCGGGCTGCAGCCAGTTCGGCTGCCCTCAGCTCCTCGGCCCTTCGGGCTGCAGCCTCCTCTGCTGCAAGCAATTCAGCCGCTCGCGCTGCACTGGTGTCATTGGCCTCCACAAGCTGCAATTTCACCTGCAGTTGCCCCATTTCAGCCGTCTGGTAGAAGGAGGCCCTCCGGGAAGGCTTCAATTTAAGTGTCGCTTGTTGCGTGTGGTGCAGCCGCAATGTGCTGGCATTGTACGAACCCTGTCCCAATAGCGCGCCTGGACCTTCGTCATCCCCAAGATCCCTGACATCAAAATAAAACATCGGGTCACTGGATTTCTCAACGGTGAACGTGAATTGCTGCGACCACTTGGGGTTTAAGGTCTTCGTGATGACAGAGGTCTGCTGCGTCTCATCGCCCAACCTGGCAAACAAGGTTCCACGGGCACCAGCTGTACCACACGGTACGCAGCCTCTGCGGACCCCCCCCTCCACCGTCACCGACCAAACTGCAACCCCCCCCCCCCCCAACACAAACACCAAACACATGGCACTGGGCACTGCTCAGACTACACATTACTCAACCTTTATGGAACCCCTGTCTAAAAGGTGGTTGGAGGCCCAAAGAGCCCCGCACAATATGGGACTCCAGCACGAAACCTCCCTATCTCTACCCAATCCAGAACCGCCCGACCTGAAAGGGGGGAAAAGAGCTGTTCCGGTACGCCTCACCAAAAACATCACACGCTGCTGCAGCCAAGTGACAGTGCCGCACCAAGATTCAACATGGACCAGTAACGCACACACCATCGACCGTTACCTTATTATCAATAGCATTCAATTGACAGCGTTGGTGACATGGTGACAGTTGGTGCTTCGTGAACAAAATCTGGGCGATGAATTGCTGAAGCTGCCTTAGCTGCCAGTGGTTGGCAGTCACCCACCCGCCCAGAGGGCCGAAGGGGGAAACAAGTTCCCAAAACCCCAAGCCCTCAAAAAGATAAGCAGGTTTCACTGCCAACCACCCAGTGTTTGTCGCTTCAGACTTGAAAATAGAGCCTAAAAATGTCAATTTATTGAATGGAGAAAGCAACAATTTCAGGGAAAAAAAGGACTTCACCACTTTCGACAGCCAACGACCCTCACAGTTTACAGCGGAAGCGTTGTAAAAATTTTACGGCGGAAGCGCAGTAAAACTTACAGTTGAAAGCGCCAGAAATTGGACCATGGCCACACACAAGCCGTAAAGTAGGACATAAATTGATGTTCAACATTGGACTATGCATTAGCCGAAAAAGCAACAAGGGCAGACGAGCGTGTATACCTGTCATGTATCATCTAAAGATGCACTATTTAAGATATGGGGTGAACTAAAAGCATTGTACACAAGTCCACTGGGATCCGGCTGTTAGACTGTCTTGCGGGCGGTTTGAAACAGGCTGTAACAGCCAGCAATTCTTCCAAGTGGGGAGCCCCCCGGTCTCACTGCACTGCACCACATTCTGGAAACTCTGATTTCCGGCGGTTATGATGACAACGGGGTTTTTGTGGCACTGCCCATCACCAGCACTAGCGAGAAAAGGTGAACAGCACCTCTCTGGGTCACTTGTGAAATCACTGCAATTTCATAGGTAGAATCTAGCTGGGCAGCAGCCTTTGTACAACCATGAAAATCCATAAAGACCATAAAAATGGTGCAAAAAGTGCAATATGTATAGCTAAAAGTGTGACTGCACGCAGGTGCAATCAAAATTCCAAGCTGCCAGCCCCCTGGGTTCAGGTAGACTGCAAACAAATGATTGCAGCACACCTAGGCCAGAGTGCACCCGAGGACATTCTGGTCACATTTGTCATTGGTGCTGAGGATGGGCAGTGGCACAAAAACCCCATTGTCATGATAATCGCCACAAACAAGACATTCGGGAATGTGGTGCACTGCAGTGAGACTGGGGGGCTCCCCACTTGGAAGAAGTTCCGGCTCTTACGGCCCGCTTCAAATCACCCCTGAAAAGACAACCTAACCGTTTCAACTGTTGGGTCCCATTAGGCGGGTGTGGAAACCTTTTGAGGCCACACCCATATTTTCATGACCCCTGCATATGGCAGCTTTCCACAGTTTGCAGTTTCAGGATTTGTCACTCTGTTTGGATGCACCCGGACATTTTTTGGGTGGTGCTGGAGACGGGCAGTGCCACGAAATATCCCCATTCTCATGATAATGGTCACAAACAAGAATTTCAAGAATGTGGTCCGATTCTGGGGGCTCCTCACTTGAAAGAATTGGTCGCTGTTACAGCTTGTCCCACACCACTCCCAACACAGTGCAATAGATGGATCCTGGTGGACTTGTGTGGAAACCTTTTCAGCTCACCCTCATCTCAGCATGATGCATGTTTACATGATATGTGACAGGTATACGTGCTCCTCTGCCGAGGTCTCTGGTACTTTTGCGCTTATGCACGGCAAAATGTTGAGCGGCATTTTACGTCCTATTTTACGGCTTGTGTGTGACCATGGTCCAATTTTGGAGCTTTGTCTGTAAACTTTTACGGTGCTTCCGCCGTTAAAATTTTACGGTGCTTCCGCCGTAAAATCAATTGTTCTGAAACCCTCATCTTTTCCCGGAAATCTGATTTAAACAATTCAACAAAACCCACCTAGCAAACTCACTCATGCACGTCTTTTCTTTTCTGTACTGTCATTTACCATCTTTGCTGCACTTGCTCCCAGACGTGCTACTGCATTTTACGGCGCTTCCACCGCAAAAGTTCCAGCCAAAAATGAAGGATACTGGTGGAGTAGGGGGGTTGGAACCCTAGGACGCAAAAAGGGGTAAAATTTGCTCAGCGCGCGCATGGGACTCCCGGGAAGTATGCGAATAGTGCATCCCAAGTTACTCCTTCAATGCAAGGCGTTGCCCCTGTGGTGTGTTGTAATCGTCAACCATGGGGACACACTCCACACTACTTGAGCATTTTTTTGTACGAACCACATTCTTCTACACCTGCCAAATGTTTCCTCCATTGAAAATGTCCCAACCGAACCCCCCCCCCCCCCCACTTGCTACACGACGGGAAAGGTATTACACTACCACCGGGGCAGATTGACGTGATGTAGGTCCTACGCCCAAGTCACACCCACAAGGGGGTCGGCAGTTGCACTGCAGCAGCCAATACCAACAGACAGGCACGACACCACAAATGGCTGGACCTCGGAAAAACTCCCATCGGTACAAAAGTGGCGTATGAACACCCCACCAGGCCTGAATGGCTCTGGCGGATAATTATAGGCCTGAAGACCCAGGGCGACACAGCGGTCGCCCTGGCGAAACTGATGGCGTGAAAAAACAAAGGCGGAGCAAGTGGGTGGCGGCGGGCAACAAAAACAACAATGGGTAGCTCAGGCTACAATGGAGAAAGGGAAAAAACCCTTCACCTGAGCGTGAAGGAACAACAGAGGTGGGCGTGCAAGCTATAATAACCTATAAGCTGTTGCACTGCAGCAGCCAATACCAACAGACAGGCACGACACCACAAATGGCTGGACCTCGGAAAAACTCCCATCGGTACAAAAGTGGCGTATGAACACCCCCCGCACACATAAGCCAATGTTAAATAAAACTGCAACCAACCCCCAGGCACCCAGAGGTTCACAAACCCGGCCCGCCCACAGGCGCCAGGCACTCAGACGCACCACCAGGGGCGCGCCCTGGGCTGCAGAAACGGGTGAAAAAAGGCAGCCAACGGGGGAAATTGCATGTGAAAAACTTCCTTAACAATCTGCGGGCTGCCCAAGCGGGCAGCGCGCGATGGCGCGTCGGCAATGTTCTCCGGTCCCTCGACGTAAAATACAGCGGCATCAGGGCTGAAGGAGTACAGGGCCCTGAAAAAGGAATTCAGGTGGTAGGCAAGGGAGAACCCGCCCGTGGCGGAACCGGGCCGAAGCTGACCATGACACATGGCGCCGTGGTCAGTCACCACCGCAATCCGAGCGCCTCGCGGCAGGCGTCCCCGAAGCCACTCCACGATCTTGAGCCCCCCGATGGGCTCAGCCCACGCTGAGTGTCGCAGGTGACCATGCCAACCTCCCATGACCTCAAAGATGCGACCATCCGTAAAGCGGACATACGCCCCATACCCCGTGCCGCTGGCGTCCACGATGGCCACCGCCGCGTAGTCGTCGTCCACCAGAGATGGCAAGGGCGGGCAGTGCGGTACAACGGGCTGGTTGGCGGCCAAAACAGTGTACAGCGGGGTCAAGACGTCGAGGACACGGGGCGTGACGGGGAGCTGCATATCCCAGCTACCGACCTGCTGGGCCACACGGGAGAACAAGCGGAGTACGTCCCAATGCTCCCTCAGCGAGACGTTGAGGGTGTTCGCCATCCACGAGCACAGCCCCACAAAGGAGGCCAGCTGACGTCGCGTCACCACAACCCGGGGGTCGTCGCAAGCATCCCGCATCCGAGCAAAGGCGGCCATCAGCTTGGCGACCTTGCGCGGCTGATTCCGTACCCGGCTGCCCACATACTCCTCCCCCAAGAAGGCGGCCGGCCCGGAGCCGAGCTGTGCGCCCAGGCGCAGAATATCGTCCGGATCGGAGGGCACGGGCACCTTGCGGCCCGCGACTTCGATGTCGTTCAGATCGGCGGAACACCGCTGTGCGCGCGTCAGGTAAAGCCGCACGGCCTCCACGAAACGGTCCGGCTCGTTGGAGCAGATGATGACGTTGTCGACCATGGAGGTAACGAACACCCCATCCATCCGTATGATGGGCTCCATGAGCGCCCATGTGGTCGTGTTGGCGACCCCGCAAGACTGCGTGGCACCCATGGGG
This sequence comes from Eutreptiella sp. 'Long Island Sound 2002', assembly GCA_964036045.1. Taxonomy (NCBI): domain Eukaryota; phylum Euglenozoa; class Euglenophyceae; order Eutreptiales; family Eutreptiaceae; genus Eutreptiella; species Eutreptiella sp. 'Long Island Sound 2002'. Next base: position 643,700 of record OZ038395.1, read on the forward strand.
AGTCGCTCCAGACAAAATAGCTCATGTTCCGCATTGTCCCACCGGATAGGCATGGCGGAGCGCACGACATGGTAGCTGCCCACGCCCAGTAGGGGAAACTGGTCGAACCAGGCGAAGTGGTCGAGCTCCAGCCGGTATGTGTAACCCGAAATGCAACGGCGGCGCTCGACGCGGGAGGGATAGGACAGCGGGGGAACCAGCGACTGCTGGAAGAAGGGATTGTAAAGAGTCTCAAAGACGGGGCGCCAGCGCCGCTTGGCAGGCTGGGGCACGGCGAACCCACGCACGCCGGAGCGAATCTCCTGACCCCCCAGGGGCCGTATTTTACCCACCTCCAGGAATCGGGTCCACTGCTCGTGGGTGAACTTGGAGACGGGTACTTGCGACGCGGTGAGGAGAGGGCGATCAGCAATCCCATAGCACCCGGCGCTCTGAAGCAGACTGACAGCCCCGTCAAAGGCTGCCCTGAGGTCATCAGACTCGATGGAGGCGCGCACTGCCGGCAAGTTGACGGTGGACACGGCATGGGCGTGGAGGGTCCAGTCCTTGAACGCATCCTGGGTCCCATCATAGTCATCCTGCAGTCCTAACTCAGATGACGGCGGCGCCTGTCGCGGGAACAGAGACGGTGGGGCCCGCACACGACGTCCACGCTCCCCGTTGAACCCCGACCAGCGCCCCATCTTCATCGGTGCGGCAACATCCCCGCCCATCGGGGTGACTGCCCGCGAGAGTTTGGTCGCCCTGGAGGCGGCCGCGCCCGCCGCTTCAGTGCTCTCATGCCCCCAGCCGAGGTAGCGGAGGAGGGTATCCCGGCGCTTGTGACCGGACAGCAACTGGAGCTCGGCGTCAGTGGCCCCGGCCCTAGCGTTGCAGACCAAGGCCCCACGGCGTATGCTGCGGCAGCTGTGATCGGGGAACCTGCCCAAGGCCACCGACAGCTCACGCTGGGCAGTCTGGGAGAAGGCGTGATAGGGGGCGTCGCCCGGGTCCCGCTGCGGGGAAGTGCGCCGCGCCGCTTGCCGCCGCTCGTGGAAGAACGCCTTCAGCTGCTTGGCCACGGGGGCAGGCATAGTACTGTGAATGGTGTACGGCCCCCAAAAGAATGCACCTTTGCCCTCGGTGAACAGGGCCTCGACCGCGACGTTGCCATGTGCACCCGCGGCGTCCGCGATGCGCACGTTCTCCGGGTCGAGGCGGCGTGTGTCGCCGACGCGCGCTGCCAGGTGCCAAGCCAGTTGCAGTAGGTACCAGGCATCGCTCCCCCGGAGCTGGGACTCAAGCACATCAAAGTCGGCGTAGCTCAGAGGGGCTGACTTCTGCGGGCGCAGTGCGGTGACCCGTGCCTTGCGTGTGGCATGGGACGCCGCCCCGCGGAAATAGGGGTCCGTCCGAATGTCGATGACGGCCCCGTTGTAGGACGGAACGTAGTACTGGAGGTCACGCAGGGCGGACGCCACCGTGGACAGCGAGGACGAAATGGTGCTCCAGGCCCAGTGGCGCTTCCTGGCCTCCCTCAGAACCATCTCGACCACCGCCTTCGGTAGGGGCGTGTTGTTGAATTCGTCCGGCAGATGGCGGATACGGTGAATCCACCGTAGGTGGGACTGGCGTGTCTTCGGTGACATGCCGGACCACACGAGGGGATGCACATGGCGAGGACACTCCAGCGCCTTGCCCAGCGGGTGCCACCGCTTGGCATCCAGGACCCTCCAGGTGCCCGCGGGGGCGCTGTCCATGGATGCGAGCGTAGCGCGCGCCGGATCGTCGAGCTGGTTGTGCAGGGCATCGACCTCGGATGGATCCGCGGCCTCGTCGCCGTAGTCGCTCCCCACGTCGTCGTCGTCCTCATACCCACAGCTCGACGCGAACTCCGGGAGAGCCTGAACGCGGCCGAGGGTAAAGTAGGTGAAGTCAGGGTCCGGGAGTTGAAGGTAGGCCGGATCCTGAGACTCAAATTGACAGCACTTGTCGCACCAGCGCGCGAGGACCTCGGCCTCGCCCAGGGCCGACCGAGCAGGGGCCCGCAGAAGCCGCGCCACACACTGGACCCGATGGGCCCCACGGCGCGCCATGGAGAGGCGGATATGCGACCCCCGCGGCACGCCACGGAGCGCACGCTCCACTTCATTGTGACGCATGGCCGGCGCGCCTTCCCGCGGGGCGAAAAGCACCGTGTCGGCGGACGGTCCCGTAGGGCATGTGTCCCCCGTAGAAACCGCGTCCCACTGCGGCTCCCCCTCGGGATCGAGGACGCGGAGAACGGCGTGCCGCTGGGCCAAAGACGCATGGACCCAGCAGGTGTGTACCCCCGCGATTTCCAAGGCTGGTAGGCGGCAACCCCGGCGCATGGTAGTAGCGCACCCACAGCGTCGATCCGTTCCCTTAGTGGTCTCGAGAATGGCGGGGTGATGCCAGTGGCAGAAACCCCCGCACACGTGATTGGGTGACCGGGGGTTCGAGCAGTCCCGGCATGTCCCGCGGGGCGCGACCCGAGCCGACCCGGGCCCAGGGGCGCCATCCCGGGGCGCGGCGGACAGCGTCGTACCCAGCGATGACGGTTCCGTCGCCGACGTCGGGGAGGTAGAGGCCCGCGCGTGAGTCGCTGCGGGCGGGGTCACCTCCCTGTGGGTGACTGGGTCAGGGGAGGGGACAACCGTTCCTTGCCGAGTCCGCGTCACCTGCGACTGCTCCGCAGCGGACAGTGCAGGGGGAGGGCGACCAGGCCCCACCTCGGGCAGAGAAACCAGCCCAGGCGGACACGTCGCTTCCGCAGAAGGCACCGGCACGGAGGGGACGGACGGATCGGGTACAGGGGACAGCTCCCGCGTAGTCGGGGCACAAGACGGCAACACGGACCAACGGAAGCTCGGGCGATCCGCCGGCTCCACTCTTGCCCGCGAAAGCCCCAGATAGAAGTTGTGGGCCTCACGAATGTGGGCCCTAGTCAGGGTCCCTGGCTCGGTGAGCGCGTAGATGGTCTGGAGGGTGTTATTCACGGCCTCGACCCCACACTCCGTCTCCTGCTGGCGTCGACAAGACGCGTACACAGCCTCGGGCTGAACGGGCAGGCCGCAGTGGCGACGGAGAAAGGAGGCGAAGACTCCAGCCCAGCGCAACGTGGCTTCGCCGTAGGCGGCCCCCCGAGCATCAAACCGCGCGCCCGTCGCGCCCGCCCCGTGCCAACTGTCCCGCACCACAATGGCCCCGCCCGCGTAGGCGAAGGCCACGAAGTGCTGCTCCGGTGCGATGTGCGCCACCGTAGCGACCTTGCTGGTAAGCGTGCCCGGGTCCCACCCGATGCCAGCGGGCAGGGTACAGCGTCCCTCCCACCAGGTGAGGGCCCTGCAGGGCAGATAACTCCATCCTGTAGCCGGTGGGTCACGAAAGACGGCGTCCAGGATTGGGGCATCCACGGCGGTGTCGGTTAAGTACGTGTGCCGTTGAAAGGCACGGTAGGCCATGTGCAGCTTATCCTCCTGCGCGGCGGCTCGGGCCCTCACCGAGGCCACAATCTGGGTTGCACAGTCACGGAAAAGGCGGAGTAGAGGGCGGTCGGAGCGACAACCGCCTCGGGACGCCCAGAAAACCGAATCGGCGGTGGCCGAAGTGAGCCGGGCAAGGCTGACGGTCGCCTGCTCCCCCCCACCGGGATCGCAGTGATGGTAGAACTCGCGGACGAGGGCAACAGTCGCCCCGCTCAGGCCGGCGGACGCGGCCCTGGAGAGGAACCACGACAGGGGCACGGGCGTCTGCACAACGAACTCCTCGGTCAAACTCGCCGGGTCGAAAGTGGCTGCCGCGGCTCGCTGAGCGTCGGCGTCGTGCGCCGAGCGCCGCGCGCGCGTGCGATGGGCCACAGGTGGAGCCTCCTCAGGTACGTCGAGGGAATAGCGCACCGGGCCGAGCCCCAAGGCCCCCTCAGGTCCGTCTGCAGGGGGCGACAGGGGAATCGCAGCGGACGTCGGGGCCCCACCGCGCACGACGTCGTCAAAGCCGATCATGGAGGCAAAGTCGGGACACGCGGCGGCGAGGAGCGCCGTGAGATGCTGAGTCAAGGGGCGGCACTCCGTCAACAGCGCCCGCCACGCGTGAAGGGAGACGTAGCGCGGGGGCGTCAACTGGGCCTGTGGTAAGGGCCTGGTGCCGTACGCGGCCCAGGCGCCCACGAAAAAGACATGGAGGCCGCACTCGGCGGACCCCCGGAACTGCTTGGCGTGCGCCACAATCACCGGCCGTGCGAGGCCGAGATCGCGCGTGAAATGGGAGGTGATGTCCCTGGCGGTGGCCGGATGCCGGGCGGAGTCGTAGACGACGGTGGTCAGGCGCCCAGCAACCCGGCGGACAACCGCCGTAGTCCAATGATACCGAACGTGCACTGGCATAATAGCACACGAGTGCCTCTCCAAAATCGAGAGGAGCCGCGCGACCAGGTCACGTGCCAGCCCCCGGCGGATCGACGGACGCTCCTCCGTCCGTACCCGGTAGAACAAAGCGGCGGGCACGTAGTTGGGGAAGGCGGGGGCCATCCGCAAATCCAAATCCATGTCACTCAACTCGGCATCGAGGGACCCGCCCCGTAGGTCGCCAGGGCGGAGCCTGCCGCACCCGGCCGAAGCTGGCCCCCTGTTTTGATTCACGTCCTCTGGAGAGCCAAGAGGACCGCTCAAAAACCCATCTGGGTCGAGGGATCGGTGGGCGCGCCATCGTCGGTCACGCCACGGGGCACAAGGGCGGTAGCGTCGTCCGCACTGCCACCAGCAGGACCCCCGCGAGGCTGGCGGCGCCGGGCCGGGAACTCAGGCGCTTGCCCAGGCTGTTGGTCCCGACGGGCCTTCCCGCTCCGATCGGTGGGCCCAGGTGGGCCACCGGGCTTGGGTTGCGGCACAGCTGCGGGTTTAGAGGCAAGCTGGACGGCCTTACGGAGTCCATCGATCTCCGCACGTTGCTGCTTCACCTGGGCCTGCAGATTGGCAACAGCGTCACTAGCGGGGCCCATATCCACTGCATAGCGCCCCCTGGGGTCCGGCCCTTCAACGAAGAAATATGGCTCGCCACCCTGGACCGGCGGACGGACGGAGACCCGAAAGGACGCCCCCAAAGACACCGCGCGCTTGTAGGCCATGGGAAGCCGCATGCCGCCGCCGCCGCTGATGCGCCCCTCTGCACTGTCTGGAACATGGTCCAGAATATCCTGGTTCAACCGGACGAATTCCTCACAGACGGGCGGCAAGAGGGGAAAGGGACACGCAAGGATCTTCGGCAGGTTCCGAGCCTTGAACTGGGGATGTCGATCCTTGTGGTCCTCCTCCATCATTTCGGTAACTACGACGTTGTGGGCCCGAATGCGTGACGGCAGGTCCCTGTAGCGGAGCAGAATCGCGGCGTAGACCTGTGGGCTATCGGCCCAGACCAGGTGGGAGTAAAGGAGGACGTCCTCGATGACCAACTCACCCTTCTCGGCCCACCATATGATCTGGGTCTTCGCCTCGTCGGCCGAGTAAGTATTGATGATCCCCCCCCGCCTGGGGTGCCCCGTGGGATAACGCGTATTGCCGTAGAGGTGCTCGAAGACCTCCATGTAAGCCTTCTTGTGCGCCGTGTCGAGATCCGCCTCCCTCTCGAGGCGTCGTCGCTCATCGGCCGTGCGCTGGCGTTCCTCCTCACGGCGCTCGCTCTCCAACTCGAACTGCCTTTCGAGGGCCCGTGCCAGCTCCAAAGTGGACCGGCCCGAAGCGGGGTTGTCCAGGCCGGCCTCTCTGAGATCGTACTGCCGCGCCAGCGTCTCGATGCGCTTGTTCTTGAACTCCTCGCTCCCGGGCCCGGCACGGATGGCTGCAGCGGCCGCGTCAACCGCGGGGTCCTGCCCCAACGTGGACCAGTCATTGAGCACGCCACCACGCAGCCGCAGGACCAAGTCCAGCGTGGACTCCCTCTGAACGTTGTAGTCGGCGAGAGTACGGCGGGCCTCCAACTGTTTGCCCGCATACAGCAACCTCTGCGAACCAGGGGGAACGCGCACCTTGGCCTGGACCCGCAGCATCACGGTCGCCACTGAGTCGGCGGACCTGACATCCAGGGTCACCGTCGTCCCAGACAAAGTCGTCACGAAGATCTGCATACGGGCCCCAGGCGAACGCGTACTGAGAGAGTCCTGCTCGGAGTCCGCAGGCCCCCAGTGGTCCGTACCATCCGCCATATTGGGCCTGTCCACCAGCGTACTGCAGCCAGGCCCCCAGTGGTCCGTACCCTCCGTTATATTGGACCGGCCCATCAAAGTACTGCAGCCAGGCCCCCAGTGGTCCGTACCCTCCGTTATATTGGACCGGCCCATCGAAGTACTGCAGCCAGGCCCCCAGTGGCCCGTACCCTCCGTGATATTGGACCTGCCCACCGAAGTACAGCAGCCAGACCCCCAGAGGCCCGTACTCTCCACTGAAGTAACGCAGCAGGTCGTGGAGGACACACGCGGCACACAGCACCACAGCCGGCAGCCCTCGACAGCCAAAAGGCCAGAGGGCCGCCCAGCTCTGGCCCCAGGAGCCGATGCGCTGCACCCCCTGTCACTGTAGTCGGACAACGTGCACGCAGCGGTCGTCAGGACCAACAATTTCTGGTCCACCCGGTACCGCGGCGTGGTCAGCATCATGGGCTGGATGGTCTGCAGCATGTGGTAGATGGTCTGCAGCACTCTCTGCATCAGGACCCAGGTGTCGTCCGCCATACTGTGCAGTACCCAGACAGCCTGCTGGCTCAGTGTCAGGCCGAAAGCCGGCGGCGCCAAAGACTGGAGTCCGTGCCGCGAGGCCCCGCAGTTGCTGGCCCCCCCATCGGTGGTCGAGACCGGGGCCAGCGTGTTGTTGCTGTCGATGTACACCAGGCCCAGTAGTGGGCAGCGGAGCGCCGCGCGTATGGCGAAGGGGTCGACGTCACGGAGCTCCATCCGGTCCTTGTCGAACAGGCTGTCCGGGAGGTACGGGCGGTAGATCTCGAGGTTGGCGACGATCTGGAACAACGACGACTGCAGCACCGACGTGGACTCCTGCGCTGGCGACACCGCCCTCGCGCTCTCGAGGTCCATCCCTGCAATGTGGTACACCAGCTCCTCCGCCGTGTGGATGTCCTGTTGCGTCTGCGCATAGAACTGCACGCACATGTTGCTGAAGTACGCGCAGACCCCGACCGAGAACGCGCCCTGCAGCAGCACAAAAACCAGGATCACCTCCTCGTCCATCACTGGACCCCAGGCCAGGCCTGGGCGGCCCTCCACGTACTCCAGCCCCCAGATTGTCGATGAGTAGTGAAACGCACCAACGCCGATCGCCAGGACTGCCGCGCAGATCAGGAGGGCGGCCCCACGCGGGGCGAGAAGGAAGACCAGCACGGCCACAACACACACGAGGCCGCCCAGACCAGCGGTGGTGACAAAGGACAGGTACGTCATGCGGGAGTGGAAGACTGCCCCCTCCATGCCCCGCATGCTCCACATGCCCATGTGGTGGCAGCCTGCAGCGCCCGTGACCAGCAGCACGATGGACAGCAGCAGCTTCGACTTTGGGACATGAACGATCACGTACGGCAGAAGCCTCACATAGAAGCCCAAGGTTTCTGTAGAAGGGTCATTGGGGTAGCCGGGGAAGTCCATCTCAATCTGATGCTCCAGATGATGCCGCAGGTTCAGAACCAATGTTATGCTGCAAGTCCCGAATATCGCAATCATGGCGATGGATCCAAGGGTCCACAACAAGTCAAAGCCCCAATCGACGCTCAGACGCATGCCCATCATGCTGATGAAGTGCAATGAGAACACACACTGCAACCCAAAGCCAAGGGCAGTGAAAACCATCACGCGATGGAGCTTGATCCGCATGGCTGTTGCAGCAAGGACGAGCGACATCACTGCACCAAGGAAGCACGTGATTACGGATCCAACAACGTAGACCATGCGGTGCTCGGGGATGAGGAGGATGGCGTTGTCAGCCATCAATGGCTCGTCCATTGCGAAAAAAAAATAGACACTCAGCAAGGGGGTCGGCAGTTCAGTTCTAGACACCAACCCCTGCGTCGCGGGCGGGGGGCGGGGGGGGGGGGTCTAGAGGTGGGGGGGGTGGGGTCAAAATCCTTTTCCCATTTTTGGGGCATTTTTGAGTTCCCCGTTTCATTTTGAACATTTTGAATATACACAAGTGGGGTGAATTTTGGTTTTACTACTCACAACAACTTAAAAATAGTGCCGTATTCCAGCAGAGGTACCCCCCAAGCAGCAAAGGCATCCCGGCTAGCAGAAGACGAGTGGCAACATCAAACAACTGCAAGTGGGTCCATTCTTTTGAATGTAGCATCTTCATTCCATCCTAACAAACACAGCCAAACATACATAAGTCCATGTATGTATGAACAATTTAATTGGGCTGGGTGATACGAGGGCCCACATCCCATGCACAAGTGCACTTGGGGTTCGGATGACTAGAGACCTCAAAATGGGTTCGCGTATGCTTTGCCATCACCTGCACCCTTGCTTAAACATCCTTAGCACACGCCTTGCCGTTCTCACTAGGTGGCCTTGGAGCGGGTTTAGGACGGGGGGTGCTTCCTCATAGGCAGCAAAGCACCTTCGAGGCTGCTCCACATCGGAGTCGTCACTCCATTCACACGATTCCCGGATTGTGTTCCCCTCCTTCCCCTTTCCCTTTGCGGGTGTTGTGGTCTGCTTGCGCTTGTTACATTGTGCCCGCCTTACAACAACCGTCGGGCCTGCATCCGACACATCCAAACTCAGATGCACTAGACGCACTACTGGACCGACCGCTATTGAACGAGAGAGTGGAGGTGGGCGTGAAGCTGGATGACGAACTACTGCTAAAATTGGAGCTCGAATTGGACCTTGAACTATTTTCCGCCAAACCACTACTACTTCCGAAGGGGTTTGGATGGTAGGGTTGGGCAAGGTGTTTTCCTTGTTGATTGCAGGTTGCCCTCGACGTCCCGGCCCAAAAGATTTGACCAACGCTGCTCGCTCCTCCTCCCCAACAAGAAGTACGGAGGTGCCATAATGGGATGTGCCGCTTGTATGTGGCTGTGCAGGGCATACGTGCACAACCATTTGGTGCCGGGGGGGGGGGGGGGGTAGCATCGGGCCATACACCGACTCCTTCCCACTCTCGGACCACTTTCAGGGCGGGGGGGGGGGGGGGTGCCAAGAAAGGGGGGGGGGGGGCAGGCTTCATACCTTGACAAATATGGCATAAGATGACCGCCTCACCGCGCTAATCACTTCGAAGCATGTATGTTGGAGAAAACTTTTTGAAACAAGGGGGGGGGGGGCATGGTAGGTGGTACTTTTGGTTAAGGGCATAGCACCCCCGAGTCAATTCCCGGCCACTATTGCTAGTGGCGCCCCACCCAGGCCAAACCATGCTTGTTTTCAGGGCAGGGTTCCCCAAAGACAAAGGGGGACAAAATCAGAATTGGTGGGGCCCACAAGTGGGCGGAAATGCTACATCACCCCTGCATTCTCGGGGATCCCCAAAGAAAGGGGGACAAAATCAGAATTGGTGGGGCCCACAAGTGGCCGGAAATGCTACATCACCCCTGCATTCTCGGGGATCCCCAAAGAAAGGGGGACAAAATCAGAATTGGATGCCTAACTCCTGCCTTTTGGGAGGCCCACAAGTGGGCGGAAATGCTACATCACCCCTGCATTCTCGGGGATCCCCAACAAAGGGTACAAAGTTAAAGCAAAAAAAAAGCAAAAAAAACAAAAACAAAAATTTTCCCATGGTGCACCTGACCCTGCCTACAGCCCTGCACACTGACCCCACTGGGGTTTGAACCCAGGACCTTCCAGTTGCAGAGGCACTGCTTTACCCACTAGTGTATGGCCCATGTCTGACATACCTCTGCACAGGGGTGGTATTCATATTTGGGCCAATTTGGTTTTCATCCACTATCGGGTTCTCCTAAAAAAATGAGTATTTTGAGTATAGACACATGGGGTGAAAACCCATTTTTTCACCCTCTACTAAGTCAAGCAAAATTTCCTTAGGGCGCCTTCGGTGCCAATGGTCCGACACTTCCGGGCCAAAACCGAGCAGGCAAGGGGGGGGGGGGGTCGGCGTAAAGGGTCAGGTCCCGGCGTCCCCCCGTGTTTGGTGCATCATTTCACTGGACACGCCGTAGGCACATTCGTGCAGGGACCCCATTTGGAGCCCTTTGCTGTTTTGCTCACATGCAGCTTTGTGTACGCCACACGGCAGTTGCCGTGGACTTTGTGTCAACGTGTCAAAGTCGTATGGGACAACCCACTACATGACCCGCAACAAAGGCATAAATTGGACGCATCCATCCCTTGCTTGCGCTCCCATCGGTGCCCAAACATGTTATGCGCCACCGCATGTGCTCGCATGCCCACCAACTGCAAACGCTGTTGGCATCCCACACGGGGGGGGGGGGGGCTCGGTTCTGGACGCCAACCCCCCCCCCCCCCAACTAACTGTTGCCCGGAGGCCCCTTGGGGGGTTGTGGAAGGGGCACCGGGGGGGCATCAGGGGGGCCGCCGGGGAGGGCGGTTCCCTGGGGGGGGGGGGCTGTCGGGCACCTCCGAACAGTTGGGTATGCACCCCAGGCGTGATCCGACAATTCGCACCGCCCCGTCCCATGTTCGCACCGCCCCTTCCCACAAAAGAGTATGTAACCACCGGTGTCTGCCCTTGCAAGCACCACAACCTCGAGCCAGGCTAGCTCCCGAGGGTGGGATCTTCAGCACACAATAAACGACATTCGTATAGCGCCTCGTCTTGCCGAATCTGGCGCTCACAACATGGATGGTTTGATGAAAGTAGCTAAACCTCCGTGGTCTCGGGGGTCCCCAAACAAGGGGACAAAATCGGAAGTCAAAACCTACGCTAGGGGCAACAATGATGCCCCTAGTATCTCAAAGTATGGGTCTCCAGTACGTCTAGACGCCCAAATAGTTGCATTGCGCTAAGTGCGCCCCCCCTTAGTGCACCCGTGAAAAGGTCACTGGTGGGGCACCGCTCAAAAAAGTTGCCCTGCGCGCTAACACTCCCTCTAGGCTCAAACCCCCTAGACAAGGTGCCCCTTGGGCAGAAGCTGCAGCTGCTTGGTTAGGCCAGGCCGTTAATTCTCCCCCCAAGTCAAGCGCTCGGGTTAGTGCACGGGGGGGGGGGGGCGACCCCTCGGTTTTGGACGCCAACTACCCCCCCAACTAACTGTTGGCTGGAGGCCCCTTGGGGGGGGGGGGGGGGGGGGGGGGGGGCTTGGAGGGGGGTCCAGGGAGGGGCAAATGGGGGGGGGGGGTATAGGAGGGGCTGGGGGGGGGGACTCAGGGAGGGTCGGTTGGGGGGGGGTCCAAGTGGGGCAATTCGGGGTGGTGGGGGGGGGGGGTTCAGGTGGGGCAATTTGGGGTGTTGGGGGGGGGGGGCAAAGGCTCCCCTTACCTCCCCTTACCCTCCCTCCCTCCAACCATACCATCACCATAAACCTAACCCTAACCTTTGCAGCCAGTTGGTTTGGCCATGCCAGCCATGTTGATTGGGTTGAACAAGATCCCCCCAATTTACCAAGATCCCCCAATGGCTGCTTTTGCCACATCATTGCTCTCCATTTTGGACCCCAACACTTACTCTGACCCTAGCCTAGGGTGAGAGCCAGGGCTAGGGTTAGGGTTAGGTGTCGGGATAGGAGTAGGCTGAGGGTTGGGGGTGGGTGTTAGAGTCAAGGTTGGGTTTAAGGATAGTGTTGGGGTGCAAATTGGACAAAATTTTCCTTAGGGCGCCTTTGGTGTTCATGTAGCATCGGGCAACTTAGGCGCCCATGGACGCCTGAGGGCAACACCTTTGGCAACTAACTTTTGGCCGAAGGCCCCTAGAGGGGGGGGGGGGGGGGGGCTGGGGTAGTTGGCGTCCCAGGACCCGCGGAGTCGCCCCCCCCCTTGTGGGTTAGTGCTTCTAGTGCTTGTGTAAAATTGGGCGCCTTCAGTTAGCAGCTTGGCTTGTGTCAAGAGCATTGCACAGCAAAGAATGTTGTTGGGCAGAGGACGGTGGTGTGTTCGTTCCCGAGATGCCACGGGGGGCAACTCCGCAGGTCCTAGGACGCCAACTACCCCCCCCCCCCCCTCCCCCCCAAGGGGCCTCCGGCCAACAGTTAGTTGTCAAAGGTACCAGCCCAAGGAGCGACAAATGGGACCGTAGCAATAGCCCGTGGTCATGGTGCAGTGTTGCCACACTTCTCCGTGAGGTAACCTAGACTCTAGGTTGGGGTTAGGATTACAAACCATCCCTCCACAGGCATACAAATGTGAACATGTTGGACCCTAGGTTTGCAATCCATAGCACATAGGGGCCCAAAAGAAGGCGGAAGTGCTACATAACCCCTGCATCCTAGGAGTCCGCGATGTCAAGCGCGTGGACAATCAGAAGTGGCTACCTCACCCCTACTTGCTCCAGGGCCCCGGATGAGGGTAGAATTGCTACGTCACCCCTGCATTCTCGGGGGTCCCCGACACCAGACGCAGGGACAAAATCAGAAGTGGCTACCTCACCCGTGCCTTCTCCGGGGCCCGGAAGAGGGTCGAATTGCCGCCTAACGCCTGCATCTTCGGGATCCCCAACCACAAGAATGGGAACAAAATCAGAAGAGGCTACCTCACCCCTGCGTTCTCCACGCCCAAAAGAGGGCGGAATTGCAACGTAACCCCTGCATCTTCGGGGGTCACCAACACCAAGCGCGGGGATAAAATCAGAAGTGGCTACCATACACCTACCTTCTCGGGGGCCCAGAAGAGGGCCGAATTGCTACGTAACCTCTGCATTCTCGGGGGTCCCCAACACCAAGCGCACTGACAAAAACAAAAGTGGCTACCTCACCCCTGCCTTCTTGGGGAAGACGGCGAAATTGCTACCTAACCCTTGCGTTCTTGGGGGATCGCAAAGCCAAGTGCGGGGACGAAACCAGAAGTGGCTACGTCACCCCTGCCTTGTCCAAGGCCCCGGAAGAGGGCATAATTGCTACGTCACCCCTGCATTCTTGGGTGTCCCCAACACAGGGCGCAGGGACAAAATCAGAAGTGGCTAGCTCACCCGTGCATTCTCCGGGGCCCAAAAGAGGGCGGAATTGCTACGTAACCCTTGCATTCTCGGGGGTCCGCAACCCCAAGAACAGGGACAAAATCAGAAGTGGCAGCCTCACCCGTGCCTTCTCCGGGGCCCAAAAGAGAACGCAATTGCTATGTAACCCCTTCATCCTTGGGGGTCCCCAACGCCAAGAAAGGGGACAAAATCAGATGTGGCTACCATACACCTGCATTCTTGGGTGCCCAAAAGAGGGCGGAAATACTACGTAACCCCTGCATTCTCGGGGGTCCGCAACGCCAAGTGCGGGGCCAAAATCAGAAGTGGCTACCTCACCCCTGATTCCTTGGGGGCCAAAAAAAAGGCCAAATTGCTATGTAACCCTTGCACTCTCGAGGGTCCCCAACCCCTAGAACGGGGACAAAATAAGAAGTGCTATCTATGGCCTGCCTTCTCCGGGGCCCAAAAGAGGGCGGCTTTGCTATGCAACCCTTGCATTCTTGGGGGTCCCCAACACCAAGAACGGGGACAAAGTCAGAAGTCGCTACCTCACCCCTGCCTTCTCGGGGGCCAAGAAAAAGGCGGAATCGCGACCTAACCGCTGCATTCTCACGGGTCCCCAACCCCAAGAGCGGAGACGAAATTAGCGGTGGCTACCTTAACCCTGCCTCTTTGGGGGCCCACAAGAGGGCGGAATTGCTACGTAACCCCTGCATTCTCGGGGGTCCCCAACGCCAAGCGCGGGGACAAAGTGAGAAGTGGCTACCTCACCCCTGCCTTTTGGGGGCCAAGAACGTAGCGGAATTGCTACGGAACCCCTCCATTTTGGGGGGTCCCCAACACCAAGAATAGGCACAAAATAAGAAGCGGCTACCTCACCCCTGCCTTCTCGGGGGCCCAGAAGAGCATAAAAATTATACAGAAGCCCAACAATCTCAGGTGTCCTCAACGACAAGCGCGGGGACAAAATCAGAAGTGGCTACCTCACCCCTGCCTTCTCCGGGGCCCAAAAGAGGACGCAATACTCACCTAACCCCTGCATCCTTGGGGGTCTCCAACGCCAAGAAAGGGGACAAAATCAGAAGTGGCTACCATACACCTGCCGTGTTGGGTGCACAAAAGAGGGCGGAATTGCTACGTAACCCCAGCATTCTCGGGGGTCCGCAACGCTAAATGCGGGGACAAAATCAGAAGTGGCTACCTCACCCCTGACTCCTCAGGGGCCAAAAAGAGGGCCAAAGTGCTACCTAGCCCCTGCACTCTCGAGGGTCCCCAACCAAAAAGAGCGGGGACAAAATCAGAAGTGCTACCCGAGCCCTGCCTTCTCCGGGGCCCAAAAGAGGGCGGAAATGCTGCGTAACCCTTGCATTCTTGGGGAACCGCAATGCCAAGAATGGGGACAAAATCAGAAGTGGCTACCTCACCCCTGCCTTCTCAGGGGCCCAAAAGGGGACTCCATACTCACGTAACCCCTGCATCCTTGGGGGTCCCGAAACGCCAAGGAAGGGGACAAAATCAGTAGTGGCCACCACACACCTGCTGTCTTGGGTGCACAAAAGAGGGCGGAATTGCTACGTAACCCCTGCATTCTCGGGGGTCTGCAACGCCAAATGCGGGGACAAAATCAGAAGTGGCTACCTCACCCCTGACTCCTTGGGGGCCAAAAAGAGGGCCAAATTGCTACCTAACCCCTGCACTCTCAAGGGTCCCCAACCTCGAGAGCGGGGACAAAATCAGAAGTGCTACCTCAGCCCTGCCTTCTCTGGGGCCCAAAAGAGGGCGGAAATGCTACGTAACCCTTGCATTCTTGGGGAACCGCAATGCCAAGAATGGGGACAAACTCAGAAGTGGCTACCTCACCCGTGCCTTCTCGGAGGCCAAGAAGAGGGCGGAATCGCGACCCAACCGCTGCATTCTCGGCGGTCCCCAACCCCAAGAGCGGAGACGTCATCAGAAGTGGCTACCTCAACCGTGCCTTATCGGGATCCTGAAAGAGGGCGGAATTGCTATGTAATCGCTACATTGTTGGGGACCGCAATGGCAAGAACGGGGACAAAACCAGAAGTGGTTGCCTCACCCCCGCCTTCTCGGGGGCCCAAAAGAGGGCGGCATTGCTACGTAACCCCTGCATTCTCGGGGGGGCCCAACCCCAAGAGCAGAGACAAAATCAGAAGTGGCTACCTCACCCTTGCCTTAACCGGGACCCAAAAGAGGGCCGCTACCTCAGTCGTGCCTTCTCGGGAGCCCACAAGAGGGCGGAATCGCTCAGTAAACCCTGCATTCTCGGGGCTCCCCAATGCCAAAAATAGGGACAAAATGAAAAGGGGCTACCTCACCCTTGCCTTCTCGCGGGCCAAGAAGAGGGCCCAGTTGCTACCCAACCCCTGCATTCTCCGGGATCCTCAACCCCAAGTGCGAGGAAAAAAATCAGAACTGCCTACCTCACCCTTGCCTTCTTGGGGCCCCCAAAAAGGGCGGAATTGCTACGTGACCCTGCATTCTCGGGGGACCGCAGCGCCAAGGACAGGAACAAAATCAGAAGCGGCTACCTCAACCCTGCCTCTTTGGGGGCCCACAACAGGGCGGAATTGCTACGTAACCCCTGCATTCTCGGGGGTCCCCAACGCCAAGCGCGCAGACAAAATCAAGAGGGGGTACCTCATCCCTGCCTTCTCGGGGCCAAGAAGAGGGCCGAGTTGCTACTTGACCGCTGCATTCTCCCGGATCCCCAAACCCAAACGCGCCGACAAAATCAGAAGTGGCTACCTCACCCCTGCCTTCTCGGGGGCCCAAAAAAAGGCGGAATTACCACGTAAACCCTACCTGCTCGGGGGAGCGCAACCCCAAGAGCAGAAACAAAATCAGAAGTGGCTACCTCACCCCTGCCTTCTCTGGGGCACAAAAGAGGGCGGAATTTCTACGTAACCAGTGCATTCTCGGGGGTCCCCAACCCCAAGAGCAGAGAAAAAAATCGGAAGTGGCTACCTCACCCATGCCTTCTCTGGGGCCCAAAAGAGGGCGGAATTGGTACCTAACCCCTGCATTCTCCGGGATCCCCATCCCCAAGAACGGGGACAAAATCAGAATTGGGTACCTCACTCCTGCCTTCTCGGGGGCCCAAAAAAAGGCGTAATTACCACGTAAACCCTACCTTCTCGGGGGAGCGCAACCCCATGAGCAGAGACAAAATCAGAAGTGGCTACCTCACCCCTGCCTTCTCTTGGGCCCAAAAGAGGGCGAATTTTCTACGTAACCAGTGCATTCTCGGGGGTCTCCAACCCCAAGAGCAGAGACAAATCGGAAGTGGCTACCTCACCCATGCCTTCTCTGGGGCCCAAAAGAGGGCGGAATTGGTACCTAACCCCTGCATTCTCCGGGATCCCCAACCCCAAGAACGGGGACAAAATCAGAATTGGGTACCTCACCCCTGCCTTCTCGGGGGCCCACAAGAGGGCGGAATTGCTACGCAACCCTTGCATTCTGGGGGCTCTCCAACACCAAGAACGGGGACAAAATCAGAAAGGGCTACCTCACCCCTGCCTTCTCAGGGCCCACAAGAGGGCCGAATTGCTACGTAGCCCCTGCATTCACAGGGCTCCCCAATGCCAAGAACCAGGGCACAATCACAAGGGGCTACCTCACACTTGCCTTCTCGGGGGCCAAGAAGAAGGCCGAATTGCAACATAACCCCTATATTCTCGGGGGTCCCCGATGCCAAGTGCGGGGAAGCTACCTCACCCCTGCCTGCTTGGGGGCTAAGGAGAGGGCGGGGTTGATACATAACCCTTGCCTTCTCGAGGGTCCCCAGCGCCAAGAATCGGGACAAGATCTGAAGTGGCTACCCCACCCCTGCATTCTCGGCGGCGAAGATTCTCCCGGGCCGAAAAGAGGGCAAAATTGCTACCTAACGTATGCATTCTCGGGGGTCACCCGTGCCAAGCGCGGGGACAAAATCAAGAAGGGCTACCCCGCCCATGTCTTCTCAAGGGCCCATAAGAGGGCCGAATTGCTACGTAACCCTTGCATTCTCGGGGTTCCCCCACATCAAGAATGGGAACAAAATCAGAAGTGGCTACCTCACCCCTGCCTTCTCGGGGGCCCAAAAGAGAGCGCAATTGCTACGTAACCCCTGCATTCTCGGGGGACCCCAACAACAAGAACGGGGACAAAATCAGAAGTGGCTGCCTTACCCCTGCCTTCTTGGGGGCCCACAAGAGCGCGGAATTGCTACCTAACGCTTGCATTTTCGGGGGTCCCCAACCCTAAGAGCAAAGACAAAATCAAAAGTGGTTACCTCACCCTTGCCTTATTTGGAGCCAAAAAGAGGGCACCGCATCGCCAAGAAGAGGAAAAAATCAGAAATGGCTACGTCACCCCTGTCTTCTCGGGGGCCCACAAGAGGGCGGAATTGCTACGTAACCCCTGCATTCTCGGGGCTCCCCAATGCCAAAAAGGGGGAGAAAATTAGAAGGGGGTACCTCACCCCTGCTTTCTGGGGGTTCCCCAACCCCAAGCGCGCGTACAAAATCAGAAATGGCTACCTTGCCTCTGCCTTCTTCGGGGCCAAGAAGAGCGCGGAATTGCTACATAAAATGATCATTCTTGCGGGTTCCAATCCGTAAGCGCGCAGACATAATCAGAAATGGCTCCCTCACCGCCGCCTTCTTGGAGACCTAGAAGTGCACGGAATTGCTGCATAAACCCAGCATTCTCCGGGGTCCCCAACGCCAAGCGCGGGGACAAAATCAGAAGTGGCTGCCGCACCCCTGCCTTCTGGGCGGCCAAGAAGAGGGGCCAATTGCTACATAACCCCTGTATTCTCGGGGGTCCCCAACGCCAAGTGCGGGGACAAAATCAGAAGTGGCAACCTCACCCCTGCCTTCTTGGGCGCCAAGAAGAGGGCGGAATTGCTCCCTAACCCCTGCATTCTTGCGGGTCCCCAATGCCAAGAAGAGGGACAAAATCAGAAGTGGCTACCTGACCCCTGCCTTCTCGGGGGCCAAGAAGAGGGCCCAATTGCTACGTAACCCCTGCATTCTCGGGGGTCCCACACGCCAAGCGCGGGGACAAAATGAGAATTGGCTACCCCAGCCCTGCCTTCCCGTTTTTGGCATTGGAGAGCCTCGAGAATGCATGGGTTACGTAGCAAATCCGCCCCCGAGAAGGCAAGGGTAAGGTAGCCCCTTCTGATTTTGATCGTGTTCTTGGCGTATGGGACCCCCGAGAATGCAATGGTTAGGTAGGAAATCCGCCCTCATTCGGGGCCTAGAGAAGGCAGGAGTGACGTACCAACCTTCTCGGGGGCCTAGAAGAGTGTGGGGTTGCTACGTAACCCCTGCGTTCTCCGGGGTCCCCAACACCAAGAACGGGGACAAAATCAGCAGTGGCTACCTCACCCCTGCCTTCTCGGGGGCCAAGAAGAGGGCGGAATTACTACGTAAACCCTGCCTTCTCGGGGGCCTAAAGGAGCGTGGGGTTGCTACGTAACCCTTGTATTCTCGGGGGTCCCCACCGCCAAGAACGGAGACAAAAAAAAAACAGAAGTGGCTACCTCACCCGTGCCTTCTCAGGGGGCCAAGAAGAGGGCCGAATTGCTACCAAACGCCTGCATTCTCGGGAATCCCCAACCCCAAGCAAGCCGACAAAATCCGAAGTGGCTACCTCACCCCTGCTTTCCCAGGGGCCCAAAAGAAGGCGGAATTGCTACATAACCGCAACATTCTTGGTTAGGGTTAGGATCACCGAGCTGGTGGAACCAGTCTTGGTTTTATAACCCTTTTTAGTGTCTAGGGTGGACCTACCAGGTTTAGCAGCAAGCAAGCAAGCAAGCAGCAAGCAAGCAAGCAGCAAGCAAGCAGCACGCGCGAAATGGGAAAAAAATCAGAACTCCGTCGTGGTGCTTCAGATTCGGCTGAAATTTTGGTGGATGATACCTATGGGTGTGAAGTACAATCACACAAAGTTTGAGCGAGAAACTCAACGGTGGCGGCCGGGAACGGGATTCGCAAGTGGCGGACCTCAGTTTCAAAAACTGCAGTTTAGGGCCAAAAACAGCCATTTTTGGGCCAAAAAAGCCGTGGAACACATTCAAAACGGCCAAACGAACGGAAACGGTGGGTACACTGCACGTGCTGCTTGACTTCCCCGTGTCAACGAGCTCTTTGCGGCCCTCTAACTCCATGATATGTCCCGGAAACGGCCCAAAAAGGCCCCCAGAAGCTCCAAATGCCGACAGCCACAAACCAAGAATAGGCCATATCTTTGGCTACATCGCTCAAAATGCGATTCCGAGGGCACCTACTCCACGCGCAACCCCCCACTTTTTGTGGTTTCCACCCCTCAAAATTGCCCAAACGGACACCTAGACCCCAATGCCTAGGCCCACTAGGCTGCGGCAAGGTGCTAGCTCAAGCCCAAACAGGTGGGTGCCCAAATGGGTCAACAGGGTCCAGTAGGGGCAAAAAACTGACTTTTCTCAAAAAATGATCATAGACCATGTACGACGCTAAAACAAATGTTTTTGGACCGTTTTGAGCTTGTGGTGGCCCATTTTGGGCCTCCGGAAATCCTAAAATGGGCTGTTTTGGGACCAAAAATGGGTCAAAAATGGGTCAAAAACGCATTTTTCCGAACCTGATCCTAGACCATTTGGGGTGCACAAACGGGTGAAATGAGCCCATTTTGAGCCCATTTTGGGGCATTTTGGCCCCTCAGAAGTCCAAAAAGCCTTGAAAGTGGGCCTCGTGGTGATGGGGTTCACTTGCAAGCTGATTTCACTTTGTCAAGAGTGAATCACTCTTGATGTCCCTCACCGGTCATAGCTGATGTTCCCTCCCCCACCAGCTCGGTCCCAATATTCAGTCTTAATTAGGGTCACTGAGCTGGTGGAACCAGTCCTGGTTTTATAACCCTTTTTAGTGTCTAGGGTGGACCTACCAGGTTTAGCAGCAGCAGCAAGCAGCAGCAGCGGCAGCAGCACGCGCGAAATGGAAAAAAATCAGAACTCCGTCGTGGTGTTTTGGATTTGGGTGAAATTTTGGTGGATGATACCTATGGGTGTGAAGTACAATAACACAAAGTTTGAGCAAAAATCTCAACGGTGGCGGCCGGGAACGGGATTCGCAAGTGGCGGACCTCAATTTCAAAAATTGCAGTTTAGGGCCAAAAACAGCCATTTTTGGGCCAAAAAAGCCGTGGAACACATTCAAAACGGCCAAATGAACGGAAACGGTGGGTACACTCCATGTGCAGCTTGACTTCCCCGTGTCAACGAGCTCTTTGCGGCCCTCTAACTCCATGATATGTCCCGGAAACGGCCCAAAAAGGCCCCCAGAAGCTCCAAATGCCGACAGCCACAAACCAAGAATAGGCCATATCTTTGGCTACATCGCTCAAAATGCGATTCCGAGGGCACCTACTCCACGCGCAACCCCCCCACTTTTTGTGGTTTCCACCCCTCAAAATTGCCCAAAAGGACGCCTAGACCCCAATACCTAGGCCCACTAGGCTGCGGCAAGCTGCAAGCTCAAGCCCAAACATGTGGGTGCCCAAATGGGTCAACAGGGTTCAGTAGGGGTAAAAAGATGACTTTTCTCAAAAATGATCCTAGACCATGTGCGACGCTAAAACAAGTGTTTTTAGACCGTTTTGAGCTTGTGGTGGCCCATTTGGGTCCTCCGAAAATCCCAACATGCCTTGAAAATGGGCTGTTTTGGGACCAAAAATGGGTCAAAAATGGGTCAAAAACGCATTTTTCCAACCCTCATCCTAGACCATTTGGGGTGCATAAAAGGGTGAAATGAGCCCATTTTGAGCCCATTTTGGGGCATTTTGGCCCCTCAGAAGTCCAAAAAGCCTTGAAAGTGGGCCTCGTGGTGATGGGGTTCACTTGCAAGCTGATTTCACATTGTCATAGCCGATGTTCCCTCCCCCACCAGCTAGATCCCAATATTCAGTCTTGATTAGGGTCACCGAGCTGGTGGAACTAGTCTTGGTTTTATAACCCTTTTTAGTGTCTAGGGTGGACCTACCAGGTTTAGCAGCAGCAGCAAGCAAGCAAGCAAGCAAGCAAGCAGCAACACGCGCGAAATGGGCAAAAATCAGAACTCCGTCGTGGTGCTTTGGATTTGGTTGAAATTTTGGTGCATGATACCTATGGGTGTGAAGTGCAATCACACAAAGTTTGAGCGAGAAACTCAACGGTGGCGGTCAGGAACGGGATTTGCAAGTGGCGGACCTCAGTTTCAAAAACTGCAGTTTAGGGCCAAAAGCAGCCATTTTTGGGCCAAAAAAGCCCTGGAAAACACATTCAAAACGGCCAAACGAACGGAAACGGTGGGTACACTGCACGTGCGGCTTGACTTCCCCGTGTCAACGAGCTCTTTGCGGCCCTCTAACTCCATGATATGTCCCGGAAACGGCCCAAAAAGGCCCCCAGAAGCTCCAAATGCCGACAGCCACAAACCAAGAATAGGCCATATCTTTGGCTACATCGCTCAAAATGCGATTCCGAGGGCACCTACTCCACCCACAACCCCCCACTTTTTGTGGTTTCCACCCCTCAAAATTGCCTCAAAGGACGCCTAGACCCCAATGCCTAGGCCCACTAGGCGGCAGCAAGCTGCAAGCTCAAGCCCAAACAGGTGGGTGCCCAAATGGGTCAACAGGGTCCAGTAGGGGTAAAAAGATGACTTTTCTCAAAAATGATCCTAGACCATGTGCGACGCTAAAACAAGTGTTTTTGGACCGTTTTGAGCTTGTGGCCCATTTTGGTCCTCCTAAAATCCCAACATGCCTTGAAAATGGGCTATTTCGGGACCAAAAATGGGTCAAAAATGGGTCAAAAACACATTTTTCCAAACCTCATCCTAGACCATATGGGGTGCACAAACGGGTGAAATGAGCCCATTTTGAGCCCGTTTTGGGGCATTTCGGCCCCTCATAAGTCCAAGAAAACTTGAAAGTGGGCCTCGAGGTGATGGAGTTCACTTGCAAGCCGATTTCACTTTCTCAAGAGCCATCAATGTGTGAATCATTCTTGATGTCCCTGACCAGTCATAGCTGATGTTCCCTCCCCCACCAGCTCGGTCCCAATATTCACTCTTGATTAGCGTTAGCGCGCGGAAAAAATCAGAAATGGCTCCGTTACCCCTGCCTTCTCGGAGACCCTGAAGTGCACAGAATTGCTATGTAACCCCAGCATTCTTCCGGGTCCGCAACCTGAAGCGCGCGGAAAAAATCAGAAAGGGCTACCTCACCCCTACCATCTCCGGGGCTAAAAGAAGAGCGCGGAATCGCTACATAACCCGAGCATTCTTGGGTGTTCCCAACCCCAAGCAAGCGCACAAAATCAGAAAGGGCTACCTCACCCCTACCTTCTCGGGGACCTATAAGAGGGCGGAATTGCTATGTAACCCGTGCATTCTCGGGGCTCCCCAATGCCAAGAAGAGGGACAAAATTAGAAGTGGCTACCTCATCCCTGCCTTCTCGGTGGCCAAGAAGAGGGCGGAAATGATACCTAACGCCTGCATTCTCGGGGGTGCCCAACGCCAAGCGCGGGGATAAAATCAGAAGTGGCACCCTCACCCTTGCCTTCTCGGGGGCCCAAAAGAGGGCGGAATTGCTACCTAACCCCTACATTCTCGGGTCTCCAACTCCAATAATAGGGGCAAAACCAGAAGTGGCTACCTCACCCCTGCCTGCTTGGGGGCCCAAAAGAGGGTGGAATTGCTATGTAACCCCTACATTCTCGGGGGTCCCCGACGCCAAGCGCGGGGACAAAATCAGAAGTGGCAACCTCACCCCTGCCTTCTCGGGGGCCCAAAAGAGGGCGGAATTACCACATAACCCTTGCATTCTCGGGGGTCCCCAACGCCAAGTTGGCGGTCAAAATGAGAAAGGGCTCCCTCAGCCCTGCCTTCTCCGGGGCCCAAAAGAAGGCCGCATTGCTATATAACCACTGCATTCTCAGGGTTCCCCAACGCCAAGTGCGCAGACAAAATCAGAAGTGGCTACCTCACCCCTGCCTTCTCCGGGGCCCAAAAGAGGGCCGAAATGCTACGTATGGCGCTGCATTCTCGGGGTCCCCAACGCCAAGAACGGCGACAAAATCAGTAGTGGATACCTCACCCCTACCTTCTCGGGGGCCCATAAGAGGGCGGAATTGCTACGTAACCCGTGCAGTCACGGGGCTCCCCAATGCCAAGAAGAGGGACCAATTCAGAAGTGGATACCTCACCCCTGCCTTCTCGGGGGCCAAAAGCAGGGCGGAGATGCTACCTAACGCCTGCATTCTCGGGGGTCCCCAATGCCAAGAACGGGGACAAAATCAGAAGTGGCTACCTCACCCCTGCCTTCTCGGCGGCCAAGAGGTGGGCGGCTTTGCTACGTAACCCCTGCATTCTCGAGGTCCCCAACCCAAAGCGCAGGAACAAATTCAGAAGTGGCTACCTCCCCCCTGCCTTCTCCGGTGCCAATAAGAGCGCGCAATCGCTACATAACCCCAGCATTCTTGGGGGTTCCCAACCCCAAGCACGCAGACAAAATCAGAAATGGCTCCCTCAACCCTGCCTTCTTGGGGGCCAAGAAGAGGGAAAAATTGCTACGCAACCCCTGCATTCTGCGGGTCCCCAACGCCAAGAATGGGGACGAAATCAGAACTGGCTACCTCCCTTCGACCTTCCCGGGGGCCAAGAAGAGGGCCGAATTGCTATCTAACCACTGCATTCTCGGGGTCCCCAACGCCAAGCGCGGGGACAAAATCAGAAGTGGCTACCTCACCCCTACCTTTTCGGGGGCCCAAAAGAAGGCGGAATAGCTACGTAACCCGTGCATTCTCGGGGTCCCCAATGCCAAGGACGGGGACAAAACCAGTAGAGCCTACCTCACCCCTGCCTCTGGGGGGCCAATAAGAGGGCCGAATTGTTACATAACCCCTGCATTCGCCGGGATCCCCAACCCCAAGAGCGGGGACAAAATGAGAAGCGGCTACCTCACCCCTGCCTTCTCCGGGGCGCAAAAGAGCGCGGAATTCTTATCTAACCCTTGCATTCTCGGGGGGTCCACAATGCCAACAACGGGGACAAAATCAAACGAGGCTACCTCACCCCTGCCTTACCGAGGGCCCAGAAGAGGGCGGAATTGCTACGTAACCCCAACATTCTTGGGGGTCCCCAACACTAAGAACATGGACAAAATCAGAAGTGGCAACCTCACTCCTACCTTCTCGGGGGCCTAGAAGAGGCCCGAATTGCTTTCTAACCGCTGCATTCTCGGGGTCCCCAATCCCAAGACCGCGGAGAAAATGAGAAAGGGCTACCTCACCCCTACCTTCTCAGGGGCCCATAAGAGGGCGGAATTGCTACGTAACCCGTGCATTCTCGGGGCCCCCCAATGCCAAGAAGAGGGACAAAATCAGAAGTGGATACCTCACCCCTGCCTTCTCCGGGACCCAAAAGAGGGCGGAATTGCTACGTAACGACGTGCATTCTCGGGGCTGCCCAATTTGAAGAACGGGGACAAAATAAGAAGTGGCTACCTCACCCCTGCTTTCTCGGGGGCCCACAAGAGGGCGGAATTGCTACGTAACCTCTACATTCTCGGGGCTCCCCCAATGCCAAGCGCGCGGACAAAATCAGAAGTGGCTCCCTCACCCTTGCCATCTCGGGGGCCCACAAGAGGGCGGAATTGCTACATAACCCCTGCATTCTGGGAGCTCCCCAATGCCAAGCGCGCGGACAAAGGCAAAAGTGGCTACCTCACCCTTACCTTCTCGGGAGCCGAGAAGAGGGCGGAATTGCTACGTAACCCCTGCATTCTCGGGGGCTCCGAACGCCAAGAATAGGGACAAAATCAGAAGTGGCTACCTTACCCCTGCGTTGTCGGGGGCCTGGAAGAGGCCGGATTTGCAGCCTAACCCCTGCGTTTTCGGGGGTCCCCAACGCCAAGAGCGGGGACAAAATTAGAAGTGGCTACCTGACCCTTGCCTTCTCGGGGGCCAAGAAGAGGGCCGCATTGATACATGACCCTTGCTTTCCCGGGGTCCCCTATGCCAAGCGCGGAAAACATCACAAGTGGCTCCCTAAACCCTGCCTTCTCGGGGGCCCACGATGGGGCGAAATTGCTACGTAACCCCTGCATTCTCGGGGGTTCCATACGAGAGGAATAGGGACACAATGAGAAAAGGCTACCTCACCCCTGCCTTCTAGGGGGCTAGAGAAGCGCGGAATTGCTATGTAACCCGTGCATTCTCAGGGGTCCAGAACGCCAGGACCGGGGACAAAATCAGAAGTGGCTACCTGACCCTTGCCTTCTCGGGGGCCAAGAAGAGGGCCGCATTGATACATGACCCTTGCGTTCCCGGGGTCCCCTATGCCAAGCGGGGAAAACATCACAAGTGGCTCCCTAAACCCTCCTTTCACGGGCGCCCACGATAGGGCGAAATTGCTACGTAACCCCTGCATTCTCGGGGGTTCCATACGAGAGGAACATGGACACAATGAGAAGTGGCTACCTCACCCCTGCCTTATGGGGGGCCAGAGGAGCGCGGAATTGCTATGTAACCCGTGCATTCTCGGTGGTCCACAACGCTAGGAACGGGGACAAAATCAGAAGTGGCTACCTGACCCTTGCCTTCTCGGGGGCCAAGAAGAGGGCCGCATTGATACATGACCCTTGCATTCCCAGGGTCCCCTATGCCAAGCGGGGAAAACATCACAAGTGGCTCCCTGAACCCTGCCTTCTCGGGGGCCCACGATAGGGCGGAATTGCTACATAACCCCTGCATTCTCGGGGGCTCGGAACGGCAAGAACAGGGACAAAATCAGAAGTGGCTACCTTACCCCTGCGTTCTCGGGGGCCTAGGAGAGGCCGGATTTGCAGCCTAACCCCTGCATTTTCGGGGGTCCCCAACGCCAAGCGTGGGGACAAAATCAGAAGTGGCTCCCTTGCCCCTGCCTTCTCGGGGGCCCACAAGATGGCGGAATCGCTACATAACCCCTTGCATCCTGGGGCTCCCCAATGCCAAGCGCGCGGACAAAGTCAAAAGTGGCTACCTCACCCCTACCTTCTCGGGGGCCCAGAAGAGGGCGGAATTGCTACATAACCCCTGCATTCTCGGGGGCTCCGAATGCCAAGAATAGTGAGAAAATCAGAAATGCCTACCTTACCCCTGCGTTCTCGGGGGCCTAGAAGAGGCCGGATTTGCAGCCTAACCCCTGCATTTTCGGGGGTCCCCAAAGCCAGGAGCGGGGACAAAATCAGAAGTGGCTACCTGACCCTTGCCTTCTCGGGGGCCAAGAAGAGGGCCGCATTGATACATGACCCTTGCATTCCCGGGGTCCCCTATGCCAAGCGCGGAAAACATCACAAGTGGCTCCCTAAACCCAACCTTCTCGGAGGCCCACGATAGGGCGGAATTGCTACGTAACCCTTGCATTCTCGGGGGTTCCATGCGAGAGGAACACAGACACAATGAGAAATGGCCACCTCACCCCTGCCTTCTCGGGGGCCAAGAAGAGGGCCGGATTGCTATGTAACCCCTGCATTCTCCAGGATCCCCAACCCCAAGACCGGGCACAAAATCAGAAGTGGCTACCTCACCCTTGCCTTCTCAGGGGCCTACAAGACGGCGGAATTGCTACGGAACCCGTGCTTTCTCGGGGCTCCCCCATGCCAAAAAGAGGGAAAAAATCAGAAGTGGCTACCTCACCCCCGCCTTCTCAGGGGCCTACAAGACGGCGAAATTGCTACGTAATCCGTGCATTCTCGGGGTCCCCAACCCCAAGAACGGGGACAAAAGCAGTAGAGCCTACCTCACCCCTGCCTCTGGGGGGCCAATAAGAGGGCCGAATTGTTACATAACCCCTGCATTCGCCGGGATCCCCAACCCCAAGAGCGGGGACAAAATGAGAAGCGGCTACCTCACCCCTGCCTTCTCCGGGGCGCAAAAGAGCGCGGAATTCTTATCTAACCCTTGCATTCTCGGGGGGTCCCCAATGCCAACAACGGGGACAAAATCAAACGAGGCTACCTCACCCCTGCCTTACCGAGGGCCCAGAAGAGGGCGGAATTGCTACGTAACCCCAACATTCTTGGGGGCCCCCAACACTAAGAACATGGACAAAATCAGAAGTGGCAACCTCACTCCTACCTTCTCGGGGGCCTAGAAGAGGCCCGAATTGCTTTCTAACCGCTGCATTCTCGGGGTCCCCAATCCCAAGACCGCGGAGAAAATGAGAAAGGGCTACCTCAACCCTACCTTCTCAGGGGCCCATAAGAGGGCGGAATTGCTACGTAACCCGTGCATTCTCGGGGCCCCCCAATGCCAAGAATAGGGACAAAATCAGAAGTGGATACCTCACCCCTGCCTTCTTGGGGCCCAAGAAAACGGTAGAATTGCTGCATAATACCTGCATTCTCCATCGTAATCACAAGTGGCTACCTCACCCTTGCCTTCGCGGGGGCGAAGTAGAGTGCGCAATTGCTACATAACACCTGCATTCCCGGGGGTCACCAACGCCAAGTGGGCGGATAAAATCATAAAAGGCGACCTCACCCTTGCCTTCTCCGGGACCCAAAAGAGGGCGGAACTGCTGCGTAACGACGTGCATTCTCGGGGCTGCCCAATTTGAAGAACGGGGACAAAATAAGAAGTGGCTACTTCACCCCTGCTTTCTCGGGGGCCCACAAGAGGGCGGAATTGCTACATAACCCCTGCATTCTGGGAGCTCCCCAATGCCAAGCGCGCGGACAAAGTCAAAAGTGGCTACCTCACCCTTACCTTCTCGGGGGCCAAGAAGAGGGCGGAATTGCTACGTAACCCCTGCATTCTCGGGGGCTCCGAACGCCAAGAATAGGGACAAAATCAGAAGTGGCTACCTTACCCCTGCGTTCTCGGGGGCCTAGAAGAGGCCGGATTTGCAGCCTAACCCCTGCATTTTCGGGGGTCCCCAACGCCAGGAGCGGTGGCAAAATCAGAAGTGGCTACCTGACCCTTGCCTTCTCGGGGGCCAAGAAGAGGGCCGCATTGATACATGACCCTTGCTTTCCCGGGGTCCCCTATGCCAAGCGCGGAAAACATCACAAGTGGCTCCCTAAACCCTGCCTTCTCGGGGGCCCACGATAGGGCGAAATTGCTACGTAACCCCTGCATTCTCGGGGGTTCCATACGAGAGGAATAGGGACACAATGAGAAAAGGCTACCTCACCCCTGCCTTCTGGGGGGCTAGAGAAGCGCGGAATTGCTATGTAACGCCTGCATTCCGAGGGGTCCAGAACGCCAAGACCGGGGACAAAATCAGAAGTGGCTACCTGACCCTTGCCTTCACGGGGGCCAAGAAGAGGGCCGCATTGATACATGACCCTTGCTTTCCCGGGGTCCCCTATGCCAAGCGCGGAAAACATCACAAGTGGCTCCCTAAACCCTGCCTTCTCGGGGGCCCACGATAGGGCGAAATTGCTACGTAACCCCTGCATTCTCGGGGGTTCCATACGAGAGGAATAGGGACACAATGAGAAAAGGCTACCTCACCCCTGCCTTCTGGGGGGCTAGAGAAGCGCGGAATTGCTATGTAACGCCTGCATTCTGAGGGGTCCAGAACGCCAAGACCGGGGACAAAATCAGAAGTGGCTACCTGACCCTTGCCTTCACGGGGGCCAAGAAGAGGGCCGCATTGATACATGACCCTTGCGTTCCCGGGGTCCCCTATGCCAAGCGGGGAAAACATCACAAGTGGCTCCCTAAACCCTGCTTTCACGGGCGCCCACGATAGGGCGAAATTGCTACGTAACCCCTGCATTCTCGGGGGTTCCATACGAGAGGAACAGGGACACAATGAGAAGTGGCTACCTCACCCCTGCCTTATGGGGGGCCAGAGGAGCGCGGAATTGCTATGTAACCCGTGCATTCTCGGTGGTCCACAACGCTAGGAACGGGGACAAAATCAGAAGTGGCTACCTGACCCTTGCCTTCTCGGGGGCCAAGAAGAGGGCCGCATTGATACATGACCCTTGCGTTCCCGGGGTCCCCTATGCCAAGCATGAAAACATCACAAGTGGCTCCCTAAACCCTGCCTTCTCGGGGGCCCACGATAGGGCGGAATTGCTACATAACCCCTGCATTCTCGGGGGCTCGGAACGGCAAGAACAGGGACAAAATCAGAAGTGGCTACCTTACCCCTGCGTTCTCGGGGGCCTAGGAGAGGCCGGATTTGCAGCCTAACCCCTGCATTTTCGGGGGTCCCCAACGCCAAGCGTGGGGACAAAATCAGAAGTGGCTCCCTTGCCCCTGCCTTCTCGGGGGCCCAGAAGAGGGCGGAATTGCTACATAACCCCTGCATTCTCGGGGGCTCCGAATGCCAAGAATAGTGAGAAAATCAGAATGGCCTACCTTACCCCTGCGTTCCCGGGGGCCTAGAAGAGGCCGGATTTGCAGCCTAACCCCTGCATTTTCGGGGGTCCCCAAAGCCAGGAGCGGGGGCAAAATCAGAAATGGCTACCTGACCCTTGCCTTCCCGTGGGCCAAGAAGAGGGCCGCATTGATACATGACCCTTGCATTCCCGGGGTCCCTATGCCAAGCGCGGAAAACATCACAAGTGGCTCCCTAAACCCAACCTTCTCGGGGGCCCACAATAGGGCGGAATTGCTACGTGACCCCTGCATTCTCGGGGGTTCCATGCGAGAGGAACACAGACACAATGAGAAATGGCTACCTCACCCCTGCCTTCTCGGGGGCCAAGAAGAGGGCTGGATTGCTTTCTAACCCCTGCATTCTCCGGGATCCCCAACCCCAAGACCGGGCACAAAATCAGTAGTGGCTACCTCACCCCTGCCTTCTCGGGGGCCTACAAGACGGCGGAATTGCTACGTAACCCGTGCTTTCTCGGGGCTCCCCCATGCCAAAAAGAGGGAAAAAATCAGAAGTGGCTACCTCACCCCCGCCTTCTCAGGGGCCTACAAGACGGCGAAATTGCTACGTAATCCGTGCATTCTTGGGGTCCCCAACCCCAAGAACGGGGACAAAAGCAGTAGAGCCTACCTCACCCCTGCCTCTGGGGGGCCAATAAGAGGGCCGAATTGTTACATAACCCCTGCATTCGCCGGGATCCCCAACCCCAAGAGCGGGGACAAAATGAGAAGCGGCTACCTCACCCCTGCCTTCTCCGGGGCGCAAAAGAGCGCGGAATTCTTGGCGAACCCTTGCATTCTCGGGGGGTCCCCAATACCAAGAACGGGGACAAAATCAGACGTGGCTACCTCACCCCTGCCTTACCGAGGGCCCATAAGAGGGCGGAATTGCTACGTAACCCCAACATTCTTGGGGGTCCCCAACACTAAGAACATAGACAAAATCAGAAGTGGCAACCTCACTCCTACCCTCTCGGGGGCCTAGAAGAGGCCCGAATTGCTTTCTAACCGCTGCATTCTCGGGGTCCCCAATCCCAAGACCGCGGAGAAAATGAGAAAGGGCTACCTCACCCCTACCTTCTCGGGGGTCCATAAGAGGTCAGAATTGCTACGTAACCCCTGCATTCCTGGGGGCTCCGAACGTCACGAACAGGTACAAAATCAGAAGTGGCTACCTTACCCCTGCGTTCTCGGGGGCCTAGAAGAGGCCGGATTTGCAGCCTAACCCCTGCATTTTCGGGGGTCCCCAACGCCAGGAGCGGGGACAAAATCAGAAGTGGCTACCTGACCCTTGCCTTCACGGGGGCCAAGAAGAGGGCCGCATTGATACATGACCCTTGCATTCTCGGGGTCCCCTATGCCAAGCGCGGAAAACATCACAAGTGGCTCCCTAAACCCAACCTTCTCGGGGGCCCACGATAGGGCGGAATTGCTATGTAACCCCTGCATTCTCCGGGATCCCCAACCCCAAGACCGGGTGCAAAATCAGTAGTGGCTACCTCACCCCTGCCTTCTCAGGGGCCTACAAGACGGCGAAATTGCTACGCACCCCGTGCTTTCTCGTGGCTCTCCCATGCCAAAAAGAGGGAAAAAATCAGAAGTGGCTACCTCACCCCCGCCTTCTCAGGGGCCTACAAGACGGCGCAATTGCTACGGAACCCGTGCATTCTCAGGGTTCCCAACCCCAAGAACGGGGACAAAACCAGTAGTGGCTACCTCACCCATGCCTCTGGGGGGCCAAGAAGAGGGCCGACTTGTTACATAACCCCTGCATTCGCCGGGATCCCAAACCCCAAGAGCAGGGTCAAAATGAGAAGCAGCTACCTCAACCCTGCCTTCTCCGGGGCGCAAAAGAGCGCGGAATTCTTATGTAACCCTTGCATTCTCGGGGGGTCCCCAATGCCAACAACGGGGACAAAATCACACGTGGCTACCTCACCCCTGCCTTACCGAGGGACCAGAAGAGGGCGGAATTGCTACGCAACCCCAACATTCTTGGGGGTCCCCAACGCTAAGAACAGGGACAAAATCAGAAGTGGCAACCTCACTCCTACCTTCTCGGGGGCCTAGAAGAAGGCCGAATTGCTTTCTAACCGCTGCATTCTCGGGGACCCCAATCCCAAGCACGCGGAGAAAATGAGAAAGGGCTACCTCACCCCTACCTTCTCGGGAACCCATAAGTGGTAGGAATTGATACGTAACCCGTGCATTCTCGGGGCCCCCCAATGCCAAGAAGAGCGACAAAATCAGAAGTGGCTACCTCACCCCTGCCTTCTTGGGGCCCAAGAAAACGGTAGAATTGCTGCATAATACCTGCATTCTCCATCGTAATCACAAGTGGCTACCTCACCCCTGCCTTCACGGGGGCCAAGAAGAGTGCGCAATTGCTACATAACACCTGCATTCCCGGGGGTCACCAACGCCAAGTGGGCGGACAAAATCAGAAAGGGCTACCTCACCCTTGCCTTCTCCGGGCCCCAAAAGAGGGCGGAATTGCTACGTAACGACGTGCATTCTCGGGGCACGGCTAGCCATGGTAGCCGGGGCAGCTTCTCTTTGAGGAGTGGCAAAGCATTCAATGGAACCGTTCTAGCAACGTTCGAGCTAGCGCTAGCGGCGCTCGCTAGAACATCGCTAGAACACCATTCTATTCCTCTTCATTTTCATGGCCAAAAGGTGAAATTGGGGAAAACAACACCCGCCCCCGCTAGTACGGATACGGCAAG
This sequence comes from Eutreptiella sp. 'Long Island Sound 2002', assembly GCA_964036045.1. NCBI lineage: Eukaryota > Euglenozoa > Euglenophyceae > Eutreptiales > Eutreptiaceae > Eutreptiella > Eutreptiella sp. 'Long Island Sound 2002'. The sequence goes on from OZ038395.1 coordinate 675,923, forward strand.
GGGGGGGTCTAAGTGCACCGCGCACATGTGTGGCACCTCGAAACCTATGGACCACCCATCTGGGGTGTCAATGACCAAAACCCACGACAACATGGGGAAAAACAATTTTTGTTTTTTCTGTAACTCCCTAAACGTACTGTAGTGGTGAAAGCGCACGATTTTTCTATGTACCCCAACCCAAAAGCAGGGGGCCAGCGCAAGTCCTAACCCACACATGTGCAATGTCATTCTTGGGTCTTTCATCTATGGCTAATTGCCTACCCTTGGGGTGTAAACCTAATGTATACATGGTGGGTCCCTATCATGACGATAGGATTATTCGAAACAGTGCAAAAAAAAAAAACCTTATGTTTTCTTTTCCTACTGTTGTTTCCATAAAAAACACATCACCCAACGTAAACGAGGAAATTTTTTTATTGCATGGTGGTAACCCCTGCATTATGGGGGCTGCGCAATGCCAAGCGCGCGGACAAAGTCAAAAGTGGCTACCTTACCCCTGCGTTCTCGGGGGCCGAGAAGAGGCGGAATTGCTATGTAACCCCTGCATTCTCCGGGGCTCCGAACGCCAGGAGCGGGGACAAAATCAGAAGTGGCTACCTGACCCTTGCCTTCTCGGGGGCCAAGAAGAGGGCCGCATTGATACATGACCCTTGCATTCCCGGGGTCCCCTATGCCAAGCGCGGAAAACATCACAAGTGGCTCCCTAAACCCTGCCTTCTCGGGGGCCCACGATGGGGCGAAATTGCTACGTAACCCTTGCATTCTCGGGGGTTCCATACGAGAGGAACAGGGACACAATGAGAAGTGGCTACCTCACCCCTGCCTTCGGGGGGGCCAGAGGAGCGCGGAATTGCTACGTAACCACTGCATTCTCGGGGGTCCCCAACGCCAGGAACAGGGACAAAATCAGAAGTGGCTACCTCACCCTTGCCTTCTCGAAGGCCAAAAAGAGAGGCACATTGCTACATGACCCATGCATTCCTGGGGTCCCTTATGCCAAGCGCGCGGACAAAAATCAGAAGTGGCTACCTCACCCCTGCCTTCTCGGGGAGCCACAAAAGGGCAGAATTGCTACGTAACCCCTGCATTCTCGGGGGCCCCAACGCCAGGAATGGGGAAACAATCAAAAGTGGGTACCTCACCCCTGCCTCTGGGGGACCAAAAGAGCGCGGAATTGCTATGTAACACCTGCATTCCCGGGGGTCACCAACGCCAAGGAGTCGGACAAAATCAGAAGTGGCTACCTCACCCTTGCCTTCTTGGGGGCCCAAAAGAGGGCCAAATTGCTATCTAACCACTGCAATCTCGGGGGTCCCCAACCGCAAGGGCGGGGACAGAAGTGGCTACCTCAACCCTGCATTCTGAGGGGCCCAAAAAGGGGTGGAATTGCTACGAAACCCTGCATTCTCGGGGTCCCCAACCCCAAGCGCGCGGACAAAATCAGAAGTGCCTACCTCACCCCTGCCTTCTCAAGGGCCCCGGAAGAGGGCAGATTTGCGACATAACCATTGCATTCTCGGCGGTCCGCAACGAAAAGCGCGGGGACAAAATCAGAAAGGGCTGACTCAACCCTGCCTTCTCGGGGGGCAAGAAGAGGGCGGAATTGCTATGTAACCCTGCATTCTCGGGGGTCCCCAACACCAAGAGCGGAGACAAAATCAGAAAGGGCTACCTCACCGGTGCCTTCTCGGGGGCCAAGAAGAGGGCCGCATTGCTACATGACCCTTGCATTCTTGGGCTCCCCAACCCCAAGAACGGGGACAAAATCAGAAGTGGCTACCTCACCCCTGCCTTCTCCGGGGCCCAAAAGAGGGCGGAATTGCTACAAAACCCCTGCATTCACGGGGGTCCCCAACCCCAAGAACGGGGAAAAAATCAGAAAGGGCTACCTCACCCCCGCCTTCTCGGGGCCCTAGAAAAGGGCAGAATTGCTACCTGACCCCGCATTCTCTAGGGTCCCCAACGCCAAGCGCACGGACACAATCAGAAGTGCCTACCTCACCCCTGCCTTCTCGGGGGCCCACAAGAGGGCGGAATTGCTACCTAACATATGCATTCTCGGCGGTCCCCCACCCCACGCGCGCGGACAAAATCAGAAGTGGCTACCTCACCCCTGCCTCCTCGGGGGCCTAGAAGAGGGCAGAATGGCTACGTAACCCCTGCATTCTCGGGGGTCCCCAACACCAAGCGCGGGGACAAAATCAGAAGTGTGGGAGTCCGTATCCCCAACTCAAGGGGGCACACCAAAGTGTTGGAGTCCGTATCCCCAACTCAAGGGGCCACACCAAGGCGCGGGTAAGAAAGGAATGATTCATGTGGGCCAAGTGCAAAATTTCTGGGTTGGCAGTTCCAACCAGATTCTAAATTGTATGGGCCGGGGGGTCCAGAGGGGGGGTGGGGGGGTTGGTGTCAGGCCTCACGGGTAACGCCCCGTGGTCACAGCCCCATCCGGCAACCGGCAGCCCCACTACACCGTCATGCCTGGCCACGAGAGCGGCAGCCCATACCGGTCTACAATGGCCATGCGAGTCTCCAGCATGCACGGTCCACAGCGAGACCCTTGCCGCTGCCACAACTGCGCCGGGTCCCAAATGCCATGGCGCTAGGCGCACCATTGTCGAGCAGCAACCGCCATACTGAGACCCAAACCTCAGCTCGGTCAAACCACCGTGTTCTCCGGTCCTCTCATCATCAGGCTTCCCGGGTTCCTCCACCCCCCACCCCGACCAAAATAAGACTGTTGACTGTCGAGTCTTGCGTCCATCCCTGTCCCCTAACTGTGCCCAACGTCATACCTCACAATGCAGTAGGGATTGATGAGTCCAAAGCTGCCAGCAAGCAGCTTGATGTCAGCCTTATCCACCCACAAGTTGACCTTCCGGCCCTCCATCCATTCCTGCGGCCATGAACATAGACACGTCACACACATGCACCCAGATCAATGCATGCACACAGTCATATTAGGGTGTAACAACAACGGTTGGAGGGAAACTGAAAGTGGTTGAGCAGTCTAAAGGTGATTCTTAGCACAACAAAAGAAAGAGAAAGACGGGTGATAAGGAAATGCTCTGATCTGAGGGGCATCTCTTGTGCTCCTCAGGTGCACCAAGAATAATTCTCCAAAAAGCAGAAACAGTGAAACCTGCAATAACCAGGAAAAACCACAATTTACTTCCATTGAGCGACAAGGTGGTTGAGCTGCATGAGTCAGAATCCACCTGACATGTTCATGCCCAGAAAATGGCCTTGGGAAAATGGCCGCCAAAACCATGTGGCTGACACTTGATGCTCCTCTTGATGAATTGCTGGATGTGTACAACCGCAGATACTATGAGATGCAAACACTGGATGTGTTCCTCCCAATCGATCCCAAGCTTGGCATTTCGCCTTGCAGCGCCTACTACCATCACTCTACCCTGAAGTGCTTCCTCAGTGCAACTTTTCCCAACGCTCTGCAGCGTGTGCCTCTCTCCTTTGGTTCCAGTTTGGGCGCAACATAGATTCCGATAAATAAAAATGAACTGCATGCCCCATCTGCTGCTTACATTATCCCAGGGTGTGCTGCACGGGGCAATGGAGGAGCCCTCTGAGTATCCTCCACCCTCAGCTAGTTTAAACCATAGGTGGGTTCTTGATTTTGGCTGCTATGGGATTTGGTCAGAAAAAACAACACCCAGGAAACACCTAAATACCCCCTGCTGTCTTGGGGTCCCCACAGAAGCGAGGCATTTACAAAACTGAATCCATGTGGCTAAATAACCCCAATTGTTTTGGGGTCGTGAGACATCAATGTGGCTGCACAACCAATGCTGTCTCAGGGTCCCTAAGGTGGGGAGGCATTAAAATGGCCAAAAAACTTGTGGCATGTTGGGGTCCCCAATGACGCGAAGCATCAATGTGGTATCTCTGGTACCTCCCAGAGGCCTCCTAGGGGCGGGTTTTGTAGCCACATTCATGCGTCCCTGGTCTGCAACTCGGAGAGGGCATTAGTTATGCGGCCGCAACAATGCCTCCACATGGTAGGGGTTGCAACTGCACTGATGCCTCCCCACTTTATGGACCCTGAAGTGGGAACGCATCAATGCGGCTACATAACCAAAGCCCTCTTGGGGGGCATTTGGTAAAACCTAGTACGTGCCGTAGTAAAACCTGGTAAAATGTAGCAAAACCTAGGGAAAAATTTTTCTTTTAAAATTTTTTTTGAAAAAAGATTTTTACTAGGTAAAAAAAACAAAAAATCCTAAAAATTTTGTTTACTAGGTTACTAGGTAGACACAAATTTGGACTTGAATTTGAACAAAAAACACAAACTGTATGGGGGGTGGGCTCAACGGTAGGTGGTGTTTTGTTGAAGAGCATAGTGCCCCCTGGTCGATTCCAAGCCACTTGTGTAAGTGGCGCCCCACCCGGGCCAAACCGTGTATGAGTGTGCAAGGTCGGATGTCCCACATATTTGTCACCAGAAACAAAATCAGGCTCAAGAAAAGAGTCGTGACATGGCCGTGGCCAACACCAGCACGGTGGCACTGGGAACAAAACCGGGAGCAATAAAACAAGATATCCCGGCAGGGCCATAGCCAACGTTGGTGCGTTTATATCATATACATACATACATACATACATACATACATACATACATACATACATACATACATACATACATACATACATACATACATACATACATACATACATACATACATACATACATACATACATACATACATACATACATACATACATACATACATACATACATACATACATACATACATACATGATTTGATTTGATTTGATTTGATTTGAAAAATCCGCTTTGTCTGGGTTCGGACCAGTCCCCTTCCTAGTTCCACAGCAAGCCTCCCCTACAACCTACACACCGAACACAAAGCAAATCAAATCTCTGAACGAAAGTGACTTAGCAAGGATGTGACTGTCGACCCAGGCCACTCCCTTCTGAAAGCACGTGTTATGTCGACTTAGTACATGTGTTTCCCCTTGCCTTTGCCACCCTGCTTACCCATGGATCCTTCTTTGCTTCCCTTAGACCCAGAATAGGCATAGTGGTATGACCCATAAGTCGTGCTGGGAGCCGATGTCGATCTGTGCCTCCCAGAATCTGGCTGATACCTGTTCGCACGCCCTGAAGAGAGACGGTTACCAAATCTGCATATCTAGAACAGGTTTCAGCACAGGCGGGGGAACACCACGGGAGTGAGAGGCATCAGAAATAACCCACCCCAGTGACAGACACGACTGCTCTGTCCGCACCATAAAACGCCACAGCTGGAGTCCCGAATCCTAGCGAAGCCCCTCCCATGGCCATTGCACACCCAGGAGGCACCAATACACACCCTCCCCCCCCAGTCGTCTCCTCATTGCCTCTCTGACGACAGAATGAAGGTTCCCTTGGCATTCGCAGATCCATACGGAGGGGACTTTCGAGTGCCAGACCGTCATCTTAACTGCCCCCTTGCAACTCACCAGAACATGCCCTACGTATCCTTTCCCCCTGACAGACGAGAAAAGAACTCAGAGCAGGTTGGAGGGAGTGTGACTGTCCAGATGTGCAGTTGGCGTCTGAAACCCCAGCAGCACACCTGAGTTCATTCCTGCAGTCCACTGAGAATGAAACAGAGGGCACGGAAGCCGGACATTTTCTGTATCGTACCCACCGTGTACCATGGCATACGCGCACTCTAGGACTTGATAAATCAGGATATGTGGTTGACGGACACCCAATTTGGAGAGAACCAGCGAAATACCCCTAATTGGACCTAACCCCAGCCATATGGGCCACACAGGCTTCACTGATTTCGAGGAATCAGATATGGCAGCTCCCTTCGCAGGATGACACCAGACAATGAACAGACCCGGATGTTCCAAAATCTCAACACCCCCCCAGCGAAGAGCGATACGGTTACGGGGAATGCCCGCAGCACACAAAATTTCGCAGACATGTCCAGACCAAGCAAGAACCCGCACTTTAGTAAATACGCATTCGTGGAATCTATGTTGTGTTACCGAGTGGCACCACATGGAGCACAGTGAACATTCCGCATCTCTGTGCTGCCACTCCCACTGGTCTGCTGACGCATACACACTCCAAGCCCTTATGCGTCCCCAATGCTCTATTCCTAATGGTTGCAGCTGCACCCAGCACTTGAGCCCTGAGACCGATTCGGGTAGCACCATGCGCCATGATCTCTCCGGAGGGGTGGGTGAGCAAGAGGAAGAGACGCTGAGGAGAGCATCATTAGATTGACTAAGCAAATGTCGTTTGAGGTCGACAATCAATCTGTCACCTTGGAATGGAAGAATGGAATCTCTGTCCAGCCATACATCAAGAACTGAGACCTCCTGACGCTCACCGCGCGCACCAGCTTTCGCTTCAGAGTCCATTTCGGAGTTGAACGATGATATCTAGTCATCAAGTTCCGTATCGTGCTGTGCTGGCACCCAACCCATCTGAACCGGAAGATGCGTCAAGACAAAGTGTGCGACAACCCTGTCCATGATTGATGCAGTTTTGTCCGCCATGTCTCTGGACTGCAGAGACTGCACAGCTGACAAACAGTCAGACCACACCCAGATTTCTTCTAAGCACACGCCATGGGAGGAGACGAATTCGGCAATGGCAACAACAGCAGAGACAACAACAGAGGCTTCTACCAACTTGGTGCTGAGACCAATAGCAGAGAGGGAGACACTGTACTCCAGCCACACATGGCCCTGACTGTCCACAACTTTTGCCGCTCCCCCCCAGCAATCCTCGAGGCTTGCATCACCAAAAACATACAAAACTGTAGGGAAAGCACCCCCCCGAGGCGGTTTCACACACCACTTAGCCCCTTGACCTGACCCGAGTTTGCGAAACTGAATGCCCAGGCTTTGGAGCCTGGACTGAATGCGCTGAGAGTAGCTGTCAAAGCGATGTAGACACGGGTTCGACCAGTGTGCCCACGCAGATTGGGCCAGCAGGGCGTTGGGCCCATTTAGAGACTTCAACAGTTCATTGATGACTGTGACCCAAAGGACATGATCTGGGGCAGCTCTTCCTAGAATGGAAACTATGCAGGCACGTGGAGTATTGGGAGCCAACCCAAAGACCAGTCTGTACACCCTGCATATGGACCCTGTCACTGAACTGATTTGCACGTCCGTTGGCACATTCACACAGCAGCGAAACACAAGCCTGTTGACTACAAGCCCTTCTATCACAGTGTGTGCCACACCCACAGACACGGGCTACCCTCGCAGCCTGCTGATGACCGTTCGAGACCACCTTGTAATGACATTTTTGATGGTAGGGAACCCTCCTAAAATATTAGCGTTTCCCCCCAGGAATTTTATGTGTTGGTGTCTACTGGTGGACCACACTGGCTTGTCGTCCCAGACGACCGATTTGCTGACACTGCAGACTGAGCCTTGCTTGACCTGAAGTACTTGAACGTTCATTTTGGAGCTATTGTTGCGTTGTCCGACGCAGTCAATAATAACTCGAAGGTGGTCGGCCACTCGCTGTCTGTCGTCTATGCTAGAAAACCCCATTGTGTCGTCTACATAGCCCAGAGAAGCAATCATTTCTACCGAGGGAGGAACACATACCGGAACCCCAACCCCCAGTTGACGCATGGCAAGATGTATCAAATTAACCGCAAGTATGTAAAAAAGTGGATCTAAACCCCCCCCTTGAAGGACACCCTCCACTTGACTATACGACTCTGATAGGCCCAGGGCAGAAACCACGTATTGCCTGAAGGACATGTAGTGATGAACCACTTCATGCACAACTCCACGTAAAAACGGATACATATCAGCAACCCTCAGAATGGCTTGCCTGTTGATTTCATCAAAGGCACCAGAGAAATCCAAAAACATCGTCGTAACATCACCTCGCACCGCCAGGGATTGGGTGATCACTGTGTGTAGCATGCGGCGCAGGGCATGTGCGGAAGACCCTTTAAACCCTGCATACTGTCTACACCCAGACTCACTTGGTGCTGTGGCCAGCTGAATCAAAGGGGCATACAGTTTAGCCTGTATGCGAAATAGGGCTGAGAGAAGTTTAATAGGCCTGGTATTGATATTGACATTGTCACCCGCAGATTTTTTTAGTGTAAGGTGTAGAGCCGAGAAGACCTCCAAAGGCCACTGATCAAAGGGAAGTCTGAGTATCTGAGTCACTCTGAAGAGGGACGCCAGCCCCATCCATTTCACTAGATTTGGTATAAAACCATCAACCCCTGCCGTCGCACTGGTTAGTTTGTGCCGGATACGCAACAGGGACTCTACTGAGACCTGCATCACTTGTGAGAGAATCAGGTACCTGCGGGCCTCGATTGCAACAGGGGTGAGATGCAGCACATACCTGTGGCGCATGACAGACTGAACCCACTCAGGAGGAACAATAGTGGAACGCACAGGGTATTTCAGGACACACTCCCTGGGCAACACCTGTAGGATGTCCCTACCCGTCACCAGAGATTGAGAGGATTTGTCCGTTACCTGATGTAACGCAATGAACGGGTTTGCTGCTTGCAACTTCTGCACCTTCATGGTTCGCCCCGTGAGACCTGTTCCTGACACAGCTTTCCAGTCACTAATCGCCGTAGACCAGTATTTGGAGGACAATCTGAATTCTAGGGAGCGCTGCAATCTCCAGCCCTGGCCGCCCGCAATGGCCTTGAGAGACGCAACTACTGATTTCAGCTCCGAGTGGTACTCTTCAGATTGGGGACTACTCACCACACGGTTGACGACTGAGATACACTCTCTATAGGCCTGCAGCCAACTAGACGCATCACTGATGCCGAGACTCATCGCTTCCATGAGATTGGAAAAAATCACTCTGCTGTCATGGTCCCAATTGCGAGGTTCAACTGGGCGCATCAAAGATCCTGTGGCTCCTGCCTTTGCTGTCTGACACCCTTGAGTCCAAACAACTGGGTGGTCGCCAACCTCTCTCAGCCACATACCGCAGGACTGCCCCGAGACTCCTTTTATAATGCAAAAGTCCTTGGGAAGATGAACCCTCCCCTGCATGAACGCAACTCGGGCACCCAGAAACTTAAGAAGGGCAACTGACAATTTATGCGTGCGGATGTCCCTATTCCAGTCACCCCCAACGATGAGCCACGACACTGGTAGCTGTTGGAGACCGAAAACCAGATGCACCAACTGTTGATTGTATAACAGTTCGTCAGACCTCTGTGCCATGTGTACGCTACCCAGGACCCCCAAACCCCAGGCATTGTGGACCACCACAAGAAAAGAGTGGTCAGTATCCAGAAGAACAGTTTTGAACTGTGCACAGGATGACAAAACCCAGACTTCTAGGCCTTTACCAACATCGCAGTGAGCAGAGGAGCGATGCCAAAAGCCATCAATGTGTCGCCTGTCTAGCTTTTTCACAGAGCCCCAGGTTTCTTGAATGAACAGCACCCTGGCATCTGAGGTGACACACATCTCAACCACTTCATCCCACTTGGTCCTGCGTATTTCAACTGACCTATTTAACCCCTGAACATTAGCAGGCAGGCAGCCCCATGGCAAGGCAACAGGGGTGGCAGACTCAGGAATAGAAATGGAGCTCCACGCTTGCACTTCATAGTACTACAACGACCACTGAGGGGGGGTCCAATTGAGCCAGACATGTAACATCATGACACTTTCCTGCGGGACGCATCGACACAGAACTTTTTCTGTCCGCCATCCCCGAGACAGAGGATCCCACTCAGTCACTCTGCAGACATCTTGCCACCACCCAGCAGTGTCATCCACAATCTCTTTGCGGTGTCTTGCCACTGCCTTTCCTTACTTGACTAGCACTTGGTGCTGTCGTCCCCATTGTAAAGAAATGACCACCACCCAAAGGGGAAGAACACACTCCGGTTCAACAAAATTCACAGGGACTGGGGCCGCCAACAGGCCCATCCTGCCCAAAACAACTGCATTGGTACACATGTGAAATTTAGTATCGCCACACGCCATGGTTGCTGACCTTACGAGGGTAGCATCCGCAGGTGATGAGGGAACACCGAGCAAAGCCACGTGTCTGGACCCCACCGTTTCTACCTTCTTAGTTAAGCGTGTCCATTGAGGACTCATGATGCGGCAAGCTGACACTTTTCGTTCACCACATATCAAAACCCGATGGTGTTCAGCATCACTGCACTCAATAGTAGGAGGGGGAACCCCGTCACTGGCCAACCGACCCCACGATGCGTCAAGGCCTAGGGCAATTGAGGACACTGTAGAGTAGTCCCCCGTTTTTAGCTTCTTACGCACTTTGTTGACCTTGGTAAGCGTTTTGCGTTTTGAAAACTCCTCAGCCGCCCATTCAGGCACGTCGTAGAACCTATGATCTCTGTGCTTCACTGCTAGTTCTACACACTCCTTAGCCGAGACCCAGTGTTCCGGCGAGTCGTCATCCTCTCCTATCACGGTGGATTTTACTGCGGCATCGTAAACTTTGGACAGACCCCAGATGGCGTGAGCAGACACAACCTCCCTGAGTGCATCAGGCATTCCAGGCGGGGGAGAGTGGAATCTAATGATCCCCCCTAACTCTCGTTGAAAGCCCCAACCCCACATGGACATGAAGGCATGAGAGGGGGAGAAGGGCGGAAACAGACACCACACCGGGGATTGCATTTTAGATGGCGAGAGAAACAGACCTGAAACAGGTGTACTCACAGGAGCCTCTTTGGCAGGCGCAGGCTGAGGAATATGAGAGCCAATTTTTCGCAGTCCTTCAACCAGTTGTAATTCCTTCACCTCAATGAGGTCTGAGCGGCCCAATGGGTCCCTGGATGCTCTGATGCGCAAGCTGTCGCGGTACTTACCTCCCAGGATGGGATCTAGTCTGCTGGACGGAACAAACATGACAACCTCACCAAATTGGGACAGCATGTCCCGATAGACTCTGTAGTCGAGAGACAACTGACCGAAGGCAGCTTCACAACCCAAAAAGGAGTCAAGGGCATCAGTATGTTCAAACCCAGTGAGCAGAATAGGTTTCAAACGATCCGTGGTGGACTGCGACTTCTCAACAATAACTTTGCCCAGCCCAGACCCTGCTTGCCATTGTTGCACCGGCGGTGAAACATTATCAGAGATGAAGGCACTAGCCTGTCGTGGCTCAGCGGAGTTACTGCCCTGTGCAGTGGAAGCCGTTTCATCCAGCGTTAGTGCCCTGACTACTCCCTCTACCCGCGGTTTCTTGGAGTTTTTTGGCTTGGACGGAGAGGGCTTGGACGCATCTGCACCCGAAGAAGGACTGGAAATAACGTTGCGTTTTCTATTAGCCTCTGCAGCTAGTTTGGCCTGCAGGCGATGCCCTTCCTCTTCTGCCTGCCTAAGAGGACGCATCCACTTGAGCAACGCTACCATGACACCCTTCCAGAACCTGCCCTCAACCGGTGTGGCTGACTTCAACCTCAACAAAATATTACTCCCGATCCCCGAGGCTGCCAGCAGCAAAACTTCAACAGGAACATCCTCACTGTACATCTCAGCAACCAAGGACTGAAGTTTATCTTCCTCATTGTTCGAAAGATCATCAACGGTGTTGACCAGGGAGATGGCACCCAAGACATTAGCGGACTCCGAACCCTGTTCCTGTGGGACTACGTCTGTGGGTTGATCTGGAGCTTCTGAGAGAGCGTCGGATTCACTAAAAATTTCCTTGTAAAAGGCTGACCAGATAGAGCGAAGTTCGGACTTGGCATTGAGACGTGCAGTGCTCCATTCGGTAAGCATGGGTCTGTCTGAGACTTTTGCAATGGTGGCCAGCATGGCATCCAAAAGGGAGTATTTTGAGGAGATGTTTGAGAAGCTTTCCGGTACTCTCTTGGATTTGACAACCTGGCGGCAGATGTCCTTCTCAGCACCATCCGGTAATTTGCCCACCAGGGAACTCCAGGTATTAGTCTCGATATCGGGACGCCGTTTGAGGACCTCATCCAACACAGTGTTGTCAATGGACCCGGCCAGAATACACATTGTCATGATCCTGGCCCTGACGCTGTCTGGTTGAACCCACAGGCCCACCGGTTCTTCTACTGGGTCCCCATGAGAGGGTAGCCATCGCAATTTTGTAGGGGTGCCCCCTTTTTGAATGTGACCAAACTCCAGAGAAATAGTTGTCATGGGGCTGAACATGTGGAGTGGAGAGAAAACCAAAAAGATTACCTCTGTGGGACTGGTACAGGCACCGATACTCACTATCTGCATGCCCTTGGGCCTCAGGCAGTTTCGCTCTGTTTGGCATACCCCACACTTCCCACAGACGCCGATACTCACTATCTGCGCGTCATAGATGCTGTCATTGTCGGGTGGAATTACCCTGCGAGTGATGTCAGCTTTTGTCATTTCGGGACGTCGATACTCACTATCTGCACGTCACGACAAATCAGAATGGTAACGGCTTGACCATGATTCAATCACACACGGCCCTCACTTCCTAGTTACCTCCTTTCCTGATTCGTGTCCCATACCTCCATACCTTGCCCTCCCAACAGCCTAACGGCGGACGCAGACAACTGACAACCAACAATGAAAGTGAGGAAAAACCAAGCGCTATAGGCCCGTAGGCTCCTGAAGGGTGTGAAGAACCGCATCAGGCAGTCGCGCAAAAGAAAAACCAAACACAGTGACAACCCGTGCCCTTGACTGCTGACACACTTTTCTGGCTGACGCTGTCTATTTCATCACCGCATGAGAAACCAGAAGCAATCTGGTAACTGTTCCCAGTGTCTGTAACAGGGGCAGCAGCTCGCAGAAAAATTAAAATTTTCCGAGTTGTTATCTACTCCCTGACCCGTCACAGTCAAATGTGTGGAAGCCGAAGCTTGGGGGCAGGCAAGGAGGGGGTTGCCCTGGCGGGGAGGGCAGAGAGGATCTTACAGCTTTTTATTTTTAGAACCCACGACGCTCTTTCAGACCTCTTGGTTGCCCAGGTGTCCTCTCTTCCCCCCCCTGTAGGGCTGAAACTGAACCCTGGCTACCCGGGCACCCAGCCTACAGGCAGCACACTTTAACTCAGAAATAATGGTCCCAGATGACAAGAAAAACGAAAATTTTTCAAAGCGGCGCTGCCTGCGGCCCCCAGAAAATAAAAAAAAAATTGTGAGATACTCACTCGGGGAAGAGGTCAAGAGCGTGTGGGGGGTTAAGGGGACATTTCTGCCTACACATGGTCTAAGTCTCCGGGTCCCCCCATGACAGGGGGACCTCTATCGTGATGGAACTGACACTCTGGAGCCCCAGTCCTCTGTGGATGCAAAATGAGCAGGATGGGAGGAGGAGTCCCGTGATCCTATGGGTGAGAGGGGAGGAGGGGGTAACATAACTGAGATTCATCTGCAGAGTCCGACATTGTGTGGCGGACATGTTGCTACAAAATAAAAACCGACATTGTTGTACCGCTGCTCCCAGAGGGGGAGGCCAGCGGTGCTGTACTTCGTCTGCCGGCGGGGCAGGGGTCAGCCCGGTGCCGTCTCCACCTCCAGCGACCCCTGTGATAAATCCGTCCCCAGCCCAGACCCGGACATCTGGGAGGGGAACCCGTCCACCATTTGAATCGATGTATGAGTCTGGTTGAACATCCAGCTCTGCTCCTATTTAGGTTGTGTGATGGCTGTGAGACCTGCTGTCACGGTTGCCCCGCATTGCATCGCAGGGCAGGACCGGTAGCCCCCCGTGACAGCAGATCCCTGGCCGAAGGCCATGACTTTGCAGTTTTATTTCAGTGACTATGATGAAGTGACTGATTCCCAGACACTTCACAGTTTGTACCCCTGATTGAACCCGGATTGTTGTTCTTAGGGTGCTCCAGATGGATCCCAAGTACGAATCCCCGATCATATCCCAGGTGGAATACCAGTATGATCCCAAGATACCACCCTGATTGTACCCCACCTTTTTGATCTTCTGATCCCCATGTAAGTACCCCAGTTAGAACCCCAGGTTGAATACCCCATTGACCACCTGATATTCCCATGATGGAACCCCGGGGAGATGAACTCCTGCTTGATGGATTCTCCTCTGAGCCCCCCCAGCAGGGTGGCGTCCGACTGACTCCTAGTCTCGCTCCGACATCGTATTCTGTCGAAACCTGAAAAGGAGAAGAAACCGTAATAGATGGTATCCTACCTACTTGGAGAGAGGAGCAGGAGCCCCTATTATTGTAACTATACCTGAACCCTTTCCCTGACTACTACTTCTGTCTACACTGATGTCGTTGATTGTTGAACACTTCTACCTTTACCCTGTGAGGCATCGAAGATGTGGAACAGGTTAAGGATTACATACATACATACATACATACATACATACATACATACATACATACATACATACATACATACATACATACATACATACATACATACATACATACATACATACATACATACATACATACATACATACATACATACATACATACATACATACATACATACATACATACATACATACATACATACATACATACATACATACATACATACATACATACATACATACATACATACATACATACATACATACATACATACATACATACATACATACACACACATATATATATATATATATATATATATATATATATATATATATATATATCTATCTATATGGCAGAACTTTCGCAGAGTATCGCGCCCCTATATGTGCAACTGGGTGGGCTTTTGGAGGGAAGTAGGGACCCACCCCCCTAATTTGGGGTCGGCAAATACAAAACACACAAAACACAAAACACACCCTTGTAGATGAGGTTTGCCTTTTTATCTTTGTAGGTGGGTTGTGCTGCTGGCGGATTGTGCTTGCACATGTTGCGAAGCACGTCCGTGGTCTTCAAACCTATGATTGAAGACCAATCTACCAGAGGCTAATCTCGACGGCAATCTACCAGAGGCATCTTTGGGTCTAATGCTCTGGAACCTTTGGACGGACCTCATCTACTGAAGGCGGCTTGTCAACCGTAGGCCGGTCACCCAACGCGAATGCCAATACAATGCATGCAAGTGTGGCTTTAAATTGCACTCTCCACCTGCGCAATGCCACACATATCTCCAATGGACACAAAACGGAAGCATGCAGGGCACACTGATAAACTCCACATTCAGAGCACGTGATGTGGACTGTGTCATCGCAAAAAAAACACGACGAACGGGTAGGTGGATAATAGGGCGTAGCATACATCCGTGCCAAGGCCCAACTCGGTGTGGTTTGGACAGGGGAGGCATGCGCCGAACGACAGTGCAAAGCTACCCGTGCAATCTCATGCAACAACCACAATCTATCTTGTGGGTGTTGCATGCTGCCGTTGGCAACACGCCTAGACAAAAGGCAATGCAGCATCAGAAGGCAGGCGGGATGGCAGCTCACACCGTGCTCTTGATGTAGGAAGGTGGAGTAGAGGGGGGCTATAGCAAAAGTTGCACTGCCAAACTCACCCAAAAATGTGCCCCACCTCTTCTGCTGCCTTGGCTCAATGCCTTCTTGTTCGGCAATGAGGTTGACTATGGCAAACTCCTCGGTGTTTGCACCCACTATCAACCCCCCGCCCCCCGTTCCGGCGAGAACAACCCAATGTTCCGGCGCAACGTTCCGGCGAGCCGTTTTTTCAGCAAAGAGGTTCCCGGTGCCCAGGATCTCAGTCCCAGGGCGCAAACACACCTTCCTTTTGGTTGTTGTGTAGTTTGAGTATTGTGGAAACCCAAAGCATCCCTCAATTTGCAAAAAAAATTTTCATCTTTCGGTCTGTACATGGTTCCTGATCAGTGGTATGTCAGAATCTGCCACTGGTCTGGTGGTATCTGCACCGGTCTGCAGATTGCCAAGCGTGGGTTCAAATCCAACTAACCACCCACCAAAGTCTCTTGCACTTTTTGTCACTTGGCTCTGATCTGCATCCAAAGCTGTCCTTTTTTTTCATGCAGAAACAAGGCCGAAAGAAATTTTGCAACGCGGTCATCTATTGTGACGGTTTTGACGGTTCTGCAGGCCTTGTTCTTTGGTTCTGGTTTGACTAGTTTGACTAGTTTGCCTGGTTTGACTTGTTGAACCTTAGCAAATGATGAGTCGTCCTGTTGTCCAGGTTCATCTCGGTGGGCCGCAACAGGGGTCTTGTCAAAGAACTTGTTCGGTTTGACAGAACGGACACAGAAATCAGAGACATTTCCCTCATCAACGTCAACATCATCTTCCCAATTCTGTTGCAATAACAGCTGCTCCTTCAGTTGCAGATCATGGAAATCAGTCATGGATGCCCCCTTGGAGCCACAAAAACAACATTTCAACATCTCTGCCAGTGGATGGACGAACAAAAGTGTTACAGGCAAAGTGGACGACAGTAGCAGCAACTGTTTTCACTGAAAAACATTCCGCCTCACAAAATCACAACGTTCCGGCACGTTCCGGCAAATCCAGTGACCGGAACGGGGGGTTGCACTATGAACGGCATGTTACACTAAATCGAACACGAGGCATAAGAAAGTGCGTGTCAGGGAAACCAACAACAAGCGGAGCGCCCAATGTGTATTGCGCACATTAAATACTTGCGCCGCAAGCAAGGGAGGGGCATAGACCATATCAATGGACGTTGCTTCCAAAGTACAATGCCCCCATGATTTCGCTAACACCTGCCTATGACCCTCCCAATGAGCAGATGACGCAATCCACAATGAATCACACACAACCCCTACCACACCCATAACATCCCAGTCTGCACTCAAAGTTGTCCGGGTAAGCCACCGGTAATACACGACAATCTCAGCATTATCTGTCACATAAGCTTCTGTGTAAACATCTCTCAAAGGGCATGCCTCCAGTTGATATAGTTGAGACCCAAAACTTGGAATGATCACGTCTAGTGGTCGTTCCCAATTGTCATGGAGCAATGACTCAATATGCTGCAATTGGGCCGTAGGGCTGCCTTAGCCATCAGTCAGGGCACGGCACAATGCGGCCAAGATGTCATCTCCAAAAACATGCCTCGTATGAACCATTCCAGTATGTGATGGCTGGGTGGTATTAGCATGGGGGTGGGGAGACAGTCCCTGTCGGAGCACTAGGATGGTCACCCAATTCCTCCAAGGCTGGTGGCGGGCTAGCAGGAGGGAGGTTTGGGGATGCAACCGCGGGGAGGCTGCTATTGCCATCCGGATGTGGCAAGGTGGGGGACAAAGCACACGCCACCGGAAAGTCTTCTTGTGGTGCGTCTATTGTGAGGGGTGCATTTGGTGTTTGGAAGGTGAGGAGTGCGCTGCTCGCAAGTTTAAAGACAAAGATGAGTCGCGATGGGTTTTGCAAAAGTGGGAGGAGGAGGTTCAGGTTGGGAAGATCTTGCATCCCACGCGGCTTTCTTTTTTTGGCGGGGCCTCCTTGTGACTTCAGAGCACACACATGAGGCGCTTCAACGCGGTTGACAACGGTGCGTCTCACACCACCAAACTCAAAGGGCCGGGAACAAACAAACTGCCAAGAGTAGCGCAAAGGCACCTTGAAGCCAGGTTCCTTCACAACAAGCCACAACAAACAGCCCTCACAAACACCTAATGTACAATAGGTGCCACATGTCCAAGCCTCGGCTTTGACACGGTGAACCCTCAAGAAGTCTACAAACCGGGACCAAGTGACACATTCCCCGTTAGAGATGGTGGCCAAGGTTTTCTTCCACCGGGCCGCTTGCATGCCATCAATGGGGGGGTGCCCCCGGACAGGCTTGCCGTTGGCACCCCGCTTTCGTGATGCGACACCTTGAGGGAAGAAGATTGCATCTCCATCATCGAAAAAGATTGCATCATGAAGTATGCATTGGGCCTCTCTCATTGGGCCTTATTGTGGCCCATTTTTTGGTGCATGCCTCGGTGCCATCCGCAGAGCTTTGATGGAGGACACTGTTGCACACACGAAGGGCAAAAGGGAAAAAAGGGGGAGAGAATCAGAAGTGGCCTACACGTGGGCCGAGTGGCTACATAACGCCTGCCGCCTGGGGGGCTCCGATCGCTTCAGAGCGGGGGACAAAATCAGAAGTGGCCCACGAGTGGGCACAGTGGCTACATAACCCCTGCCGTCTCGGGGGTCCCCGATGCTTCAGAGCGGGGGGGGGGGGGGATCAGAAGTGGCGTGGGCCCAGTGGCTACATGGCCTATGCTTTCTGCTGTCGGGGGGGGGGGGGGTCGCCGATGCTTCAGAGCGGGGGACAAAATCAGAAGTGGCCCACAAGTGGGCCCAGTGGCTACATAACCCGTGCCGTTTAGGGGATTCCCGATGCTTTAGAGCGGGGGACAAAATCAGAAAAGGCCTAGGAGTGGCCTTAAAGTTCTGAAACCTAGTTCCTTTTTTTTTGAGGTTCTGAAACCTAGTGAAAAAAATTTTTACTAAGCTCTGAAACCTGGTAAAAAAAGAAAATCTAGCAAAAAAAACCTGTTTTTTTTGCTAGGTTCCCGGTACCTAGTACAAATTAGTGAACCTAGTAAACTGTTACCTAGTAAAAAAAAATCTTTAAACAAAAAAAATTTTTTACTAGGTTTTACTACAAACCCTGTCTTGGGGTCCCCAAAGTGGGGAGGCGCCAATTTGGCTTCTAAATCAAGGCCATCTCAGGGTCCACAAAGAGTAGAGGCGCTTCTGTGGCAATATAACCCTGCATCTGCAACCACATTGATGCAGCCACCTTGACACCTCCCCTTTTGGGAACCATAACCAATGCCGTGTCAGGGTTCCCAAAGTGGGGAGGCATTGATGTGGTTGCACAACCCCTGCCGTGTTGGGCTAGGCTGAGAGGGGAGGCACCCATGCCCGTGGATCTGATTGTAAGCAAAAGAGGGGCAGAATCCATGTGGCTACAGACCCCAACTGTCCTGGGATCTCGAAAGAGGGGAGGCATCAATATGCCTGCATAATGCCTGCTGCATAACCAATGCCACAACCAATGGCGGTCCCTGAAGTGGGGAGGCTCCAATGTGGCTGCATAATCCGTTCTGTCTTGGTGTCCGCCAAGCGGGGTGGCATCAGTGTGGCCACATGACCAATGTCGTCTCAGGGACCCCAAAGAGTGGCAGAATCCACGTGGCTTGATGATGCATGATGTCTTGGGGTTTCGCAAGACAGCACATCAAACGTCACCATGCTGTGTAGTGAGGAGGCACCAATGTGGCTCGGTGATCAATGCAATGTCGGTCTAAGGCCCAAGACTTTACATACCAAGAACTGGTTTCTGGTTTGGATTCTTCTCCTGAGGATTTTCTGTTGGGCCCCACCAAAGGGGGGTGGCATAAAGGTTCAGTAAGGGTGCCCCGGGGGGACGGGGGTGTTGGACAGGCAGGATTCCCTCAAAAAAAAACAACTCAAAAGCATTCCTGAGGGTGGGATCTAATCACTATCCTTGTAGAACATGTGAGTGCAATGCGTAAACAGAGAACAGAATTGTGCACCTGTCGGCCATTTGGGATGGTGTTGTGCAACCAAGGCTTGGACACACGATGGTTGCCTGCAGGCAAGACCCTTTGCAGCTGGCATCTGACTGACAGCAGTTGGAGGTTGCGTAGTTGATGCTCAACCAACAAATTTTGATCAGCAACCACCGGCAGTTGGCCTGCAACCCGTGACCCTTAAAGACAGACAAAAAAAACCACTCTCAGTCCTTGAGAGGACTGTTTACTGAAGTGTCGAGAAGTTCGGAGCTTGGACAGCGAGGGGTCGGATGCTGTGGCACACCTCCTCCGCAGCCTCACTGGCATCGGGCTCGTCAGCCCCCACCACCTGCAATATCATCTTCAGGGTTCCCCGATCAGCGGACTTAAAGAAAGAGGCCCCTTTCTCCGGCATCAGAGGGACCGTCACTTCTCGGGTCTGGTTCGAGGGCAGCGTCGCCACGTGGTACGTGCTCTGCCCCAAAATAGAATCGCTGCCCAGTTTGGGGTCGCAGTCCTTAACGTTGAGGTGCAGCACCGGCTCCGAGGTGGCCTCCATGGGGAATGAGAACGTCTGCCACCACTTGGGGTTGAAAGTGTTCTTCTGGGTCGCAGTCGACTGCATTTTTGTGCCAAACCTGCGCGCCCCAACGCACGTGGGGTTAAGCGGGGGGCGGGGGGTAGATCCGCCCAACAGTAACCGTTGGTTACGCTCCGACCAATCCTTCTTACTGCGGCTGCAACGGCTTTTTTATTGCTGCCTCCTGCTCCCCAACCGCTTGCCCACACATGGCCAACCGATTTCACAAGCGTTCACCGCACTGCCTCTGCAGCACGCCTGACATCCCACGCATCATGCTTCAAGCACACCCTGCCGCCCACTGCATGCTGCTGCTCACACGGCCTTACATGCCTGATACAACGCATCTTAGAACCCATCTTGGTCACATTTCCTCAAACTTTTGGGAACACTAGCCCAACACGGCCAAAAAAAGGGTTCTGGCCTACCGCCCAAATTGCTGCCTCGCGGTGTGGGTTTTCACCTTGTCCACTTTGCTCCAGCATGGTGTCAATTCAGCCAAAGGTGAAAACGGGTAAATTCGTGCATTTTGCTGTGGAGAATTCAAACACAAGAGTCGGCCCTCAATGAAACGATGTCTCGCAGAAATTGCCTAGCAAGTGCCTTGGACTACAAACCATGCCGCCAACCGGAGACATTGTCTACTAAGTGTCCCGGACTAACAACCATGCTGCCAACCGACACTAGGACAAAGGAAAGTGTAGGAGGCAGGAAGGGGTAGGACTCACCTGACGACACAGTATGGGTGCGCATCACCGAGTCCAGCAGGATGGGAGGATATGAGCTTCTTGGCCTCGACCACCGTCACTTTCAACTCCTTCTTGGCGGGCCCCTAAAACGACGAAGCACGCACTCAGTGTCCATCTCAGGATGTTCCGGGGCAAATTGAACGGCAGCCCGCACCCAGCGCTGACTGGGGCACATCCCATGCAGTACAGACCCCAATTGGGGATACTCAACCTTTGCAAACCAATTTTCTGCGCTGTGGTGTCATCCGCTCTGAAGTCATCATCCTTGAAAAAAAAATCATCATGCTGGTGTGTACCCCGTGTTGGGAGGGAGGGGGAGGGAGGGGCACAAAAGTGGAGCAGGTTTGCCGGTTGGTACTTCCGGTAAAACAAACTTCAGTGTGTTTCATAGAAGCATGCCTCTGGCTGTATGTGATTCTGGGGAGGGAGGGGAGGGGGCGTTGGGATCACGCCCGGATGCATTGCTGTTCGCAGATGGCGGCGCCTTGTGGCCTCTCACCACTTCCCCTGCCCTTTCCTTGAACCCTCTCCCTCCGTAGGCAGCAGTGCCCATTGGTCTCTCACCGCCCTTGATCTACCAGTCTTGCCTATCCTGACCTTCCTTTGCCTTGGTAGGTTGTGCCCCCACAGCCCCTGGACAGTCCCTGTTTCACTGCTCTGTGTCTGGTCCACAGGGAGGAGGACAACAGCCCTTGGAATTGGCCACCCCAACAGCAGCTGATGGGCCCTGGGATTCCACTTGCAGGGTCCCTTCCCCAACAGGGGCACAAAACAACCTTCAATCTGCCCTTTCCCGCACCCAGTCCTCCTTGGGGGGGGGGGTCATCTGCTCATAATTGCCACTTCTTTCCTTCAACCTCTTGTTTCAAAGAGAAGACTGGACTGAAAACCTTGCCCCCATGATTGGGGTATGTGGAGATCCTCCACCAGCACTACTGCTCTGAGCGACGCACCTTCGAAGATTCCATACTGGAGAGGGGCGGCTCGCGACTTGCTGCGTGCGACGCCTACATCTGGGCATCCTGACAACACACGGCGCTCGCCGCTGTCCAGTGGACCACAACACCTCCTTAGCCAACAGGCCCTGGCGTACTGGTACCTTCATGCCAGCGCTCTTTCCATTAGCCACAGGCTTCGTTTCAGGCAGCGCATCCTGGGACACAACCATCCCACATTCTATGCCTGACAGGGCCCCTATGTATGTGTGCGCATGTGCACAGACATCAAGGTAAATTGTCCCACAGTGTTTGATAGCTGGGGGCTCAGGTGCTGAAACGCAACCACCTTGTGGGTGTCAAAGCTGCTGTGCAGTGTTTTATGTAATGCTGGAAGGTGTATCTAAAGGGCGAGGTGGTCAACAAGTTGTTTCCTCTCACCAGACACATGGCATGTTTCACCGCAGTTTTCTTGGTGTGCAGTGTGCTACAGCAGAGTACCGTCAAGATATGTTCGTGCAGATTTCTCCTCGTGTGTCCACATCTGCAGGGGAGACGTTAGCAAAATCGTAGCATATTTTTTTAGCCTGATCGAGCAGATGTTGGCTCCAGCAAAAGCTGGATGTTTTGTCAGCTGGAGTCTGCGGAGGATTTTGCCTGTTGGGACAACAACGTCGGGCTGATTGCTGAGAACATTGTCGATGTTTTCTGCAGCCAACGTCTCCTGTGCCCCGCCATTCCCACCTGAGGTGGGCAGGGCGAGCGGCCCCCACAACATTGGCAACAGTCAAGGGCTCCCCCTCATTCGTTGCCCTTGCAGTCTGGGGTGCAGGGTGTGTGGGTCCGGGCAGAGGAGGGAAGGGGGGTCCATACCCCAACCCACCTCCCTTCTACCCAAGGAGGGGGGATGGGGGGCGAACGCGTTTGGTGCCCAAAAGTGATTGGGCCTACGAGGCTGGTTTCATGATGCGTCCCCATCGGCCTTGCCCGCATTCATGCAGAGAACAGGCTCTCCTCTGGCGGCACACACCTTGTCTGCATCCTCCACAGCATCACGCCCATCCCCCGCCACCGCCATTCCACCAGCAGAGGCAGCAGCCGCAGGCTCCTGTTGGTGCTGCTCATCCGATTCGATCTTCTCCCAATCCTGGTCATTTGGGGCAACCTCCAATTGCACTTTCAACGTGCCTCTGTTGCCCATGTCATCGGATTTGCCTGCCACAGGCTTCAGGGTCATGGTCACCTCGTGGCCTTTCGCAGGCAGCAACTCAGCGATGTTGCATGTGCCCTGCCCTAGAATCTCACCACTGGAGGCCTCAACGTCGAAGGAGACACTGGTGTTCGAGGCGTCCTTGACCGGGAATGTGAAGCTCTGTTGCCACTTGGGGTTCAGAGTATTTGTGAGGGCGGCGGTCTTGTTTGTCTTGTTGCCACACCTGCATGCAGATCCATGAGGTGGGTTCACTTGAGCTCCCGAGCTCCCGACTCTCAACCATTGTGGCAAGCTCTGCCTTGGTAGCAGCGTACCATGGGGAAGGGTGTTCCATCAAGGATGTTAGGGTGCCATGTAGTACAACCAGGTAACTTATGCAGGACAACCAGTCAAAAACCCACCTCCATGCAGGTTGGGAGGTGGGTACCATAAAGGCTGAAGGAGTATGCCGGTTGGTACTTCCGGGTGCACGGACTTGTTCGCCTTTTGATTAGGAAATCCTCCACTCATGGATAGGTGGGTGGGTTGCCCACCCGTTGGGTTGGGGTTGAGACGGGCGGGTTCGAAAAAATGGCAAGAGGTTGGCAGCCTGTTGGGCTACTCAGCTGGGGAAAAATTTTTTTACTGCATGAGAGTGGGACAGCTGTCCCGCTACTCACATGTGCTGCTTCTGCCCAGTGGCGTCCCACCCATGCCGGCGCTGGCATGTTCCACACAAAGTTTGGGGGGTTGATCAAATCAGCAACAAAAACGGGATCACCTTTACCCAGCAATCCACGTACCAGGCAGCAGCAGGAATGCATGCCTTTTGTCGAAAAATCTCCAACGGCACAAAGAACGCTGCTTTAGTCATGACAAGCAACGGCAGCTACCCGAAGGGATGTGAATCTGCCTACACATGTACTCTGCGAAGGCCAGGGGTTTTGGAGGTGGTACACCGTCAACTAGGACAAGCAGCCACTGATGTTTGTATACTGCTGCAGGCCAACCCAGAAAACCTTGTGATCAAGTTGCAGACCTTTCTCTTGTCAGCTGCGCCTCCCTCTTGGGCTTCCAAGTGCAGGTGACATCCAAAGCTACCTCCCTGTATCTCAGTCCTTCCAAACTCAAAAGGCTAATACCTGATCACGCAATGCACGTCCAAATCAGCCAGCGACTCACTTCCACCCATGGAAAGCTCTGCTTCCTCCACCATCACATTGACCAGCAGTGGCAATTTGCTCAGGGTCTCTTTATCAAACACCTGGAACAACCCACAGCAGGCTCGGGATTGGGTTTGGCGCTGGGAGAGGGAGGGGGGGTGGGAGGGAGGGATGCGACATGGAAACGGGAGAAATGGAGGAGGGTGCTGGGGATGGGAGGGTGGGAGGAAGAGTGGTGCAGAGGGACACTTAGACTTCCAAAAGAGCAGTGGTTTGACTGGGGCTGGCAAGCCAGCCCAACGTTGGCCCTAAGATGGCACCTTCGGTTCAACAACGGCAAATGGTGGTCACCCAGCCCACATTGCAGGTTGGCTGGCACTTCTTCGTTTCTGAGCCCACAGCAGGAGCTCAGCACTGTCTGTGTTGATGAAGGTAATAGTAGAGGTAGAGGTAGAGGTAGAAGCAGAGGTAGAGGAAGAGGTAGAGGTAAAGGAAGAAGTAGAGGTAGAGGAGGAGGAGGCGGAGAAGGAGGAGCGCCAGTGTCAGTCCCATGTACGGAGGGCCATTGATTCATCCACCCCGGGTCAACATAGACGAGGGGGGGCACTCCATCTCCGGCCTCACGAACAAGTGGAGGGGCGCCTGGCCGGCCGCTGCCGCTAGCTTAGAGTCCGCGTCCACAAGGCCGCGCAAGGAGCAGGGCTACCACTGGAGGTCGTCCAAGGGGGGATTTCAATTTCGAGTACCCGCTCCAATAGCACTCAGTTCAGCACCGGCTGGGGGGGTACCCTATACACAGCCTGCGTGTGGAGGGTGTCCATCCCCGTGCCGAGGCCAACGAGGACATGGCGACGCGCATGGAGTGCCAGAGCTTCGTTGCCGCATCACCCGCCGGCACCCCAGGGGGGGAGTCCCCCACCCTGGGACTCCAGTGGTGCCCCCCACAAGGCCTACCATCCTGGGGGCGGGGGGGAGGGGCATTTTGGGGTTGCTTGAGGACCAGGTAACCCACCCATCCACGTAGGCTAACCCACCCCCACCCACCCAACCAAGTCAGGCCGGGTCCGTCCGCCACGAGCTCTGGGCACCCCCCAAGGTCAGAGGTGTAGCCTATGAGGGGCAGGCACACCACTGCCAAACCACCCCTTTCAACCCCACTCCCGTTCGTCTCGCCCAGCCGGGGTTCGGAGCGCAGGGGTAGCTTGTACGCGCCTCCTCCTCTCCTCCACCACCCCCTCCCCTCTTCTCTGCTACCGGTTGCCCGGTTGCTATGCAGCACTCATAGTGTGTTGCCCCTAGTTGAGTTGCCCCTCGGGGAGTAGCCTGGGGGAGTAGCCTGAGGTGCCGCAGAGCAAGAGAGGCACCCAGACATGGTGCGTGTATATTAGTAGATCCCTCCCTCCCTCCCTCCCCCCCACCCACGCCTCATCCCTCCAATATCATTGGTGCTCTAGGGGGGCTCAGAGTACTGTAGTTGCACACATCGGTGCTCTAGGGGGCTCAAAGTACTGGACCAAAAAGAGCGTGGCAGTCTCCCGCTGCATAACCTGGTTTCAGACTTAGCTCATCCTCACAGTGTGACAGATCTATTGCCACAGTCGTTTGTGGGATCATCGGAGCATTGGACAGCTCAGAATCTTGCTTCTGAGAGGTTGTCTCAGGTGCCATATGATGCACAGGGTACACCAGCTCATCTTGGTCTAGACCAGAATGAGCATGGTGGCCTCTCACAGCATAACTTGGTTTTAGCCTCAGCTAATCCTCACTGCATGTCAGATCCGCTGCCGTGGCCTTTTGCGGGATCAGTCTCCCACTACATAACCTGGTTTTAGACTTGGCTAATCTTCACTGCATGTGAGATCCGTTGCCACAGTCATTTGTGCGATCATCGTAGCATTGGACAGCTCATAACCTTGCTTCTGAGAGGTTGTCTCAGGTACCATATGATGCACAGGATACACCAGCTCATCTTGGCCTGGACCAGAAAGACCCTGACAGTCTCCCACTACATACCCTGGTTTCACACTCCGCTAATCCTCGCTACGTGTTAGATCCGCTACCACAGTCATTTCCCTCATGGGAGGCCACCGGGAGGGGTCCCGGTGGCTGTCGTTGCCCGCATTGTTGAGTTGGCACATGCAGCTGTTTGGGACGTTGAGTAGCCAGAGCCACGTGCCTAGGTCCCTGGGAGCATCCCCCCGCAATGCTCAAGCCATCCATCCATCCATCCATCCCCACCCAAACCCCCCAATCCCCCAATAGGGGGGGAAGAATCTCTTATCCCTCACTCCAAAAGGCAAACAAAGCATGTACAACAATTGATCACAGTGCAGGACAATACACGACCACAATATGGTGGCTCATGATGGGTGCAAAGCAAATTGTTCTTAATGCCCCTACTTCGCATCGGAGTTGGGGTCGGAGGAGGAGAAGGAACTACAGAAGGAGCTCTTTGGTACGGATGATCTGCAAATTGACAGAACATGCAAGACAGGTGACGGGGCATTCTGCTAGCCGGAAACCCACCTTCTGCTAGCCTGAAAACCCACTCACCCCAACCCTATCCCCCCCGCCCTAGAGGGGCAGTAGGCACCTGGGGCCAAGTTGCCCATAACCAAACTAACCCACCCACCCCCCATCCCCCAACTCCAGATGTACCCACCTTAAGCAAGGGTGTGCTTCAAAAACTCGATTCACCAATTCAACCTGCAAATATTTGCTAATAAGGCTTCTGAGGGGCTGTGGAAAAAAATGGGGAGTTTTGGTAGTTTTCGTCGCTATCCAGCAAACCCCACCCCCCCTAGGTAGAGGTAGAGGTAGAGGTAGAGGTAGAGGAAGAGGTAGAGGAAGAGAAAGAGGTAGAGGTAGAGGTAGAGGTAGCGGTAGAGGTAGAGGTAGCGGTAGAGGTAGAGGTAGAGGTAGAGGAAGAGGTAGAGGTAGATGTAAAGGAAGAGGTAGAGGTAGGGGTAGAGATAGAGACAGAGGTAGAGATAGAGGAACAGGTGGAGGTAGAGGAAGAGGAAGAAATAGAGGTAGATGTAAAGGAACAGGTAGAGGAAGAGAAAGAGGTAGAGGTAGAGGTAGCGGTAGAGGTAGAGGAAGAGGTAGAGGTAGAGGTAAAGGAAGAGGTAGAGGTAGGGGTAGAGATAGAGATAGAGGTAGAGATAGAGGAAGAGGTGGGGAAAGAGGAAGAGGAAGAAATAGAGGTAGATGTAAAGGAACAGGTAGAGGAAGAGAAAGAGGTAGAGGTAGAGGTAGCGGTAGAGGTAGAGGTAGAGGAAGAGGTAGAGGTGGGGGAAGAGGAAGAGAAAGAGGTAGCTGTAAAGGAAGAGGTAGAGGTAGGGGTAGAGATAGAGGCAGAGGTAGAGATAGAGGAAGAGGTGGGGGAAGAGGAAGAGGAAGAGGAAGAGGTAGATGTAAAGGAAGAGGTAGATGTAAAAGAAGAGGTAGAGGTAGGGGTAGAGGTAGAGGCAGAGGTAGAGATAGAGGAAGAGGTGGAGGAAGAGGAAGAGGAAGAGGTAGAGGTAGAGGTAGAGGAAGAGATAGAGGTAGAGGTACAGATACAGGTAGAGGTCAAGGTAGAGGTAGAGGTAGAGGAAGGGATAGAGGTAGAGGTAGAGGTAGAGGTAGAGGTAGAGGTAGAGGTAGAGGTAGAGGTAGAGGTAGAGGTAGAGGTAGAGGTAGAGGTAGAGGTAGAGGTAGAGGTAGAGGTAGAGGTAGAGGTAGAGGAAGGGTAGAGGTAGAGGTAGAGGTCAAGGTAGAGGTAGAGGTAGAACACGCACACATCCTCCAGGCACCAGCGGGCCATAATAAGCCCCTTCGGGCTCACGGCCCGCTACGACCGCTGCGCCACATGACCTCTTTTGTACACTCAGTTTTGGACCCGTCCAGGACCGTTCTGCTTTGCCCATCCGCTGACCCTGCTGGTCCTCCCTTTCCTCAACAGCACTAGGCCGCCGTTGTGGGGCTTGGAGCCTGAGGGGTGGGAGCGGGGCGCGGGGGGGGGGGGGGTCCCAGCACACAATGGCACAACAGGTGCAAGGGTATATCACGGGAGTAGCCAGACACCGATGCTGTTGACGCTACGTCCGCACTAGGAGCCACTGCTTCAGCTTTCTCCAACAGGTCCACCGTCACAGTGAGGTCCCCGCATTCAGTGGTGTTGAAGAACGATTTGCCTGCCATCAGCGGCAGTGTGGCAGTATGGCTGTCGTACAGCAGCAGCCGATCAATGGCGTACGTGCCCTGGCCCAGTGTGCCATCTTTGCTCTCATCACCATCTGATTTAGAGAGAGAGGAGGAACGACGCGGGGGGAAAGGGAGGGACTAAGCAGGCAAGAGGGATCATGTCCGAAGGTTTGGCGGCCCGTGATTACAGCGTGTACTACCAATAATGCCCAGCGCCATGTCTTTCATGAGACCTGCTTCCTGGTCGAGGTCAGTTGTCTGGGGTAGGAGAGGTTGGGTTGGGTTGGGACAGGGTTTCATACAGGGGCAGGGTGCCAGGTCATGGTTGCCTTCCTGGCCGGACACCGGAGCTGAACCGTTGGTTCCAAGGCTGAACAGAATAGCAGCAAGCAGCAGCCAAACCTGCCGCGAGTGGGAGCACTCAGAATCAAGGATTATCTTCAAACGTGACCTCATGCCAAAATGGAGGAATTACTCCCCAGCAGCGTGTCTTACCTCCTCCCTTGGAGGGAAATGGGGGCCCCGACTGAATGAGGCACCCACTTTCTTTCATACGGCAGCCCCCTCTCAAGGTGTACGGTGCAATGAACAAACCCCTTATGGGGTGGGGAAGGACCTTGTCGGTGGGAGTGAGATGCTCGCCCTATTCATGCACCCTCATCTGGGCCGCCTGTGCTCCTACGCCTCATCCCTGCAGGGTTCCTAGCTGGGCTACGCAACAAACGGACGAAGCACCCCCCAGTTACCAGGCCAGGCGTGGCATGCCTGTGTGGCCCGACGTGCCTAGGGTGGTCAAAGGACCCTGCGTGTGCGCCCACACACACAGGCATGACAGCGTCTCCCGCCCGCCAACGCTCGGGCGGGGTTCATGGGGGGCTGTGCACAACCGCTTTTGGAACCCACCACCTCCACTTGCGGGACCCGCTGGAGGTGCACTGTCGGTCTTGGGGGTGGGGGGTCTGGCTGGTGTGGTACAGGATTGGGGTTGGGATGGGAGCTTTGTGCTTCAACGGCGGCGATCCCGGGGTCACAGGCCATGAAGCCAACAGGCCCATGACACTCATACGAATGACCCACAACACCCAGGAGCCCAAAGTAGGCAGCAAGATCCAACCAAAAGTATCACAGCTCAGCTGAACGCCGGCCTCCCAGCCAGGAACCCTGCAGGGATGAGGCGTAGGAGCACAGGCGGCCCAGATGAGGGTGCATGCATGAAGAGGGCGAGCATCTCACTCCCACCGACAAGGTCCTTCCCCACCCCATAAGGGGTTTGTTCATTGCACCGTACACCCTGAGAGGGGGCTGCCGTATGAAAGAAAGTGGGTGCCTCATTCAGTCGGGGCCCCCATTTCCCCCCAAGGGAGGAGGTAAGCCAACAGTGGGTGACTGGCTGGTGCTCTCCCACCTCTCGCACTTCCCACTGCTCACGGTTGCAGCATATTGCCCCCATGGCGCTGGCAGTTATTCACAGACTACCAAGTTCGAGGGTGCTCTCCAGTACTGATGTGGAAATTGTCACAGGGCCGGCGGGGGGGGGGGGTTGCCATCACGGCTGAGTGACTAAGCCGGTTGATACTTCCGGGGATACGTACGTGAACGTCTTTTGAGGAGGGAACAACGGCGAGCGGGGGGAGGGGTGTGCAAAGTGACGAACCCACCACTGGAAGGTAAACACGGAATCGGCTCAGTCCTGCGTGTCACAGAGATCGCAGTGTCCTCAGGATACCACTTCTCATCTGCCTCTTACATTCATCACCGACATGCACGGCCTGCCACCCTCACACCCCCGCCTCCCGCAGTGCCACCACCACCACGCAACTTGTGCCATCAACATCACCTGTTACCTCACCCTTACCCTGCTGCATCCCACAGTCATTCCAAGCCGGCCAGACAGTGCACAAGGCACTGGTCTAGGCTTGCCCAAAATCTTTCTGGGACAGCCAGCCAATGACTGCTTTGGGTCAGCCTTACCTTTCAAGACCAGCATGCCACTGTTGTAGGCACGTTGACCACTGAGCCCCAGGTGGGCAATGACTGTTCTATGGTGGCGTACCAGCGGTCTCTTCCTGCCCACGTGGGAGTAAATCCGGAACGGAGGATGGGAGGGCGGTGGTATAGGAGGGAGGCAGGCATGGAAGGGATTGAAGGGAGGGAGCTGAGCTGAGCGGAAACCTGAATCCTTGACATCAAAATACAACATGGAGTCATCAGGGTCTGTGATGGTGAAGATGAACGTCTCCTGCCACTTGGGGTTAAGGCTTTTGTTGACAACCTTGGTCTTGTACGTTGTTTCACCGAGCCTGCACCAGAGAGCAGGCCAGGGGGGTCCTTAACGCAAAAAAAAAAGTTGTTCCAGAACCTGGTATTTTCAAAAGAGCCCGCGGACAGTACATGCCTTCACCCCGGTGTTCCCAATTGTTCAACCCTGAGTCCCTAGCCCAAAAAGGGGGGATAGACATGGCCCACGTTGGGCCGGGGCAAAAAGGCCTCTAGGGGCGGTCCTTAAGGGGGGTCCTTAACAAAAAAAAAATCTCGTCCCTTAAGGACCCCCCTGGGGCAGGCAGTATCAACCAGGAAGGGACACAGCTGCTCTACACGCACCCTTTGTGGAACAGAGCTGATCATGGGGCGGGCGGGGGGACGGTCCACTCCGGTTCTGAACCCCAAAATCCGAGGCGCGAGCCGGAGGCGGAGTCCGGGGGCTGGGGGTTGCCATCAAGGCTGAGTAAGTGCGCCAGTGGGTACTTCCGGGTGTAGACACGTTGCTCACATTGCTCGTTCCGAGCCAGTCGGGAAAAGTATTGTGAGTAGGCGAGAGTGGGACAGCTGTTCCTTTGTTCAAAAGAGCTGCTTCTGCACATTGGCGCGTCCCTCCCACGCCAGCACCGGCAGATTTCAAACAAAGCCCCCAAGACCGTCATTTTCGGAGGTTACCCACCACCACCGATGTGGGAAACGCAACACAGGGCCAGGGGGTTCCGGATCACCAGGTGTTACGCATCAGCGGTGCACAGGATGTCCAGGAGTTTTGCCAGTGGTTTTCATGTTTCGTTTGTGCAGTGTGCCAATGGCAACGGAATGTAGACGAGGCCTCAGCCCGGTAACTTCTGTCAAGGGCGGACCGGATCTACTGAAGCAGGCTAACAGCTACCAAGGGTGTGGGGGGTGGGTTCAAATCGAGGTGATTTTGTCAGGAGTCTGAGCATTTTGAATGAACACAAGTGGGGGGCAAAAATCCCGTTCCCTGAGTCAAAACAAAATAGGGCGTTCCGGCTTGGGTCGCAGCACTGTGTCCAAATGGTTCTTATATGGCTCACGTGCCTCAGCCATATGTCATCACTCCACCCCATACACCACTGCTCCACATTGGCACACGTTGGAGGGTCCAGGGGATGCCAGGCGGGGGTGGGCGGGGGCTCCCAGCCCTTCATGTAAGCCCCCTCTCCCCGTGGAGCTGGTTCGTTCTGAGACCCTGCTTCCATGCCCGCCATGACTGGTCCAGTCCACCTGCACCTGCACCTGCACCTGCCTGAAAAGCCCCAAACCACAAAGCCGGCATCCACAAGCACAATAAGGCCATACCGCAGCACGACGTATGGATCGACCAGTCCAAAGTTGCCGGCGGTCACACTAATATCGCCCTCCTCCACCTTCACTCTGACCCTCCGGCCAGCTGACAACGAGGAGACCTGCAGTGGCAATGCAACGAATTGGAACTGGCGACGGAGGTGCTCTGGAGGCCACACTTGGCAAGCAGCACTGCAGAATGCAGGGACTGTCGTTGTAATGCAGCTTTGTGAAGTGCAGCTTCAAGATGACAGACATTGATGCAACAGCTGTGCTCAGCCTTGCCGTCCCATGCGGTGCGGAGCTGTGCCGTGCCGTGCTGTGCAGCATCATGTGGCATTGCACCGCACAGCACCGCACAACAGAGAACAGTGGGAAAAGGAGGGGAGGGCACAGCCAACGCCATGCAGGTTCAGTTTGTGCCAGACGCAGTGTTTGCCGCCCCCAAAGGCACCAGCAATGTGCAAAGGACCACAGAGCCTCAGCCTCTGCCCTCAGGAGCCTTTCCAACCAATGTAACTGGGGGTTCATGGTGTAGGTCGGGTAGATGTAGAGGGCCAGGTGGCAGTAGGTAAGCCATGCAGGGAAGAGGGGGCGGAGTCAGCAGGATCGCCCAGATCCAAGGATGTTCCTCCTGTTGCCTCAGACACAGCATAGCACAGCACAGCACAGCACAGCACAGCAGCTGTGCTGTGCTGTATGGAGATGTGCGGTGCGGTGCGGTGCACTGCGGTGCTGCACTGTGGAGTGCTGTGAGGTACTGCGCTGTGCTGTGCTGTACTGCACCATGCGCTGTACTGTGCTGTGCTGTGCTGTGCTGTCCACTCTCCCCCGCAAGACCCCCCTCCCTTCCCAGTCGCCTGCGGTTTGTAGCATGCGGTGCCGCCAACCGTCCCTTAACACCAACTGTCGGGCTGTAGGTTGACAGCCCGCTACTATTGGTGACGGGCGAACGGCTGCTATGGACCAGCCCAGCATTGTTTGGTTGGGGTGTTGTGCCGTGCGTCATTCTGAGGTAAAGTGTAGCCGTCAACTGCCAGTGGTGGGCCCCTTGCCGCCAGCCCAGCATACCTCACTTGCCTCCCGTGCGACCCCAGCCACCGCTTCCCCCGCCACGTCCGGCACCGCCTCCACAATCCTGAACCTCGCGTTCAGCTGCCCGCGGTCCGCCGACTTGAAGAACGAGCCCCCGGCCGCGCGCAGCCGCATCGCGACGTCTTTGCTGCACCGCAGCGGCAGGTCCCGGGCGTCGCACGAGCCCTGCCCCAAGATCTCGTGGTCCGAGTCCGCGTCGCCCCCCGCGTCCTTCACGTCGAACCAGAACAGGCTGTCCTCCGTGTCGTCGATGTTGAAGGTGAAAGTCTCCCTCCACTTGGGGTCCAGAGTGCCCTTCGCGGTGCTGGTTCGGTGGGTCTGCTGGCCAAATCTGTGGAGGGCACACACACCCGGAGGTGGAGGGGCCATATTGCGGTGGGGGCAGGGGCTCCCAGACTGTCAAGTCAACTTACTACACTACTTGTGGGGCAGGAAACCTGCTGTACCTTTTTCAGGACTATGGAAAACACTATCAGAAAGTGAAGAGGGAGCATTTGCCTTGGTTCACCCAACATGCTCCTTTTTGGCAAATGCCCCAGATCTGCCCAGCCTAGAGAAGCCCCCACTAGAAACTTGCCAAGCCACCACGAGGAGGGTGCAACACAGGGGGAGGGCGTTTTTGCGAAATGTGAAGTCATGGGGTTTTGCCTAAAATTTGGCCACTTCGAAAAAGGGGGGGGTTTACCCCTTTTTCGCGCAACTGAAATTTTCCAAAACGCGTCGTGGGGGGCTACCTTGGATGTGCAGAAGTGTATATTTGTCCATTTTCTGGGCATGCAGAAGGAAATTGGGGGGGTGTTTTGCCACAAAAGTGACGGATCTTTGCATGCTTACTTGGGAGGGATGCGGTGGCCTTAGGTGTTAGCATAAAAAACAGAGGCCTCCACTCTACCTCCTCGGCAATGCAATGGTGGTTGTAGCCGCCCACACACCCTGCCGGGGGGGGGGGGGGGGCATGGACGATTTCTCTTTGGCGCGGCCCGGCACTGAAGAGGGTGCCTCACAAGGTGCCCAATCCTGCAAGGCGTACGTTTCGTCATGTTTCGCGTTTCCCACAATGTAGTTGTTTCGAGTCGTTTGTGTTTCACGGGGTGCCAAATCCGGGAACTTCGGTTGTGCCAAAAACACGTACATCATTTGTCACGCTATGGTTGTGTGTTATTGTGTGTCTCGCGGCAATGCGAGGAACCGGTTGGTGCATGCACTTCGCACCCAAAAACAAGCTCCCTAGGGGATAGATCCATCTACAACTTTCACTACAATATCCATTTCTCAAGGCACCGCTTACACTACGTTTGTCCCAAGCCCTCTGCCATAGCGTAACGTTTGTGCACCTCAAGTAATCGTCTACTTCCTCTGCCTTTTGGAGTCGCTACTTGACTTCCGTTCTGGTGCTTGTCGCTTTTGTGCCGATGAAGCTGCCACCGCTGTCTTCCCACTTTGCGCTTGCTTGGCTTGCCCACGGGGTTGCTTGGCGGTGAGAGAGAGAGAGAGAGAGAGAGAGAGAGAGAGAGAGAGAGAGAGAGAGCTAGCGATGGCCGCCACCCAGAACGAATCTCATAGTTCCATCTAAATTCATCAAAATATGGACAACCAAAGACAATATGTACACTGCATAAAGTCGTTTCACAAACAACCACTGACTGCTCGCTGTATATCTACATACAATAAACCTCCCTACTGAGGAGCAACCTGGATTGCCGAGGGCCAAACTCCCCACGTACCTCGATAATATATATCACCACTTGGAGCAAGCACCCGACACATGTAACAATATACGCAGTCAGCCGCTACCACAGATACAACAAGAAACTGCATGAAAATCAGAGGCAGCGGACGATAATACATCAACGGACGATAATACATCAGTGCCGAAGGTCCAATTCAACTTGGTGCACTAAGCACAAGGGCTACTCATCTCAACGACCAGGCGACTACGCACCAGGGCCAATCAGTGACTCGCACTGAAACGGGAGGCCACCGGACAGGCCTCCCACACTCACAAAGGAACACTACAGTAGCAAGTCGTATAGCCCAAGTCCGTAGCGGGAGAAGAGGGAGCACAAATCCAGCCCTAAAGCAAGCCAAAAGCAAAAGGTGTATGAGTGAGAGCAACCCCAGAAGACCAATCCGTACCGAGGCAAGACGGCACTTCCATCAAACCTCCGTGTAATCAACCAGTGGGACACCAAATGCTGGGGGTATTTCAAGAGCATATTCAGGCAACAGGCTCGGCGGTCTTTTTGCACACTTTCTTCTGTCCTGTTGCGACGACCACTTCGGTACTGCTGTCCGAGCTGTGGCTTTCGGAACTAGACTTTGATGATGTAGAGGACGTCCCATCACTAGAAATGGTCGTTGACGAACTATCTGTGTGGGACCCGTCTGACTCATCGGACTAGCGACGCTCTGGACGCCAATCTTTGTCGGCCTCACTTGAAGGTCGTTGTGTGCCATATTTGTCCCCTACCTTTGGCTACCTCACCCCTGCCTTCTCGGAGGCCCAAATGAGGGCCGGAAGTGCTACGTAACCCCTGCGTTCTCGGGGGTCCCCATCAAAGGGGACAAGAATGGCGTGCGTTGGGTCGTCGGTCGTAAAATGCTCTAAGTGGTGGTCCTTACGGGCAGCCCTGAAAAGAAAAAACTTTGCTTCCTTGAGGACCGCCATGATCAGATGTGGCCCAAAAGTGCCAAAAGTGTCACATTGGCTACATATCCTAATAAGTCCATATCCTCAACACAAGGGGCAACTTTTCTCCAACTGGAGTGGCAGTGTGAGGTGGACTAAGCAAACCCTTCACCAAAAAAAGGGGGGGATTTCGGTTATATGAAAACTTTACTTTCCCGAAAAAATTGGCCAACGAAAAAGGGGGGGGGGGTTATGTAAAACCCCCCATGCCGTCGTTCTCCGCAGATGCGCCCCCCCCTGTGGTGCAACATTTGCGATCATGGGTATGGTCTTCCATAAGTGCAAACCTTGGCCCTCGAATACAAAGATCGGCACAGACACTAGCGGAGCTTGGGGAAGGAGAGAACAGGAACGGACGACACTGAGTTACACTGCTTGACTCTTCACGATAATGCCATTCTTCGTCCGAGGCTCGGCGCTCCACCCCCCCCACCACCGCCCAAACAATTGAAGCGGTGGAGAGCGCCCTCCAAATCCCCCGGTCTGAGAATTCCTGAAAGTGAAAACTGCTGGTGCCGGCAGTGGAGTGGACACCGCGGGGGCAGAAGCGGCATTTGTAAGCAGAGGGACAACTGTCGCACTCGCACCCACCTAAACAAGGTCACCCCCGGTGTGGGGACATGCCATGTACACGATTTCGACCCCAAAACTTGAACACTTGTGCACATCCCGCAAGTACCACACGGCATTCAGCATCCGCACTTAGCCCTTATGGCCCCCCTCGAAAGGGGGCTCCATTGAACGGACCCCCCGCAAAAGCGCTGGGAATGGCCCGAGGGGACACCGGCCCCAAACTTCACAAAAAATGAAAGCGCTGTTTGTGGAATCAGCACCATTTTTGACCCCATTGACATGACAACGTGGCGTCCGCACCTTTGGCGCCAGACTTCATTGTGGCTGAGTATCAGCACCAAGTGACTACTTAATGGTCCATTACGCCCCTGGGGCGGGGCCCACTTTTCGGGGGCGGGGGTGGTTTTGGACCCCCAAAATTCAAAGTCCAACTCGCCCAGCCAAGGGAAACCTGGGAGTTGCACAGGGGGTGGGGGATCGGGGCGGGGGCTCATTGGGAGGTGCTTAACCATGCGCCCGGTCTGGTAGCCCCTGCTCCGGTGGTTTCTCTGAGACATCACTGGCGTCTCGGATTGGTTTTTAAAAAAAACGCTCCGTTCCCTGAAAATTTTCGTCCGCATGCAGCTTTGATAATGAGCACTTGTATGTAAGAATGTATACCACAGTCGGCAGTGTCCGGATGGCATTCAGATCGTTGCCGTTGTCCACCGAACCGCATTCACCAGCGGCAAATTGCCGGCGGCCATCCACAGAATGCATAGCGCCGCAATTTTGGGGGGGTTGGGGGACTCCCTGGCGCCTGTGCCTCGGGGGCAGGAGGGTGGGGGATGGCTGACCATCAACCAGTCTTGATATTTGTGTGTATCCGGAGGACGCGGGACACACAAAATTTCACTTGGGGATGCACCTGGGGTCCACAAAACTCTCCTTTTGGGATACGCCCTGATACACAACACGCCCATTCCATCACTTTTGGCAATGGGACATTAGAAAGACGTACATCTTGGCCGTTCCCCCGGCAAGCCACATACACTTGCCTCCAATCCTGAATGGACTTGTTGCGATACACACCAGATATACAAGAAATGCGGTTGGAATACACACTTGCTGTACAAAGGATAACAAATAATCCACACAAGAAATGGCTTGGCGTACACACTCTCACATAAAGACAGCCATCAACCGCCGCCACTTATCCGCCAAGCGGCGTCAGTGAGTTCACCAACAACTGTGAACCGCCCTCGGTTAAGCACCAACCGCTGTCAGCACGTTTGGTTAGCCTCCAACCACTCTCAATCACCTGCCAGCCCGCATGGACGTCAACAGGTGGTCTTCATCCAGACACACACAAACAGAAACCGACTTCTTAGGAAGTGCTCTGACCGGGAGGGATACATTGAGGTGCGTCTGGGGGTGGCCATGACCACAACCTACCTGATCACACAGTACGGATCGCTGAAGCCGAAGTTGCCGGCAACAAACAAAATGTCGGCCCCAAGCACTGTCACTTGAATCTTCCTTCCGACAGCGAACGCCTCAGCCTAGAGGACACAAAGCGCGCAGGGACAGACCTGCAGACCAGGTGAGGGGCTGGGGGACCCTCCCACTCGGATCACTGTTGGATGGGATGGTGCACTGCCTCATTGCCTCAAGGATGTATTGGAAGCGAAACGGGGGCAGGATGTTGGCAAAATTTGCTGTTTATTTATCCCAATCTCTTCACCTCAGATGAAATGGAGGTGTTATGTGCATCTGGGGAGTGGAAGTTGTATTGGAAGCAAAGGGTTGTTGATAGCCCCGATTTTGATGTGTTGGGGTGGTGGGAGAGGGCATGCAACCACATGGGTTTGGCAACCCTAGGGCATGTAGCTCTGAATGCCCTCACCGACCCAGTGACTACGACTGCGACCGACCCACCCCCATCAGGGAACCATTTTCTTTGCCTTCTTTTCTTCGCCTGTTTGCTTCCACTGTGTGCCTCATGCGTCCATGGAGCTCCACCGCTGGAAGAAGCAGCGGGATGGGACCACATGCAGCACGTTGCCATGGGCGAGACACTCTGCACTGCTGCACAGCGAACCCCCCGAACCGGGCCCCGTTTTCCCTGATTCACCTTGATTTGTTACCCCAATTCAGTGGGTGGCAGGATTGAACGCCAGAAATGGGCATTTTAGGTGCAGTTGGTGGGAACTGTTTTGTGTGCATGTGCATCATACTGCGGGAATTCTTTGGCTGACAGCTGGGATGTCTGGCCATCTGTGCATTTGTGCTGTTTGTCAACAGACCCACAGCGCTTCATGTCTCATGATTCACAGCTTAGGTATTTGCTTGCAATGATCAATGGTGAACGAGGGTATTCCCTCTTGGGCACTGTAGCCACAGACAATATTATCTTTCACAATTGTGCAGCACTGTTTGCACATGAGCTCGCCCAAGGGGGCCCTCACAGTGTCCAAGACCTAATGCTCCACCTTCAGCCTCCTGAATTGAGTCTTTGTTCCTCAAATTATGCCCCCCGATTCATTGGCCTGACTTAGTGAAAAATTTCCCCCAATTAGAGGGGGGGGTGGGGGGTTGCACTCTGCACTGGTGCGCACTGTGAAACGTGCTCCCCCATCACCGGAAGCGCCGCATTGTCAACCAAAGACTGCAACCCATGGGGGAAAAATTCGCAAATTGTGCGACAGCCTTCACTTCTTGTCGGGGCAGTTCTTACTTCTGCCGGTTGTGCATGCAGTGTGCATGCAGTGCAGCCTCGACGGGTGCAAACCCACCGTACCAGCGGCATGACCCTACAGTGCCCCAAGCATGCAGCTCATTCTGTGCCAGCTTCGTGCCAGTGAAGCTGGCACACGTGCTGAGGAGACACCCCCCTGAGCCAGACCAAATGAATGTCCAGACCATCAGCTCCTATCTGTGTGTTGCTGGCAGTGGGGCCCCCAAAATTGGCAAGTTGGAGGCTGGCACAGAGGAAGCCTCCAACGCATCGCTGTGGGTGGCCGCGTATCCCTAAGCCCCATTGGCACACCACAGGATCCCGCCGGCTGCTGGCGGTTGTCTTTGAGGGCTTTGCACAGCAGAAACAATGCCACTTCCTTCCGAGGGCGGCCCTGCCTTGAAGGTTAAGCCTGCGAACATACTCCGTCTTCCGCAGCCGTCAAAGCAGCAGCAGCAGCGCTAGCAGCAGCAGCAACCGCCACCTCCATGACTCTGTCCACGATGCTCAACCCCAACTTTAAAGTGCCCCTTTGTTTGCTTTTGTAGATCGGAGCGCCAGCTTCGGGCTGAAGGGTGATCGTTGCTGCCTTGGAGCGATTCAGCAGCAGGTTCCTGACGTCGCACATGCCCACGCCCATGTGGTGATGCCCGTCTGAATAGACGGACTCGTTGTCATCGTCTTTGACATCGAAGTGCAACGTTGTGTGCTGAGTGCTCATGATGGGCAATATAAACGACTGCCGCCACTTGGGATTCAGGTCTCTCGCACGTGCGGTGGTTCTCAGCTCTTCATTGCCCAACCTGCATACCAACAGACCAGCACAGCAGGTCAATGTGGCTACGTCACCCTTGAAGTCTCGAAGGCCCTAGGCCAGGTGGTGAAAGTGGCTACTCAGCCCATGCCGGGTCATGGCACTGGACATTGGTTTGGCTGAACGCTGCCCAACCAGCCTTCATGGAACCTGCCCCCCCACACACACACAAGATGTACGTATCAAACGGGCAACAGCCAAGACAGCGATCAAGGAGGCCGGCTGGCACTGAATCTCGTCAGGCACCGTTAGAACAAAAGCAGTGACATTGTTCCACTGCACTGGCACCTTTCTGCAGGAAACAGGCACACAGAACTTCCCACAATCCCCACCTCACGTGATGGAGCAAGAGAGACAGTGCACTGTCACACTGACAGCACTGCGGCACTGGTTCACGAGCATTGAGGTCAAGACAGACGCAGGAGGCAACTGAATCTGGCGGCACTCAGCAAACCGGGCCTTGTATGCACCATGCAACACACATGCATGTCACGTCTTTGATTCACACCATTTGTGGTGATGGCGTTTGGGGACATTTCCTACACTCTTCCCTCTTCCGTGCTCAGGGGATAGAACACAGAAGCAACATATTTCAAAAACTTCAGGTTTGGGGCAGAGCCATCCCCGCTGCTGCTCCCCCCACGGCCCGACGACAAGATCTCGGCACCCCAACTCATACTTCCTATCACTATGGGCACTAAATACAAGCAACATTCACTGGGCCACGCAAAAAAAAAATTCAGTCACCACGCCACCCCATTGCCGGGGTGATACACACACACATAGGTTTCAAGGGCACTCAGCAAGGACTTACGAACATGCACTGCGCCATTCCCAGACCCGTCACACTGCTCAATCCTACACCCCTGCACAGCTGCCAACTGTTGTGTTGCTCCCCATCCCAGAAGGCGGTGGCATGCATCCAGTGCAGCACGCGCCGTGCTGCCGTAGCACGCGTCCCGGGCAGTCTATAAGACTGGCTGTACACTGCTTTGATGGTTCCCTAACATCATGCGGAGATGTGGCGTACGCGCGATGCACACCCTTGTGCATGGCCCTCATGGCTTCCGCCCGCGGGGAGCCGGAGAGCATGGCCACTTGGCGCCACGCAACGGCGCTCAGAATTTACGACACCCACCCCAAAGTAAATGGAAGTCCATTTTTGAGAACTCCTACGAGAATTTCCACCCAAGAACCCGGCGTATGCACATGCAGGATTGAGCAATGGTTCGGCTAGCCTAAGTTCCCAGTCACTGGTGAGGGCCGCTGGCTCAGTGGACGCCATCCCTTTGCCCTTCTCGTCATTCACAAACACCATGCCCATGGCCTTACACACCTCGGTGCAACAGCATCCCATGCACACAACACACTTAGGGGAGATAAACGGACACACAACAGGTAAACCCCAGGCGCGCTCAAGCACACTCTGCACCAGTTCAACCACTGTTCCTTTGCTGTTTGCTATTTGACCCATGGTGGATGGCTAGCGTGGTGGCAATTGCGGCGGTGGGCCATTAGCGATGTTCCTCCGAGTGTTGCACAGAATGCGGTGCAGCACGCGGGGAAAGCACGTGGCTGGCTTAATCAAAAAGTGCTCCGGTGTCTGCATGAGATGAGGCTAGCCCAAGATTAGCATGATTACTGCAGGGCTAAATTTCTTGTTGTTCAATTGCATAGTATGGCACTATGGCACGTGACCTCCAGGTGCCTCTATGTGTAACCGTTGCGGTGGTTGTCCCCAACATCACTGTGCCACAGAAAATGGCGATCTATAAGGTGCTCCGCCGAGTTGTGTGCAGTGCTCCACTGCGTGCATGGGAGCAACAAGCATATGTGCGTTGCACAAACTCCATACAATATTTGACAGGCAGGCTCGCATTGCCGATATGGCGCCAAAATGGCCAAAATGTAAGTGCCACATGTCTGCTGGTTTGCTTCACAACATGGGTCAAATTATGGCCTCCTGTGGCCATTTGCTCGTTGTGCCGGTGTGCGTCAGGGGGGCGGGGGGGGTGGGGTATTGCGCCCCAGAGATCCTCTCCCCATCAATGGTTTGCAAGCGCAGGAGATGGTGCGCAAAGGAACTCAAGCGTTGGCACGGCAAATTGGAGGCAAGACGCCGGACTTGACTTCGGCACTCCCCACATCCTTGTTTCCACATCCTTGTTTCCAGAAACAGGCAAAGACCTTCAACATATACACAGCTTGGCCCGTGCAGGTAGTGGCATCGTGTATGTGCGCATCGTTGATAAAGGGGCAGGACAAATATGGGGTTCCTGCGGTGCCTGGGTGTGGAATACAATCACAGAGTTCTTGCTCATTGAGGGATACACCGGAACGTCCCTGAGCTTCGGTGCCATGCTCGGCACACTGCTTGATGCTATCATTGGTAAGGGATGGCGTAGTAACTAGAAATGCCGGATGTGTCGACTATATTTGATTGGGAAGGCTAAAAGCCCGTTCAAAAAGCATTCAAGCCTCAGTCGCTTTGGCACCCGATTGCTGCCTATCCCCAATGATTGACTGATGATGTGACAAACATTGACTGTGGTTGCAAGGATGTTTACTATGTTTCTCCGCAACCTTGTCTCTGAATTCCTATGTCATTTTTGGTGCTCGTAGTGTCTGACATAGCCCCGCAGTTCCAATGGACTGCGTCCTTGGGTCTGAATGCTCTCTTTGAGCTGGGTTGCAAGGAGCAATTCAACCGTGTACGCCCCGATTGTATCACATGCTAGTGTGTGGTTGTACAAACGTAAACGGTGGTGTAGTGCCGATAAGGTGTGGAGTGGCTCGGTTACCCAAAACGAGGGTGAGGTGGTAGTGAAATGCTGCATTTTTGGTGGCATTGTGTGTCGGAAGCTGCTACCATGCGTAACACGCTCTAGTCGCCACACCATGCCCCCGTGGTGCCGTCTGGCGATAGGGAATCAGGTAGCATCTAGGTAGCATCCAGTGACTGTAGTGTCCGCCCCTCCAGTGCGCATTCTTCTGCCCCCCCCCCCCTCCTTTCCGGAGTCCCCAACCCACGCCAATGGGGATGAGCAGTTCTCCTGACCCCTTTGCTCAAAGGCGGACCAGAACTTTTAGGAGATGCCCCCAACATTTCGCCCTCAGGCACACGCCGCTCCTCACTCCCTAGAGCTTTGCCCAAACCCACTGGGCATTTGCTGCATTTTTCGGTCCGTTTCAAAAGCCCACCTGAGAATGTCGAGCACTGCATCACCATTGCTACAACACTGGATAAAGTAGGGCGGGCATGGCAACACGAGCAGACTAATGGCCGTTGGGTGAGGAGGTGGGCTGGAGAGTGGATCTAGGTATAGCGAGTTCTCCAGCCGAACCACACCAAAGCATCCCCCTTCCATCCCCCCAATGCCCAGCACCAGCCCATTGCCACAAAACTCAGCCCCTTCCCCGGGCCAAGCTCATTCCAATGTCCCCCAATCTGCTCAGTCCCTCCCATCAACATGGATACCCACGGTACCTCAATGTGGCTCCTGGCCCAGAGTCCCCTCTCCCACCGGCAACCCTACATGCAGACCCTGCGGTTTTGCTACCTCTACAATCGTCTTGGCGATGGATGAGAATGAAAAGGGACACCTCAATTCGATGCAGGGGCTGTGAAACATTGTGTATGTGTGTTTGTGTGTGTGTGTTGACTGAGTGACTGGGTGCTGAGGTGCCATTCCTGTGAAGCCCATGGCGGGCAGCACACCAGTTTGACGACGGACTAAGCCTGCAGTTGGGACCGCACCAATTGGGGGGCACCGGTACCAGTTACGCTGTGTTACAGGTGTGCTATGTCCACAGTACTGCTTGTACCTCTGTGCTGCGTGTACTGAGCGGCTGAACCCTTGGTGCAGCGGCTGACCCCTTCAAGAAGTAAGAGGAAGTAAGCGATGTCAGTGAGACGTCACACCAAGGTGCTCACTAATGGAGAGGGATGACTTGGCTGAACCTCAGTTGCAGTGAGCCCTGAGCACCAGTCGCTGCATGTGTCCTGTTTGTGTGTTGTGTGTGTGTTGCTTGTGCATGTGTTAGTGTCTTGTCCTGGCTTGCACTGCAGTTTGCGCCGCAGGACCTAGGACCTGAAGATAGCTCTGATAGCAAAGCTGCAAGTGTACACTCACTGTTTGTGCGTTGGTGTATGGAATACTACAAATGTGTGTGTGTGTGTGTGTGTGTGTGTGTGTGTGTGTGTGTGTGTGTGTGTGTGTGCCGACAGCAACATCAGGATGCATGTAAATTTACCTACCACCAATCCACATGCTCCGCTGGGTTATACGGGTTATACGCTAGTGTGGGGGGAGGGGGGAGAGGGAACCGTCTTTGTTCAGCCCAGTGCCCTTACTGCGACGTGGTGGCTCAAACTGGGCCCTCCTCTCATTACACCCTCCAAGGTGCATCCAGCTTACCTTCCAGGAATCATCCTGGGTGTCTTGAGTAATGCTGCACGTGGTGTCGAATGTGGGCAGGGGAATTACTGTCTCTCACAGTGTGGTTACAGGTGGCAACCCTGTCGGGGTACACAAAGAAACGGTTGGTCAGAGCAGCCCACTCAGCGGTGGTTAGAGGCCTGTCTACGAGCCCCCACGATTCTGAAAAAACAGTGCAGTATCTGTACAAAGTTTACACCACCTCCCCATGCTTCGGTAACGTTCTGCATGGAGTGGCCGGTTCCGGCCTGACACACGGGTCCACACATGCACCAAACCGGTACCTGATCAAACAATATGGATTACTCAACCCCACGGGATGCACGTTCATGAGTTTGCAGGCTTCAATCACCGTCACTCGGACCATGTTGCCCACACTGAAGGCATGCAGGACCTGAGAAAAGCCAGAGCAAGATGCCAGAAGCCAAAGCTTGCGTACGGGTGGAGGTACACCGAAGAGGGG
Organism: Eutreptiella sp. 'Long Island Sound 2002'; assembly: GCA_964036045.1. Taxonomy (NCBI): domain Eukaryota; phylum Euglenozoa; class Euglenophyceae; order Eutreptiales; family Eutreptiaceae; genus Eutreptiella; species Eutreptiella sp. 'Long Island Sound 2002'. The sequence continues at coordinate 720,513 of OZ038395.1, forward strand.
GTGGGGTCCCATGGAGGACCTGCAGCTACCGCTCGTTTTGGAACACGCCCCCCCCCCCCCCCCGCTCCGCGTGGAGATCTCCCATAACCACCACCACCCCCTTAACGCCGTGGGACGCCGTGGGACCGCGCAACTGAACCCAAGCACGTCAAAACGAGCCAGTGCTGGGGCCCATGGGCTGTTTGAAATTTTCTGTGGTGCACAACATTTCCAGTGATTCGTTCAGCATCACGCGGAAAGCAATGCAGCGTTGTTGGAGCAGTCAACCAAAACAGAATACAGAGGGCAGCCTTTATAGCTTTGACAAATTTGTCCTTTGAGGAAATCGCAGTGCATGGCAGTTTCGACTTTTTCCTCATTTCTTCCTGCAAGAAAAACTCAGCGAGCGCAATGGGCAGCAGGGCAGGGGGATTACTCAAGTACTCGAGTACAGCCACAAGGTGGTTGCACGCCCCCCTTACCCATCCGACACAGGGGTCTGCCCCCCGGTGTGTCAAGTGTGTCACGCGTGGCTGTCCCACTGTGTTGAAACTTTTCTGGGAGCACTCATTTAGGCAGTGGTACTGCTGCCCCATCTGGATAGCACCTTGCACGGTGGGGGATTCCCACCAGTGGAGGAGGTCGTTGTGAACCCATCCGACGAGCAGGGGAGGAGGGGGGCAGGCCATTGTCAATCGGCATCGGCAACTGCAATTAAAGCACAGAGGGTGTATCCGAAACAAATGGTACCAGCATGTTTGCTCAAGTGGCAGCAAGTAGCAAACAGCACAGGCAGCAGCAGGGGGGTTGTGTGCAGCTGGCAGCGAGCCTGTGCCTGAGGCTTGCAACAAGGTTCTGTGCACATGGGTAACGACAGGGTGCTGTGCACTTCGGCAGTACCAGGAGCTGTGCACATGGGAACAAGCAGGAGCACATGGGAACGGGGAATTGTGAGGATTGGCAGCAACATGAAGCAAATGGGTTGATGGCTTTGCACGTCAGTGACGGCAGGGAGGTCGTGAAATGGGCATCGGGGCAAGGACTGTGAACATAAGCAGCAGCAGCAGCCGAGCATACATAGCAATGAGGAGCGTGCACCAGGTGAGAGGTAGGAAGCTGTGCAGAGGGATGTAGCAGACAGCTGTGCACTGGGCAAGGGTAGTTAACACTACTCTCGCCTGCGCTGCGCAGGTTGTGTACATGAGGCATGGGGAGGGGTATGGCGTGCACGGGGGCATGGGTGTGTGAGACATGTGAGACATCTGCGTGGGGGACATGGAGGCATACCATAGACTCACCATTGGGTGACAATTTTCCTTGCCCAGTTCTCGCAGACGAGAGCCCTACAGCACGATGTTTGTTCATACACAGGGTGCCTGACAAATACATATTTTGCTAAATGTGCTGTGAAACGCTGGTTCGTGCAACGATTATGGCCCTCAAACCTTTTAGCCCCTCCAAAAAATTGTTCTGGCATTTCTGACCACCTTCCCTGATGAATGGGGCATAGGCGGGTACACACACTTCCTTTGATATGTTGCAGTCTGTTGCTATTGGAGACAGGACACGCCTAGTCTAAGATGTGTATGGGGTGTATGGACCTATTTGTAGGCAACGGGGGGGGGGGGGGGCTTGCATGAGTGGCGGTGGGGGTTGCTCTGGGTGAGGGGGCAGGAGGGGTCTAGGCAGAGACCCCCTCTGCTAGAATGCACCTAAGCCCAGGAAAGAGCAAATCTGTTGGACTGTGACCCAATCAGCACATTGATGTGTCATGTTGTCAGAAACCGGCATGGTTATGGTAAACAAAAGGCCTTCAAATTGCTTTTGTGTATGCCTCACCTGAATAAACTTCAAACTGAAAAACAAGATTGTGTTGATGACGTCTTCATGTTTTGCACGGGGCAGAAATTCAACGCGGAAGCTACAATACGCAGGCAACCAGGCCTGGGGCATTATATCTGCAACAGAAATGGCATTGGGTAGATATTGCTTGCATAGCATCACTCATCAATGTGCGCCAAAGGCACCAAAGGGCAGCGCAGGGGCTCCAGGGGAGGAGTGCATGGTACATTTTACAGCTTGGTGTTGTTGGGCCAGTGGAGGTAGATCCAACCATGGGGTGCCCATGAACCTCAAGGTACCAATGACAAGAGAACGGGCCCGCCAGTCCAGTGGTCAGCGCAAGCACACGTCCATGAACTGGCACCCATTGGGCTGTCTGATGGCCCAGTATTCTGGGGGCTGCTCACTCAAGGGTGGTGAAGGCCGCATGCAGTCCCCAAACCCAAGACAAAGCATTGCTGTCAGGCGTTCAGGCAACAATGGAAAGGCAAGGGATAGGTGCTGTATTAAATTATCCGGCATCACTCCATGGGAATTCAGAAGGTGCGAAAGCCTCAAGCCTCCTCCTGTCCAGGACCTCAAAGGTCCGGACCCACCACTACGCACTTCCAGTTGTTCTTGCAGAGTGCTTGCATTGTTCCAATTCCTTGTCCTCCCTGGTTGGGGTAAGATCACCTCTCGTGCTCTGGGCACTTGTCTGAAACTGGGTGCATGGGTAGGGGCGTACATCGCCACTACCCATTGGTAAGGCCACGTCACTCTGAGCTTGGGGCGGCATTTGCTGAACTTTTTTTTTTTTGCAATTAAACACAGTGCTTGAAGTCCATCAGTATAGGATACTATACATGTGGTGAACCAGCGCCAAGGGCGTGCACCGCGAGGTGGTGTCCAAGCACCAACAGTCCCCAAGAAAAATTTGCTGTACTGCGACATGCTTCAACCGTTGGTGCTTGGTGGTGTCAACCAGTTTAACCACGGTAAAAGTGTTAGGTGGAGTCGCATGATCCTCTCTCACACCGTACCGGTCTGTCACTGATCACTGGTACAAACACAAACATTAGGGGGGATCTTTGCACTGCGCGCGCTGCGCGCGCACTGCACGCGCACTGCGCGCTACTTTTAGACTATGTTCCCCCCGAAGAGCTATTGAAGAATCACATTGGGGTTGAGATTGTGTAGCCACAGGGGGTTGCGAGGACTGAGAGGGTTGAGGGAGATTGGAGCTGGACGAAGCCACATCGGCCCGAGGGGGCGCAGCAACACAAAAAGCATTGCCGCTTTTCTAGGACCTGCTGCGCATGTTTCGATTGTTTCTTGGCCTCTCTCTCTCTCTTTTCTCACAGCGCAAACGGTCAATCGTAGGCTGCAGTGTTGGCGCTTCACTGCCGCCTTCAGAGAATGGTTGGCCCAAGCCCATCCTGGATAATTACACTTTCCTCATCCCTTGGTAAGTGGTTACCCTTGCTGAACCGCAAGATCTGCTCAATCACCTTTGGCACGCCCAAACAAAGGGGGACAAAATCGGAAGTCAAAACCTCCGCTAGGGGTCACCATGATGCCCCTAGGGGCCCCTAGTATCTCAAAGTATGGGTCTCTAGTACGGCCGGACGCCCAAATAGTTGCACTGCGCGCGCACTGCACGCGCACTGCGCTTAAGGCTCCCCCTTACGGAGGCCCACGACAAGCACCGCCACAGCAACTCAAAAAAACAAAGCTTCGCCACTAGCATAAACATATGGGGAATTTTTTTGTGCTTTTGGCTCGAAAGGAGCATGATGGAGCCATACTGGATGGTTCAGTGCCTAGCATCCGGTGCCATTTTGTTGGCGCTCAAAAGTAGACTGTTCAAATATGTACTAAATCAAGGCCCACATGCACGGGCTAATGCAAAGGCCGACTGACGGCAAGATTCATCAAACTGGGAACAAAACGCATCAACTGTGGCCGCCACAGTGACCCAACACTCTTGCTGGCTGGTTTTAAACCAAAATTTAGTGCTAAACTTTGGTTTAGGGGTCAAGTGGAGTCGCATGACCCTCTCCCACGCCGTACATGTCTGTCACTGATCACTAGTACAAACAAAAACATTACGGAGGCCCAAGGCAAGCACCGCCACGGCAACACAAAAAAAAGCTTCACCACTAGCATAAACATATGGGGGGGGGGACCATGACGACTAATAACACAAATATATACAGGCTGGCATGCATTCAAATCGAGCGTGCATACTATGGCTGACTAGCGACCAAAAATCACCCAAAAATGACAAGAGCGCTCCGGCAATGAGCAGACGGTGCCAAGGTTCCTTATTTTACACCCCCTGCACACATATGGACGTACGCACGCTACAAAACACACACAAACGCAATGCAACAAGGGTGCTGCGGCAGCCAGCAGATGGTGCTAGCGCTCCTTATTTTGCACCCCTGCACACAAGTGCACCTAACAAGCGGCTGACTGGTGGCCATATAGGTGGTCCGCACCAAAAACATCAAGCAACCGATACCCCAGGAACAAGAAAAAAAACCAAGAGCAAATGAAAAGAAGAGCTAGTGTGGTGAAGCGTAAAAAAAAAATACAAAACGGAAAAGCATGGCCCCCCGACGAGCAACCGGACCGCCAAACCAGAGAACCGCCCGCAGCAAATTTGCTATGCTAGCGCAATTATATCATCACCTATCAGGCAAAAAAATGTGAGTACATTCTCCACGCACCGAAATATACACAAAATAGTAGTCCTTACTTAGCAACACACGGTAGCCAGGCCCAAGGGTCGTACTCCACAAGGATGGGCACCTCGAAATGCTTGATGGCCTCCACAGGCACCAAGACTGTCTCAACGACTGGCACTGGCACATCAAATGGCTTCTCAGCAACTTGGTCAACATAGACTTGGTAAGGGCTATCCACAATGTCCTCCACGAGGACTGGTGCCTTGACAATAATTCGCTCAACAAGGCATGGGCACGGGTGGCGGACGACATGCTCAACGAGGACATAGATGGCTAATATTGCCTTGACCAAGAGGCCAGCCGTAGCCAAAGAAGCTTGCCAGAGTGAGGTTCAGCATGTTGAAGGCAGGGAAGAAGTTCCACTCAAGCAAAATGTCCAAGGAGCTGACGCACCAAGAGGGATGGTGCCCACAACGGCCAGACCCACAATGGCAGCGAAAGCACGCATGAGCACCCAGCGTCGTCAACACCGACACAACGCTCGATGGAGCCACCGGCGACACCAGCGAAAGCTGTGTTGTGGGTCAGCAGTAGCATTCAGAGCATCATGCCACGGAGAGTAAACCACAGATCCAAGGTGGAGATATACATGATGGCAACCTCGTCGACGCGGGGACCGCGGAAGGACTTAACACCCAAAATAACCAAACTAGCCACCAGCACCACAGGGGGGAATCACAAGAAGGAACCCCTTGTCATAGTGGCTGCCCCACGCATCTTCGGGCAGCCGGTAGGGGACATCAGTACAAGAGAAAGCTAACCAATGCCAATGTGCCCCCCGCCACCGCCTGCAACCGATGCCTATGCCCCCCCCCCGTGATACCACACACGGTGACCCAACACTGTTGCTGCTCGGTTTAAACCAAAATTTAATGCTCAACTTTGGATTAAGTAAGTGTTGACGGACGACAACTTTGAGTTGTGCCCATTGGCAGGACACCTGCCTCCGCACAACCACACCGCGTTTGGTGGGCTATCTAACTTTGTCTCATTCCAATGATGTAACTTTGTCTTTTTGGCACATGATTTGTGGGATATTTGAATGGGGTCGGTCAATGTGATGTAGTCTGGTTGATCCCATTCTCGGGGTCGTCGTATGGTTAAACCGATGGAATTAGGACATTATGGCGTAAGTATGCACGGTGGCCAATTGCACGGGTCATGGCATTTGCTATGTGGGCCAGCCCGGTGCAGGGTTTTCTTGGTGAGGAGTGCTGTCTGTGTGTGTTCCTCGGAGCTTTCTTGAGTCACCCTGTCCCATTCCCATGCCTTGGTGTCATCTAGTCATACCCATGAGGACATGTACTCATGCTCGCCACTCCTTGTGGTCCGCCACTCGCTATTGCATGGCGAACGCGGCATGTTGGAGGAGTGTGAAGGACGCTTGTGTAACTTCACCATACGCCTTGGCCATGTTGTCCAGCCAATTGCAAAACTTCCATTGCTGTTTGAGCATCCTTTTGCTATCCAAGTGGTTGTCCAAGTCGACAGGCACCTGGCTCCACCAATGCAGCCCGCTAACCCAAGCCACGCCTCCCAATGGGCATAATTGTTTGCTTCATGTGCACCATGTCGCTAGATCCTTCGTTGGTTCTTCTATGACTTGCTTGATTTTCCTTTTTGAAGGTCGTGTGTACATAGGGGCACCAGAGGTGTGATTCCAGAGGGATGCAGAGGTCATTCTTAGTTCTGTTAGTATGGGGTGGAACCACCTGAGCCAGAGGGGTGAGACCTTGGGTGGTGGCGAGGAGGGGATGAGCTCCTTCTTTAGCTACAGCTTTAGAATACGCTGGCCAGAGCCATGTGCTGGTACTTCCCTACTATCTCCCTGGTAAATTTCTTTTCCAAGGGGGGGGGTAGATTCCAACAAGGACTTGGAGACCGGCAACCTAACAGCCAAGGTTCAATCCTCCGTGGATGCCAAGACCAACCATGCCTCGGCATGGCCTGCCCATGGGCCCGACCACTGTGGCCCTTGTGGCAAATGGGTCGCCCAAGCAATCAAATAGGCAGTTTTGGATTGACGCCCCGTGGTACCTGCGGCAATGAATGCATCTCTTGTCTTTCCTATCCCATTTGGGGGGGCACATCCCCACCATTGTAGTTGCCCCAAAACCATGGCAGGTATGCAGTCCTTCTCCGTCGCTGTAAGAATTTCTAGCTTGACCAATGCACCCCTTCTGTGGGTTTTTGTGTGCGAAGACACATTAGCCAAGTTTTTGGTGGCGTAGGCATTTTTTGCCCCTCGTAAACGATGTCTGCCGCCATGAGATCAGTTCAGCCCCTGCATCCCTGCCCCCTGAACATGCACAAATCAGGTTTCTTCCATTGACCGACTGCACTGCACTGTTATGACTGTGATGGTCCTGATTCCCCGCGTCGCTGCGGGACGTAGACGAACGGGTGGGTGGGCGGGCCTGATTGCCTTAATGAAAAAGGAGACCGTCGGAGAGATGGAGAGAGTGATGAGTGAGTGAGGGGGGGGGGGGGGGTGCAGGGGATGCCGTATGTGCTGAACCTACTTTACTTCGAGGGCTGCGTAACTATGGTTCAGCCCCTGCATCCCTGCCCCCTGAACATGCACAAATCAGGTTTCCTCCATGGACCGACTGCACAAAGTGCTCGCGAATGCCAGCCCCGGACTCACGCTGGTCCTGTGCTGGCCTTTGTCACCCCCCCCCCCCCCCTGTGCTAAACTCCAAGGGGCCTGAGGCAGATAATGGAGATGCAGAAATTTGTGTACGCTGCGTTCCCAGAGCGGACGCCTGTCATTGGCGTCCTGGACAGCGTGCCGCCTGCTGGGAAAGGTACGCAGGCGGCTGAGCGGGTATGCGGGGTTCTCCGCAGTATCGACCCGAAACACACCGAGTTTGACGTGGCTCCGAAGCCGGAGCCAGAACAGGCGCCTGAGAATTCTCTGGTGGGCCTGAGAGCAAGCAGTGGCCCTCTGTCCTGCCACCTGGAACCTGCTGGCGTCGCTGTCTGTGCCGACCACCACGGACCTGTGGCCGCGGTAGACGGCGACTTTACATGCATAGTATATGCCGAAAAGTTCTGCCTGCTGTAGCGATGTGACCCATGGGCATCGTATGGAGCGGCGGAGTCGCCTGTCGCCCACTAGCCATACCCTGAACCGCTCTCCATCTGGCGCCGCGTCGGCAAACAGCAGGAGGTCCCTCTTGCCTGGCACCTGCTGCATCCCTCCATTGTGGGCGTCCGGCGGGTAAGACTGCGCTACGGCGCTGAACAGGAGCACCGTGCCGAGGCCCCGCGCCATACTCCGTGTGAACCACCGCGCGCCCGAGTCCAATGCTTGATAGCTCCCCGCCATAAAGCAGGAGAGCCCTGTATTGGGCCTCGAAAGCCAGCACAGTTGCCCAAGCAGCTTCTTGAGCCTGCGGGGCTCGATGGTTCCACGGCCCATGGCTCTTACCCACGCGCGGAGCGCACTGCGCAGCCCGCCTACGGCGTTCTGAAAGTATCCTGCATCTGTGTTTATGTGTTTGCCAATGAAGCTCAGCTCCATTGTGGGCGTTGTCTCGCTTTTCCGGCTAATTACAAAACCCGCCCGCCGCAGGCGCCGGATGATGAGCCGCACTGCGCGCCGCACCTCGGATGGACTGCGAGCGGTGACGAGAATGTCGTCTATATACACCCACGCCCGGGCCCGCACGCCTCGCAGGGCGCAGCAACGATGCCACGGACAAGGGACTGGTAGACGAGGGGGAAGTAGCGCCATCCGAAGGGCAGGCGTGTGTAGCGGTATGACCGCCCGTCGGCGGTTTCCAGAACAAAAACCCTGCGCCAACCCCTCGGGAGCACGACGCTCCAAAATACATTCTGTAGGTCGAGTTTGGCCATCCACGCCCCCCCCCCCCCCCGCATCCAGTCCCTGAGCTATTCCAGGCCCGGGAGGGTGAATTTCTGGGGCCGCCTGGGGTCCGCCCCATTGATGGGAGACACATCTAATATCATCCTACACTTCTGCCTATTCTTGGGGCGTAGGAATGCCCGAGAGGTGGGCCTGAGGTGCGTGCGTTGTAACCCCCCGCGCGTCCACGCGCCGGGCCCGCATCATGAGCGGGAGCTTAGTGCAGTGCGACTTTAGGTTGGCCCCCCTGGCTTTGGCGTGTTTCTTGTAAGCCCTCAGGAGGTCCTGTGGCACCAGCCTCCTCCAGAGCGGCGCATGCAGGTGCACACGGCCCGCCGACCCGAGCCCTTTTGCCGCCGTCTCCGGATCGATCTCGTCGTCGTCCTCCGATGAGTAATATCCGTCCTCCTCGCCGTCCAGCCCGTCGTCCAGCACCCCCTGCAGCGCGGCCCGCAGCTTCGCAGTGGCGTCACCGTGGCCCAGCCTGAGCTGCGCCGCCGCCATGATCAGCTCCTGGACGCCCTTGTGGACCATGTCCCTGCGGCCTCGCTTCACTCCCGGCAGCTCGCTGATTGCACGCGCCAGGCGCTCGTCCTCGATCGTCACCTCCCCCGCGTCCCCGTGATGCTATCGCACCGACTGCCGCTTCTCCGTCCGTCTTGCTTGCGCTCCCGCCGTCCGCCGGCATTCTCCTCCGCGCCCCTGGCGTTGCCCCCCTCTGGCATTTGACAGTCTTGGGCGGTGGCCGCTCTGGCGAGTCCTCGATCTCGACGACGTCTCTCTTTGGCGACTCCGTGCGTGATCGCTTTTGCACCGGGGCAGTACCGCCCTCCGGACTCGGCTCTGCCCGAGCAAGTCGGACATGGGGGATCTCGAGCTCACTCCTGATCTAGCTTGGCCACATCCCCAGCGTCGTCCCAGGCTGCATCCGCGCCGTCGTTGCGCTTGTCCCGTACTCAGGCAGGGGGATGGGTCCCCCTCGCTCGAACTGCCATCGCGGCGGCGCCTTGTAGTATATCTCCGCCACTGTCGCCCACTTCCACCTTCCCCCCACAGCATGATGAACCGCAGCGAGCCCGAGGCCGAGGAGCTGGGCTGCCCCGAACCTCCGGAACGAGTGCCAGCGTGGATACTTGAAGGATCCACCGGGCCGGTCCAGAATGCTGTGCAGTCCCCTGTGCAGCCCGTCGATCCCTTGGAACCACGCAGGGACGTCGGGGTGGTACCCATGGCTTGCCCTGAGTCGCGCCAGGAATGCGGCCCACTTTGCCGTCCACTGTCCCATCTCCTGCCGCTGCTCGCCGCTGCGGGACTTGGTCCCCCGGAACACCAGCGCGCTGCCCTCGGCGCGGGCCGTGATCGCTTCGCTCGCCCCGAGGCAGTGTGCACAGGACATTGCTGCCAGTGCCAGGATTTACCACTCTGCCTTGGTGTGCACGACGCCCGCCATGTACCGCAGCGCTTCCATGCTGGCCCCCCCCTTGACTGCGCCCTTCCCCTGCCGCTCTCTCTCTTTCTCCACCCCCAGGACGAGGTTCCAGTCTCCGGGCCACACTGTGCTTTTGATCCATCCCAGCTTCTCGAGTAGTCGTACCCCTGGAACAGCTTTTTGATGTTGCCCTCCCCCACGTCCTGGGCAGCAATGTCGCCGAGCTCGTCCTCGGGCACGCGCCTCCTGTCGCATCCCGGCTGCATGCGCTCGCGCCTTCGAAGTTTCGCGAGGGCCCCCAGGTACCCGTCCAGCGTGGATTTGCTGAGACCTCGCACGACACTGGCGTCGTACCCGGCGCCCCAGCCGTCCCGCACTGCCTGCCCGAGGCGTTCGACGGCCTCCGCCACGGGCAGCTCGCGCTCCTGCTGTCACTTGGTGCCCTTGCCTTTGACGCAGCCCCACTCGTCCCTGTCTGGCTGCAGTCCTGGCATTTGGACTTTGGCGGGTCCGTGCAGTCTTCCCAGGCCCCTGAGCGCTTGCTTTTGAAGTGCCGGCGGCCGCCCAGCAGGGTGAACTCGGTGTTGGCGGCTGATCCCGTGCCCCTCCAGATTTCTCCTTCTTTGCGCCCCGCGATGTCGTTTCCTGCCCGGCGCGTGGTGCTCTCTGTGTGCTTCTTTCGCGTTCGTGATGATATCCCCGACGAGGATGACGAGGAGCCCGAACTGCTGCTGCTGGTGCCGCTGGAGGTCGACGAGCCGCTGTCGTCAGAGCTGGAGTCTCGTCGGTTACTCTTTCCGCGCCGTTTGCGTTCCTTCCGGCGTTGTCGTTTCTCTCTCTTCCGCTCCATCCTCCGCCGCTCCCGGGCCCTGTCCTTCAGCTTGTCAGCCCCGGTCAAGTCGCAGTCCAGCACGATTTTCCAAACCTTTCGCGCCAAGGTGCTGCGTCCCGCCTCGCCTTCTGCCGCGTGTCCTTTTAGCTCCTGCTGCAGCGCTCGGCATAACTTGATACTCCACCTTGTGGCCCCTGGCCGCCGCCTCATGCTACGGGCCGCGGACGTTCCACTTGACCTTGTCGTCCGCCCTGTCACTGTGCCCATTATTGTCTCCCGGGCTGCACGCCGGCTGCGTGCCCGATGGTTCGGCCGCGCCGCCGCTGTTGTCGTCACCGGCGCCGTGCGCTCCTTGTCGTGCTCGGCGCTTGAGTTCCTGCAGGGACGCACAGAGCTCGAAGGCCGCCTCCGACTGGGGTGTCGAAAGCTCGACGTTGGGGACCTCGATGCCCCACGCGAGTCCCAGGCCGTATAGGAAAGCGTCTCTGTAGGCCAGGAAGTTTTTGCATACCACGCATACTCCCAGTCCACGGTTGAATATGACCGCCAGCTTGGATGTGTTGAGGCGTGCCGTCCGCACCCAGTTGTTGATCCCCACGTCTAGTACGGTGCCGTGCCGCTCCAGCGGGACCTCTGTCGCCCGCCAGTGCTGCTGCATCAGCTCAGCCCATGCCGCGTCCAGCACGGACTCGTCGTGAGCCAGCAGTCGCTCCCAGGCCCAGGCTCCGTCCCCATCGAATTCGTCCATGTGCTTGTGCGGGGGGGCCTGACTGCCTTAATGAAAAAGGAGACTGTCGGAGAGATGGAGAGAGTGATGAGTGAGTGAGGGGGGGGGGGGTGCAGGGGATGCTGTATGTGCTGAACCTACTTTACTTCGAGGGCTGCGTAACTATGGTACATGGCTATTGGCGGAGATCACGCTCAATGTTGGCCGCTCTATCTGAGGCCGTATTGCCCCGGAAGTCACAGAATTCCGCGTATGTGGTGGCTTGCTCCGGTGCCCTGTGTCCCGGAACCCCTCGCATGGACAAGTTCTTCCTTACTATTGTGGTGTATCCTAGGGGGCGTTACTACACAGCGCGCGCACGGCGCGGCTATTGCACGGGGAAATGGGGGGTTTTTGTTACTACTGCTAATATTTTTGTCTTTATATACCATTCTAGAGCACCACAATGTTGCACAATCTGATGTTCACCCCAACCCCCCTCCCCAGGCCACCTCAGGCCCCAAATTGCATCCCCAACGGCACCTTGCAACAGAATGAGAAGCACATGCACAATGAACACATCTGAAGTGAAATTATTCGAAATTTGCAGTTTTTCTCAATGTCTGAACGTAAGAAACAGTACAATATAATCATGGCTCATCATCTGGCAATTCACACGAGTGATCAACCATGCATTTATTGCATAAAACCAGATGGCATTGGTAGCACTATGAAGTCCATATCCCCAACTAAAGGGGCCACAAAAAATTGTGGATTGTTTGAGTCCATATCCCCAACTCAAGGGGCCACAAAAAATTGTGGATTGTTTGAGTCCATATCCCCACCTCAAGGGGCCACAGAAAATTGGTCCCCTTCACCGCCACCCTCTCCCTTAGTCTCCTCGCATGACCGGAGGCTAAGCGGCGCAATCCCCCGCCATCGCGGCGACCGAATACACCGTCTACATCGGCGTCATAGCCACGGTCGGCACGGTCCCGCTCCGCCTCAACTGCCGGTACCCCCTCTTCGGCGGCGCAGCGGAGATCACCTTTGCGGTCGGCATCGCGGTCGGGACATTCACGCTCACGGGGCAGGTCACCGTTATGCTCAACATCCAAGCCGAAGCCCCAGAGAGCGCGCGCACCAAAGACTACGGCGCGCTCTTGGAGTAAAGAGAAGGATCGCAACATCATCGTCCGCCAATTGAAGGATCTCTTCCAGGTATGTGTGGCCCGGTGTTCCCCGCGTCCCATCCCATGTTTGTTTGCTCAACCTTCTGGTGCTATTGAGGAAACCGGACCCACGCACGCGGCCGTCCCTTTCCATTGATGTGGACATGAAGGTCTGAGAGACAGCAGAGTAATGGAGGCCCCCAAACAGGGTACCCGAATGTATCACCATAACACCGAATCGGGTACCCTTTTAGAGTGACATGCACAACAACACACACAAATGCAACACAAATGAGGGCTAGGCATGCAAGGAACTCATATAAATGCACAACAAGGCTCATTGTCATTGGTACTAAACACTGCTATGTAGGTTGGGTAGGTTCTTGTACAAACTTTGTGCACAGCGCGCGCACAGCGCGCAAAACGCCCCCCTATGCCCCGGAAATCCTGGTTGGGGACAATGCGTTCCCACGCGCGTGGAATGGCCTTGGTGACCCCCTGATTGTCCAAGGCAACGGAGTCCCGTTCCTTGGCAAGTTTTGAGGGCACGTTTGCCTGGCGCGCCTAGCATGCAACTCAATGTCCCGGTCATCCATCCCAATGCTTTACCACTAAATATCACTCCCTCCTCCAGCCCAGTAACCCTAAGCACGAATGACACAACAAAGCACAACTACAGGGGAACAACCAACCTTTCATGCATTGTTATTCCACAACCGTGATGCTTGCCTAGGATTGTGTTCGAAGGAAACAATATAGGGTGCATTGTAGCACGGGAAGGTCACCGATGTAAAGAAACATTGCAAAGTTATGGTGCATCACCCCTGCCTTCTCGGGGTCGCCGTGGTGGGGATAAATCAACCTAGAAAGGAATCGTTGTGTGGAAATGAAAAAAAACTGTGTGAAAACGGGTGAAAGTGGGTGAAAATCCAAATATACGAAATTGCCAATACCAAAGAAGCATCGAAATAGCCATTTTCAAACAACAGCGTGTCCCCAACACGGCGACAAAAATGCGGAAAATGGGGGAAACTGTAGGAGTTTGGGAAACTGTAGGAGTTTGCCCAGTGCACCCCCAGCGCGCTAAGGTACTCTCTCTAACACCACCGTGGCTGCTACCGTTTCTGCCTGGTATACTTGCACCTGGTACCCGAAAGCTGCACAGAAACTACCATTGACGATCCTCCCCCTGCACGCCCATTTTGTTTGGAGCCATATGTGTACCCGGTGGAGGTTGTTGGTGCACAAGTGTACCGTAAGAGCACCGCACGGACGCGCATGCTGAGAGGGAGTTCTTGGAGCACCTCCTCCGGATCTTGGTGCTGTGGTGAAGGGGGGGGGGTTCCCGTACGTCATCGCAGACAGACAGAGGGTGGATGTGGTGCCTGAGGCAGTAGTAGGCCTCATCGTCTTCGAAGCTTTCGGAGTCACTGACGTAACCAGTAATTTGGGGTGGCATTTGCTGGACGCTGGCCCCACTCAGCCATGCGCCTCAAGTAATCGCGGAGGTTAGCTTCATGGGTTGGGGTTGGGTATTTAGAGGTCAACCGAGCTGGCCTCTTCCGAGGGCCATGGCTTCCTATGGGACTGCAGGCTTGGAAATCCCCAGTGGGTAGGTACTAGTGACTTTAGGTGAACTTGGGGGGGGGGGGGGTGCAAATGCCAGCCCCAATCCCAGTCCCTGCCCTGCATCCCAGAGGTAGGACCACACCCTTTCGCAGCTTCATATCCATGCGCAGATCGTGAGCACCAACTTTGATCTCCTTCTCAACAGAGTTGTTATCCTCCAATTCAAACCGCGCCACCGAGATTCCCAACCTCTGATCCAGACCCACAACTTCAATATCGATCGTGTCATTCTCAATGTCCCACCCCTGCAATTTCAAAGCTGGCACACCCCGCGCCCAGATGTGCTGCAGCGTAGCGCCTGAGGTCTGGAGAGCAACGAGTGGCGTGCAAAGCTCCATGTAAAGTGAGGCATTCCATGAAGGTGAGTTCCGTACCGTGCCATACAACCGGTGTCCAGTGCTATGTGTTTTGTGCAACCTGTTTTAGTTGATTGAGGTCATTTGCAGGGGAGGACCCCAGGGGAGTGCAGGAGTTACAGCTTTGTGGGAGGAAGGGAATGCTTGCCCCACTGCTCATGATGGCAGCCTGCAGACACATGACAACACAATGTACTATCCACCCTTAGGCAGGACTACGGCGCAGTAGCCTTATGCGTTGTACCATTCATCTGTTCTGCTGGTAACCTGAAAGGTGGTCCATTCGTGGATAAACACATGCTGGGTGAACTCCTACAGTTAGCTCTACTAGTGCAGCAGTTCGTGCCCACAAGAACAGTTGAGGCTGATGGAGCCTCACAGCGCAGGTGGAGTTGACTCTTGGTGTTCATTGCTGTTCCCCATCGCTTCCACCCATTGCTGCTCTTGGTTGTTGATGCAATTAGCAACATCAACAACCAATAGTCCCAATGGGCAGCAACGGGGACAGGGACAACCAATATGCAACTTCAACCGCCACCAGCAACCAACAACACAAACTGACAACAACAACCGACACCATACAACCAGCAACAGCAAGCAACAGCAACAGTCAAACCCACTAACAGGAACTAACAACATCAACCAACATTCACAATCGGCGGCACCCAACAGCAACAGCAACACTGACAACCACCAGCAACAAGTATAGTTCTGTATGTCCTCAGGTGTGAGTGGTGAGGGTGGCTCCAGTGGCCTCCTACCTGAGTTCATCGCTTTCTGCATTCTGCTCTGACTCTCGTGGACTCTACTGGCTCAGTCCCTGGGTTCTGAGTCTGAGTCCCACCACCCACTCAAGTCCCTAAGGAATGTGACCGTGTTATGCAGCCAGATCATTGAATGCCGTACATGTGGCTGGTACCAGACTTTTGCTAAGGTTGGGTCTACTTCACAGGGAGAGAGGTTTGGTGGATCTGAAGCAACAAAAAAAAAGGTGTCTTGGCAAAATTTCATATTTTTTCTGATGGTGGGTGGGTGAGTGGGCCACTCCCCTTTCCATTGTGAAGCAAAGGCCTGGTTAGTTTATGTATGTATAGGACTGCAGATGCATCTGCTGTGGGTGTGGGACATGGGCCTGGGGCCTGAAGAAGAAGACACAACCTGTGCACCCCAGAATCCTGCTGGACTGTGGTTTTCTTTTTTGCGTTCCGGCACCAGCTTTGTCAAACAGGACCCCGCACATGAGACTGGCACATATCGGCTGAGGCCTACTGAAATGCACAGCCCATGTTCTGTGACCATTACGTACATGCGGGAAAGGCCCGGCGCAGAGTGCGCACTCATGAAGTCAAGCATTGAAAGGCAGTGTGTATGTAGCGTTACCATCACAACCATAACCCGAATCCTGGTTGGCCACAGTTTTCAGGGAGGACAGCACGCAGTTCGGGACGCTGGTTGTAGCCCTCTATATCTCAATGTTGGCCCAAAAGGTCATCAACCCCATCGAGAAGAGTGCTGCCCAGGGTAGGGATGAAGGGACAACCTGGAGGGGTCTACATGAGGCAGGAGCCAATGTTGTGGGGTCCATGAGCTACAGACGGCCATTTTGTTAAATGCCATCCAAACCCGTGGCTGACCCAATGCCCCCAAAACACGGGGGCCGCCGCCAGCCAATGTATGACCCCGAGGGGTGTGCGACAGTTTTGGGGGCTGTAGGGGGGGGGGACCCCTACCCCCCCCCCTTGGTTGACCCAAACCTTGGGGGTCGGTGGGTCGGGCGGTCAGCTGCCGGGCTCCCCGGGGGGGGGGGGGTCGGTGGGTACCCCAACATACATACCTCAAAATGATCCCCATGAGACGCTGATCAGTTTGAATATGCATATGTGGGGTAAAAAAGTTTTCAAAAAAAAATTGCCCATCAACTCAGGCTCCCGTCAGCCAAGGTCCGACCCGGAGGCCGGGTCGGGGTCAATATCCTTTTTTGTGCTTTTCAGCCATTTTTGAATTCTCCACAAAATTCTGAGTATTTTGAGTACAGACACATGGGGTCGAACAAAAATATTTCCCCCTGCCGTATGCCTAAAACAAAATCTCCGGCACCTCCGGCGCCCACAAAACCCATTGTTCTGTACAACCATTTTGTGGTCTGTAGAGGGGGGGGGTACCCCCCCCCCCCTTTGGGGTCGGGTCCTGACCAGGATCGGCCCCCGTGCCCCAAAACGAACCCAAGGGGGCTCTGTTTTTCCAAAATGCCTGAAAGTGGGCCTCACCCACCAATCCACGCACCCCTTGACCCACCCAAGCATGGCTTGCCCCTCACCTGCATGACAACTGTGTTCTTGGAGGATTCCACTTCCTGTTCACTTTGAGTCATCCGGATTTTCAGCTGGGCAACTTTACCTTCAGGGATATTGGTGATGCTAACGGGCAGAATTTGCAACTGGTAGGGGCCATTGTTTCCTTCGGACCCTGCATCCGGCCAGGGCTGCCAGCTCATTGTGAACTACAGAACAGTGCGCATGCAGAGATGAGGCCCACCGTTTTTTCAAGGAAGCCACTTCCCAACCAGGTACCATGTTGTGACTGGTTAAAAAATGCGCATCTGGTATTCTGTGCAAAGTTCTCAACCCCATGTTGGCCACCAGTGATACTATCAGCCATGGACCTACTGCTTAAATTCATGCAAACTGCCTTGCAAACTGGGAAGAGACAGAAAAAACGAGCATGCCATTTTTCCACCAGTTATTGCGCCATACAACACCACACTACAACATAACACAACACAACACAACACAGCGCAACACAACATGACAGAACACACCACAGCACAACACAACACAACACAACACAAAGCACAGCACAACAACACAATAGCACAAAGCACAATGCAACCCAACACACTACGATGCAACGCAACACACACACACACACACACACACATATTTTTCCGGGGCTGACTCAAATTGTTCAGTCTCGTCAAGAAATGCTCTTGGAAACTGGAAACTGGGTATCCCAAACAAACGATACAGTGGATCATGAGTAAGTCAGCACACGCAGCATATGTGCTGATGTAAGACACTCTCCAGTGCAGTAGGTGACCGCCACACCGGAGTCATGGAGTTCATCTCCTCACCCAATCTATCCACTACACATTTGTCGGTTGTCTTTGATGTCTTTGACATACTAGTATCAATCATAAATTGTTGGCGTGAGCAGGAGCAGGCTGCTGTCATGTCCGGTATGATCTCTCCTTATGCTCCTGCCCCTGTTGTACTGTCTCTGCATCTGGCTTCATCGAGGCTGGGAGTGACCTTCCTTACACCCCTGAGTGGGTCTCACCGCTCTGTCTACATGGATGCCTCACTTTCCCAGCTCACATCTGGCATCGCGACAACACACATCCACACACAGGCAGCACAGCTGGATTCCGCCAAATTGTGCCCTGAACAAACCTTGTTGATGAATTGTGCTTCCTCTCACACTGTCCCACTCATGGTGGATGGTGTCCCTGTGTACCTCTTTAAAATACAGACTTCGTCCTTTGAAATGTAGGCCCGTATTTAAAATGGGGAGGTAAAAGGTAGAGGCCTACAATTCAAAGTGAGAATTGTAAACACCCCTTATAATAGAGACCCATACTTTCGATTATAGGGGGGTTACCTTCACTGCGGATGCACCGCGCGTCACGGGGGCGGCCGCCAGCCAATGTGTGACCCCGAGGGGTGTTCGACAGTTTGGGGGGCTGTAGGGGGGGGGGGACCCCCACCCCCCTCCGAAGGGGGGGGGGGGACCCTCCCCCCCCCCTTGGTTGACCCAAACCCAGCACCTTTTCCGGCAGGCCCCGTCCAAGCGCGCAAACACACAAAGCTAACAAGATGCACTGTGAATGGTCATTGTTTTGCTGCACTGCAGCACTTTCAGAGTAGTATTGAATGTTGCCTTGAGTTCGCCCAAAGGCCTTTCCTTCCCCTTGTCACAAACCACAGACATATATGTCACTACTGCTGGAGGATGCACTCGTACCGGAGGAGGCATTGGTGGACGAGCTGCTGCTACTACTACTGCTACTGCTACTACTACCTTGGTTTGGCCCAGAGAGAAGAGCAGGGAGAACAGTGGGCAGAGCCGGCGGCGCAGCAGGCTTCGCCTTCGGTGGCAATGGGGCCCGGAAATTGTCCGTAACCGTAACACCATTCCGCACTCACAATCATATTGCGTGTGGTAGGGCATTGTCTAAGATGTCTGAAGCACCATGAAGGAAAAACGGACACGAAAGAAGCAAAGGGGACAAAATGCACAGGCAAGGTGGCTACATAACCTTTTTTGTGCTTTTCAGCCATTTTTGAATTCTCCACAAAATTCTGAGTATTTTGAGTATAGACACATAGGGTGGAACAAGAAAAATTCCCCCCGCCGTATGCCTAAAACAAAATCTCCGGCGCCTCCGGCGCCGACAAAGCACCTTGTTCCGTGCGACAATTTTGGGGTCCGTAGAGGGGGGGGGGGGACGGGTCCTGACCAGGAGCGGCCCCCGTGCCGCGCGTGCACCATGTAATGTGATGGAACAAAGTATGGGGAGCTCGTCAATCCTTGGAAACCCCCAAAAAAGGTGTATCCCGGAGGTTTCCAGGCTGCTTGTTGTTACTTTCCACCGGTTTGTGGATGCTGGGTGAAATGCTTGGAGGCTCTTGGATGCTTGCTCTTTATTCTTGACAACTTTTTGATATTTGCTACTTGGTTGTTGTTAATTCTTGGTGGCTTTTGGATGGTGATTGCTACTTCAGGGTGGCTCCTTCATGGCTGTCGTTAATTCTTGATGCCGTCTGGATTGTTGCTATTAATTCCTAGTGGCTTTAGGATGGTTGCTTGCTAGCTCGTGGTGGCTTGTGGATGGTTGTTGTTAAACCGTGGTGGCTTCCCAATGGTTGCCGGTAATTCTTGGTGGCTCCTAGATGGTTGCTATTCTTCTAGATGGGCTACTATTTCCTACTTGCTTTTGGATGCTTGTCAATTCTTGGAGGCTTCGTGATGGAGCTCAACCAGTCACGGAGGCCATGAAGCAACGGACACAAGGCTGGCATAGACCCCCGTGTCACAGGCATATGGTCATTGCCACAACTCTCTCTCATCATATGGTCACATGGTCATATGGCATGGTCATTGCCACACAGGCGGTGGGGCCATGAAGCAACGAATACTCAGCTACCGAACGCCCCTGCGTCATAGGCGACCGGTCATAGCTCGTGATTGTTCTGCTGCATTGCAGAGGTGGTGGTGGGGGGGGGGGGGGCAAGCAGGTCACAAAGCGCTCCACACATGCACGTCCTGGTATGCATATGCAGCAATGTCCGGCGGTTCCATCGAGATGAGCACCATGACACACTCGGTTGCTACCATACAAAGCCTGCACCAGTTCTTGGCCCGTTTGTACAGTACAGTTGGGCGCCCAATGGCCGCCATCCCTATCCAAGCCACCTTGCTTATGTTGGCACTCCTTGGCCAAGCAGATAGGCTTGGGATAAAAACCAATGGGGAAGAGCAAGAGACAAGACAGTTTTATTTGATTGGTGGTGGGAGGGAGAGTAGGGAACATTGACTAATCAGAATCCATCACCGGTGTGTGACAGCCACAAGAGATTGATAAGCGGGGACTTCCTGAGCTAAGCTGTGAGCTGACATTAGTGCTGTGTGTGTTTGGCCGTCAGCGGTAGCGCGGTCACGCCGGGGTGTCGAGTGCAGGTGGGTGGGTGGGGGGGGGGGGGGGGGGGCTAGCTGCTATGTCGCGTTATGGGGCTAGCTGCTGTGTCACATTATGGGGCTAGCTGTTGTGTCGTGTCACATGCCTAGCTGTTGTGTCGTGTCACGTGCCTAATGGTTCATGTAAAAGGATGGGTGGCATGTGTGTCAATTGTGTAACCTGTGCCTGCTGGTTATACGCTTGCGGCCTTCAACAACCCGTGCCGCAATGACACAAAGGGGCCATGAAGCAACGGATACAGAGCTTGCGTATTACCCCGTGTCACAGGCATGTGGTCATCACCACAGTTCTCTCTACACATTGTTTTGCCTTGCTGCACCACAGCACAATCCAGACCAATGCCATGAGTTCACCACACGAGGTGACACGGAGGGGCCATGAAGCAGTGGATACAAAGCTTGCATAGACCCCCATGTCACAGGCATATGGTCATCGCCACAATTCTCTTTGTGCATTGTTTTGCCTTGCTGCACCGCAGCGCAAACCACACCAGTGCCGAATGTTGCCTTGAGTTCACCACATGAGGTGGCTATCAAATGTTTCATGGGTTGTCTGTTGGCATAGAGTTGGATACTTGGCTAACCGGGTAGCCCCGCTCACAAGTGCCAGCTTTGTAGCGATAGTTCTCACGACCAATCATCAAAATTGTCCAAACAAGTAGAGGCAAACAAACATGCAGAATTCAGCAAAGCACACTTGCTGGTTTTTCGATCGCGCCCAAGCAAAGCGCGTGGCAAGGAATCCGGGGCAGATAGGGACAACTAGCACACACACCCTCCCCCAACAATCTCATCGCTTCCAACGCTTGCCTCTTTGAGGACCTTGATCACGAGCAGGCCAAAAAGAAATCTTTCATGCTCGTCTTATGTACCTGACCCATGACTCGCAGTGTCACAGCCCTCCCAATCACCACCAACGGAACAACCCAGACAAGTATTGACCGAGATCCCTCCACTGCTGACGTCACTTGTGCGGCTCGTGGTGCATGTGCCCGTAGATTATAGCCTTCCTGCCCCGTGGCGTGTTTGAGTTCCACAACCAAAAGCCGAGCCAACAGCTCTTTTTTTTTGTCAGGTTCAGCAATTCCACTTGAGTACTATATGAGCGCTTAGGCAACAACCTAAGGTCAAGACATAGGGCATATAGTACAAACGAGGGTTCCACATGCATCATGTGTCCCAGCCTCACCTGAGGAACATGCTCTGTTCACTACCAGCGTGATCTACCAGCCCGTAGAGGTCCCGTGCCTCTCCGGGTGTCTCGCCTCAATCACCAATCACGACACCACCTGTCTTGCCATGCACCCCGGACCCCATTACCCCAACTTCTGTCGCTTCACTTTCCCGAGTGGTTCTGTTGTACCACCCCACCCTTGTCCTTCCCCACCCCATGGAAGACGGCCCCCCACCACCCCCTGGGGGACGGTCACCAAGTGACGGTCCCCCGGCCCCCCCTTGGGGAACCACACTACCACCGTACACGCACATTTGCGGGCACAGAAATTGCAGCATAAAACAAAAGAATTCAGTATAAGATACGTTCAAAGGGCTGCCAATGTACGGAGACCTACTCCTTGACCAGGTCGGTGTAAATTTCCTTGGTCCTGCTCCACTTCACCTTGAACTCTTGCACATGCTCACCACTTTTCACTGGAATGCGTTGGACGGCACTCTTGGGTGGTGGTTTTGCCACAACAACACAGTGAGCTGCAACGAAAAATTTTGGGATGAGCAAGTGACGGTCCCCCACCCCCCCACTGGGGAAGGACAAGGGGTGGGGAAGGACAAGGGGGGGGGGGGTATCTTCCTCTTGCGACCGTCCCCTGCGGCTGGCATTGATTGCTTCCCTGTACATGGTGGCCACGCCCCACTCATGCGCACCCAACCCGGCCCATCAGTGTAGTGTTGGACCTCCTCCTTCACCCTACGGTACGTGGCCTCCTTCTGGAACGACGTCTGCCATATACCATTGGCTTGCTCCTCCCATTCCTCCCACGCCGGCTGCGGTGCCGGCGCCCTCTGGGTGTTAATGTACATGGGCAGAGACTGCCCCTTCCTATACCATATGCGGAACACATGCCGCACGGTGCCTTTCGTCTCTTGGTGGTATTGGCCGTGCTTCTTTGTCTGGTAGTACCCCATCCACTCTAGGGCGAATTACATCCACCTATCCATTTTCCGCAGTGCAATTCCCGTTGTGTACCGCAATCCCAGTATACTACGCGGGTCAGCTTCCATCCTTTCTAGTGTAGTTTTTCTGACCCCATAAATACCCACTGGCATAGGGGTCCCAGGCCCACAACATATTGTCCATGGCGACTGCAATGCTCGCCATATCCGGATTCAGATACGCCCTCTAAAAGAAAAAATTGTGTAAAAATGTGTGGCTAAATGCTTTTAGCACACCACTCTACATGCGCCCAGGTTTCGGCCATGATCTACCATCTGTGGAACCCAGGGAAAAGCCTTGTTGGAGCCCAAGGCAAGGCTGCCAAAAGTGGAGGCACACACAGGTGGAGCCTAACGGGCAAAGCAGACAAATGAGTGAATACCCTGGTGACGTGATACTCCCAGAGACGGGGGGGGGGGGGTCAATGAAGACCTGCCCAATGATGAGAACGGATGGATGGGAACAATACTTTCCTGCATCTCCATAACCTGCAGCAAACAACATGCACTCACTCAAATCCAGCAAATCTCATTACAGTTTGTTACAAGCTCTTCTTAGTGTTGCGTGGTTCACGGCAGCAATGCTCCGACTTGCAGATTATTGGTTTGGGTTCAAACGGCTGTAAATGCATCTGAAACATATTCAAACTGCTGATTGGCAGCTTGCCCATGCTCACCTGCTCACAACCGGGTTTGCAAAGCATGGGCCAATCCTGATGGCTATAGTGCAGCGAATACCTCTTCGTTGGGATGCTGAGTATTTAATCCCGTCAAATTGTATTGTTCTATGTACATCTGAATCAAGTCCAATCCCCACTCTCAAGCAGCTTGGGTCTGCATGGGGCAACTCCTCCCATCCAATTATGACGAAACGCATGCAGTGCACTCCTTTTTTTGATGAAATTGTTGACCCACTATGATTGTGCCACCAGTGGCTAGAAACTTGCGTCCTCACATGGGGCTCCAAAATACATTTGGCCACTTGGTGAGCAGAGAGCGCCGAAAAAAAAAACGCCCAGAGCCATGCAAGCTGCTGCTCTTTTTTTCCCTCCAGGCCTATGTACAAACCATGGGGGCGTTCCAGCAAGGCACTTGGGACGTGGTCCCCAGATTCTACATCAATCGGGTTGCCCCCAATCAATACCGATCCATTGCCACAGGAGACCTGTAACCAAGAGGCTGCAGACAGCTCTGGAAGCTGATGCATGCGATTGTAGCAGGAGCTGACAAGCTGAAGCGAAATTCAAGAAGAGTCGGCAGTTACAAGCTGCTTCAATGTATGCTTTCCTCTGTCCACCCCTGAGCGTGCACGAATCACATGCAGGCATCACTTTGGATGCCCGCACCTCAGGAAGGGCTGCATAGCAAAGGGCCGAGCTCATGGGCTTGGTTGCAACAGGTATCACCAGTCCTCAGGCACTGCGTGTGAGAGGAGGCTCTGCAGCTTCGAGATCAGGTGACTTCTGAAGTGGTGGGTGATGTGGCCCATCCTGCGCCATGATTTCATTGCTGTCTGAAATTTGCCCCGTAGCCACGACTGGTGCGGCCTGGTGACTGGCCAGGTCCAGCCCATCCTGCAATGTATGACTTCCTGCCTGGATGCACCTGTGTGAACACCCCGCGAACGCCAGGCCAGGCTGTCGCCAAAACCTCAGCCATTTGTTTTTTGGGGGGGAGGGCTGACTCGAAAGTTTCATGAGTACTCAAGATAGTTCTTGGAAAGTGGATGACTCAAGTATATGATACACTGGATCCCTGTTAGACAGGGCACAAGGCGCAGACCCATAGCTCATATACAAGGAGAGAGGAGGCGCTCTCTAGGGGGAGTGTTTGCCCGGCGCGCGCCCGGTGCATGCCCGGCGCACTACATTTGTAAAAAGTATCTTATCTCTAGCCCCAAGTTTATCTTCACCTTGGGAAGTCCCCCAAGTAGACCGCACTAGACCGCAAACCTTCTCTGCAAGGCACCTTGTATAAGCCGAGATATGAGAATTCAGCACCACAAAATGTCACTCTCACCACTTCCAACCACCACCCTTGCCATTGTGTGTCCGGATCGTCAGCGCACCAGGTATTGCTGTCAGGCTGTGCGGCGGTGATGTCTGATAAGGTTTCTAAAGCAAACGTTCGGAATTGACCACTTTGTCGAGAGCACGTACCATCGGGTGCGCAAGTCCATGGGCCACTGGTGTCCCTCTTGCCAACACAGCAAACCCGCAAAAAACAAATGGCTGAGTTCCATTAAGGCGTGGCAGTTGCCTGCCACACTAGGGGGCAGCGTTAGCGCGCCTGGCGCGCACCGGGTATCTTTTTTTGACCATTCCCAACCCGTGCCTGTTTTTGCCCCCACCTCACCAAACAATTTGGAGTACCTTGTTGCTGTGCCTAAGAATCTGGCCCATCCTTTGCACCCAGTTCATGACGAAGGGGGGCTGAAGACGACCTAATTTCGTATAGCACACCCACAGGGCACACCCCCTGACGCACGAATCCAAAGCGGCTGGGCGTGACATCCAGGGGCAATGAACGCAAGTAGAACTATGCACAATACCAGGCAGCCAACGAATGGTGCCCGAGCCTGGGCAGGTGGCATACTGGAGATGGGAGGTGCTGTTTCCGGGCGCTGTTCCCAAACGTCGTTTTTCAAGCTGAAGAAAACATAGAACACTTGGAAAATTAAGGTTCATGAGCGTGAACACCGGGACCTTTTTGTGTCGGTTTTGAATAGAGGCGAGGGGCAAGGGGAGTTTCCATGGACGCCGCCTCTAGGCCCGGAACTGGGTGTTCTCTTACTCACCCGAGGAACGCAGGTCCACCAACTGGGGCACAGAGATGCCTCCCTGAATCACTGCTCAATCGTCCACGTCAGGACGTCTCCAATGCTCAGCAACAATGTCTCCGCGCCCACCTTGTCTTTCGGCGTTTGCAGGAGCTTACTGTTGCTGACGGTGCGCTGGTTTGGAACAGGGAGGGTGGGTTGCAGGGGCCGCAGGGATAAGGGGCCGTTCCCTGCCTTCTGTTGCGTAGACCCCGTGTACCCCACAGCGCAGCCCAGAAAGGATGGGACACCGGAACTCCTCATTCACTGTCGTGACCGGGGGTCGGCGATAGGACATTACTGGACGGGCACACCGAGTCCACGGTAGCTAACCGACACAGCCCGCACTGTCAGCCGGTGCGGACGCCCCTCACTCCCTCGCACCGCAGCCAAGGAAAGGCCTACTCGAAGGCTGACGTGAGGGCGTGCAGGATCCCGGCGGTCAGCAGCACCCGTCGCACCGGGAAACGGACAGTGGAATGCCTTTCCTGCGTGGGTTGGAGCCCCTCAGTCCCGGAGATCCACATCTTTGACGGATTCAACACGACCCCAATGCCCATTTGAATGCCGGAGCCCGTCATTTCTTGTCCCCCTCGTGACAGCTGCCAAAGGGTCCCGGGCGGCCTGTCCTTTGGCCTCTCGGAGCGTTACCTGCTTTGATTCACCCACGGGCGCAGGCAAAGGCAGACGCAGAGGCACAATCCCAGTGGACATAATCGAACAATGCATCCGCCGAGTCTTGTCCATCCCCTGCACCCACGCCCCCATGAGAATTGAGTATGGCTCGGACTTCAAAATGGGCTGTCATATAGCGGCAATGGTTTAAAGACGACAACGGAGAAGAGATGGACTGTAGCACTGGAGAGAGGGAGAGAGAGAGAGAGCGCGTGCGCACGCGCAGCCAAGCACTTGGCCGTTGCCTTCAGCCACTGATGTCTCCAGGGCGACAAGCCCTGCAGGTGCTGGGTGGCTGTGGAAGCCAAGGCACACGGCAAGCACACCGATCAATTGCACAGGCACCTCCGAAGTGATGCCTGGTCCAATGGCTGTTGGCCTGATTTTCCTGCACCACAGAAGCTGGGTGAGACCGGCGCGGCCTAATGTATTTCAGACATGGACTCGGCCTCGTTCCATCGGGTTGCTCTATTGGGGTGACCCAGCTGTGGGGTCGGGCACTACAGATGCTGCAGCCTTGCTGATCTGCACTGGGGAGGGTGCCCTTCTGTGCACAATCAAACGCATGAAAGCAGACTGACACACACATTGGGAACCGCGGAAACAAGAGTGCAAGCACAAGAAAAGCGGTTGGAGAAAACTCCTCAGGAGCTGCAGGGCAACCCTAGACCCACCCACCCACACCCACGCACCACATGGAAGAACGAAGCAAAAAAAGCGGTTAAGAAACATGCGTAAACCGTGTCCGGAAGGGTTTCAGAGCCTTCTGCATGTCAGACCTGCGGGAAGCACACAAACACACGCAAACACGCGCGCACGCACGCTCGCGCATACACAGACACACAATACACACCTGCTGCTGGGGGCAGGAGAGAACTCTCATTCGTCATGCAATCTAATGAGCACAGGGAAGCCTTTAGTGAGGGTGCTTGGGGGCCACACCAGCGAGGTGTGCTGCACACTGGACGATGGAAAGCAGAAGGCGAAGGCAAAACTTTTGGGCGGGTCAGGAATCCCAATAATGTGGCCTCCCAGGGGAACCCTTGCACTGCACACGCACGTCGCACGGCACGGCGTGCTACTTTTAGACTAGGTTCTCCCTGAGGAGCCCCCAGGCACACCCCTTCCAAACACCCCTAAATTTAGGTCACCCAAACCAGCGTGGCTGAAGACTAATGCAAGCTACCTTCCCTTCACATAAGACATCATGCAAAATGCGGAAAGTCTGGGGTGTGCCCCTACACGCAGAGCCCAGTGCTTGCCACAACCCACCATAGGTCAAGTACATGAAAGCAGAAGGGAGTGAGTCTCTAGTGCGAGACTCTCAAATAGCGCCAATCCTTAGGCTTTCTCTGCAAGCAACTCAGCTAGCCTCAACCGTTCACCTAGCTTGTTCTGGGACAAGTATTCAACCACAACACAGTTCAAACGCCCATCGGGCGAAAGAAATGCTGAGCCGGCGTCCCAGGTGGCCTCATCCACGCCATACCCTTCCTAAAGAGTAAGGAAGCGCCAACCCTGACAGTAGCAATGGCGGACTTCACCAAGTAGAAGCCTTCCTTCGCCATTTCTTTGGCGTTCCTGTCAGGGAGAGTTTCTTCCATTTTGCAGGGAGGAGAATCACCCGGCCAGGGGGGGACGTAATGCACCCGGAGAAAAATGGGAAAACGGGAAAAATGGGGGGAAATGGGGAAAATGGGGGAAAATGGGGGGAACAGGTTGAAACAGGGGGCCAGAAACAAGGAGGAGCGCATGCAGCAACACCATGTTACGTTTACAACCTTCGATCTACAAGTTGGTGCAAAATAAATTGATGCGGACTGCCATTGTAATGCAGCATCACTGCTGCACGGTGAGTCTCACACTTCATCCGGCGCTGCCGCTCATCCCTGACCCACTTCAAGGACGAGAAGCAACGCTCCACGTCGCATGAAGTGGCAGGCACTGCCAATGCACGGTGTGCCACGGCATACAATAGGGGGAGGGTCTCTGACATACCCTCCCACTAGTCCAGAATACGGAAATTTGTGTGGACGCAATTGCGGGGAGCTTCCAGTACACGTCCCATTCGGCCCGCAAGGCATCACTACAGTCCCCTATGCGGAAGATGCAGTCATATGTCTCAACCTGACTGCCCATCTCCAGGACAGCACGCTGCCTAGGATCCAAGACTCTAGCACTCTTTGCAAAGGGCAGAAGTTGCAGGTATTTGCTCACCTTATTTGCAGCTGCATCGAGTGCAACATTAAAACCTTGCCGGTACGGGGCGTGTTGTTTCTCACTCAGAGCTTCAAGCACCTGGTCCACCAAATTCCCATGTGTTGTGCGATCCTCTAGTGCATCACGTAATTTCATTCATTCAAATCTCCTCCATTTTGCAGCAAAATATGAAGAAATTCTCCCATTTTCCCCATTTTCCCCCATTTCCCCCCATTTCCCCCCATTTCCCCCCATTTTCCCTCTACTACATTACTTTTCAGTGATGACCCCCCCCCCCGTGACCAGCCAAAAAGTGCATTTTTAGAGCTTTCACGTGCAGGTTTCCCCCATTTTTCCACGAAGAACAAAGAAATTTGCCCATTCACCCCCATTCCCCCCCACTTTTCCTATGTTGCCCATTTTTCGAGATAGTGCACCGGTAATGCACCGGAAACGGGTGATTCTTGCCCTTGACTTTGTTAGGGTTGGCAGCACCCTGTGAGTCCAGGGCCGTTACCTCCTCATCATTCAGCTCCCATTCTTCCCCCCATCACCCCAACTCAAGGGGCTGCACCGAAGTGTGGGAGTCCATCACACCAACTCAAGGTGCCACACCAAAGTCTGGGAGTCCATGGTGGAGATGAGCAAACAAGTGTGAAAAGGGGTGGAAATGGGTGAAAGTGGGTGAAAATCCAAAAATGCCATACCCCCAATGTGCAAGAAGCATCAAAACCTACGCTAGGGGCAACAATGATGCCCGTAGTATCACAAAGTATGGGTCTCCGGTACGGCTAGACGCCCAAATAGTTGCACTGCGCCCCCACTGCCCGCGCACTGCGCTTAAGGCGCCCCCTCAGTAACTCCTTTACTTGCACAAGGCGGAGGAGCCACACTGAAGTGTGGTGCACTTCAACAACAGTGCACAGCAAACAGCACAAAAAAAAAACCCTTCACAGCCTGGACCCAAGGTTGTCATGATACACGTCTTCATGCAATAGCAATCGGGTAGGGGGGGTACATGGTGGGGGTTGAGGTGGGAAGGCGACTGGCTGGCACATATGCCTGGGCACTGGAGGGCGAGACAACAGAGGGTGTCAGAGGTTTTGGGTTTATGGTGGCGTAGGATTGAGAACGGTAGCCTCTGATGCCAGGGGCGCCAGCCGGAAGAGCTGTCTGGGCGAGGGTAGCATTGGAGCTGGCATCAGAGTAGCGAGGTGCCGAGGCAGACAGGGGTAGTGGGTTGAAATTTGTGGTGGGATACACTGTGGGATATGTAACTGGCATTGGGGCTTGGGGTTTCGGGACTTGGTTTGGGGCGAGGTATGTTGGGGGCTGGGCCATGGCTGCAAACGAGAAGGGCTGGGACGGGGCAGGGAAGGGTTTGGGAGAAACGTCGGTGGGGGCATGCATCGGGACTTCTGGTTTGGCACTCTGCTGGTTGTGGCCCCAGCCCGGGAGGAAAGAGTAGTTGTCGGTGGGCAAGGAGAACGGCTCCGAGGCATGAGGCGACCCAGCACCGTAGGCACGAGGTGACCCAGTGACGTCTGCAGCACTGTCAAGCAAATAGCCTGAGTAATGCACTGGCTCGGATAGATAACTTGAAGGATCTACTGAAGGAGCCCCATCGGGCAAATAGGCTGATGGACTGACAGATGCAGCATCGGGCAGGTAGTCTGAGGGACTGACGGATGCATCATCAGGCAAGTAGGCTGATGGATTGATGGATGCATCATCGGGCAAGTAGGCTGATGGATTGACGGATGCATCATCAGGCAAGTAGGCTGATGGACTGACGGATGCATCATTGGGCAGATAGGCTGAGGGATGCACTGCAGCGTCCACCTCATTCATGGAGGGCGGACTGGTTTCAGGCAGCGCCTGGCTAGGGGTATGGGAAGGCACTGGATCGGTTGACGGCTTGGGACCCGGGGACTTGTCTCCCCCCAGCCCCTCGATGAACGCTTCAAAGGTCTTGGCAACGAACATGACATCAAAATCCGCCCCACCGTCCACTGACAGCACTCGCGGTTCCCCTTGTGGCCCACATGACCGGTAATCTAGACAAAACAGGTAGCTCCCTGCCCCTGGGGGGCAATCTGCAAAGTACACCCCCATTGGAGGGTAGCCCTCAGTGTTGATCCGATAGCGACTTCCATGCTCGCCTGCAAGAGAACACGCCGGCTGCCTGCTGATGCCGAAAAGGCACTTGACAGCCCGTCTCTTGTTGTAGCACGAGCTCCGCGGGATCCCACCGTTCTGCATGTGCATCAGCTGAACGTATGCGGCAGGCAGTTTGTAGCCCAACTCCTCTTCGATGGACGCCACCAGACTGTCAGTGAGCGGCTCCCCAACAAGGCGCTGCTTGCGAGACTCTTCGGTGTCCCAAAACACCTGCGCGTCAGAGGATGGCTCTTCAACCACACGGGGCGCGGGGGAACTTGGCTCCAGTGTAGCGGCGGGCGCGGGCCTCACATTGCCTGTGGAAGGTTTGGATTCAACGATTTGAAGCACCAACATGCAACGGGATCCTGCGTGCGTATGCTGTGGCTGGTTTCTCATACCCAGGGCTGTCTGTAGGGGGGAAAAGGGGGGCAAATCCCTACACTGGTACCCCCCTTCCCCCTTGCAAACTCCCGGGTTAGCGCGCGACGGTCTCCCGGGTGGGGGGGGAGAAGGTCGCCAAGTGACGGTCTCCCGGGGGGGGGGGGGGATGCAAGGGTACTTCAAGGCAAACTGTGATACCCTCCACTGATGCAAGCAAAGAAAACACGTGTGAAGCG
This sequence comes from Eutreptiella sp. 'Long Island Sound 2002', assembly GCA_964036045.1. NCBI lineage: Eukaryota > Euglenozoa > Euglenophyceae > Eutreptiales > Eutreptiaceae > Eutreptiella > Eutreptiella sp. 'Long Island Sound 2002'. Next base: position 751,456 of record OZ038395.1, read on the forward strand.
ACTTTCGCGTTGATACCAATGTGGTTCATCCAACACAAATGTTATTGAGGATCCAAAGGAACGGTAAAGAACTTCTGGGTACGTGTGTGGGCTGTGCCGGTGTTTGGGGTTGCGGAGACATGGGGGTAACATCCGGTGATTCTGGAGACTTGGGTGATTCAACCGCCACAGCCTCTAGCCTTGAGAGTTGAGCACTCTCATGATCCACCGGAGTGACCCCACCAGGGTGTATGTACCGAATGTGGCAAAACTGCGGCCCATTTGGTGAAGGCCCCACAACAGTGGCCAACACATGTGCACCAAGTGTGCGTGAGTGGTACCGTGCATGGTCACCGGGAGAAAACATCTTGGTTCTGAAGTAGCAACACAACACACCCATACAACGCCTTTGGAGAGAGGATATCACAGAACACACACAGGTGCTTGATTTGAAGTAATGGGAAAGCAATGCAAGGCCATGCATAAAGCAGATGGGTAACACAAACCAGCACAATACATGTTAACTAGAAAAACATGGAAGTGACGGTCTCCCGGGTGGGGGGGGGTGATTGCAAGGGGGGGGGGTTTGCAAGGGGGGGGGGGGGAACACGTGCGCAGGTCGGTCCATATCATCCTACCAACTGACCATGCACATTTGTGGGGAGAGGGAATATGTGCAGCAGCAGGTGTCCTTACTCAAAATCTGACACAGCAGACAGGGGCAGCTGCATACCGTAGTCAGTCCGTCACACTGACAAAGTGGGAGTTATTGCACCGCGTCCGCACGGTGGCATTTGTTAGTACTCAAACACCGGTGAACCATCGCAAGATGTACCCACCCAAACAGCCCATAGAACCTCAGAAAACCTGAGTTGCAAGTACGCCACCTGTCTTCCGAGGGTCCCCAGATGCACCCAAAGTTTGCACTGCACCCGCACCATGGCAAGAGCGCCCTCAAACCAGAAGGCTTACAGTTACCCACCAACCGCCGTTGGTTACCCACCAACCGCCGTTGGTTACCCACCAACCGCCGTTGGTTACCCAGCACCCGCCGCTGTCAGCTACCCGCCAACGGTTTCCGTCCCTAAGGGGGAAAGAAAAGAAATCTGGATTCTTACGGACAGCCCTCAGCTCATACCGCCGAAACCCCCAAAACAGGCCGGGCATCAGTCAGCAGTGTATGGCAACAGAAATAGGCCTTCCGAAACGTTGAGGGCTCACACCATCAGCAATAGGGCACAGCGCGGGCACATTGCGCGCACAAAGCATGTTTCCCACTGAAAATGCCAGATTACTGTCTATCTGCTGTTTTTGCCCTGTGGATGTTGCTTCCCCGGTGGTGGGTGTAAGTCATTGTCTGAGTTTTCGGACTGAGTTACCCCCCCCCCCCCCCCCATTTTCGTCCCAATGAGAGCAGTGCAAAGGTCTTTTCTGACAAATATCTTAACAGCACCTGCCGTACTCTCCGGCTTCGGCACCCCCACCTGCTTCAGCTTTCTAAAGGATTGGTTGGGGACAAATCACTGGACATGCGCAGAATCACTGGGAATTTGAGCTGTGCAAACCCCCTGGCAAGTGACGGTCTCCCACCTCCTCTGGGGACCGCACGACCACCATATTTCAGGCACAGAAATTGCACTGCAAAACGAAAGAATACAGTGGCAGGACCGTCTTGCCTTCACGGTCATAAGAGATGCGGCGATATGCATCACCGTGCTCTGAATATCCAATGACCTGCGCAAAAATGGTCGCGTGTGGAGCGGATGAACGTTACTTTTGCCCCAGGGGTAAACATGGCTGTGCTGTTCAGTTCCATTTCAGCGAAAGTAAGCAAAATGTCCTGCCAAGAGTACAAGGGATACAAGTGGCAGTGCCTCACAACACAGTCACCCACACAACAACACAGTGAGCTGCAACAAAAATTATTGTGTTGACCAAGTGACGGTCCCCCACCCCCCCTGGGGAAGGACATGGGGTGGGGCAGGACACGGGGGGGGGGGGTAAGAATCTGAGCAGTCCTGTGTATGGGAACACATATTGCGGTCACCTTGGCCATCGGAAAAAATGGGTGCAAAATGGCCAACTTTTTGCACAGCGCACGCACAGTGCACGGTGTGCCCCCATAGGGTACCATACCATCACCAGGGCTGCGCTTGAGGAGGGAGGAGCCTGAAGGGAGGCTTCAAAAGCGGTTACAAGAGCGGTTACTGGCGGTTGGAGAGCAGTAGCCGTGCTGGCGGCTGCAAAATGATTGGAGGGCGGGAGGGGGGGGGGGGCGGACAGAAGCGGTTGGGGCGGGACTGACAGTCATCCCGAAGGGCTGCAAGCAGGTCATAAAGCGCTTCACACCTGCACGTCCTGCATGCATATGCAGCAATGTTTGGAAGTTCCTTCAGACTGTGATACATTCCCAAGTTGGGGCTTGAAACCACGGGGTGCAGTTCAGTTCTAGACCCCAACCCCCGCAGCCTGGGCTTCAATTGGTCGGTAGGCTGAGCTGGATGTCCCCGCCATAGACACTTCCAGCCATTGTTCTTCAGCAAGTTCACAGCAGTGCGTCCGGGTTTTTGCTAGGCGACTGTCCCGGTGCTTCCGCCAGTGTTCGCTTGTCCCTACCTTCCATATGTACACTGTCGTACCCAAGTTTGCGGGGCTTTGACTCTACAGGGTCAGTGGCGTGCATGGTGGTCAGGGTCAGTCCCTGGGATACCTGCTTGACGCTGGCCCCATTCGGCCGGTACTCCTGGGATCCTGGTTCGGGCTCACTGTGCCCTGGTGGTGCTGGTTAGCGCACATTCAACACACAGCCATTCAGGGGGGGGGGGGGGGTTGCTTGGGTGGGTTTGTTGCGCTGATGGTGCCCATGTGGGGCACTGGGTTTATGGAGTGGTGCAGTGTGAACACATGGTGCTGCAGGACAGTGTGGAGGCGTCGTCAGACATGCGTGACGCTGGCGATGTGTGCCTTGATGAGGTGTGGGAGGACGGCATGCTTTCGGTGTCTGCCTGGCTTGGTCCCTGCTCCCAGTCCATTTCAACCAGCTGCAGTTCTGCCAACAGATTTGCTGCTACACGTGGCGACATGGGTGATGGTGGTTGGGGGGTGTGAAATGTAGTTCTGCGTTCCAGCGCCTCCCACGGTGTGTGCATGCAGTGCACTGTGCTCGGTGTGGCCAATGAGGTGTGAGGGAGGCGGGCTCGGAGGTTGGAGAGTGGCGTGTAGGCGACGGTGTGTGGTGTGAATCTCTTCGGGTATTTGGGGTTCCTGGCCGGGGTGCAATCTTCAATGTCCTGTGACGGTGTCGGTCGGCGAGGGGTTCTGGGGGGGGGTGGGGGGGTGCTGTACTCTTCCGCTGTGTGCCGCAGTGGTGTGAGCTGCGACTCTGGGAGGGGGGGCTCGTCAAGCTCTGGGGCCTCTTCCTCCAGTAGGTCCGCTAAGGATTGTACATCATCATTGTCTGGTGGCTGTTGTTGCCCTGTTTGCGAGACGGAGACGTGTCCAAAAAGGAGGGGGGATTTTCGCCGACCGACATCCGCCAGATGATCCGCTCTGGTATTGCCTTTGATTCCTATGTGGGAGGGGATGTGCATCCAGTGGGTGGGGGAGTGTGCTGATTCAATTAGGTCCAGTACCTGGGTCCACAGGTCCACGTGGCTGACCGGGCCCGCGGATCCTGTCCACTTGTGCCTGCGCCACTTTTGGGCCTTGCCGTGGACACCGTCTACAACGAGTAAGGAGTCAGGGCAGATCAGGACAGGTTTGTCTGGTGACCGTGCTTGCAGCGCGCGCAGGGCTGCCCTCAGTTCCCCTCTGTTGTTGGTTTGGGGTTCACTCACTGGAATTGGTTCGGCTGTATCCCTGGAATCCCCAAAGGAGACGCCATACCCTCCCACTCGTCCTACTACCTCATGGTCCTCCGATGATCCGTCGGGATATATGACTTCCCACCCTGCTTCGACATACCGCTGGATTATTTGTTCATAGTACTCACAGAGTTCTTGTTTGTGTGTTTCTTTTCTCCGTTTCTTGCGTGCCGGGGCTACCAGTGTGGGGGGGGGGAGGGAGGAGTTGTGTGCTGTGTGGACCCTCGGGTGCTGGATCGTGAGCGTGTTCGGATCACTCAGAGAATCGAGTGCCTGCAAGAACAACTGTGTTTCTGATTTGGGGAAGGAGGGGAAGGGGTGGTCCACCCAATCGCTGAGGTTGGCTCTCCACTGTTTCAGAAACTGTTGCCACGGGGGTTGGAAGGTTGGGTGATGAAATTTGCATCTGCTGCGGACCATCCGCAGCCTGGGCGGGGGTGGTGGTCCGTATCCCAACAGATGTACCTCTGAATCAGCAAAGGCATCCCGGCGAGCAGAAGAAAACACGTGGCACGGCATTCCCTAACTCATTGTTAGCATTTTGAATGTAAACAAGTGGGGGGAAATCAAGTGTGTTGCAAATTTTCCGGGCTCAAAAAAATTTTCGGGCGCCCTTGGCGCCCAAGTTGCCAATTCTGACCGGGTGCTAACTAATAAGAGTTGGGGGGTCCAGAGGGGGGGGGGGGGGGTGGCGGTTGGGGGGGTGGGGTCAGGCCTCACAGGTAAGCGCCCCCATGCTTGAAACTCCACCTGGTTGGCCTGTTTTGTCAGCTTGCATGATGCAGTACAGTAAGGCGCCCTTCAACCACTGTTAATTCACCTCTACATCTGCTTGCGCTGGCTCCACTTCGCCAAATGTGGAGGATGAGGGACAGTGGTCAAAGGGGAAGGCTTAGGGGGCAGGTTGGTAAAGAGAATCATAATGGTTAAGGAGCAGAGGCTCATCCCCAAGGGGAGGGGGTGTGCAACATTCCCTTCAAGCACAGGCCTGACCATCATTCATGCTGCAGAGGGAACGTTTGCCCAGGGCGCAACTGGCATCCAAATCAATATTCCGGCCATCTATCCCATTGCTTTACCCCTGTCATACCAAGCTTGGGGTGCCCTTTTCAAAATTGCAAAGGCACAAGTCATTCATGCATGATTGGAAGAGATGGTGGCACGGGAGTGTAATGACAATATTGACCTCTCTTGGAATCATTGCTTGCTCTCTTGGGCACTAAAATAAGCGCCCAAAATCCATTGTGCGAGGCTAGGTCCATACAGAAACATGCCCCCAAACGGTTGGAGATTGGACGGTGACCTTTGAAACTTTGCCCGGCGCGCATGATTCCCTTGCAGTCATCTTTGCCTTCGCGCTGTAACCCCCTGCCCCCCTGCCTTCTCAACACCTGCGCCCGATCCTGATACCTGTCAGTGGTGGTGGTGACGATGTCGCTTGCGCAGCCAGCTGGGCGGCGAAAGTCGTGGGTGGGACAAAGGCCACCGGTGGGATGCTGCTGTCGACTGCACAGGCTGCGGACTTCATTTGGCTGCTCTTGGACTTCTTCTTTTTGGAGAAATTTTTGGTGGAGGACTTCTTGGCGGAGGCCTCTTTCTTGGAGCTCTTCTTCTTACCCGGTCCTGCCTTCATCTGCTTGACCTTCTTCTTCTTCGTTGCCCTCGGGGTCCCGCTCGCGCTGCCCATGGACAGTCTGGATGCAGCCGGCACAGCGCTGGCAGGGGTTGGACCTCGAGAGGATGTGGAGGCTCTGGGCGTTTTTCGTGGCGTTTTGGCTCGATCATCTTTGCCCGACTTCGCGAAAGAGCGTGCTTCCATTGTGCTCAGGAATCCGGGCGTACAACGCTGCGCGGACAAGAAATGAGAGGGGAACTGAATCAAAGAGGGTGCTGAAACGCACCGCGCACTGCACCGCGCGCGTCAGAGGATGCAACGTTTTAGTGCAAAGTACACCCTTTCGGAAGATAGGCAGGGACGCGGAGAAATACATTGAAATGGGAAACTTTTGTGCATGCATCATCACCACTTCCCCCCAGATAATGCCCCCAAAGTGTGTTTTACCCATGGACACCAATAGCATCACCCAACCATTGCATACAGTGCACACTGGCCACGTTTCAGCAACTTTTAGTGTGAGCATACATTGTGCGCGCCGGGCTGACGCCGCACAGCACGGTCAGCACCCTCAAACCCCTTCGTTTGTTCACCTGCAAAGGCGAGGGGATCACTGGTCGGCATCAGTTGACTGAATGTCCCCGCCACAGACAATTTCAGCGCTCAGTCCACAAGTTCTCGCACTGTGCACTTTGTGTCCTTGGTTGGGGTGCTCCACTATCGTAAGTACCCCCCCCCCCCTTGTCCTTCCCCACCCCAGGGAAGACGGTCCCCCACCACCCCCCCTGGGGGACCGCACTACCACCGCACACGCACATTTGCAGGCACAGAAATCGCAGCATAAAACGAAAGAATTCAGCATAAAATACGTTCAAAGGGCGGCTAATGTATGAAGACCTACTCCTTGACCAGGTCGGTGTAAATTTCCTTGGTCCTGCTCCACTTCACCTTGAACTCTTGCACATGCTCACCACTTTCCACTGGAATGCTTTGGGCAGCACTCTTGGGTGGTGGTTTTGCCACAACAACAGAGTGAGCTGCAACGAAAAATTTTGGGCTGAGCAAGTGACGGTCCCCCAACCCCCCCTGGGGAAGGACAAGGGGTGGGGAAGGACGGGGGGTGGGGGGTTACAGAGAACGGGTTGGTCGGTATGTACAGTGGTATCCTGTTGTGCCTGCCTGGAACCCTGTGGTCAATCGAACCTCGGGGGACCCACATGTGGCACACACGGCAAAGGCTACCCCGCTATGGGATACAGATGCGTGTGCACAACCGGCGCTGTTCAGAACAAAGCAGGGGTGCAAACCAAAAGTCGAAGAAAGAAGCTCTTCAGTGACATGTCATAGGCGCCTTTCACTGTAGTGAAGAAGACAACGAGCGAGGCAGTCCTGTCCACTCCATTGGGTTTTAGCAAGGACGCGGTGCACTGCTCAGGTAGCAGAGGCGCGCACAGCGGGGCGTGGGTACCCAGAGAGCATGGCCAGCTGCATCCAGGCCGTGACTGACAACAGGATGGAACCCCAGGATCCAAGGAAAGGCAGGCTACCCTCCCCCCGCAGCCCCCATGGACAGCCCACCCAGAACGCGTTACGGTCCCCCCAACCCCCCAACCCCCGGGAGGAACAGTCACCAAATGACACCCCCCCCGCCACATGTGCAAGGACACCTTTCCAAGACATTTCCATTGTAACCAGAGGGAAAATTGTCTTCGGCACCGAGTACTTTTGCGGCAAGTGACCTCCCGCCCACGCCCCCCAACCCCAGGGGCACACAGGTACGAACACCCGGAAGTACCGACCGGCATACCCGTTCAAGCCGTTGTGGTTCATACCTTTATAGGCTGTGCAGGGGGGGGGGGGGATCTCCACAGGCCATGCGCTCATTCGACCGCTGCTCCAACGGCAAGGTTCTCAACATTGCAGCAAACCAAATGTTTGCATTCGGTTGCCCTGCTGCTGGGCTCAATGAACAACATCAGGCCTCCTCAACGTACTCCTCGCGGGAGAGATAGGGCACGCCCGAAATCAGCCCGGGAGGGTAGGGCCTGTTTTTATTCCCTGCCCCTGTGTACAGCGCCCAAAACAACTGCCAGTCCACTCAGGGACTGTCCACCATCGACAAAAACAATCGACCGAATGCAAAGCATTCCCTGCGGTACTGATAAAAAAACACTGGCACCAGGTGTTATGCATGCACGCTGCAAAAGGCAGGGTCAGCTCACATTCAAAACTTTGGTTTAACCGAAACCCACGAAAACCACACTTCACCCCACCCAAAAAGGCTGTGTAGAGCCGTCCCGCACTGCCAAAGTGCTGAAAGAGTCTCCACAGGAGAGGGGGAGGAATTTTTGATACGTGTGCGAGTGGCCCCCGCTCCGCTGAGAAAGAAGGTCTGACTTGCGACTTTTGACACTTTTACCCAAAAATGCTCCCAACTGGAAATCCCTTAGAAGCAACGTACCAGCAACACAAGGCATGCGCATGGCCACCCACATGCACATGCAGAGGCACCTCATGTGGCACAACGTTCGATAGCAGGCTTCGTGTGTGATCGGCGTTCTTTTCTCCAAAACACCATTTTATTACCCCTAAATTGTTAGCAACATTATGAAACACCATTCCTGTTGTTGCTCTTTGTCAATACTTCCAGCTGCATTTTGAGGTGAGGCACCATCTAGTGGTATGAAAGTGTAATGTGTATAAGCGCCCCCCTCCGAGTTGGTGTAATCATGGATGGCTGTTTGCCCAAAAGATAGGTACCTATGGCCAAACAATAGGTATCTATGGCCAAACGATAGGTACCTATGGCCAAACGATAGGTACCTGTGGCCAAACGGTAGGTACCTGTGGCCAAACGATAGGTACCTATGGCCAAACGATCGGTACGTGTGGCCAAATGATACGTACCTATGGCCAAACAACAAATACCTATGGCCCAAACGATAGGTACCTGTGCCCAAAAGATAGGTACCCATGGCCCGGCGATAAATACCTATGGCTCAACGATAGGTACCTATGCCCAAACGATAGGTACTTGTGGCCAAACGATACATACCTATGGCCAAACAATAGATACCTGTGGCCCAAAAGATGCCTACCTACCTATGTCCTACCGTGCAAACTTTTAAAATTTGCGAAACCGGCATTTTTGCGAAGGACACCCCCCAAAAATAATTTTTTTTGTGGTTTTTTTTTGGTTTTGCGACCAAAAATTTGAATGGCGGGCGAGAAAAAAATTTTTTGCGATTGTTTTTTCAATTTGCGTTCACGAACAAAACCAATGCACCCAATGCAAATTTCCATGCATACAAATGACACACTGTAGGCCCACACATGAACAATTCGCCATTAGTCGCTCAGCAGTTGCAGCGTAGCGGTGCACTGCAGTTTTATGTGGGATGACAGAGAAATAATGTTGTAGCGTGAACATGGTAGAAATGGTGCTGCACACAAAGAAGGAAAGCACACAAAGCAGGGGGCGGGTTGCTTACAACATGAAATACCTCTCATGTGATGTGTGCAATTAATTTATTTTTTGCGATTATTTCGAATTTTGCGTTGTAATTTTCGATTGTACGGCTACAATTAATTTTTTTTCAATTAATTCTAGATTGCATGGGACTAACTTTATACGCACGACCTAGTCAGAATTAATTAGGTTTAGCTTTCTTGAAGTTTGCTCGGTATGTCCTACCTACCTATGCCCAAACGATAAGTACCTATGGCCTAACAATAGGTACCTGTGGGGGAATCCTTGCACTGGTCATCACCCTCAACAACACACAACCGTCTTTTTGTTCCATTGTCAACTACGTACAAATTGAGAATACGTAACTTGTGTGCACAACATGACACAGGTGCAGAATTAAAGAAATGTCACAGTGTCACATGTGTGTGTGTGTGTGTGTGTGTGTGTGTGTGTGTGTGTCAATGCCATCTGTACAATATTGCAGTATACACTTGGCACACATGGACATCTTTTCAGGGTCAGACTTGGAGCAACAAAGGGCACATACATCCCCATCATGACCCACAACATCCTCATCGTCATTGTCCTCCTGTGTAGGTGTGATCCATACATGTGCAGGTACGTGTTCCCACGGACCATATGGAGGGTACGGTACTTGTCTTCGAATCAAAAATTACTGCAAACGCAAGAGTACATGCACATACTCATGCAACTAGGTACCGGGTCCCCTCCACATGTTCCTTACGATGCCCCCATGCCACATGCGTGCAAACAAGTGCTCAATACGTGCCCTATAGAAACCATGAACATCATTTTACTCCTTTTGTCGCTTGGTCAAAGTCTTTCAACCAATAAATGGCCATGCCACATGGAGCCGCCCCTTGCGTGCACCATCCATGGAGTGTCTCAGACAAGTACATCCGCGGACGCACCCAGCGCAAGAGGACAAAATCAGCCGACAACACAACACCTTGCCCGTGGACCTTGCCCGGTTCCCCCCTGGGGGGGGGATTGCACCACAAATCTATACCATAGTATCACCGTGTAAATCAGGATCGGTGCCTTGTAAAAATTTCTTTGGTTCCTTCGGCGCCTAGTATTTCCGATGCTTTCTGGGCCAAGTGACCGTTCCCTCCCCAGGGGGGGGGGGGGGGTTGCAAGGGGGGTATGACTCTCCCTGTTGTCCCGACCCTCACCCAAGCCCTTGACAGGACATGGTTGACGCCTCACATCATGACACAGTTGACTGTACTAGAACTGGTTCACTCACAAAGCACCGTACCCACCGGAGAATATTTACAAATGGCATATACACTGGGGCGGGGGGGCACCTCCTAGTGGCATGCCTTGTGTGGCCCCTTGAACTCTCTGCCGGATGCTTGCTACCAACGTTAGGTACTTGCCCCAGCCCCAGCCATCACCAAATGCGGCAGATTGCCCAAAAGCGGGTGCTCGGTGCTCTTGGGGCCATCCCTTCGCCTGACCATGCCTTAAACGGAGAGAGGCAGGGGGTGATATTCTCTTGGTCCCCGCAAAGCTGCCTTTAAGCGTAAACACCCCAAACCCTGTGCTGCTGGTGTCCCAGGGGCATTTAGGTAGTGCATCTCGCAATCCAAGGCTGCCATGCGAGTTGGTGGGGGGGGGGGTCCGAGGGGGGGGGGGGTTGGTGTCAGACCCCCCCCACCCCCGGAGATGCTGAGTTGTTAAGCAAAACTCTGCTTGGGCATTCCCCGGTGGAGGTTCTCATGATGTGGTCTGAGGTCTGTGGTAGTAGAAATGGGCTAAAGGCCCCAGTTGGGGCGAGGTCACAACGTCTACATGTCAAAGTGAGCGGCTGTGCTGATCCGTTTGCGGTGGACATGTTCCGGAAATAAATTTCTTTGGGGGTTGGTTACTCGGAGTTAGGGTTTAGGGTTGATCAATTGGTGTACGGCGTCACTCAGCAGCTCCCGTCTCACGCCAACCAGCACAAAACTGACCCAGCGGTGTATACCGAACGTGTGTGCCGCCTCGTTCAACAACGCACCATGCGTCACGTCAGTGGTCACCGCATAGCGTGTGGCGGTTGGGCAGTCTCCCTCTGAGTATCTGCCGTGCCAACGAAAATCCGGGCATCGACAGAACACATAAATGGGGTGAGTGGACACGCAGCGTGCAGCGCGGAGCACGGCCCGCTGCGCCAAAGTGTCCCAATGAGAATTCCCAAAGGCAGTCCAAGTACCCGCCCACCGTGCCTGTGCCGGGCGCCGTTCTAGGTGTCGACCTGCCCCTTGTGTGACATTCCGTCGGGTTGTTGTTTCGGTACGGGGCCCTGGACGGTCACCCGTTCTTCCCTTCGCATGTTGCGTCGGGTCGCTGCGTTCTGTCGGCCGCTGCGGCCGGTGCTCTTGCTGGTGTCGTTTCCGCGTTTGCGGAGCCCAGTGGTTGGGCCGGGTTGGCGTGACCATTCCGAAAATAACAACAGACTGTCCCCTCCCCCCCTCTCCCCCGCCGGACGCCGGCGGTTATCGGCCAACCTTCCGGAACCAACCGTCAACCGTCGTCAGCCAACCGCCCGCCCAGGCCCCCGCGCCGCCCGCGGGGCCTCCCCCGAGACTCAGCCCAGCCTCTGCCGCACCGTCAGGGACAGCCGCGTGCCCCGCACGATCTCCTCCCCCGCGCGGCAGCCCGCCAGCTCCGCGTTCGCCACCGGCGCCCGGGCCCCCGCCACCTCCGCCTCCACCGCGTCGATGCCGTGGAGGTGGTCGGTGAACGCCGCCTCCGCAAACACCAGGAGGCTGCGGGGCCGCAGCACGAGGGTCTGCACGGGGCCCGCGGGGCCCGCGCCGCCCCGCCCGATGGCGGCCGTGTCCAGCCGCGGCTGGAAGTGCATGCAGGCGGTGCTCTGGAGGCTGATGATCGCCACGAGGGGCCAGTAGCTGGGGCCATCCGTGTGCGCCATAATGCCCTGCCCGCTCAGGTACTCGTTGACCAGCACGTGGTTCGGGGCGTGGGCCTCCGGGAACACCCCCGCGCCCACCAGCGACTCGCACACCGCCGCGAGCCACGGGGGCAGGCCCGCCGGGGGGTGGCCGTCGGGGGTCGCGCGCGCCTCGGCCCCGGCGGCGTCGGGCGGCCACTGCTGCAGCCTGCGGTGCTGGAGCTGCGTCCACTGGGGGGCCGGGAGGGCGTAGATGCACTGGAGGATGCGGGCCTCCTCCTGCGCCGAGATGAAGTCGGGGATGTAGCAGACGGTGGGCACCGAGCCCACCGCGTGCTGCTGCAGCCGCGCGATGCGCCGGGGCTGGAGGGTGAGCGGAGGGAGCCTGCGGAGAAAATTGGGGGTGGGGGGGGGTGGCCGCAGCTGTGCGAGTGGAGGGAGGGGGGGGGGTGTGACCTAATTAAAAAACAGACAAATGCAAACCAGAGGTAATGCACTCCACAGTCAGGCATAAGTGCATCTTTATTCTCTATGCCAAACCTGGTTAAACCTCAAGACACACACTGTGTCTGAAACAGAAAACAGAACATCATGTCTGACTACATTAGTCAGACAATCACAGTCAGTAGCTGTCAGTCAGACATCAGCAATCAGTGTCGGATAAAGACACTGGACACTGGAGGGAGGGGGGGCTTCAATTGGTCAGGTGTGGACCCGCCACTCAGCTCCAGCCGCGCCTGCCTCACGGCCTTCATTGCCAACTCAGTTCCAAGATTGTTCGTGTCACGCGGACAGTGTACTGCAGTTCTTTCCTTTCCCTCCTCCCTGAATGGGGCAAGAGTCGGGCTGCATCTACTGGGTTCAGGGCATTGTCGCCGTCGGACTGAGTTCGGGGCGTAGCGTTGATTGTGTCCCACTTTGGCGCCCTGTTGTCACTGGTATGCTTGCGTGAGCTGGCCCCTCTCGGCCACATACCTGCAGTTCGGGTGTGCCAGGTCATGGGGGGTGGGGCGGTCAGAGGTCACCCGTGTGGGCCACTGCCACCGGCCCTGGGATATTTAGGTCCTTAGGATTTAAAAACCCCAGTGGGTACTGGCTTTTGCGGAGGTCAACATACAGCCATACAGGGACGGGGGTGCGGGCAGCGCCTGGGCGCTTGCATGTGTGGTCTGTGTGTGTGCCGGTGTGTACATCAAACGTGGCCTGGCGGAAAAATGGCCAGCCCAACGATGATAGGGCCGCCTCCTCCGTCGCCTCCACGGTGGGCATCGAACCTACGCCCGCGTGACGAGACCCCCGTGCACTTCCAGTATGCTATGCTTCCGATGTGGTGGGAAACCCCACCCATACCACCAGCTGTCGGTACCTGGCTATCCCTGGGGGGGCATTCGGTTCTCCCCCCCGCCCCAGAGGCACGCTACACCAACATCAACACGCTCATCGGGCGGTCTGCGCCGTCGCCTCCACGAGCCGCGTTGACGCAGCGCACTGCGGGGCTGGGCCCCCGTGCACTTTCAGGTATGCTCCTCCCTCAGTCCCCTACAGCAAATAATCCTCCTAGATGGAACCCAAGTATTTATTACCACAACACAAGAACTACCCATTGCGAGCCGCCACAAGCCACGCTCCGGGCATCGAACCCCCGCCATCCGGCGTCAGGGCCACTGATGATACCGTTGTACTATACCGAAGATACCTGATACCAGCCACTCAAAATACAGGGCATGCTCACGCATCACCGAGGCGGTTGCGTTTTGCATTAAGGAGTGAAACACATTGAGCATGCTGTGCTACAGGACATTGTGGAGTCGGTGTCTGCCGCCGACTCTGTATCAGAGTTGTCCGTCATCCAGCTGTCCGACAGTGCCCTTTCGGGGGGTGTCCCCCCCCCCTCCATTTCCACCAGGTTCAATGACCTCAGCAGGTTGGTCCTGGCACTGGGGGTGAGCGGCGACGGCGGTTCTGGCGTCTGGAACGTGCACCTGTTGGGTCCCATTACCCGGGGCGTGTGATGCACTCCTGACATGGGCGTCGGCTGTGATTGCCGCGGTAGTTGTAACTGCTGTGGCGTGTACTTGATTTGGCTTTGTGGTTGTGGCGTGTCAATTCTGCGGCACTTGCGTATCATGGCTGGTGTGCACACTTCCACATCCCACAGTGGCGAGGCAATGACTTCCGGACTGAGAACTCCAACCGGCCGCTGTGGTGTGGCCTGCGGTGTTCGTGGCATCCGGCAGGGGGTGGGGGGGTTCTCCTCCTCCGGGGGGGGGGGGGGGGTTCTTCCTCATCGCCCCAAACCGATACCTCCCCGTCCAACAGCTCCCGCTCCTCTTCCTCATCGTCTTGTCTGGGGGTCACTGATATTCTCCCGAAAAGCAATGGTGATTGTCTCCTGCCCAGGTCTGCCAGTTGGTCCGCTTTTTCATTACCCCGGATTCCTATGTGTGATGGGATGTGCATCCACTTGATTTCTGTGCCATGGCGCTCTGTGAGTTCCAGGATCTGCGCCCACAGGTCCGCATGGGCCATGTCCCCTGTGGTATTTCGCCAGTTGTGCCGCCGTCACCTTTGTGCCAGGCCAAGCACTCCATCTACCACAAGCTGACAGTCAGGGCAAATCAGGGACTTGGTTCCTGGGATGTGCCCCTGCAGCGCACTGAGCGCTGCTCGGAGTTCCCCTCGGATGTTGGTTTGTAGCTCGTTCACGGGCGAAAATTCCGCCACATCTCTGTGGTCTCCGAAGTACACACCGTAACCCCCCACTCTCCCCACATCCGGATGTTTCTCGGATGACCCGTCAGGGTATACAATGGACCATCCATCCTCCACGTGACTGCGGATAATGGACTCATAGTGTGCTGCCAACTCTGCCCCCTGTGCGAACTTTTTCTTTTTTTTGCGGGCTGGTTGGTGGAGTGTGGGCAGCGGTCTGTCTGACGCCACTCGTACCCTGGGGTGTTCCAGCACCGTTGTGGCGTCCATGGTTTTGAGTGCATGAAGAAGTAGGGTGATCTCATTCTTAGGGAGGGAGGGGCACGGGTGTTGTTCCCATTCCGACAGGACCTTAATCCATGTACGCAGGAAATGGGACCAGGAGGGAGGTGAGGCTAACTGCAGGAACTTATGCTTACACCGGACTGGGAGGGGGGGGGGGGGGGGGCACAATGTGGTTGGTATCAGGATCCTGGATGCCCCCCGCCGAGGCACTTCCAGCCAATGTTCTCACTGTTCAAGTGTTGAAGCACAACAACACACAGATCAGCTGCTCAGTGCAGCAGGACCAGCAAACACCAAAAGGGCCGGGCAGTGCGAGCCGAGGCCGCGAACGCCGTCGCGCAGGCGGCGAGGGCCGACGGGGCGACGGGGTGCGGCGCGCAGGAGCGATGGAGGGCAGGGCGGGCCGAAGACAACGGCTGCGGGCCGTCCGGTGCAGTAGGGCACCGCCGGGCGCGTATGATGGCAGTCCTCAAACCGGCAACCGACAGTAGCAGGCGGTTGGTGGCGGTTGATCCTCGACCCGTGGCGGTTGGTGATCGACCGCGGCGCTTGACGCGCAATCAACAAAGATTCACCGGCAACCGCCCACGGCTGCCCACCAACCGCCCGCAGCAGATGCAAACAGGCAACCCTTGGTCCTCAATACACCCACAGCACGCGCACCAGGGCCCCTGCTACGGCTCGGCAGAGCTGTACATTAGCTCTACATTAGCTCTACATCAGCTCTACATCAGCTCTACATTAGCCGTACATTAGCTCTACACTAGCTCCACATCTGCTCTACATTAGCTCTACATCAGCTCTACATCAGTTCTACATCAGCTCTAAATTAGCTGTACATTAGCTCTACACTAGCTCTACATCAGCTCTACATTAGCTCCACATCAGCTCTACATCAGCTCTACATCAGCTCTACATTAGCCGTACATTAGCTCTACATTAGCTCCACATCAGCTGTACATTAGCTGTACATCAGCTCTACATCAGCTCTACATTAGCTCTACAGCAGCTCTGCATCAGCTCTACATCAGCTCTACATCAGCTCTACATTAGCTCTACATTAGCTCTACATTAGCTCTACATTAGCTCTACATCAGCTCTACATCAGCTCTACATTAGCTCTATATTAGGTCCACATCGGCTCTACATTAGCTGTACATCAGCTCTGCATTAGCTCCATATCAGCTCTACATTAGCTCTACATTAGCTCTACATCAGCTGTACATTAGCTGTACATCAGCTCTACATCAGCTCTACATTAGCTCTACATTAGCTCTACATCAGCTCTACATGAGCTCTACATCAGCTCTACATTAGCTCTACATTAGCTCTACAATAGCTTTACATTAGCTCTACATCAGCTCTACATCAGCTCTACATTAGCTCTACAGCAGCTCTACATCAACTGTACATTAGCTGTACATCAGCTCTACATCAGCTCTACATCAGCTCTACATTAGCTCTACATTAGCTCTACATCAGCTCTACATCAGCTCTACATCTGCTCTACATTAGCTCTACATTAGCTCTACATTAGCTCTTTTTTTTTTTTGCATTAGGCCTGCGCTGGGTAGCGACAAGGTTCTCGGGTTCGCAACCCGGTCTCTGCATCAGTGCTGCAGGGCGCAGTACAGTCACCCGATGTAACGTGTGGCCAGAAGGCAAACCTGGACCTGTGCCTGCAGTGAGTACTAATGCATGGTAGTGCAGCGGGTACTGCCACGCCGAAGCAACCCGGAATCGTGAAGGTTCACAAATTCATCAATCATTTACTGGTCTGTCAACTTTGCAGTGGTTCAGTCATCAGTGGCACATACGCATCTACGGTTCTCTGGCTACGAATTCAAGCAAGTGGGAGGGCAGCCCAAGTGCTGGGTTAGGGTGGTCGGGGTCCGCAGGAGGGTTTCTGGCGGCGTACTGCAGCGGCTGTGCAGTCGGCTGCAGCCCTGAAGACCCGAGTTCGATTCCTCTTCCGCAGGCAAGCGGAAGAGGAATACGAGGAGGAAATGCGCCGCCCGGCGGACGGCGGTAGCAGTGACGGGGCGCGCTGCTGCAGGTGTGCCGTGCCTGGTGCCTCGTTTTTGTGTGTGTCGGGGGGCAGGAGTTGGGGCAGGGGTTGAGAAAAAGATGGAGGAGACACGCCACCCGACCCACCGGCGGTACCGGTGGTGGAGCGCGATGCTGAAGGGGGCGGTGGCGGGGGCCTCGCCGACGGGCCCCTGGACGGACAGACGAACCGGGGTTCGAAGCCCCGACCACGATGAGCGCCAGCCATGGCGCATACCACTAGACCGTCTATGCCTCTTACCCTATCAGGCACGAAAATTGTTTATAGAGACTGGACCTATATAGGGGTTCGAACCCGACCAATTCTGTCTGTAGGGTGGGGGGGTCCCAGGCAGGTGTATGACGTGAGAACAGATCAGGCATCCAGAATCCCAGCCCTAGGTCGTGCGCCCCCAGGATGCAGCATAGACAACACCGTCACACGGCCTCGGGCCCAACCAGTTCCAGTGGAGAGGGGGAGGTACAGTGGTGGGTCTGCGGCCACTCGCGTGAATATTTACCGGCACGCAGTACCAGCGTCAGCCTGCCGTGTAGGCGGCAGGGCCGCCAGGAAAAGCTGTTGCAAAGCAGTCATTCCAGGGAGCCGAGCACGATCACGTCTGCTCACAGGAGGGTGGGGCGGGGAAGCATGTGCAGAGGAGGGGTACTGGGGTTCAGCGCTGGATCCAGCGTCGCTCTTTTTGGTAGGCATCAAAAATTTGTTGCCAGTGTCGGCCAAGCCGGAAAGTGGCATGGCTGCAGACGGCAGCCATACTTGTATGTCTGTGTGATCGCAGGGCCTGAGTGTGGTAAGTAGAGAAGAGTGTGTGTGTAATGTCGTGATGCACTACTGTCGCCTGTCCGATGAAAATTGTTTCTTTGGCCGTGAACAGTGTGTGCGCATGATGCTGCTGCCACCGTCGGTACACGCTCCAGGCTGCCGCCGGGTAAATTTTTGTGGCTTGCCCCATTGCCTGGGCACGTTGTCTCAGCGCGTATTGCAGGTACGTGTTCATGCGTGCCCCCCAATGTGTGATAAGATGACGCCGTTCCATCGATTGTGCTGCAGCCCGCTGAAAATCGCGCACCAGGACAGCCACCTCTGTGCAATGTTCAAGTAGGAGGACAGGTCGGGGGGGGGGGGGGCGTAGGAATTGGTGGGTCGGCTCCCTGCAAGAGGTCCAACAGTTGCCGTTTGATGGCGGAGCTGCACATGTGAGCGAGGCGGAGGACGCGTGACTTTCTCGCTGTGGTTAGAGGCTCTTGTAGGAGCTCAGCCGCCTGTTTTTCCGGGCATCTGGTGTGTGGTGTACGCACGGGTCGCCGCTTGCGCTTTGCTTGACAGAACCGAACTTGCTCGCTTAAATTCTTTTCAGTAGGATTGAGTTGGATGGTCCGGCTGCGGAGTTTCCCATACCACGGACTCATGGATGTGGAGGCAACACTGGGCCGCCCTGGGGCCCGGGGCGGCATGGGCAGTGTGCCCCGTAGTGCCGTGACTCCCAACAGGATGTGGTACTGAAACCATGCCACCCGGTACCGGATTTGTGCCATAGCCTGGGGGGAATGGTGGCGACGAAAATGCTGGGGATGCGGAGACAGGAAATCTGCTTTAGGTCGTTGGTAGTAGCTGTAAGTAGCCAATCGCGGGCTAGCTGGTGCCACTCGCCCCAAGAGTGGGTCCTTAGGTTGATGAAAGAGGGTTGCCAGCGAGGGCAGGAAACAAGGCGCTGGTGTGCGGTAGTGCCGTGATGTAGTCTGCACAGTTGGCACTGTAGGACCTGTCGTTCCCACGGCACGCCGCAGGCTTCCCACCGCACATTGCCCCAAAGCCAAGGGTGCCAGAGGCGCCGGCGCGTGCCTTTTAGGGGTAACCAGGTTGTCCAATGTGCGTCGCGGAACCCCAAGATATTAGCTCTACATTAGCTGTACATCAACTCTACATTAGCTCTACATCAGCTCTACATCAGCTCTACATTAGCTCTACATTAGCTCTACAGCAGCTCTACATCAGCTCTACATCAGCTCTACATTAGCTCCACATCAGCTCTACATTAGCTGTACATTAGCTCTGCATTAGCTCCATATCAGCTCTACATTAGCTCTACATCAGCTCTACATCAGCTCTACATCAGCTCTACATCAGCTCTACATCAGCTCTACATTAGCTCTACATCAGCTTTACATCAGCTCTACATCAGCTCTACATTAGCTCTACATTAGCTCTACATCAGCTCTACATTAGCTCTACATCAGCTCTACATTAGTTCTACATCAGCTCTAAATTAGCTGTACATTAGCTCTACACTAGCTCTACATCAGCTCTACATCAGCTCTACATCAGCTGCATATTACCTCGACATCAGCTCTACATCAGCTCTACATTAGCTTTACATTAGCTCTACATCAGCTCTACATCAGCTCTACATTAGCTCTACATAAGCTCTACATTAGCTCTACATCAGCTGTATATTACCAAGACATCAGCTCTACATCAGCTCTACATTAGCTCTACATTAGCTCTACATTAGCTCTACATCAGCTCTACATCAGCTCTAACTAGCTCCACATCAGCTCTACATTAGCTCTACATCAGCTGTACATCAGCTCTACATTGACTCTACATCAGCTCTACATCAGCTCTACATTAGCTCTAGATTAGCTCTACATCAGCTCTACATCAGCTCTACATTAGCTCTAGATTAGCTCTACATCAGCTCTACATCAGCTCTACATTAGGTCTACAGCAGCTCTACATCAGCTCTACATCAGCTCTACATTAGCTCTACATTAGCTCCACATTAGCTCTACATTAGCTGTACATCACCTCTGCATTAGCTCCATATCAGCTCTACATTAGCTCTACATTAGCTCTACATCAGTTCTACATCAGCTCTACATCAGCTCTACATCAGCTCTACATCAGCTCTACATTACCTCTACATCAGCTCTACATCAGCTCTACATCAGCTGCATATTACCTCGACATCAGGTCTACATCAGCTGTACATCAGCTCTACATCAGCTCTACATTAGCTCTACATTAGCTCTACATCAGCTCTACATCAGCTCTACATCAGCTCTATATTAGCTCTACATTAGCTCTACATTAGCTCCACATCAGCTCTACATTAGCTGTACATTAGCTCTACATTAGCTCCATATTAGCTCTACATCAGCTCTACATTAGCTCTACATTAGCTCCACATCAGCTCTACATTAGCTGTACATTAGCTCTACATTAGCTCCATATTAGCTCTACATTAGCTCTACATTAGCTCTACATAAGCTCTACATCAGCTCTACATCAGCTCTACATTAGCTCTACATTAGCTCTACATCAGCTCTACATCAGCTCTACATTAGCTCTACATTAGCTCCACATCAGCTCTACATTAGCTGTACATTAGCTCTACATTAGCTCCAGATCAGCTCTACATCAGCTCTACATCAGCTCTACATTAGCTCTACATTAGCTCCACATCACCTCTACATCAGCTGTACATTAGCTCTGCATTAGCTCCATATCAGCTCTACATTAGCTCTACATTAGCTCTACAGCAGCTCTACATCAGCTGCATATTACCTCGACATCAGCTCTACATCAGCTCCACATCAGCTCTACATTAGCTTTACATTAGCTCTACATCAGCTCTACATCAGCTCTACATTAGCTCTACATAAGCTCTACATCAGCTCTACATCAGCTGTACATTACCTCGACATCAGCTCTACATCAGCTCTACATTAGCTCTACATTAGCTCTACATTAGCTCTACATCAGCTCTACATCAGCTCTTCATTAGCTCTACAGCAGCTCTACATCAGCTCTAATTAGCTCCATATCAGCTCTACATTAGCTCTACATCAGCTGTACATCAGCTCTACATCAGCTCTACATCAGCTCTACATTAGCTCTAGATTAGCTCTACATCAGCTCTACATCAGCTCTACATCAGCTCTACATTAGCTCTACATTAGCTCTAGATTAGCTCTACATCAGCTCTACATCAGCTCTACATTAGCTCTACAGCAGCTCTACATCAGCTCTACATCAGCTCTACATTAGCTCTACATTAGCTCCACATCAGCTCTACATTAGCTGTACATCAGCTCTGCATTAGCTCCATATCAGCTCTACATTAGCTCTACATTAGCTCTACATCAGTTCTACATCAGCTCTACATCAGCTCTACATCAGCTCTACATCAGCTCTACATTAGCTCTACATCAGCTCTACATCAGCTCTACATCAGCTGCATATTACCTCGACATCAGGTCTACATCAGCTGTACATCAGCTCTACATCAGCTCTACATCAGCTGTACATTACCTCGACATCAGCTCTACATCAGCTCTACATTAGCTCTACATTAGCTCCACATCAGCTCTACATTAGCTGTACATTAGCTCTGCATTAGCTCCATATCAGCTCTACATTAGCTCTACATTAGCTCTACAGCAGCTCTACATCAGCTCTGCATCAGCTCTACATCAGCTCTACATCACCTCTACATTAGCTCTACATCAGCTCTACATCAGCTCTACATCAGCTCTACATTAGCTCTACATTAGCTCTACATCAGCTCTACATCAGCTCTACATTAGCTCTACATTAGCTCTACATTAGCTGTACATTAGCTCTACATTAGCTCCATATCAGCTCTACATTAGCTCTACATTAGCTCCACATCAGCTCTACATTAGCTCTACATCAGCTCTACATCAGCTCTACATTAGCTCTATATTAGCTCCACATCACCTCTACATCAGCTGTACATTAGCTCTGCATTAGCTCCATATCAGCTCTACATTAGCTCTACATTAGCTCTACAGCAGCTCTACATCAGCTCTACATCAGCTCTACATCAGCTCTACATTGACTCTACATCAGCTCTACATCAGCTGTACATCAGCTGTACATTACCTCGACATCAGCTCTACATCAGCTCTACATTAGCTCTACATCAGCTCTACATTAGCTCTACATCAGCTCTACATCAGCTCTACATCAGCTCTACATCAGCTCTACATTAGCTCTACATTAGCTCTACATCAGCTCTACATCAGCTCTACATTAGCTCTACATTAGCTCCACATCAGCTCCACATTAGCTGTACATTAGCTCTACATTAGCTCCATATCAGCTCTACATTAGCTCTACATTAGCTCCACATCAGCTCTACATCAGCTCTACATCAGCTGTACATTACCTCTACATCAGCTCTACATCAGCTCTACATTAGCTCTACATTAGCTCTACATTAGCTCTACATCAGCTCTACATCAGCTCTACATCAGCTCTACATTAGCCCTACACTCACCGAGCTGGTGGAGCCAGTCTTGGTTTTTTGTAGGGTGACCCCCTGCCCCGCCCTCCGTGAGAACAACGGCCAAAATACCCAAAGTTGTGGAACCAATGCCTCCTGGTGTACTGACAGGGGGCGTCGTTTGCGCGCAGCCTAAGAAGACACAGGGGCGTTGTGAGCCTGAGGCTTGGAATAGGGTGCTGGTACTTCCGGGAGCACAAAACCGGTGCACTGCGTGCAAGGCTCTGGGATAGCGCTGGTCGGGGGCGCTTAGGCCTATAAAGAGGCCCGACGCGCGTCCGGCGCGGCAACGGTCGCGCGCGCAAGAGGGGGGGGGGGTTGCACAGTGCAGTTCCGGACCCCAAACCCCCGCGGCGTGGGCAGGGGGGTCCAGATGGGGGGGGGGTGTCAAATAGTTTTCGGATTTGGGGGCATTTTTGAACTCCTTTGCACATACACAAGTCCGGGGGGTACAATCTCCTTTGACCATTCACCACGACTGGGGGACAATGTGTGGGAGGCATTCTGTGCCCTCATCCACAGAGGCCAAAAAATTTTCCGGGCGCCGCCGGGCCGAAGCCGGTTGTTCCCCACTGTTCACCATCGGTGTGGGTTCGGGGGTTGGGCTGGACGTAGAGCCCCCCCCCCCCCATCTTCACAGAGAGGCAGGCACAAGGTGCTGCCGGGTTAGAATGTGCCGTAAGGTTGTGGCCTGCTCAATACCACCACCCTAACCCCCCCCACCTGTGGCAGTGGCATTTGACAGATGTGACCGTTGCCGCCGAGGCTCACCCCACTCTCGGTGCTCTGGGGCAAGGGGGCGGCAATAGACAGAACAAGAAGAAGGGGGCGGCACCGGCACTCCTCATCGCAAATGGCATTCGAACCCGCGGGCCCAGGCACGTGTGTGTCCTCTGTCTCGACGGGGTCGTTCGTGAGCTGCTGCAGGATCTCGTCCTGCAAAAGCCCAGAGAAATCGATGGCGGTCATGGGCGCAGACTGGGCCGCATGCCGATGGACATGTTTCCTGGAAAGAGGAACAAGGATTGTCCCCCACCCCTCCCCCGTGTCCAACGAATGGCTTGTCCAACAAACACTCCCATTCTGTATTTTTGGGGGGACCTAATTAATTAGGTACCCCGCCCCCCCCTTTGTAATAGCTACGCAAAAGTACGGAATTAATACGGCCCCTACGCCTACTGTAGCTTGGACAAGGGCGTGGCTTGCGCGCAACACATACAACTGCCGACACACACGTGAGCGCACAGTATGAGTGCACCTTAACCTCCGCCCACGTTCCCAAAATGTCAACATAAGAAAGTGTTTGAAACATGAAACTTCAGGTTCACATCCCAAAATCAGAGCGACGGGGGTTCAAGTGGGCAAACCCTTACAACAAATGTGTCCATGACCCAATGTAATTGGCACATTCGCCACCAAACCGATGTCTTCTGTGGCTGCACTACATTTGGTACCGAATTAAAATTAGGCACTAAATTAATACGGTCCCCACGCCTACTGTCTCTTGGACAAGGGTGTGGCTATTACAAAGGGGGGGGGGGGCGGGGTACTGGGTTTTGGTATCAAATTAATTCGGTACTGAATGGCGTGTCCAACGAACACTCCTGTTCAGACCGTATTTTTTTTGGACGACTTTCTTGTTCGCCGGGCCATGACGTCAGGTTTGGAAGTAAGCAGCATGATCCTGACCTCTTGCTAGACTCAATCAGTTCATGCCAGACTCAATCAGTTCGACTTCAACCAGCACCGAATGTTGCCGGACACCGGGGGGTTGTTGTTCTGGTGCTGTGGAGTGGATCCCCAACCATTTTTTTTCGGTCCATCCGCCAGTCCTGCTTGCAGCCCCACTTGTGGGGAGCGGAATCTTGGCAAAGCCACGGTCCATACATGCTGGTCTGTGGGGGCGTTTCTGCACAGCGCCCAATGCCCAAGAGTACATCGGCGTTCCCGTGACCCCCCCTGAAAACCACCCACCACCTGGGGAGCATATGTCCACAGGGCGAAAAACAGCAGGTTTAGATGGAAGCCTGACAGCAGTTTGGGGGCTTTCGGTGTGAAACATGGTGTGTTTTCACTCATTATCTGAGTTTTTGGACTGAGTAGGAATCTGGGGCAGTCCTGTGTCTGGGACCATCTCTCTGGCCTGGGCTTACCAAAACTCCCGGCAGCACAAAACTTTGCACTGCGTGCCAAAGGCGTCGTCTTACTGCAAAAATAAAATTGGGTTGTCCTGTGCCGAGTTGCATCCGTGTGAGACGGCATGGTTCAGGGGGGGTTCAGGCGTAACAAGCACATCTGAAAGCAGAAGCCAAAAAGATCCCACAGAAATTATACTTTTTTTGACAAAGCTGCCACAGTGCTGCAACAGTACCAGATAGTCTCGGAGTCTAAGTACACTCTCAGAACATAACATAGCTTCTTCCACTGTCAAAGGCAGGGGTCACGAATGACACAGAAGGAGCCACTTCTTTCCCTACCTTGAAGCATACCCGCAGT
This sequence comes from Eutreptiella sp. 'Long Island Sound 2002', assembly GCA_964036045.1. Lineage (NCBI taxonomy): Eukaryota > Euglenozoa > Euglenophyceae > Eutreptiales > Eutreptiaceae > Eutreptiella > Eutreptiella sp. 'Long Island Sound 2002'. The sequence goes on from OZ038395.1 coordinate 776,171, forward strand.
GCGGTTTGGGATCGTGGCTTGGGGCACGTCCGTGGGGGAGCCCGGGGACGCCCTACTTCGTCCCCCCATCTGCCTAGTGATGCATGGGAAGATCTCACAGAGGTCGAGTACATGTGACCGTGGCAAGGAAAACTTCCATTTCTGATGGATTGGCCCATTCACCCTCCAAGGCAGGGCCATTTGGGCTTGCCGGTGTGTTCTGACAGGACTCCTGAATTCCACACAGAGCATGCGTGGCGCACGGTCTCACGAAATCCCTGGTTCCCTCAAAGCCAGCTTGGGAGGGGAGTGGAATGTACTATAAGGATCCCTGAGGACAGCCCAGGCCACCAACAATACGCAGTGGGTGTTCACAAATCCACTGCACTGAAGCGAACCCCACAGCCTTCCAACCTGCCCTGTGGGGGGGCAGTCAAGGGCCAGTGGGCACATCATAACTATTGGGACGTCCTCCCACAGCAGCGTTCGCCCCCCAATAGAGGAGGCTGCGGGGCAGCGCGCAAAACCGGCACAGCAGATGCTCCACCCCCAAAGGGGCCAGGGCATCCGCATGCAATCGTCGACAAGGACCCCTGAGTGACCCGCCGCACCCTCCCCCTCCCCCTCGTCCCCGGGTCCCAAACGATTCTGGTCCGCACAGCCGCTCCAAACGTGGACACCCGAAGTTGGCGGCCACACCGCCTCGTGTTGCTCTGGCAAGGGCGTCGTTCCCACGCACGAGACCAGCAAAGGACACCCCCCTCTTCATGTCCGGGGCCGGGCTTTGTTTATAAGAGAGGGGGGGATCCTTTTGGCTCTGAGACCCACCCATCCCCCAAACAAAATCTTCAGCTTTGGCCGAGGGAAAATCAAGTTTGATTAAGCGGCCCCTTTGTGGGACCCTCCCAGCCCCCCCCCCCCGCCTTATGTAATACTTCCTGAAAAACCAAGCCTGGTCCAGGCACGAGCGCGGCTTTGGCACTGTGTTCCTTTTTTTTGTGTGCTCAGACTTGCATGCACCTCGTAAGTGCTCCGTCAGACGGACCGGATCTGTGCGGCAGTTAAAGTACACCATATGTCATCCCGTGCGGAAGACCCACGTGCCGTCAGGGGATGGTGGGATGTATACTTGAGACTTGGACACTGTCACCGGCGGAGGCAGCGGGATGCGACCGCCACGCCTTGACGGCGGCCCACGACCTTCACTTCAGGCAAAAGTGAGGAGCAAACCCAACGATTTGGCACCGTGCTACCGCCGTTTTTCTGGGCGCGGGGCCGTGCTGGTGCACGGGGGAGGGGGGCACCTCTGACTCACACATGGTCCCCTTCTTCTGGTGGAGGATTGTCGTGGGATTGCGCCCAGGCCTGCGCTAAACGGAGGGGGGGGGGGGGCTGTCACGCATGCCCCAACCGCATCCCTCCCGAGCGTGTCAAGCGCCACGCCCACGAGCCGGGCATCGGTCATCCACCGGGTGGCACGCCTCCGTGTCCTGCACCCGCCCCCAGGCCGCACAGACGAGAGCGTGGCCACAAAATCCGATGCGACCGCAGGCCCAAATGGCCGTGGGCATGTGCCCGGGGCACGACGACTCGGGGGGTGCAACGTAAAACGGTCATGCGGGGGTCGTACGCACCGCAGCCCCCCCCCCCCCCCCGCCGCCGACCACATCGAACGCGATGTCGCACGCTCCCGGGGCCGGGGCTGGTCCCCACGGGCACGCGACCCACGGACCTGCCCAGCCTCTGTGGCCAGGGTCTTGAACAACACAGGGCACGCCGGGCACATCAAAGCGCACCCCCCTCTTCATGTCCAGGGCCAGGCTTTGTTTATAAGAGAGGGGGGGGGTCCTTTTGGCTCTGAGACCCACCCACCCAAACAAAATCTTGACCCAAACTTTGGCCGAGGGAAAATCAAGTTTGATTAAGCGGCAACACTAAAATCCCAACATTTGACGTTCAGGCGAGGGTAAGCGGGCAAAGCCCTCTTACCAGACGGTACTCGAGAGAGTTCTCGGAATCAGAGCAGTCCAGTGCTACGACTGCCTCACAGCTCCGTGCGGTGGAGCAAGACAGCGGAGAGTGACAGGGAGACGACATGAAGGCCTCGTTGGCCGCTATTCACAAAGAACCGGAGGAACATTTTCCTTCGGCGCCTTCGGAGCCGAGGACTTTTGGGGGACGTGACCAGGAGGGTCACCGCACCCCAGCGCCTGAGCGACGGCCATGGGAGCACATTTCCGGGCATCCGAGAGGCCCCAAGGGGGCGTTCCAGGGGAGTGGGGGGGGGGGGGGAGCGAAGCACGAGGCACAGAGCGACAGAGGGAAGCCGCGAGGGCACACGGGGGGAGGGCAGGAGAGGGGGAGAGCGAAGGGCAGAGGGTACGGCAGGAGAAGGGGCCGGGGAGAGGGCGCACAGCGGCAGGAGGAGGGGCCCGAAAATGCCAAAACTCACCGAGTTGGCACATTCTGGATGAGGCCGAGAGATACGCCATGTGTGGGGGCGTTTTCGCACAGCGCGCGCACAGCGCGGGCACAGTGCGCGCACAGCGCCAATTACTACGGTGATTATCCAGGTAACAACCCTGAAAACCACCCCCCCTGCGGAATCATGCACAATCAATTCAATCACAATCAATTCCCAGGGACCTAAATTCTGCCCCCTATAGCCCCGTCCACTGCAGCAGCCATTCAATGACATCCTTCCAATCTTCTGAACTTACCGAACTCCCGGTGGTGGAGAACGGCCAACTTTTCGCACAGCGCGTGCACAGCGCGCGCACAGCGCACGGTACGCCCCCTGAATGAGGCCGAGAGATACGCCATGTGTGTATATCCTCCAATTTACCCCTCTCCCCTACTCCAGGTGGGTCCAGACCACGGCTCTAGGGTCAGCGCTACAGTACGCCACAAGTGTAGAAATTGGCGCCTCAGCACCCCCCCTCCCGGCCATTGTTGACCGACGCGTTGGGCTGAGGAGGGCATTGCCCTCGCACGGGGGAAGGGGGTTGCCTGAACCGGCCGAGCACGCAAACGGTCGACCGGAGGCGCTCTTCCGTGGCACGTCCCCGAGACGCGCGGGGGTGGGCGCGTGCTAAAAGTCACACGGTACACATGCGATGTGGCCCCGGGTGTCGTCGTGGGAGCTGCACTGAACATGCACCCCCCAAATTGGGGGGGGGGGGGGGGGAAGGGATGTATTAGAACGGGGGGAGGCATCTGCCTTTTCAGGTCCTGAACGCCAATGCGATTGAGGGGATTAAGGGGTTAGTGGCTGAGAGCTCATCTATATACAGTTGGGGGGAGGGGGGAGGGGGGGGGGGGTCTGAAGGGGAGGGGGGTTTGGCTGGGACCCCCCTCCTCCGAGGGTCCCCCTATGGTCCCCGCCAAAGGCGGGCCGAAAATTTTGAAGCGTAAATGCTCTTGGCGCCGAAGGAGCCGACTCAAAATTTTGGATGTCAGCCTCAAACATTGGAAGGGGACGAGGGGGGGGGGGGGGGGCTACCCCCCCCTCCTCCTGCGGGGTATGGCCGTTCTAATACATCCCTGGGGGGCAGGGGATCCGCCGGCACTCAGGAATGGCCTGCCCCTCCACACGATACTTCTTTCTTTCTTTTATTTTTGGTCCAGACCAAAGGTGAGCTGGCGTAGCCTGCCCACTTTACGGTACTCGAGACAACGCCTCGGAAGCAAGGCTCAGGGCTGTCCAATGCTACGATGATCCCACAAATGACTGTGGTAGTGGATCTGACATGTAGTGAGGATTATCGTCCGGCAGGTGCACCGTCAGGTCATACGGCAGGCCCTGCTCCACCCGCATGTTCTGCCACGTCACGTGCGCTGACCCGTGCTCGGCACAGAGCCACTGAAACACCATCTGTTCCCCGGCACGGCCCAACTCGAGACCGGCCGCGCCGGCGGACTCCAATTTGATGCTCTGGACCCCGATGCTCTGCTCATCCCAGGCCCCGGCATCGACCCCATCACCATCGGCATCTGAGTCTGAAACCGGGTGATGCAACGGGAGACTGCCCCCTCCATGCGACTGTTCTTCGAAGGCGGGTAGTAAGTTCCAGTGTGGCCTTGCCTGACGAGGGAGGGCGGGGGCACCGGGGCTGCCGCCCCTCCCATCCGCATTGGCCACACGATCCGCGGTCAGCGGCGAGGCCGACAGACGCACCTTCGAAGGGTCGTTTGAGGGCGGGTGCACGGCCGGAGCAGACCATTGCCCGAGGGGGTGGGGGGGGGGGGGGTGAGGGGGCCTCCCCCCCCAAACCCCCCCCCACCCCCCCAACATGAGCAAAGAGGTCCCCCGGGGGAAAAGTGAAAATTGTTACATGGGCCCGAATGCGGTGGCCGATGGTCGGCACACACGCTTTTTTTTGGCCTCTGCCACAGGGGGTTTGCCGCAAACAGACCTCTGGCCAGGGGGTGGGGGAGGTTGGCTGGGACCCCCCCTCCTCCGAGGGTCCCCCTATGGTCCCCGCCGTAGGGGGGCCAAAAATTTTTACGCTTCAATCCTCTTGGCACCGAAGAGCACTTCAAACACCTCAAACACTTCAAGGGCAGGGGGGGGGGGTCCAGGGGGGGTAACCCCCCCCCTCCTCCTGCGGTGTACGGCCGTTCTAACACATCCCTGGCCCTGGCTATCGCCGCACGCGCACGGCTGGGCCTTCGTTGAGGGCACCACGGCGTACGGCCGCGCCGATGCCAAACACCCGGGGCACGGCCACGTGCGGCCACAGGGGGAGCGCTGCGCAAGGCCGTGGCGGGCACGGCCCTGACCACAGGCCTGGCAAAGACGCAACAGCCTCTGGACGGGGGAGGACACGGGACGCGCAGTCCGAAGGTGAATGACGGGCCCGCCCCCCCGGCAGAGGGGCCGCCCAGGGACTGGGCAGTACAGCGGGTGTGTGAAGCAGGAGAACACGAAGGGGGGGGGGGGGGCACGCGCCCGTGAAAGGGGAGCGGCCGCACGGGGCGTGCCGTGCGGAGCGGACGGGGACCGCCCGCGCGGCGGGTTTTGGCGGTTGGGGCTCCCCATCCGCGACGTCGGACCCCAGCGCCCGCGACGCCTCTCCGACGTCCGGCAGCAGGTTCGTGGCGTGTGGCTCAGCGCGCGGCGTGGCTCGAAGGGGCGGGACGTGGGCCGGGCGTGAGCAGCGCGCACCTTCTGAAGTGATGATCCCGGAAACGGCCGGAGTCCCGCACGAAAACCGGCCGGGCTGACCCCGGGTGCCCGATCAGACTGGGCACTGGAGTCCGTCAAAATCAGACGTGATCAAACGGGACTGCGTCCTCCTCCGCCGGACACGGGCCGCGGCTGGTTCCTACTGAGCTTCGGGTGCGACAGGGGCGGGCACTACCGAGTGGCGAGTGGTGCGGGGGCTGATCGGGGCTGTGCTCAAAGGGGGTGTTGGGGTGGGGGGTGGGGGGTCTGGGACCCAAACGTGTGGGTACCAAAAATGGCCCCACCAGATTGTCCCAACGGTAAATGTCGGTTTTTCCCACAATGGTCCCTTTGGTCGGGGGGGGGGGGGGGGGCTTGCCCCAAAAAAATTAACCACAGGCCTGGGGCTGATTCCTAAGGAAACTCAGATCCCATGCCGGAGCCCATTGGCAGCCCGATTGCCCCATGAGATGCTTCGTTGTTTCTCTGATGAAGTGCGGTTCCGGCGGTTGGAGCTTAACCGACGGCGGTTGATGGTCAACCGACGGCCGTTGGTCAGCAACCGACAAACGCGACCGCCCTGTCGAGGTCCGGGTGCACCGGAGTCTTGTTGGCACTCAGGACAGCGCTGCCTGTGGGCACAAGGCAGGCCCGCGCCTGGCAGATGGGGCAGGGGGGTGGGCCCCCAACAATGACGGTCAGTCACGCTCCAACTGCCCCCACGGGGGGTCGCCACGTGTAGGGCCAGACAGGGACGCAGTAGAAGGGAAGGGACCTCGGAGGTGGCCCCGAAGCGGTTAGGCAGGCGGTTGCCAAAGCGGTTGGGGGGCGGTTACTGTCGGTTAGCATCAGCGCTCCCGCAGGCCGTCCACCGCGACCCCCGCCCCGGGTCGTCCCACCACCGCAAGAGACGACACGGGGGTGCAATCCTCGCCAATGGCTCGGGCACCGCCTTCGCCAGCCTTGTTCCAGTCGCCCATGGAGAGGGATGTCGAGGAGGTGCAACGTTCACCAAATTGCCGCACCGCCTTCATCAAAGCTGTCGTTGTCGTTGCCGATGGTGAGGGACGTTGAGGACGTGCCGTGCTCCCCAATGGCTCGGGCAGCCTCCGGCCTCTGCCGCCGCAGCAGCCCCACCCCCCGCGCGGCCGCGGCCTTCAGCCGCTGGAGCGCCGCGCTGGCGCCCCCCGCGCCGTCCAGCGCGAACGCCCCGGCCCCCAGCCGCCGGACGCCCGCCTGCCGCAGCGCCTCCTCAAAGCCCCACGGCGCGTCGCCCTCCGCGAGGCCGAAGCGGAAGGGGGCGCCCGGGCCGCGGGCCAGAAAGTGGCTGTAGGCCTGGTACACGAGGTCGTCCATGTGGGCCTGGAAGGCCGCCACCTCCGAGTCGTGCAGGGCCGCGAGGGGGTCGTGGGGGGCGTCGGGGGCCGCGCCCCCGCCGCCCCCGCCGGGGTCCGTCGCGGGGGCGCGGGGGCTGAGGTCGGGCGCGGGCGGCGCGCGGGGCGGCGCCGGGCCGAGGCTCGCACCCCAAGTGGGAGGCCACGGGGATGCCCATCTTCGCGGCGAGGTCCAGGAGGTTGGGGTCTGGCGCGGAGGACTGCGGAGGGGCAGGGCGCGGGGTGTGTGGGAGGCGCACGGGGCAAGGGCAGGGATGCAGTAGGAGGGGAGGGGACCTCAGAGGCGGCCCCAGAGGCGGTTAGACAGGCGGTTGGAGGTTGCCAAAGCGGTTGGGGGCGGTTACCGTCGGTTACAAATGCCATTGAAGCTGGCACTTGGCGTCAGGGAGACAGTGGCTGGGCATAGACTGGGCGCTGCCTACCTCCCTCCCTTCCAATGCAACCCTGGGTATGGGTGTTTTGGTTTGGGTTGGAGCTCAGGGTGTGTGTAAACAGGACCGACCGCAGAGGGGGGGGGAGGGGGCTCCTCGCTCTATGACGCCCCGCGTCCGGGTGGGAAGGTGTGTCATGGCAGTGCGAAGGGACGCGCTCCCAGCGCATGAGACAGATGCTCGTCAGTGGCCAGCAAAGACGATAGGGGCACCTTTCTGCCAACAAGATAGCTTCGGACGCCGTCCCCCCCCAAAAAAACAAAAAAACAAAAGTGGCCGAAAGCGAAAGCTTCCTTGGGCGCAAAAGTTTGTGGGGAGCCCGGTGGCCGAGCCCACACACAAAGCAGTGCAAAGAACGGGAAACACAATTCCACGATTCTGTTGTGCCCGCTCAGGAATGCGGCCATCCACATCGCCATTGACGATTGCTAACAAATGGCCAATCCGGGCCTGTGTGTCCACCGTGGCTGGTTCCTACTGAGCTTCGGGTGCGACAGGGGCGGGCATTACCGAGTGGCGATGGGTGCGGGAGCTGATCGGGGCTGTGCTCAAAGGGGGTGTTGGGGGGGGGGGGGGGGTCTGGGACCCAAAAGTATGTGTACCGAAAATGGCCCGACCAGATTTTCCCAACCGTAAATTTCGGTTTTTCCCATACCATCATGCGTCAACAATCCTTTCATTGTACGAAAAGATCTCGTGGCAACACCGGTGATCACATGGAAAGTGAGCGCATTCGAAGTGGCATTCGCCACGTTTCGGACCCCCGGGAAGCCGCCCGCATTTGCCCATCTCAGCCGGTCAGACTGAGGGCGATCAGCAACTTTCTGCTTCCGATACAATCCCCATTCCCCTGACGCATGCAAGGGCTCCCGCACTTTGTGTTGACAGCAAATTGGAAGAAGATGCCGAATCGGTTGGAGGGCCGTCCGTTGGCGGTATAGGACGGTGGTGTAAGATCTCGTATGACGGGTGTCCATGACCGTAAAACAGCCGGTCCACAGAAGAAAGAAGATGCATGGACACTGAGAACACCCGTTTGCTAACAGGAGCCCACAAATCCACAAATTGGGGCACAAAAGTGGGGCAAATCGGGGGAATCAGGCCACGATTTTTTTGGGGGTGGGGGCTGAAGTTTGTGTACCAAAAATGGCCCCCAGCCCCCCACCCCCCCAAAAAAATGGTACCCAGGTACAGGGGGCTGGAGGGGTCAAAATCAAAAGTTCATTTGCCGTTTGTTTGAAGGTTCAGGTGGGTTGGGTTTGCCTTTTTTGTTCGAAGGTTTTAGGTTTGCCCTTTTAGTTAGTTCACCTCCGTTCGTGTCATTGAGTCACCTCCGTCCGTTTTGTGAAGCACACCTCCCTTCGTGTGGTTGATTCACCTTTATTCCGTACGTGAATGACCTCCCAAAAGGGGGGGTACTATAAAATCTGGGTCGAGGGGGGGGGGGCACCCCCCTCCTCCTGGGGCTACCACAGGGGGATCCCATGCCCGCCCCAGCATAGTGAGCCCAGTGGTGAGATACTACCTCACATTTGCTACCCCCAGTGGCTCCAGTCGCTTCAAATGGTGTTGAAAGGGCTTGAAAATGGGGTGCACTGCCCAAAACCCTCAAAACTACTGCCCCCCCATCCCGAGTCTGCGCCTCTTCACTTTCCGCACTGCGCCCAGTGTTCCCCTTCCATCCGGTGGGTCGGTAGGGGGGATCGGGCAGAACGCAATGTCGGGGTGGTGGGCCCTCGCCACGCCTTGTCTTGTCAAAGAGCGTTGAGGGATCGAGCGGTAGAGCAGGGGCGCATTGGAAAACGGGGACAGAGGCGGAGGGCCGCGGGCCTGGCTCCGGTACTGAGCGTCTTGGGGATGGGCATGTACCCAGGGCCCCTGGGCACCCACACAACCCTCTTTGGATCCTTTGGCTCACGTGTAGCTGAGCTCCCCAAGTGAGGGCTGGACGGGGGGGGGGGGGGGTCTGGGGCAGGAAGTCTCCGGTCTGGGGCCGAGTCTTCTGAACTCCCCTGCCTGTCCAGAGTGGGGGGGGGGGGTGCACACAGTGTTGTGCGGTTCTGCCTCATCAACGGGCGCCAAAAAGGCAACAGCACTGATGGGGACAACACACATGAGGGGGGGGGGGGGGGTTGGCACGCGGCCTCGGTGTAAGATTGTTTGCCTTTGGCGGCGCCTATTGGCCTCTCGCCACGCACATGAGGGGGGGTGCAGGGGGTCTGGGGGTGCGGAGTTTGGGCCCGAAAAAAGGTCTGAAAATTGTTACCTATTATAAAATTATAAATTATATAATTATATTATATATATATTATATATATAAATATATATATATATATATATATATATATTATATAAATTATAAAATTCTATGCCCCCCCCCCCCCCCCCGCTGCACAAGCTTTTGGACGGGGGGGGGTCCAGGGGCAGAGGACCGCCCCTCCCCCTCCCCCGGGCCGGAATGCACCTTAATGCAGAACCCTCGGGGGGGGGGGGGGGAGGCCCGTGAACCCGGTCTGGCACCCCCAAAACCCCCATTTCAGACCCACGTCCCGTGGCTCCGCCCCGCGCATACCCGGGCCCGCACCACGTGTCGGTACGCCCTGGAGCGGCGGCAGCCGCGGCCCCCGAGGCCCCCCGCGCCGCTCGCCTGCGACCCGGCGAGCGCCCCGGCGGCCGAGCGGTCGAGGGAGTCGAATGGCCCGGGGGAGGCCGCCGCCGCGGGGGCCCTCGTGGGCCGTCGCGTGCGCCAGCCCCCCGCCACCCGCACAAGCGCCGCCGCGGGGGCGCCGGGACCGGCCGGGGCCACGGGCGCGAAGTGGCCGCCCTGCATCACCCCCTTCGGGTTCAGCACCACGGCCTCAGGGCAGGGGGCGGCTCCGGGGTCCGGGGGCGGGGGGGGCAGCTGCGGGAGGGCCTTCGGGGGCGGCGGCGCGGACGCCAGGGCGTTGCTGGTCGACGCGGCCGTCCCCGCGGTGGACCTCCGCTGCAGTGGGCCCACGGCGCTGGCCCGGCGGCCGGTGGGCGGTGCGGATTGGGCGGTCTTGAGCTGGTTCTCCAGAGGCCGCAGGCCCAGACGGTGCCATGCCCGCGGGTCATTGACCTGGGGCATGGGGCATGGGGCATGGGGGGGGGGGGGGGGGCAGCAGTTGGGAGGGGGCGGGGGATTGCCCGGGCGGACTGTGGCGACTGCGTGTGTGTGCGAGAGAGAGGGAAGGGGCGGGATGCCGTATTAAAGAGGAAAACCTGCATGGGTCCACGGGCCGCTTGCTCTGAAAAAGGGGGAGGGGCGCCTGCACATGAGCCCCCGCACCTGACGGTGGGTGGAAAGAGGGCTCCTCTCCCCCGCATGCGGCCCTCGCCTAGGCCAGTGTGTGAGAGAGAGGGAACAACACCACCATATTACAGAGGAAGGCCTGCATGGGTCTCCGGGTCGGCGGTCATAACGAGGGCGCGCTCTGCCTGTCTCTCCCCTGCCAAGGGCGAGCTACCGGCGCCCTCCCGCAGTTGTACCCTCGCCTAGGCCAGAGCCTCTGTGTGTGTGTGAGGGAGTCAACGTCTGCTTACATTGCTCCACCGTGTGTCGTGCACGTGTGCCCACCACTTCTCTCCACGGCTCATAGTGTGTTTCGCCGAGAAGGGGTAGTGTTGTTGCTGCCATCATGAACCACGCCTTTGCTGGGGTCCTCCTCCGGCCCAGTCGATGATACCGTCTCGACCAGCGCAAGGCAAGGGCTGGGTGGGGTCCAAGGGCCCCATTCTGACAGCCCCACTTTGGGAAATCCTCCGGGGGTCCTTGGACACACCAGGACGGACGGTCCGCTTCTTGAACGTTCCCTCTCATGTCCATTTGCACGGGAAATTTCCGGCCGATTGTCTTGCCAACATGGGCAGAATGTGTAGCTCTCTCAACCCTCAGACCCCCAAGGGATGTGCCATTTCTCGCGGCACTCGAAACACGGTTTCTGTTTCTGTCGACTCCATCTGCTCTCGGACTGTAGCATAGGTGTTGGGCGGCAGGCGTGCTCTGTCGCCTTCTGGCGTCGACCCTAGCCACAGTATAGGGCAGGGTGTAGGACCGTAGCACAAAGGGGCAGGGCCGCAGGCGTGCCCGCATCTGCACCGATACACTTGCATTGCACATGTGTTCATTCAATTCGTCCGAACCCCCCCCCCCCCCCCACACGTGTCCAGCGAACAACGAAATCCTCAAAAAATAAGGTCCGAACAGGAGTGTTTGCTGGACACGCCAGTCGGTACCTCATTCATTCGGTACCTAAACCCGATTCCTCATAAATTAGGTCCCGAAAAAAAAAAGGGTCGAAACGGAAGTGTTCATTGGACAACGCGTTCGTCGGCCGTAGAACGACGATGGCCGTCACCCTCCAGAATCACTCGGGCATTCCAACAGCACGTCGTGTCTCACGTGGCGGAGCCGCGGCACACATTGTCCAAGGCGCCCCACAGGTTGTCCAGGACGACGATGGTCGTCACCCTCCAGATTCCCTCTGGCATCAAGGGGGAAGTTCTTGCACTGTGTGGGCACTGCGTGCATACTGCGCACACAGAGGCTGGGATACTCACCCAAGTAATCCGCACCACAAATGATGGGGTTGCTTGGCCATAGAAGGACGATGGCCATCACCCTCCAGAATCACTCGGGCATTCCAACAGCACGTCGTGTCTCACGTGGCGGAGCCACGGCACACACTGTGTGAATTGTTCTGCAATGCGCCGTCAGGCGCCCCTACACATTGTTCATTCGCTCCAACAAGTCCTTCGTTGGACACGGGGGGGGGGGGGGGCGAAGCAACGAATACAACTCCGAAGACCCATGGAGCCTCGCCCACCGTCTGACTCCGCACGATTTGGACCCGGGGGTCCTGTTGTATGGGGCCTGACAAGAGGGCAAGCCCCTTGCACTCCACCAGAAAAGGAAGGCAGACACGCAGTCCGATGTTCACGGCGATGCCGCGTGCGCGGCGCGCCTGCCCGACGCCGCGTCCCTACGAAAGGGGGCGCGAAAAGAGGGGGGCAATGCATTCGTCGTGCGCCGAAGTGCCCGGGAACAGTGCCACAGGGGCATTGTCCCACTCGCAGGCCCGGCCCGCGTCCAGCAGCTCAAGTGAAACCGAAACTGCGAACGTGCAACCGGCGCCAAACGGACCTTTTTTTTTTTTGGGATCTGTCCGAAGCCATCGACAAGTGTTCGAGATTGTTCGGCGCTTCAGACACATGGTCCGAGACGGTGCATCACCGTTCCCTGTTACCTGCTGGCACCAAAGCGACCGTGGGAAGTAAGGCCTCGGCATGAGACCCCCCCCTTCCGGTGCTACGCTGCACTTTCTTCGCCCACCGACGGACTGCAGGACTCTACGGCAGTTCCCATTTGTTACTCTACAGTCCAAAGCTGGTCCCACGCCCCTCACATGGGCCTGAGGGGCAGCGCTCCTTTCAAGGGCGGGGGGTCCAGCCAGCCCCCTACCCCCCCACCCCCCCCCCCCAGGGATGCTTTGGAATGGAAGGGACCTCAGAGGCGGCCCCCAGAGGCGGTTAGACAGGCGGTTGGAGGAGGTTGCCAAAGCGGTTGGGGGCGGTTACTGTCGGTTACAAATGCCGTTGAAGCTGGCACTTGGCGTCAGGGAGATCAGCTTCTCCAAAAGGACAGCCCTGCCGACGCCTGTGGCTCTGGCTCTGGAGGGCACGCACGGGTGTGGGGCGGGGTCCGGGCGGCGGGGGGGGGAAACCTTGAGGCCCAGGGGCACGGCGCCCAAGGGGCCGCCGCCGCCGCCGCCCGCGTCCATGGCGATGTGCGTGGCGCAGACCAGGGACACGTCTCTGTGCGGGTGAGGCTTGAAGAGCAGGTGCATCTTCTTGACCGTCTGGCGCTCCACCTGCAGCACCTCCGCCGCGAGCGCGCGGCAGAACTCGCGCAGGTGCTGGACGAGGTACGGCGTGCACGCGACCTCGCGGCTGTGCACCGAGTGCTCGGTGACGACCCGGTGCCGGACGGGCACGCGTGCGTCCGCGAACGGGTGCACGTTCTGGCGGCGCTCCACGAGGCACATGGAGGGGGTCCAGATCACCCCGATGACCTCGTCGCTGTGGCTGTGGGGCGGCAGGAACTGCTGCAGGAAGCCCCGCTCCGGGGGGTTGGCGAGGAACGCGAGCAGGCCCTGCCGGTCGAGCACCTGGACGAGGGCGTGCGGTCCGGCCGTCGTGCACCGGACGCCTGCGCTGGTGGTACCCGGTTCGAACCCGTCCAGGAACGCACGGCTGTCCGAGCATTGGGGGGGGGCTCTTGGAATGAACAACAAAAAATCTGGCCTCTCCTCAAGGACAGCCCTGCCGACGCCTGTGGCACAGGCTCCGGAGAGCATGCACAGGTGGGGTCCGGGAGGGGGGTTACCTTGGCCGAAGGCTCCGGAGGGGGCTAGGGGGGGGGGGTCCAGAAGGCGGCCGGGGGGGGGGGGTGTCCAAGGGGGAATCCTTGCACTGCGCGCTACTGTTAGACTAAATTCCCTGCCCTCGAAGAGCCCCCAAGCACGCCCCTTCCAAATGGCCTGAAAATTCGGCGACCCCTACTACCCTAGCCTTGGGGGTGCAAAGTAGCCGAGGGGTGTCAAAAATGCCATGTGACATTGAAAATCCTTTCTTTTCATTTGTTTCGCTGAAAAATGTTGCATCCAAAATTAAAGGGTCTTACTCTACTGAAAGTTGAAAGTTGTGTGTGCTGCGATTCCTTGTACCTAAACATGGTGTACCGACACAATATCACACAGTAACGTCAGACATCCGACATCAACATTACACGTAAGATGTCTAACATGCCACATAGGGGGCGTTTTCGCACAGCGCGCGCACAGCGCGGGCACAGTGCCAATTATTACGGTGATTATCCAGGTAACAACCCTGAAAACCACCCCCCCTGCGGAATCATGCACAATCAATTCAAAACTCAAAAATTCAAACATCTGATGCTTGCCATGGGTCCCAGGGACCTAAATTCTGCCCCCTATAGCCCCGTCCACTACAGCAGCCATTCAATGACGTCCTTTCAATCTTCTGAACTCACCGAACTCCCGATGGTGGAGAACAGCCAACTTTTCGCACAGCGCACGGTACGCCCCCATACTGTTCATCTTCTCTTCAAAATCCCTGTTTGATGATCAGTGAAGGGACTGACGGAATATGTGTCAATATGGCCACATAACCCCGGGCTTCTTGGCGTCCACTCTCTTTTTCCCATGTTTTTCATGCATATTCCATCACAACAGCACAAGCACTGTCACAGTCTGTCACTGCCACTGTCACTGTGTCACTCAAGGGGGGTGGCTCCTCCTATGGTTGTCAGCAGTTCCAATACATCACCCCCCCCCCCCCCTGTGTGACATTCCGTCTGGTTGTTGCTCCTTTACGGGGCCCTGGACGGTCACCCGTTCTTCCCTTCGCATGTTGCGTCGGGTCGCTGCGTTCTGTCGGCCGCTGCGGCCGGTGCCCTTGCTGGTGTCGTTTCCGCGTTCGCGGAGCCCAGTAGTTGGTGTGTTGGGGCTGCGCTGAATGTGGCATGGTGTGCCATTTGCGCGTCAGCGGCGCCCAATAATTAGCGTATTGAGGATGTGCTGGTTGTTGCCGGGGTCCCCAATACATACCCACCCCCGCCCCCAAAAAGCAAATCGGAGCAAAAAGTTTCAGACATTTGTAGAGGAAATCGGCTTGTGGCCCTTGGAGCCCCCTTTCACAACCCCCCTTCCCCCTGAATTTTGGGGGGCCACAAGGGCCCCGCCCAATCATACCCCCCTGCCCCTCCCACCCCCTTTGTAACGGCAAAAGCACTGAAAACAACGGGAAGAACACCTCCTATCAGTCCAACGAGGGGCATTGTTGATGCGAACCGTGAACAGATACACGCAGCAAAGCAATGCATCCCCATGGCCCAGACGGTCACGTCTGCGGAGGTGCATCGAAGGCACGTACGGAAGGGGGAGGCAAAATGTGGCAGGACAGTCCTCAGCATCCCTCAAATATCATCCCCAGCTCCACTTCATCAGGTAAACCTGATCTACACAGACAAACAGAAAAGAGAACCACCGAATCCGACGGTTCCAAAAGTTGCGGAAACAGCATCGCATGTTGTCTAGACGAGGACGTTGCCCTTACAAGGGGGGGGGTACATCCATCGGAAGGTTGTCAATTGTAAAGAGCAGACGAAGCTCCACCCGCAACCCCCAAAAATGGACTAGTAACCGCCGGCAGCTGGCAGTTAACCACCGGCCCAAAGCGCAGCCCTGAATGACAAAACAAAAAGAAATCTCGTTGTTAAAGGACGGCCCTGCGCGGGTGTCAGTGGCCATGCGAGTCGGAAGGGACGGCGCAAGAAATAAAGGGTCGCTGTACGCTGGCGTCCGGAGAGTGCCTGGGCAACCTCCCCTCCCATCCCCGCCCCCCTCACCCTCCCCTACCCCTGTCCCCTCCACTCCCCCTCCCCCTCCCCCTCCCCGTCCCCTCCCCCTGCCCCCTCCACTCCCCATCCCCCTCACCCTCCCCGTCCCCTCCCCTTGTCCCCTCCACTCTCCATCCCCCTCACTGGCCGGCCGCTATGCAGAGTCGTCAGGGACGCCATTGTGGTCCTGTGAGCCTGAAGATTGTGGTCCTGTGAACTTGAAGATTGTGGTCCTGTGAACCTGAAGATTGTGGTCCTGTGAACCTGAAGATTGGCCCCAAATTAATCCAAAATCCCATCACCCTCACCCTCCCCACCCCCCCCCCCCCTTCCCCCTCTCCGTCCCCTCCCCTCCCCCTTGCCTGTCAAGCACCTGCGCCTGCAGCACCCCCGAGGCCTCGTCGCGCCACCGCCACTCCGCGACCACGTCCACCGCCGTGTCCGGCCCCAAGAAGGCGTCCAGGATCGCCCGGTGGTGGACGTCGTGCAGGGGCTTCTTGATGACCTCCGGGCAGGCCTCCGGGGAGCCCGAGGGGGGCTTGTAAGAGAACCAGGCGCGGGGGGAGTGGTAGTCGTACGCCACCGTCTCCGGGAACGGGGGGCACGCCCAGTGGCTCACGCGGTCCTTGTGCCGCCACAGCCAGTGGAAGAGCCAGACCGTCGCCTCGCGCGCCGCCGCGGTGGGCTGGGAGTCGCGCCGGGACGCCATTTGGGGGCCGAGGCGGTGGGGCCCTTGCGGCAACGGGGGGATGCGGCCCCTCGACGCTTTGCCGGTCGGAGCGGACTGCGAGAAGGAACGGGCGGATTTGGCCCTGGGCGGCATGCAGCACCAAGTCCCTAAAAGAGCCCCTTTGGTGGCAGGACACCGGCGTCTAAAGAGGGCCACGGGCCACAGGACCCCAATCTCATTAAGTTCGGACCCAACTCCAGTGTGTGACGTCCTGCAGTGCCTCTGGCACTGACAGCCAACCGGCCCTCTGGCATCTGCCGCAATATCAGGACTGGAGGTGGGCTGCCAGCGTTCTTACCCCCCCCCCCCTCTTGTCCAAGCACCACCAAAGGCACAGAAAACGACGGTTTCACCAGGTAGTGGTGCTTGGACAAGGCCGGTGACTACGCGCGGCACCCCCGTTCCACAACCATTTCAAGCTCGTGACGCGTCCCCCATACCCCGACGTGTGTCTGGGCACAAATGCAAGCACACACGCAGCAACGCAGCATTGCAGAACTCTAGAATCTGTCAAATTACGAAGCAGCTTCTCATTTCATGGGTTCATTTGGTGCAAGTGCATTACTTCTGCATGGGTTCGGAAAAGAACCCAGAATAAAACCCAGTGCCCCGCTTGTGTCACATGCGGAACAACTGCACATGCTCTGAAGCACCTTCTTTGGCTGCAGGTTGGGCAGGTGCCCTGGCGCGCTCGGATGCAGGTTTAGGGGCAGCTTTGGGGGCAGCTTTAGGAGCGCACAGTCATCGTGCACCACTTCACCACCACGCACATATGTGATGTTTACAAAGGTGTCGCCACGTGGCGAGGGGCCAATAAGGACACCGTTTGCCATGTCCCCAGCGGACCTTTTGTACTTCAGAGGCCAGATGGGAGAAAAGTCATTTGGGACTCCTTGACATACAAGGGGAAGGGTTGTTCAGCAAAAAAAGTACACATTCTAGCAATAAAACTTTGCATAATTGTTAACAGCGCGCAAAACAAACCGAAACCGGAATTGGAACCGTCAAATTGACGGTCCCAAAAATGACAGCTTCACCGGGTAGTGGTGCTTGGACAAGGGCGGTGCTTGGCCAAGGGGGGGGGGGGGAGTAGATGTGTTGCCAGACCAGAGGAGCATGATGTTCAATGGTCCATCAGGACAACCGCAATGTGCATCAGTGCGCAACACCCCACCCCCCCACCCCCACCCCCACCCCCTGAATCGCCCCCTGAGGGGTGGGCTCGGGGGGCTGTGAAGCAACGGATACTTAGCTACCGTATGACCCTCGTGACACAGGCCATACAGTCATCGCTCTTCCAAACCAATGCTGAATGTTGCCTTGAGTTCGCCCAGGCTGGGCTATCAAATGTTTCTTAGGCTGGCTTGGGTCAGTCCTCCTGGTCACCACACCTTCTTTTCATCAACCCTTCACTGTTCACAGTTGCTCTCACTGTCAGTATCCCCACTCATGTATCTCTCCTCACTCGTGGAACTTCGGCTGTCAGAGCTATGCCTCTCAGACCCCCCAGTGTCACATATTGCTTCAGGATCCTCATCGCAATGTGGCATTTGCTCTAACCCCAACTCTTGCCTCACTTGTGCCGTCCTCGCCGCCCTGACCTGCGGCAACACAATCGCCGCCCCTTGCCAGGCACACTGATCTGCATGTTCATTGCGTTTTTGCTCAGATATGGAGACAGCACTCCATGCTTTTGGCTGCTGAATGTTTTTTTCGTTTTGTATGGTATCCAACACAAGTGCTTTGTACATGCCAGCCTGAGTTCACAGTTCTGTAGCTCACTACCTAATGTCTTGCTTGGTTGCCCTCTGGGTGTCTCAGAGTGTGCACAGGTGGTTCCGCAACTCCGCTAGCATGTAGGAGTAATATCTGCTCCCATGGTTGCTTTGTGAAATTGTTGGGGCTCCCTCCCAATTTCCCCCTTCTTTTTTCTCTTCGAAAAATTCATGGATTTGGCACAGCTTGCTACAGCAAGTTGTCCATTACCTGCTCACCAGTGCGGCCTCCTAATAGGCACAAATTGCTGTTTTTTTTCCGACAAGGTCAGCTGCTCCTCTACACTATTCGCCACGGGCCCGTGTATCGTGTTTTCATTACATTCTCCTCAGCTTGATTGCTTTTGATGTGCCATGATTTACCACAAGCAACTCACAACTTGCTGAACTTCTTTTTGGACTCGATGCTGTCCAAACATCACGGCCGTCCAAGGTGTTGTTGAGCTGTTGTCTGGGCTTAGCAGTGATGCGTTTGGAAGGAATTATTGAACTCACAACATGCTCATGAAGAATTTTTGGTTCAAAGCTTTCCATGCTGATTGTGAAAAGGGTAGTTTGCCTTTCTCATGCTGGTGTTTCGAGGGATGTTTGAATGGACTGCAGCTGCCCGATATTGGCCAGGTGCGGTCTGGTGAAATAGCACTTTACAGTGGACGAATGTATCTTG
The DNA here is from genome assembly GCA_964036045.1 of Eutreptiella sp. 'Long Island Sound 2002'. Classification (NCBI taxonomy): domain Eukaryota; phylum Euglenozoa; class Euglenophyceae; order Eutreptiales; family Eutreptiaceae; genus Eutreptiella; species Eutreptiella sp. 'Long Island Sound 2002'. Next base: position 794,754 of record OZ038395.1, read on the forward strand.
TATTTCCTTTCCCAGTGCCCTTGGTGACATCTGCAAAAAGCTTGATCTTGGGGACACTAGATGGCCCCATGGAAAGCGAAGAGTCACCCTTGAGTTTGCACTTTCTTTTGGTGCTTTTTTTTTTAAAACTCGTAACAGAAGTTCCACCAAGTGTCCATCGAGAGTACCCACCCCCCCTTGTCCTTCCCCACCCCAAGGAAGACGGTCCCCCGCCACCCCCTGGGGGATGGTCACCAAGTGACGGTCCCCCACCACCCCCCGGGGGCCCCTAGTACCGCCCACTGTGGGGCACAGAAATTGCCGCAGAAAACGAAATAACACAGCACAAGAAACATTGGTGTGCAGAGCTTGTCACGGTGACAAATGAAAGCAAGTAATGCAACAAAATGAAAATCATGCGCGCGCTCAATGGGCTGCCAATGTTTGAAATTTACTCCTTGATTCGCTAGGTGTAGAATTTATTCGTCCTGCTCCGTTTGACCTTGAATTCCTGAACATGCTCACCACTTTCCGCAGGAATGCTTTGGACAGCACCCTTGGGCGGTGGCTTGCCCCTTTGGGGTTCACCAAGTGACGGTCCCCCACCCCCCTCTGGGGAAGGACAAGGGGCGGGGAAGGACAAGCGGGGGGAGGGTACACAAAGCAGGCCATAGGTCAGTAACAGGGCCGGCGTTGGGTGTGGGCTAGGTATGACCTACCCCTACCAAGACGGCTGCAACGGAGTGGCGGGAGGAACGAGACCTGCGCCTTGCCCCACCCATGTCGCCCCGTTTGGACGGGTGTGCACGTCCTCCCGGACCTCTCGGGGGTGTTACAATCCATCTTTTGGTGCTTCAGTTTACCCCGAAAATGAACTAATGGTGGTTCAAAGCACTGCAGCTTCAGTCCCTTGGTCTTTTGCCACTGGCCATCACCCCGGCAGCCACTGTCATGCAATATGTTGCTCTGTTATACCAACATGATTGCACTCAGAATTTACCGTGGATTACATGAGGACATTGCAGCCTACCCATATCCTGGGACCTGAGTAGTGATGTGCTCTGCACAAACGCGTCTTTAGGAGGCATGGCACTGTATTTTGCTCAATCTTTGGTTGGTTGTAGCTGATTTCACTGCTTCATCTATTCTTCGGAATGACTGGCAGGCCAGAACAAGAGCAAAAAATAATTCACAGGTTCGTTGTTATTTGTTGTTATCACCTTCTATGGAGCTTGCAAACCACCAATCTAGAATGAATGCCTGTTGGGTGTGGCAGACTGATTGCGCTGTTGTATCAGGGGTTGACGCGTGTTGTGCCTGGATGTTGCACGTTGCTGTACCACACATGTCACGACTGTACAACACATGTCATGAGTGTACGTCGCCGGGGCCTCGGGTCCACCCAGTTTCTGGGTGCACCCCTACTGTACATAAATGCGCCTTCCACTATCCGAGGTTCTCCCGAGTACACTAAATGACACCTTGAGTGTCAGGAACTCAAAAAAAAAAACACCATTACCTTCGCACTAGGGACTTGTGGATAGTGTCCTCCATGCAAGAGGTGTCTCAAACATATCAATAGGCCGCTCAGGCCTTCCTCCACACTAAGCAGCACGCCTCCCACTAATGGAACCAAACAACAAGTGACGAGCTGCTGCGCGACCACTGGTTAGCAGCATGGTGCCTCCTAGAAGCAGCCCGCCACACAATCCTTTGACAGTCTAAAACGGGCAAGCGGCCCCGCAGCCCATCACTCAGGAGAGTGCGGCGCCGCACAGCCATGCCGGGGTCGCCGTAGTATGTGCAGCCAACGGGACCCTGCCCAGCTGGACGGGCCGCCGATATCCCCTAGGATGTCATACAGCTCCCTGGCAGCCCATGACGTCGCTGGGACCTGCCGTGTGGGCATATCACATAGGCAGGTGATTGCACCATCATGACATGTACTACAGGCTACCTGCTTCCTCCAGTACGCGCCCGCACATGTCCCCCAAGCGCCTGGTACGTTGGTCAGCCAACTTGGAGTTGAAGTTGGCCACCAGAATTCACCCAGAAATCATTGGGTAGGGACCTATCAGCCCATGGCGGTCATGAGACATTTCATCATTTGTCATTTACATGTGTGTTTACTTCAGATACTTCTGTAGCTCAACCAGATCCCTTCTGCCTCTCAAAACACAATTTAGATTCAACAATGAACCTAACAACCTGGCTCTAGACGCAGGCGGTAAAGTGACTACTTGTGTCCTTGCAACCATACCCATGACTTCATGGTTGTTGTTGTTGTTGTTGATGCTTTGTTGATACTTTTGTTGTAAGTGTTGCTGGAAGTGTTGGTGCTGCTGCAGCAGATATAGTGGCTGTCTGCGGTGGTAGTTGTTGTGGGTCCAGAAGACAAAATGGGTTGGGACGTATCAGCCCATGGCGGGGATGAGACCTGTGCTCATTATCGTTTACATGTGTCAGATCCTTCTGCGCCTCAGCCAGATCCCTTGTGCCTTTCAAAACACAATTCAGATTCGTCAATGAACCAAATATCCTGGTTCTAGATGCAGGCAGTAAGCTGACTGCTTCTGTCAGTGCAACCATACCCATGACTTCATGAGTGCCTTTTTGTTGTTGTTGTTGTTGGTAACGTTTTTTTTTGTTCCTGTAGTTGGAAGTAGTGCTGGACGCTGCTGCCGCCGCCGCTGCTGCTTTTGTTTCAGTACCTGTGGTGAATCTTTTCGGTGTGGTCGTTGCAATTGTCGCTGTTGTTATTGTTGTTTGTCAAGAAGACAAGGATGGGTTCACAACCCTGCCCTTATCAATCCAAGGCCTGCTCAGGTAAGGCCTGGTAAACCCCAAAACTGCAAATGCCTTTTTAGATACGGAAAACACCTTTGCTACCACTGTTGTTTCTGATAAAACCATTGCAACAGAGAAAAAGAGAGAAAAAGAAAAACATATGTCCGCAAAAGAAAATTTTTTCTGCAAAGTGCAAGAGGACATTTCCAATACTCAAGACCCATACTCCACAAGGAAGGGACCCCAAACCAGTGAAACGTTCTGATGCCTGCTGTATTCAATTTTGTTGGTTTGATTCTGGGATTGAGGTATAGAATAGACGCATGGTTCACAGTGATATCTTTCACTGGGATTGCCTGTATTTTTGTGCGCATGAAACCCTCTTTTCAAGGAGGCACAAAGATTTCTTTTGCAGATACTGGAACGTTGTTGGTTTTTTTTTGTTCACCTCTGTGGTTCAGCCCCCTCCCCCTTTTCCGATCCCTCATTCGCCTGAAACAGGGTTGTAGTTGTTGCAGGGAAGGTGCGGAAAGCATGAATGGCACTTGTGCCGTGCACCAAAGCAAAGCAAGCTTTTGTTCGCACTACTTGATTGTAAGAAGCATGCCAGGTGGTCCTCAACGGCCCGCTGCTGACACCTAGCACTGTTATGCAGCTACAATGCCAACATCCGTAGAAGTGCAGTTCAAGAGCAAGTTTTGCAGTCACCATGTGGTGACACCAGACAAAAAAGTAATTCGGTATTTGGAAAATCCCCCAAACAGAGAACTCAACAGTGCTCCCTCAGTAAACCGATGTGATCCTGAATCAAATCTGCATTGTCCACACACACAAAAAAATGCACAGTGCAGAAAAAAAGAAAAGCAAAGCTGTGGCTTTTCCCGGCAACCAGGGGTTGCAAGGGAAGTGCCTTCCCTTCCAATAAAAAAAGCTACAAAACATCGCCATCTGCCTTTGCCACTGAACAGAAGCCAAGCCCTTTGCCACAGCGCCCTTTCCTGGGCTCAGATCCTTTTGGCAGTCCACAGGCACTGGACACCGTGACTACGCAAAAAGGACTCTGAGCCGAAGCACACTGCAGGGCTTATTTGTGATGGCTGTAGAAATGCATCCTTAAAAGAGGGGTTGGTGCAAAGCAAACGAGCTGTACTGTCACCATGATGTTCTGGCTGCATGACTCTACCGCTCATCCAATCGGCTTGACAGACCATAACATTTCCAACCATTGCCCATCTTATGGATGCGTGCACCCTGTCTTCGTGTTGAAAGCACTGTGATGTTCACTTGATCATTCCTCATGGTGGTGGTCATTGGGGGGGGTGGATACACTGATACACAAACACACCCACACACCCACACCAACACACAAATACACACGCATACAGACAGACACAGATATACAGAAACAGACATAGACTCATCCACATACTCAAGCCTGACATGGGCTCTTGAAAATCTGTTGGATGCAGGCTACAGACCACAGATGGTCACTGTTCTGCCTGCGTTGAAACAACTTGCAGACCCGACTGCCAGCCACCACGCAATGGCATACCACAGGATTGTGCCCAGCATAGCCTTCCAACACACCAGCCGGGACACCTGAACCCACAGTGGCAGTCCCTTTCCATCTGGCAATCACACATATATAAGACTCCACCCATGTCACAATGGTGGAATCTATCTCTTCTTTCCCTTCTTCTTATCCTTTTTGTTGGAAAACACTGGGGCATCAGACTCTTCCTCTTTGGGCTTCTGTGGCTCTTTCCGCGACTGCAGATTTGGAATCATTTTGCAAACTGCTCGTAATACTGAGAGCTTGGTTGGATAGGCTTCCTTCATAGGCGCATGACCGCTTTTGTCAAACTCACTCTTTGGCACATATGCTTTGGTGCTGTCTTTGATCAACACCCGCACCCGCCCCTTTGCGCTGAAGGGATCGCGGGGATAGCACCTGTCCGGCTCAAGCACGGTTTGAAAGCCCAATTGCAGGCAGCACTGGTAAATCTCTGTGGCAGTGGGATTCTCAAGGCATAACTCTTTCGAAAGCAAGCGGCCAGCGGCTTTTGACTTCTTTTTGTTAATGAAATCAGGGTAAATGATTTGGAACTGTTTGATGGCAGCAGACACCGAAGAGGATGCCATGGTGCAGTCCTAAAGATCCAAAGAAAAGAAGACCTTGTTCATCAAAAGCAATCAAGCTGAGGAGAATGCAATGAAAACACGATACACAGGCCTGTGGCGAATAGCGTAGAGGAGCAGCTGACCTTGTAGGAAAAAAAACAGCAATTTGTGCCTCTTATGAGGCCGCACTAGTGAGCAGGTGGGGAACATGCTGCAGCAAGCTGTGCCAAATCCATGGATTTGTCCAAGAGAAAAAAGAAGGGGGAAATTAGGAGGGAGCCCCAACAGGTTCCCAGAACGCACTCAGAAAGCGCGGACGTAATAGTGTGCCACCCAGGTCTCAAAGCGTTGGAACTCCATCTGCAGGTGGTGTAGAGCCGACTTGCTAAGAGATGACACCTGTCGCCTATGGGTATCGCAGCAGGTGGCCCATCCGGCCCATCGGGCAAATGATGTGCACATGTAGTGGAGGTGCCCATGTGCTCGTAGGAGGACCTGTGATCTATAGTGGGCCACACCATGCAGTCTGGCACTCACTGACACGGTCCCAATGGTCCTTGGCCCAGTGGCCGTGGAGCCCACAACGAAAAAATGCACCCGGAGGACAAGCCTGCGGCGCCACCGGGACCACTGCCCGCACGCCCAGCGTGGGCCAGAGCACCCTCTAGACACTCTCAACCAAGTCACCAGGGGCACCAGCCTGGGCAGGGCCATGCCGGGATGCCTCTATTCTCAGGTGGATGACAAGAGGGTATGTTTGCCCGGCGCGCCCAGCATCAAAATGACTGTTCCGGCCATCTATCACAATGCTTTACCCCCAAACATCACTCCCTCCTCTAGCTTGGGAACCCTAGCACAAGCACATTGTATGACTGTTGGCGGTCAATTAAATTCCCATTTTTTCGCCCAACAAATGGGGCGATCACGTGCGCCCTACCCGTGTAGGCCCCATCATGGCCACCCAGGGGGGTGGGGGGGATCTGATAACCGGCACGCGGGGTCAATTCTTCTATTTTGGGGCAGGGGCAAAACAACGGGGGGGGGGGGGGGGGGTTGGTCAAATTTGGTCCCATTTTTTCGGCGTTTAAATTAGAAAGGGGGTTTTTCAATAGTGGGCCGGAGATAAGGGGAATAAAGATGGAGATGGAAACAGGTGGAGGCATATGGAGATAAGCGGCTACTTCTTTCGCTGCTTACTAGCGCTTCCTACGACCTCCGACTTGCGCCTTTGCGGGCGGGAGCCTTGGTGAATTTCTTCTTGCTGAAGTAACGACTACCGCATTGTCGGAAGAACTGTTGGAAGAGTTTGCGCTTGATGGTGAGGATGATGACGATGATGATGACGTTGAGGATGACCATAAGGATCCCGATTCCAACGATGATGATTCTGATGTTGCTTCTTCGCCAACCTTCCAATTAGGGCCGCTCTGTTGCTGTGCACGTCCACGATACATGTCACCACCACCTTCCTTCCGTACTTCACGTAGTAGTCGTTGTCGTAGCCGTAGGGTCTGCCTTCTCATCGGGCAACACAATTGTCACACGTGGGGTGATAGCACGAGTGAACGTGCGCTTCTGCTTTCTCTTGCAGCCTTTTTTATGGCCATTCACAACCCAATTGGAAAGGTCAACACCCGCAACATCGGTGGCTTCATGTCTCAGTAGCAAGTGCCTGCGCACATCCAGGACACAAGGAGTTGCAATGCACATTTCGAGAGGGCATGGCCTTGGGACGTTGCGTTGTGCTCGTAGTGCCTTCTTGTACTTGATATGCCACTTGTAGCGTGGATTGCGAGTCCCACAAGGCGCTGCTCACCATCGCGCTCTATGAAACCTACACCCACTGGTTTCCAGACGTTGTTACCCACTAGTTTCCTGACGTTGTTAGCGGTGAATGGAAGCGCCGGGTACAGGTCCCTAATGTGGGCGCCACTCCGAGGGTGCAGCCGGCCGATGCTCCTACGTAGCCCCGAACCCCAACTCAAGGGGCCACACAACAAAGCGTGGATTGAGAGTCCCTAACCCCAACTCAAGGGGCCACGCAACAAAGCGTGGATTGAGAGTCCCTAACCCCAACTCAAGGGGCCACGCAACAAAGCGTGGATTGAGAGTCCCTAACCCCAACTCAAGGGGCCACGCAACAAAGCGTGGATTGAGAGTCCCTAACCCCAACTTAAGGGGCCACGCAACAAAGCGTGGATTGAGAGTCCCTAACCCCAACTCAAGGGGCCATGGAACAAAGAGTGGATTGGATAATTGGCGTTTCCTCAATAACACCGGAAAGTTGAAGGCCCAAAATTGGGCCGATTGGCTTAAGGCGCCCCCAATGTGTTCTAATTATTGGAGCAACTCTATTTCAAGGTGGGGGGGGGGGGGGGGGGGGGCTAGCTTGATACAATGCACGCCACTCAAGGGGCAACAAAGCAAACAATAGACAAAACCGAAAACCACCCCATTTCCCAATTATTCAAGAGGTCCAAAAAAATGGGGGGGGGGGCCCACCCCTCATCTTACTTTTCAGATCCGCCCCCCCCCCCATGTGGCCACACACCTCAAAATCAAAGAATCCTCATCTTGTGCGCGACGGACCACTCAAGTGGCCACACTGAAGAGTTGGAGTCTTAACCCCAACTCGAGGGGCCACACCAAAGTGTGAGAAGAAAACATTGCCTAGCTTGCCTGGCGCGTGCCCGGCACGCTAACATACTCTCCAAAGCCTCCAAGGCTGATGGCCACCTTTTGTAGCTCACTCGCGGACAATTGCGGGATGGATGAACGGACAAACGGGCCTCCAAGGCAGCGGTTTAGGTATGTACCTGGTCGGCAGGTGCTTCCCACAAAGGGGACCGTACGGCTACATCGACCCTTGCTTGATGTAAACAACGCTTCATGAGCATGATGTGCTACCCCCCGCTGGTTTCGCTGTCTAGTCATTCCCAACATGAACGCCCGGAACATGCCCCATGCAGTGTCCCTCCAAGCAGCCCAATTGTCGTACGACTCACTTGCGGCTTGTAGCCTGTTGACGTTGCAAGCAAACGCGCCTTGGCAGTCCCAGCCAGCCATTTTGCCAAAACCAGAAGCAAACACGCAAACAGGAGGCAAAACACGCACGTCTCTTGTAGTACATCTCGTCAGTGTGCCGCCTCCTCGTGGCCATGGAAGCCCAAAACGCCTGCAAATGCGCGAGCACCGCCCGGGCGCAAAGCAGCCCGGCCACCCCAGGGCAGCACTCAGAGACCTGACAAAGATGCAAAGCAATGGGCGAACGCTCACTCCCACCCCAGCCAAGACAGGCTTACGCCCCAAAAAACAGACTACACCAACGGCCTGAAGTGGCCAGCTATTCTCACCACCAAGGGGTAAGACCCCTGCACCCACAGATACGGCACGGGGGTGCGACGACCCCCGTTCCAGTCCGTGAGTGACACCACCACCCTCTGTCCTCCCCCCGTCCCAGCCACCACATCCCACATCCCCCCGCAAGTGTGTCTGCCCCCCGGCTTCACCCTGGGGTCCCCGACCGCGGTGGTGCGCCTTGTCGCCCGCCCCCGAACCCTCTTGGCGAGATCCATGGCCGCGGCACCCAGGAAGTCGTCCCTCTCCCCGGGATCGTCAGGCACGCCATACGCGACGTACAGCCGCACCCCATTCCGGAGGAGCACCCGGTGACAGGCCCTGCGGCCCGCCTCCGCCTGCCGCTGCGCGCATGGCGGTTACGGCGGCGCCGGGTCATGATCACATGTACCAAGAGAAACGAGTGCTACAAGCAGGCGCCGGCACTACACGACATCAAGTCATCGCACCCACCGACTCCTCCAAGCGGTATTGCAAAAAGACCTCGTGGAACTCCGCCCCCCCCCTCACCACCCCCCGGGGACCACAGGCCTGCCCGCCACGAATGCGGTAGCACAAAGGGTCCCATACGAACCCCCAGGGTCCACAAAAAAACTGTGCGCCTATCGGGGAAGGCCCAGAGATCCCCAACCCTGCGCGTCGCCACCTCGCGCGCCAAACCCGGATTTCCATTGAAGTTGTCATACAACCTACTGATAGGATCAGCGGGATTATGGGAACCACACACCCAGTGCATGTAAATCGTGAAGCCCGGGCACGAAGCCCACAGGTAGCGGAAACGCTTCAGGACTGACTGCTGGAACTTACGCCCCACCTTGGCTTTACACCTAAGGAACTGCACCAGCGCCGCCGCATTATCCCCAAACAAATGGGCCTCACGAACACCTACATTGAGTATGAGCTTCAAGCCCCAGAGCAGCGCCGCAGCCTCCGCACACTGCTGGTTGGGCGGTTGCTCCGCGGGCACAACCGACCGAGAACCCACATCCATGGAAAACAGGCCCAACCGGTATTTACCCGCGTCCAGCGCCGCGTCGACGTAAACAACCAACGGCGACCGCTTCACCACTCTGGGGAGGGACACCACTGACCATTGCCTCCTGGCAAGTACGCACGCCACGCATATAGACTTAAGCAAACGCACAGGGGTAAAGGGCAGCCGGGGGGGCGCCCAGAGCACATGAGCCCACACACCAGACATATGCGGGCTGTGCCCAGAACCTGGGCGACATATCCACTGCGCCCACCCCAAGAACTGCTGCAGCCGCTTTACCCTACAGGGCCCCACAGACAACCTCAACCAATGCGCAAACAGAGCCTCCCACGCGCTGCCAGCAGTCCGCACCTCCCCCCCCTTCAAATCAATATCCTTCCCCAGCCACACCAGCCGTTGCACAGGCTCCAACGTACTCTTCGGGCTGACTACAGCCCCCGCACGGCGCAACGCTTCCGCCGCTTTTGCCGTCTGCTCTCGCACACGCGCGCGGCCGCGCCCCACAACCAGAACATCATCCAAGTAAATTAAAACTAGCACCCCCGACAGCCCCGCGTCGGCCATCAGTCCCTCTAACACCCGCTGGCACAGGAGGGGGCTATACTTCCACCCGAAGGGCAAGCACCGGAAAGCCAACACCCCCCCTTCTCCATCCGAGACGCGAAAGGCCCCCCAGAACTCGCGCGGCAATTGAAGGGACCAAAAGCAATTCCTCAGGTCGATGTGGCACATGCAAAGCTCGTCCCCCCCCCCCCCCGGCAGGGACAGAACGTCCCACACCGGCCTCATGCAACGCGCCCGGGCATAAAAAGAGGGGAGGAAGAAAGAGGACCCGTGCTGTGCCACCTGCGCCAAAAGGGCCAACACCTCCACAGAGGGGAGGGAGAACTTCTCCGGCCGAGACCGCATCTCCTGATTAAGGGGCACAAGATTGACAATCAAACTACACTTCTCCTCCGTCTTGGGAATAGCAAAAACTCCCCCATTGGGCCCAGGCGACCCTGGCGGCAGGGGGAAAAGCAAACCCTGGCCCCGCAATGCCCTCATCATGACCACAGCCTCATCCGACGGGGGTACTATCCCAGAAAACTGCTTGCCCGCCAAGACCGCGGAGGTGTCCGGCACACAACTATCCCAGACCTCACGTGGGATATCCACTCGCCCCACCAACCCCAAACCCCGCCCCAAAACCTCCACTCTGATACGTTGCATAAGCAGTTTTGGAGACGTCGAATCATGCAAGAGAGACTCCCAAACCTCAGGGCTAAACGACGACAAAGCCACAGCCAAGACTCGCAGAAACTCCGGTTGCCTGAGATCCCGGGCAGCTTCACTGCCCCACTCTAGAAACTGCAGCAGGCGACGCTCTAACAAACCCGGCGGCGCGCAGGGCAGACAAGCTCGCAGGGAGCACAACCAGGCGTCCCACTCACCGGTCTGAAGGCGCTCCCGCACCCACTGACCCGGCTCCGGCGCGGCGGGAAATTGCCGTTCGGGCAGCCGCACCCACAATCCTGGCCGGGCCTGCGGCCTTCCGCTTGCCCAAGACGGACGCGACCTCACCCGTCCTGCGGGCCGCGATGCGCAACCGCCTGATGGAGGAGCCTGCTTCAGAGGCAGGTGGGGGGTCCGCATCCACGTCAATGACTCCCCCCCCCCCCCGTCTCCACACGGCCAGCGCCCGCGTCCTGAGGACCCCTCAATAGCCGTAAGGGCCGGAGGGGCCCCCGGGTCACGTGCGCCAGCCCAATCCTCCCTCCCAGCAGCCCCCGCAGAGGCAGAGCTCGCGAACTCCCCTGGGCACGATCCACCCCGACCCCCCGTCGACCCATCTCCATCATCTCCCCATTTTGGGGGCTCATCGGCGTCAGGGGCACAGAGCTCCAGGAGCTCCCTTGGGAAAACGTCCCGGAGGGACACGGCGCGCCATACGAACTCTCCTGCCGGGTCGTCAGAGGGCCAGGGCAGGACAGCCTCGGTCGTGACGACGAAGTCGTCGGGCGCGTCGGCGTAGTGGACCGCCACTGTCTCCGAAAGCCACCGCCCCCACCAAGCCAGCCACTTGATGGGTAGCCCCAACCATCGCAGGGCCGCGGAGCCCCCCCGCCGCCATGCGTGCCACCTGGCGTGGTGGTTGTCGCTGCCCCCAACGCGGCAGCCATGACCGACTGCATGAAAGCTGGGCCCTGCGGACACAATTGCGCTCCAACGACAGCGGACGTGGCCCCCCTGGCATCGAGCCAGCCCAGCCACTCCTGGGCATACTTCCCGAGTCGCCGGCGCACGATGCGTGGTGCCACCTTGACCGTGCGGAACGCCAAGCCTCGACATCGGGAGCCCCCCCGACGGAGGGGCGCGGCTTCACCCACCCGCAGAAGGCAGGTGAATGCCAGGACCGCCATCCCATAGACGGTCCACTGCGGTCGCTCCGTGCAGGCCAGCGCAAAGTTGCGGAGGTCGTCCAAACCCGCGTAGGGCCGTAGGGCTGGCTCCGTGGGCGCCCATTTGGCACAGCGCCAGACCCGGCGACTGACGAACGCGGGCAGCCATCCCATGTCCTCCAGCGCTCGGAATGCCGACACTGCGACCTTGAGGGAGCTTCCCGAGTACCCTAGTCCCCACAACTGGAAGATGTAGCGGCACGCGGCCTGTTCGAGCTCGGATGTGGGCGTGTAGCCCACCCAGAGGGCCATCTTGCGGAAGTGGGTACAATACGTACCCATGGTGCTTTTTGCCCAGGAGGATGCCTGCAGCGCGTCCACGGAGGTGATTTCATCCTCCTTCCATCTCCGCCTCCACGCTGCCCACACCAGGCGCCAGACCACGTCCTCGCCATCCCGGAAGTCCGCCGGGCCGAGGACCACCAAGGCCCCCCGGGGCTCTGGAGGGACGGGCCGGATGGGGCAGCTTCCCCATCAGTCAAAGCCGGGGGCACTCGTGAAACCAATGCCGCTTCACTCCCCTCCCGGCGTTCTTGCATGCCCTACACGCCGTCACCGGGGCATTGGTGACGTCCATCGGCTCAGCTCCAGGCTTGGCGGTGTACAGACGGCGGCCTCCCTCAACGCGGAACTTACCCTTCATGGCTTGCAGCCGCCGTCCCACCACCTCCTCGTCCGCCGCCCCCGTACAACCTGCAGACAGCACAGGTACATCGGATGCATCCTCGGCCGCATCCGACCCCTCACCGATCGGCCCGGGGTCCAAGCCCTTCTTGCCTCTATACGCCGACAGGCTAGTCACCGTGAACGTCCAGACCGCTTGGACAAAACCCCGAAGGCGCGTAATTTCATCATCATCCATGGACTCCAGCTGCCATACTTCCGTGTCCGCGGAGTCCGCGTCCACCACCGGCGCCAGCTCGTCCAGGGTGGCGTCCGTGAACTTCTCCTTGTCCTTGTACTTGGAGACGTACTCGTGTTGGGGCACCTCCCTGCGCCACAACAAAGTGGACAACGCGAGGAGGCTGGCGAAGACCGACTGGGGCTTAGAGTCCAACTCCCTCACCTTCACGACTTCCGCTTTACACAGCGGCGGGACCTTCGCCATCTTCCTCTTGGACTCCGCCTCGGCCTTGGCACTGACCGCCTCTAACTGCCTGCGCAGCCCTTCCATCACGACGGCCTGTCCCTGAACCAACTGCTTTAGCTCCAAAAGTTCCGGCGACACCGCCTGCGGCTGTTGCGGCGGTACTTCCATCTTGACAAAGCCCAGCGACGCCACGTCCAGTTCGCACTGGGCCATGACTCAGAACGAGGCGATCATCTTCACAAGCCCCACCTCCCCCGATTCAATTCCGAACTTGGCGACGAAATTAGCTTCCCACTCTGACCTGCGTTCCAGCAGCACTGACAGCTTCATCTCCACCTGCGAGGCAGCCCCGGCTATCCCCAGCATGGGAACGCTATCAATGAACCGGGAACAAATTGTTCCCTTTGCGAAAACGGCAAAATCGTCAACAGACATATTCACAGACCGGGTCGTTCCAAAGTATCACGGAGCAGGCTCTACGTGTGACCACCTATGGTCTGCTGGCAACAAGCAAAAATGCTCTACAAGTACAAAGGCTCACTGCACACACGCACGCACACACACACACCACCCGACGAGCAAAACCAGAGCTCAGGCACGGCTGAGCTAAGAGTCTACCCCTACTATAGCCGAAGTGTTTCTTGTAGGGACAGGTGCCCTATTCTGCTGTCGCACCTATCGCCAAATGAGTTGGAGTCAACCGTCCATGAAGCCGTTCAGGTGGCTAGCGCCAGCCAATTTGGGATGGGGATGGTGCGTCGGCTGACAAGCCTGCACTGGCACACTCTTGCCGGACCGGTATGAATTTGTCTCACAGTGGGCGTTGGTGTTGTTGTGGTTGGCAACTTCGGAGGAAACGTCCATATATAGGCAAGAAGCCATCAATGTGCATCAAGAGGTGCCAAAATTCTTGAGTGGGCAGTCTATGTTGGTGGCAGGGCAAGTTGCCCCGTAGGGGACCATCCTTCCGCAACGGCGGCGATGGCTTACAAAGTGGATTAGATGGGCTTTGCTACTTCTTCTTCTTTTTTTTTTTTTGACGAAGCTGCATCAGTTTTGCAACAAGACGAGATAGCCACGGGATCTAAGTACACTCTCGGAATATACCATAGCTTCTTCCCCTATCAATGATAGTGGTCGAGGTTGACACAGAAGGAGCCGCTTATATTCCTACCTTGAGTATACCAGCAATGCAACCTTGGGCCACGTCCCTGTTTGGGGCCCATCATCTTACCTGTGACAAATCTTCTTTTCTCGGGGCAGGCTCATGGGTGAGGCCGGTGATGGCCTTATTAGTCGTGTTATTTTCATGCTGGTACATGGATGCTTGGCCCCAGGTGGGGAGTAGGCGCTTTCACATGGTGCTTCTGCGCCTTTGTAAACCTTTCCGGATCAGTGCGTGTCTTAAACACGGTATATGATGTGCTATGTCCACCTCATGCACCAAATTCTGATATGTTGTTCCCATGTAGTGCAGCCACTTACCCACCCTCCTATACCACATACCGTCATAGTGCCGTGCTCTCATGTCATCTTGGCATCCGTTTTGCCTGCATTGATGGCCCTGCACCCTGACCCGCCCCAAGACGCACTGACACAAAGCAGCAAGTCACACCAGCAAGTCACACCAGCTATGGGTATAAAGTCTGAAGTCTGAAGTCTGATTTGGCATCTCGTGTCAAGGACATAAAACAGAACACATCTCAGCAAAAGTCTGATAAAAGTGTGGTACCCGCCCCCTCCCTTCCTTCCTTCCTGTCAGAAAGGGACAAGAAAAAGTCTGGCACTCCCCCTCCCCCAACATAGCCACCCACCACAAAAAAAACCATCATGAAAATTGAAAGTTGGGACGAATGGGAGTCCATGCAACACAGGGGAACACCCCCCCCCAAAAGAAAAAAAAGGGTGGAAAATGGGGCATTGGGGAAAATGGGAGGCTGGGAAAAATATTCCACTGAGGTGGTGTACCCCCCCCCCCCTGTGGATTAATATTCCATTGAGGTGGTGTACCTCCCCCTCTAGATAAATATTCCACTGAAGTGGTGTACCCCCCCCCCCCCCTGTGGATAAATATTCCACTAAGGTGGTGTACACCCCCCCTCTGGATAGATATTCCACTGAGGTGGTGCACCCCCCTGCTATGCGCCAATTCCTATGGGGGTCTGGACCCCCAAAATAATTGACACGACCCTATGCGTCAATTCCTATGGGGGTCTAGACCCCCAAAATAATTGACGCGACCTTATGTGTCAATTCCTAGGCAGGTCCAGACCCCCAAAATAATTGACGCGACCCTATGCGTCAATTCCTACGGGGGTCTAGACCCCAAAAATAATTGATGCGACCCTATGCATCAATTCGTATGGGGGTCTAGACCCCCAAAATAATTGACGCGACCCAATGCGTCAATTCCTAGGGGGGTCTAGACCCCCAAAATAATTGACGCGACCCTATGCGTCAATTCCTAGGGGGGTCTAGACCCCCAAAACAATTGACGCGACCCTATGCGCCAATTCCTATGGGGGTCTAGACCCCCAAAATAATTGACGCGACCCTACGCGTCAATTCCTAGGGGGGTCTGGACCCCCAAAATAATTGACGCGACCCTATGCGTCAATTCCTAGGGGGGTCTAGACCCCCAAAACAATTGACACGACCCTATGCGCCAATTCCTATAGGGGTCTAGACCCCCAAAATAATTGACGCGACCCTATGCGTCAATTCCTATGGGGGTCTGGACCCCCAAAATAATTGACGCGACCCTATGCGTCAATTCCTAGGGGGGTCTAGACCCCCAAAATAATTGACACACACACAGGGGTCAAATAATTCACGGAGGGGTCAAATAATTCACGGAGGGGTCAAATAATTCACGGAGGGGGGTCAAATAATTCACGGAGGGGTGAAATAATTCACGGAGGGGGGTAAATAATTCACGGAGGGGTAAATAATTCACGGAGGGGGGTAAACAATTCACAGAGGGGTCAAATAATTCACGGAGGGGGGTAAAAAATTCACGGAGGGGTGAAATAATACACGGAGGGGGGTAAATAATTCACGGAGGGGTCAAATAATTCACGGAGGGGGGTATATAATTCACGGAGGGGTCAAATAATTCACGGAGGGGGGTAAATAATTCACGGAGGGGTAAAATAATTCACAGAGGGGGGTAAACAATTCACAGAGGGGTAAAATAATTCACGGAGGGGGTAAATAATTCACGGAGGGGTCAAATAATTCACGGAGGGGGGTAAATAATTCACGGAGGGGTAAAATAATTCACGGAGGTGGGTAAACAATTCACGGAGGGGTAAAATAATTCACGGAGGGGGGTAAACAATTCACGGAGGGGTAAAATAATTCACGGAGGGGGGGTAAATAATTCACGGAGGGGTCAAATAATTCACAAAGGGGGGTAAATAATTCACGGAGGGGTCAAATAATTCACGGAGGGGGGTAAACAATTCACGGAGGGGTAAAATAATTGACGGAGGGGGGTAAACAATTCACGGAGGGATAAAATAATTCACGGAGGGGGGTAAACAATTCACGGAGGGGTCAAATAATTCACGGAGGGGGGTAAATAATTCACGGAGGGGTAAAATAATTCACGGAGGGGGTAAATAATTCACGGAGGGGTAAAATAATTCAGGAGGGGGGTAAATAATTCACAGAGGGGTAGAATAATTCACGGAGGGGGGTAAATAATTCACGGAGGGGTAAAATAATTCACGGAGGGGGGTGAATAATTCACGGAGGGGTAAAATAATTCACGGAGGGGGGTAAACAATTCACGGAGGGGTAAAATAATTCACGGAGGGGGGTAAACAATTCACGGAGGGGTAAAATAATTCACGGAGGGGGGTAAATAATTCACGGAGGGGTGAAATAATTCACGGAGGGGGGTAAATAATTCACGGAGGGGTAAAATAATTCACGGAGGGGGGTAAATAATTCACGGAGGGGTCAAATAATTCACGGAGGGGGGTAAATAATTCACGGAGGGGTCAAATAATTCACGGAGGGGGGTAAACAATTCATGGAGGGGTCAAATAATTCACGGAGGGGGGTAAACAATTCACGGAGGGGTAAAATAATTCACGGAGGGGGGTAAACAATTCACGGAGGGGTCAAATAATTCACGGAGGGGGGTAAAAAATTCACGGAGGGGTAAAATAATTCACGAAGGGGGGTAAATAATTCACGGTGCGGTCAAATAATTCACGGAGGGGGGTAAATAATTCACGGAGGGGTCAAATAATTCACAGAGGAGGGTAAACAATTCACGGAGGGGTCAAATAATTCACGGAGGGGGGTAAACAATTCACGGAGGGGTAAAATAATTCACGGAGGGGGGTAAATAATTCACGGAGGGGTAAAATAATTCACGGAGGGGGGTAAACAATTCACGGAGGGGTCAAATAATTCACGGAGGGGGGTAAATAATTCACGGAGGGGTGACATAATTCACGGAGGGGGGTAAAGAATTCACGGAGGGGTCAAATAATTCACGGAGGGGGGTAAATAATTCACAGAGGGGTAAAATAATTCACGGAGGGGGGTAAATAATTCACGGAGGGGTAAAATAATTCACGGAGGGGGGTAAACAATTCACGGAGGGGTAAAATATTTCACGGAGGGGGGTAAACAATTCACGGAGGGGTCAAATAATTCACGGAGGGGGGTAAATAATTCACGGAGGGGTAAAATAATTCACGGAGGGGGTAAAACAATTCACGGAGGGGTAAAATAATTCACGGAGGGGGGTAAATAATTCACGGAGGGGGGTAAATAATCCACGGAGGGATAAAATAATTCACGGAGGGGGGTAAACAATTCACGGAGGGGGGTAAACAATTCACGGAGGGACAAGGTATGCAGTGAGGGGGCATCCTTCAGCGCTGCAAGCGCCTGTGCCCCACTGCCTCCCATGGAATTCCCACTAAGATCGAGGGACAGGGTATTCAGTGAGGGGGCATCCTTCAGCGCTGCAAGCGCCTGTGCCCCACTCTCTCCCACGGAATTCTGCCTAAGATTGAGGGACAAGGTATGCAGTGAGGGGGCATCCTTCATCGCTGCAAGCGCCTGTGCCCCACTACCTCCCACGGAATTCGACCTCAGATTGAGGGACAGGGTATGCAGTGAGGCGGCATCCTTCAGCGCTGCAAGCACCTGTGCCCCACTGTCACCAACAAAATTATCACCAAGATCGAGGGACAGGGTATGCAGTGAGGGGGCATCCTTCAGCGCTGCAAGCGCCTGTGCCCCTCTCTCTCCCAGAGAATTCTGCCCAAGATCGAGGGACAGCATATGCAGTGAGGGGGCATCCTTCAGCGCTGCAAGCGCCTGTGCCCCGCTGTCTCCAACAGAATTTCCACAAAGGTCGAGGGACAGGGTATGCAGTGAGGCGGCATCCTTCAGCGCTGCAAGCGCCTGTGCCCCACTGCCTCCCACGATATTTGCACAAAGATCGAGGTAGAGGGTATGCAGTGAGGCGGCATCTTTCAGCGCTGCAAGCGCATGTGCCACACTCTCTCCCACAGAATTTTCACAAAGATTGAGGGACAGGGTACGCAGGGAGGGGAAGAACACCGCAATCAGATGCAATGGGCCTAGGCGGATGGGCAAATCCTTGAGACGTTAGGTCAGACCCACGCAGCCTTTGTCCGATTCAGTAGTGCAACTGCACACAGAACCATAGTTAGGGTCACTGTCAGAAGACTAGTCAGATGAATCGTCGGAAGAACTGTTGGAGGAACTGGTAGAAGAACTGTCAGAGGAACTGTCCGAAGAATCATCAGAAGAATTGTCCGAAGAATCGTCAGAAGAACTATTGGAACTGTCAGCAGTGTCAGAACGTTCAGCGCAAAGCAAATCTGCATTGGAGGATGTAGCAGTGCCAAGGTCTGGCCACAAGAGAAGTCATGGGTGGCACACTGAGGCATGCTGACAAGGAACAAATGCACAATCGCAACCACAAACAGGAAATTCAGGGGGTCTCGGTTTCAGTGCAGTGAGTGTAGTGCAGTGTGGTGCGGTACAGTGCAAGGGCTATTCCTAACTAAAGCACCAGGGCAAATCACAGAAAATTGTATTATCTGCAACATCCCTAACCTGTTAAAGTCCTTAAAAATGTGTGGAAGCCGAAGCCAGGAGGGGTTGGTCCATGTGGACCGCCCAGGCGGGGAGGGTGGAGAGGAACTTACAGGTTTTTATTTTTACATCCCACCCTGCTCTCTCTGACCCCTTGGGTGCCCGGGCGTCCTCTCCTCCCCCCCCCTGTAGGGCAGTGAAGGCAAGCCTGCCTGTCCAGGCACCCCGCCATCAGACAGCACCGTTGAACAGGCAAGAAAGTGTTCTCCAAAAATGAAAAAAAATTTCCGAAAGCGGTGCTGTCAGTGGCCCCCTTGTGTTTAACTGACTTTTGTTTGTGCTGGTTGTTTAACAGAGGGTCGGGGAAGGGGTGGAGAGCAGAGGGGAGGGGTTTAAGGGGTATAGCTGCCCAGCCGATGAGTCCCCCCTTGCAGGGGGACCCAGAACAAACATACAGACACCCACGCATGCCCACACATACACACATACACACGCATTAAAAACAACATCATGCACCCGCCAGCAATCAACCAACGTTCCCGTCACCGACGTTCTCTAAAAGCGAAGCAAAGGGCAGAATGGGGTAAGATGCAAAAATAGTTCAGGGTAACCCTGTAACCAATGTTCCTTAAAAGAAAAAAATGTTGACCTTTAACTAACTGACAGGGTCCCCCCTCGCAGGGGAACCCGAGCAGCTAAGCACAGGCACAAGCACAGGCAAAAAGAAAGTGGCTCCCGTAGTGGAAAAAAAAAACATAACTGTGGCTGTCCTTATGGGACCCCAGAAAAATTCAGGGCACCCTGGATAAGTGATTATGCTGAAGTATGTTGAAAAATTTTGTTAAACCAACAAGTGTAGACATTTGTACTGAGGAAGTAAGCTTGTGGCCCTTGGAGCCCCTTTTCACAACCCCGCCCTCAGCCTCGCTCTCCTTGACTCTCTGGTGCTTGGGCGTCCTCTCGGGCCCCCCACACCCGGCGAAGAACCCCTTGCACCCCACCCAGGCACCAACCCTGCAGACAGTGTCGTTTAACTGACAGAAAAAAAATGCCATGTGGAAAATAGCAGGCGCACCTGCAAAAAAAATTGTTTTTGGCAGAAGAGACACTGCTGCGGGCCCCCGTTCCATTGAAAAAAAGAGGGGAAGAGTCGAGAGCGGGGAGAGGGGGGTAGACCGTAGACGGTAGACAATGGAAAAATTGGGTCCCCCACACTAAATGGGGGACCCCACTGAAATCGGGGGGTGTGAAGCAAAGCAGAATGCCCCTCCAGGCAGACACACAAAGAATGCAAAACACATACACAGAGCAATGTGAAGCAAAACACTGAATGTACAATCACATGTGCTTCCATGACCCTGCATCGCCTGTCTCCCTGGACTGAGAATCAGGGCTCACATTGCCCCGAAAATACCCGAAAATACCGGGGCATGAGACACGGAAGAGGGGGACAACAAGCAGTGGGACAAACTCTCCCGCGATTCTGGCATTCTTGCAAAAAGGGGGGCAGGGGCAAAAATTATTTTATTTTTGCGATTTTTTTTGCGGAACCCATTTTTGCGTAGGGCGTGAAGCCAATAATTAATGTTTTTTGCGTTTTTTTTGCGGACAGGGTGGGGGGGGGGGGGGGAGAAAAGCCTGATGGGGGGTTTCGGGTTGAGCGTTGGGGTAGCCCACCGACAAAACTAACCCTGTTGTTATTCACATACCTAGTTCATGCCTACGGTCATGGTCTGCAAAGGAAGCAAGGTGCAGAATTGGGCAAGAGAAAAGGGGGGGGAGCCAAGTCTGATATGGGGGTCAAAGCACAAGTGTGATATATGGGGGGGGGGGGGGAAGGCCTATCATGGGGGGCTTGGGGGGTTGGGGGTTGGGGGTGATGGCCCATAAAAGTCTGAAGTCTGAAGTCTGATAGCCCATTGGGTTACTATACCCATAGCTGCACCACACCATGCGTGCTCTGGCCGCCCATATTTCCATGTCTACTCGCTCCCAATACCCGCACATGGGCCGCATTCTCGCTGCCCCTGTCATGCTCGGGTGTCCCGACACGGTACGACGTGTCGCGCCCGTGCTCGAGGGGCGCAATGGCGCCCCGTTGTATCACCATTAAACTGCTCTTTACTGCCATGGCGTCCCATACACCCTGGTCAGCTCGAACCCACCACCCTCCCTTAGCGCCGGTTAGCCCCCGACTCTTGCTCTGTGGGTCTCTCTCCCATTCTCCCCCCCTCTCTCTCTCCTGCCCCCTCTCTCTCTCTCTCTCCTTCTCTCCGTTCCTCTCCCATTGCGTCCCACTCTCTCCCTCTCTCCTCTCCGTCCATCTCCCATTGCGTCCCACTCTCTCTCTCTCTCTCGCATAAAAGGGGTTTTCGGGACGTTCGGTGGTTCTCTATCCCCCCCGGGGTTCGAACCCCCCTCTACAGGACAGAAGAGGTGCGGTATATCCACTGCGCCACGACGAGTTGCTATCCGCATCACTTGCTCCGATCCGTCCTGCTCCCCCCTGCGTGTCATCCCCTGTCATGCATATCGCCTTTCACATGGGGGTGTGCTCAGCAGCGTGTGGAGGAACCGCACGGCGTCCCCGGGTACTAGGTCCGCCTGCCTGGAGAGCGTTCTCTGGAACAGCCTCAAGAGGTCAGCTCGGCCCGCCAACCACACATGCATGCAGTCTCCAGTTCTGCTCACAGAGGAGGACACCGCTCTGTGTCCCTCTGACGTCGGACAGTGGAGGATCGCCTCCCACTGGAACGGATGCCACTTGCCTGCACTTTTGGGTCGCCACTGGACCTGCATGTTCGCCAGAGCCTGAGTCTTCAGGGTCCAGTTGATTTGCCATTCGGGTGCGACAAGCTGCAAATGGCAGACAGGTCCCTCATGCACATACGCACACATGGTCGATTTCATGTCTGGAACGCGAGCAGCACAAGGGACTCCAGGAACCTGTCGCCGCCCCCAGCGTTCAAGCTCCCGCGGCTTATGACACCTGGGGCAGAGGTTGACAAGGTGGTGTTCCATGAACCAGATGTGCGGGATAACCAGTATGCCAATGACCTCATCGACGGGCTGCTGGGGTCTATTGGTTTGAACACTGATGAAGTCCATCTCCTTACGGGAACAGACCCACGGAACTCGAAGCTGTTCTTCACAGAACTAAATGAGGAACAAGTGAATACCGTGGTTTCGCAATTCGGATCCAAGCCAAGGTTCCAGATCCAGCCAGTGGAATGGTATTGTGGGGCCAACTTGACCAACATGTCTGCTGTCTATGAGGTCTGGATAAAGAAGACACACAAGTAAACATGGTCACCCATGCTATATGCCTCAGTTCTCGCAATGTTTTGGACACTCCCGGGCGTCTTGCAAGCGCAATCGCCAGTGAAAGTCCATTTGTTGGGCCCCAGTAAACTACTGCTGGGTCTCACAGAAACCGGGCACTAACTGTTGAAGACAAGATACCGTGAACTGGTGGCTGCCATCGGGGCTGTCTTCGAGGACTCGAAGACAGGACAGTTCCTCGACAGAGACATCATCTCCAAGCCCACTGTCCCCTGGACGTGGAAGAAGGAGCTGGTGGGCACAATGTACATCTTGGATGTGGCACCTTGGTGGTATCTCTCGGATCTGACTGAGGCCCTTGCTCCTTCGGTACAGTGCCGGTATATCGCGGACCGTGTCAGGTGGAGTGTTGGGGAGATGCGCACGGCCACATGGCGACCGACCGGGGAAAGTGTGTCACAGCTGATTGGAAAAGTCTACTTGTCGGACTATGGAATGCCTCCAATGTTCGTGATCTCCGAAGCGGACTATGAGGCGCGAAAAAAGCGTATTACGGACCGGCCTAGGAACACAGATGACGCAAAGACACGCAGGCAAGGCCTAATCACGGCAGGTGAAATGGCCAAGGCCATGGAGTTGGATGACCAAGTCGACAAGGTCATGAGCTCCCTCAAACGCAAGCGGGACTTGGAGGAGGATGAGGCTTCGTTGTCCAATGGAGTAGCACGATGACGTCTGCATCAAGCATCCCTCTGAGCAGCACGCTCAGAGTCCTGTCCCAAAATATCAACCGATTTCAAACGAAAATAACCATGAGAAAGCGTAAGCAAACACGCATAGTGGCCCTAGAATCACTGCTGCGGTCCCTGGAGGTGGATTTCTTCGCCATCCAAGAGCCTCACTTCGTCACGGTGGAGGATCGTCAAGCGGGCATGCAATGCTTATCGAAGTACGGGTATGGCCTGGACGGACCACTTCATGAAGAAGGACGTGGAGGAGTGGCACTGGCGTGGAAAACATCCAAGTGGACGCTACAATCAATGAAGTTCTTGTCGGCCAGGGCGCTGAAAGCCTCACTGTCGAGTGGTCCACCGGAGATCACTTTAGTGGTGGCCCACTTCCATCACAAGCACACACGACGACGGTCACAATGGAAAGACATCGCCAAGGAGTTACATGGACCGAACCGGATTTAATGTGCTCATCACAATAGTCTAGTGGTGAAACACAGGGACGCCTTTGCGCACCCAGAGTTTGAGCATGACACGTCTTTACGTGCCCGAGAACAGGAGGTTACAGCCTTAGGGAGAGCGGGTCTGCAGGACGTTTGGGTGGACATCCATTGTCCAACTCTGACGGATATCAAGGACAAAGAGTCATCGTGCCCGACGGGCTTCACATACGGCTACCCTCGAGAAGGAGAGCGGCTCGATCCGCAGAGATTACGCCGTATTGACCGCATACACACGACGCCTGATTTGTTGAGCTTGGCGACCAGTGTGTACCCCATGTTTGCTGCCAAATCGGACCACAAGGCAATCCTGGCTGAATTCACACCCCCATCCTTCGAAACAGAGGACACAATCCCTAGATTCTACTGCCCGGAGACCATCCTCCATGACTCTGAGGCACTGGAAGATCTGGAGACCTCTCTCGAGTCTATCACCTCGACGGGAGACCAATGGTGGGAAGATGCACTGGGCTGCATCAAAACGAAGGCGGTCAGCAACCAAAGGGAACATAAAAACAAAAAGCAATCAGTTGAACTACAAGCCCTACGACTCTCAAGTGGCTCCACGAGGGACTCCGTCACACCGGCGGTGTATCAATTTCTTTCATCACTGGGAATTGCACCGACAGAAGCGGCGACGGCTTACACCCTCCTGGTAGGGGTATATGAGAAGGCGCTGCGTGACAGAACGGGCATGGAAACACTCTCCAAGCTCAAGGGGGTGATCACGTCTGGGGAAACGTGAGGGGATCTGAGAACGCGAAGAAACGAGGTGTACCGGCTAATGCGGGATCTGCAAGAGAGAAAGAAACTTCAGCAGCTGGTGTCCCGGGCAGGCACAGCAATACGCGGAGCAAAGGCGGTGGCCAAAGAGCTGGTGGAACATTGGGATCAAGTGTCCACCCCAACGGGAGCCACGGAGGAAGAATGTGTGGCCTATCTGAAGGCGTTAGGAGTGGAACAGCGGCTGCGCAAGGCAGGTCGACTCCTGTTCAAGCAACTTTCCCTGGACATAGTACATGAAGGCCTCAAGAGGTTGAACAGCAACAGCTCCCCTGGACTGGACGGCTTCTCGGCAAAATTCTTCAAGAGATTCTCGGAAATTTTCGAACCGCAAATGTATGAGTCACTGAAGCGCTTCCCGGACGCGGGTACCATGCCGGAGACATGGACTTCAGGAGTGGTGACAATGATCCCCGAGACAAAGGCGATGTAAACGCCAGTTTCACTCCGACCAATTGCGCTGCAAACGACACGACAGAAGTGGCTCACCAACATTCTCCTGATCCAGTTGGAGGATGTGCTTCTCCACTGCATCCCATCACAGCAAACAGGCTTCCTGCGTCACAGAAGTATCCTCCAGCATGTCTATGGGTCACGGGCTCTCTCGGATGGCTTACGTGAAGGAGCGGCGTTGTCAGTGGACCACAGGTGGCCCCCCCGGCAAACCGGGACCAACTGCCACTGTGGCACTCTGTCTACTTCCGAAATGAGTTCAACTGCTCCTACTACAACACGAAAATGATCCGGCAGGGAGTGCTGACGTGGGGCCAATTGCAATCCTTGGAGGACGTAAGGCTGTTGAATGCACTGCCTCGAACATGGAAAGGGGTATACAATCATGGCGGAGGACTCCTCAATAAAGTCCCGTCACAAGGGGCGTTTGATACCCCCGCAGTCAACGCCCAAAACTGGACCAGGGCATGGCTCGCTTCAGTTCTACGCCTCTCAGCCGGGGGTTCGCGACCCACAAACACCGGAAGTATGGGAGCAATGGGCACAAGCACAGCTACCGCCGAGGGTTCGGGACTTTGCGCAAAAAGTGTTGTGGCACAAGCTGACCGTGCATGCAAGAGTCTACAAGAGGTCGGGCACGGACAAGTGCCCGGTGTGCTCTCAAAAGGAGACGGTTAAGCACGCGATGGTCGAGTGCCCCATGTTTAAAGCGGCGGCGGCGGTGATACAGCACTACTATGGCCCGGTGGAAACTTGGAACGGGAAGTCTGCAGTCCGAGACATGATGGAGTCCGACCACCATGAGTGGTTGCTGAACACGAATCAAGGCTGGGCAATGTGGTCGGCAAGAAGTGCCCACTGGCGTTGACGATGCGAAGTCAAAGCAGGAGCATCACCGGTGTTCACATCATACCTGGCAACCTGGCTTAGGGAGCTGTGTGAATGGGTGGGTTTTTACTCAGCAGACCGCAGGGAGCAGTGGAGAGGCTTTCAGCAGTCACTGGAGCAACTTTGAGATACCGGAGTGCAGCCGCGACAAGGGGAAGTACGAGTACATGGGGGATTGAGTGCATGGTGGCAAACACACACGGAGTGCTTCACGCAAGAGCGCACAGCCGACAAACACATTTGGCATAGGGAAACAGAATCACGCCCGAAGCGCCCGAGGCATGCAGGCCCGGGAGTGCTACAAGGAGTGCAAGATCTGATTGCAGAACTGGTTGCAAAGGGTTACTGGATTGTGTACACGGACGGGTCATCAAAACGACTGGGCCACAAGGACGTGCGCAGGGCCAGGGGCTTTGGCGTATTCGCAGTGGAAGATGAGCAAGGACCAGAGGTGCGTTTTTGCGGCTACGTACCAACACGCCACAAGCAAACAAATAACGGAGCGGAGCTTTGGGCCGCCCTGGAAGCCCTACAGGGGTTCTGGGTGCCAAAGCTGGCAATCCTCACCGACTCGCAGCACCTGCAACTGGGAGCGACTGGCAGGGCCCAACACTGGAAGTCAAAGGGATGGACAACCACGTCTGGTAAGCTGCAGGTCCACGTTCCCGTCTGGGAAATACTGCTCCAGGAAATGGCGACACCGGGAAGAGAAGTCAGGTGGGAGCATGTCCCGGCACATGTCAACGTGCAGGGGAATGAGGTGGCAAATGGATTGGCGATGGAAGGCATGTGCTCGAGCCCGCTGTGGTCTCAGCATGTTGCACAACACTCATCATCAGGGTCGGATTCCACGGTAGGGTTGAGGGGAGGGTCAGGATCCGAATCAGAGGACACCAAGGCACTCTGGTCACCCTTCGGTATGGTACCCATGGATAGTGATGAGCTGACAGGGGAAGCATCCGGGGAACCAACGCCACATGGAATGGGTCCAGACACCTCAAGCAGTTCGGAAAGTGAGGACATAGGGACAGGACACACACACCAGGGAGGTTTGTTGAATGAGCTGTCTGCAGCGGAAACACTGTCCTTCAGCACAGATGTGAGCGACACCGGGCAGCAGCGTAAGAAGCGAAAGCTCAGGAAAAGCAGGAACCCAGGACATGGTCGAAAATGACAGAACCTGTAGCCCCTGCATTGTGGTGCGGATATCGCACAGGTTTCAATCCCAACAATGCCTGCATGTCTGAAATTTGCGTTCCGACGCACAGCTTTTCGTCACAAGAGCCGTGTCCTGTCGCGGCGAGCAGCAGCACACAGTAGCGACAACAAAGCGGCCGAATTCCGCGTCCTGCCGCGGAAGAGCTTCCGGGCGTAATGCCGCCGGGAAGGACAGGGAAGGAGAAGGGACCACGTCAGCAAAGGCATGGCCCTTACACACACATCCAGCCAGCCGCAACGAAGGTCAAGCCTCATCAAGAACGGCAGCGTTTCAAGGTGCAAGCACTGAGCCAGCTGGACGCCATTGCGAATGAAAGACTGAGGGCGGTTGAAGCAGAGCTGACCACAATGGCCTGGGCCCGCAATCAGCAGATCTGGCTTTGACTGGACCAACCACACAGCACCAGGATGCACTGTGACATTGTGGACAATCATGGGGAACCATTGCTGATGAGCAATCAAGAACTCTACTCGGTGATGGTCCAAATCAACTGGACCCTGAAGACTCAGGCTCTGGCGAGCATGCAGGTCCACTGGCGACCCAAAAGTGCAGGCAAGTGGCATCCGTTCCAGTGGGAGGCGATCCTCCACTGTCCGACGTCAGAGGGACACAGAGCGGTGCCCTCCTCTGTGAGCAGAACTGGAGACTGCATGCATGTGTGGCTGGCGGGCCGAGCTGACCTCTTGAGGCTGTTCCAGAGAACGCTCTCCAGGCAGGCGGACCTAGTACCCGGGGACGCTGTGCGGTTCCTCTACACGCTGCTGAGCACACCCCCATGCGAAAGGCGATATGCATGGCAGGGGATGACACGCAGGGGGGAGCACGACGGATCGGAGCAAGTGATGCGGATAGCAACTCGTCGTGGCGCAGTGGATATACCGTCTTCTGTCCTGTAGAGGGGGGTTCAAACCCCGGGGGGGATACAGAACCACCGAACGTCCCGAAAACCCCTTTTATGCGAGAGAGAGAGAGAGAGTGGGACGCAATGGGAGAGGAACGGAGAGAAGGAGAGGGAGAGGGAGAGAGAGGGCAGGAGAGAGAGAGGGGGGGAGAGTGGGAGAGAGACCCACAGAGCAAGAGTCCGGGGCTAACCGGCGCTAAGGAAGGGTGGTGGGTTCAAGCTGACCAGGGTGTATGGGACGCCATGGCAGTAAAGAGCAGTTTAATGGTGAAACAACGGGGCGCCATTGCGCCCCTCGAGCACGGGCACGACACGTCGTACCGTGTCGGGACACCCGAGCATGACAGGGGCAGCGAGAATGCGGCCCATGTGCGGGTATTGGGAGCGAGTAGACATGGAAATGTGGGCGGCCAGAGCACGCATGGTGTGGTGCTGAAAAGGTATGCGCCACACACAGTACAGCAATGACCTGTTGAGGTGACCGGCCGCCAAAACTTTTGTAGCAACGTTGGGACGCCTTTGCGTCACCACAGGCGCCTTTGCGCCCCCGGAGTTCGGGTACGACACGTCCTCACGTGCCATAGAGCAAGTGCAAGACAGGGGCAACATGAGCACGACCTGTAGGGCAAGGGTTAGGGACTAACCGGCACTGTGGGAGGGTGGTGGGTGCGAGCTGACCTCAGTGTCCAGATGAACAAAGTCAAAGCATAGTGAGCAACCACTTGGTGTGGTACAGAACTGGTCTGCGCTGCAGTGCAGCGAGAAATACACTGAACAATGTGGTTATGACCATGCGCCTGTGACACGGGGGCGTATGCGAGCCCAGTATCCGTTGCCTCATGGCCCGCCCATACGCACACATGGTCTATTTGATGTCTGGATTGCGAGCAGCACACGGGACTCCAGGAACCTATCGCTGCCTCCAACCTACAAGCTCCTGCGACTCATGACACCTGGAGCACAGGTTGACAAAGTGGTGTTCCATGAGCCATATGTGCGGGACAATCAGTACGCTATGCAGGTCCACAATGACCTGATCAATGATCTGTTGGGGTCTATCGCCTTGAACCCTGATGAAGTCCATCTGCTTCTGGGAACAGACCCACGGAACTCAAAGTTGTTCTTCACGGAGTTGAATGAGGAACAAGTGAATACCGTGGTTTCGCAATTCGGGTCCAAGCCAAGGCTTCGAATTCAGCCAGTGGAATGGTATCGTGGGGCCAACTTGACACACATGTCTGCTGTCTATGAGGTCTGGATAAAGAAGATACACAAGGAAACATGGTCGCCCATGTTGTATGCCTCAGTTCTTGCAATGTTCTGGACGGTCCCAGGCGTCTTGCAATCGCAGTCACCGGTGAAAATCCATGTGTTGGGCCCAAGTAAGCTGCTGCTGGGTCTCACAGAAATTGGACACTCGCTGCTGAAGACAAGGTATCGTGAACTGGTGGCGACCATTGGGGCTGTTTTCAAGGACCTAAAGACAGGGCAGTTCCTCGACCGAGACATCATCTCCAAGCCCACTGTACCGTCGACGTGGAAGAAGGAGCTGGTGGGCACAGTGTACATCTTGGATGTGGCACCTTGGTGGTATCTCGCGGATTTGACTGAGGCTCTTGCTCCCTCGGTACAATGCCGCTACATTGCGGACCGTGTCGGGTGGAGCGTTGGGGAAATGCGCACGGCCACATGGCGACCGACCGGGGAAAGTGTGTCACAGCTAATTGGGAAAGTCTTCTTGTCGGATTTTGGAATGCCTCCAATGTTTGTGATCTCCGAGGCGGTTTATGAGGCGCGCAAGAAGCGTATCACGGACCGGCCCACGAACACAGATGACGGCAAGACACGCAAGCAGGGCGTGATCACGGCGGGTGAAATGGCTAAGGCAATGGAATTGGACGATCAAGTCGAAAAGGTGATCAGCTCCCTCAAACGCAAACGGGACTTGAAGGAGGATGAGTCTTCGTCGTCCAATGGAGTGCCAAGATGATGTCCGCATCAAGCATCCCTCTGAGCAGCACGCTCAGAGTATTATCCCGAAATGTCAATGAATTTCAAACAAAAGTAAGCATGAGAAAGCGAAAGCAAACTCGAATAGTGGCCCTAGGGTCATTACTTCGGTCCCTGGAGGTGGATTTCTTCGCGATCCAAGGGCCCCACTTCGTCCAGCGGAGGATCGTCAGGCGGGCACGCGGTGCCTGTCAAAGTACGGGTACGGCTTGGACGGGCCACTCCATGAAGAAGGACGTGGAGGAGTGGCACTGGCATGGAAAACATCCAAATGGCCCTTACAGTCTATGAAGTTCTTGTCTCCCAGGGCGCTGAAAGCCTCACTGTCGAGTTGTCAACTGGAGATCACTCTAGTGGTGGTTCACTTTCATCGCAAACACACGCGATGAAAGTCACAATGGAAAGACATCGCCAAGGAGTTGCATAGACCGAACATGATCTTATGTGCTGATCACAATAGTTTGGTAGTAAAACATAGGGACGCCTTTGCGCCCCCAGAGTTCGAGCATGACACGTCTTTACGTGCCCGAGAGCAAGAGGTCGCAACCTTGGCGCAAGCGGGTCTGTATGATGTTTACGTGGACATCCATTGTCCAACTCTGACAGATATCAATGACAAAGAGTCATTGTGTCCAACGGGCTTCACGTACGACTACCCTTGGGAAGGAGAGCGGCTCGATCCGCAGAGATTACGCCACATCGACCGAATCCATACGACGTCGGATTTGTTCAGCTTGGCAACTAGCGTGTACCCCATGTTTGCTCCCAACTCAGACCACAAAGCAATCCTGGCGGAATTCACGCCCCCCTCCTTCGAAACAGAGGGCACGATCCGCAGATTCTACTTTCCAGAGACAATCCTCCAAGACCCCGAGGCAATGGAAGAGCTGGAGACCTCCCTCAAGTCCATTACCTCGACTGGGGACCAATGGTGGGAAGATGCACTGGGCTGCATCCAAACAAGGCGGTCAATTATCAAAGGGAACACGAAAACAAGAAGCAGTCGGTGGAACTACAGGCTCTACGGCTCCTACACATGTCGCAAATCGCTTTGCTTCTTATGTCCAAATCCCTACCCATTTTCCACAGGATTTCGCGAAAATACCCGGGTATACGCGCCGGGATTCGGAACCATCGCTGCCAAATTGCCTAGGATAAAAACCCGACCCGAAAAAAAACGCTCGGGGTAAATTCTGTGGCCGCTCGGAAAAACGCTCAGGATTTATCCGGTGGGCGCTCGGGATATCGCCTGGGATTTATCCGGTGGCCGCTTGGGAAATCGCTTGGGATAGTTCTGTTGGGCGCTCGGGACATCGCTTGGGATTTATCCGGTGGGCGCTCGGGACCCTCCTCAGGGAGTTTTGCCAACATGCCTTACCCGATCGGTAGGCGTTTTCAGAAAAGTCAGGCCAGACCCAACCAATTGAACACCCCACCAGATGCATTTCCCAATGTGCCCAACCCACCATCATTCCTTTGTTTGACAGATCTTTTGCTGCAAAACCCTTAACATCCCTCCTCCCTCCACATGCCCTGCCCAATGTGCACTGTGCATCACCATTGTTGTTCTTCACAGAAATTTTTTTGACCTGAGAGCCCCTTAAGTGCCGGCCGCGTCCGATGAAGGTGCCTATTTGGACGGCACTGGAGGGATGGGGGATCAAGGACCAGCAGGGGCCACCCCCTGGTAGAGTCAAACAATGATTGTTGTGGATGGTACCTGTGCATGCCCATGACGCAAAGTTTTTGTGCGGTTTGTTGGAGGTGCTTTGGGTCTTTGTGTTGAATTGAATACTTGACTGATTTTTCAAGGTGTATAGCGTTGGGTGGGGGGACATAAGAAGGGTCAGGAACTGGATGTTTTGCTATTGCACCGGTTTTCAATTTGTGCCTGCTATGCCCCAACGTTGTCCTGTTCTCACAGCCATGAGATTGATGTTTCGGCAACAATTGCCCGATTGGTTGTCACCACCATCACCCCCAGCACCCGAACCCCAGCCTCTGACTGTGACATCCCTGCCCAGCCCCCCATCACCCCCATCACACCGGACTCTGTCACCCATGGGGGCTGACAATAGAGCAGGCTTTTGCACCAGCACTGCAAGAGGCCTTTCGTCGCGCACGGATGGTATCCACGCTACAGTTGTCGATGGACGAACGTGCATTCATGCTGACATCATGGATCCTGCCAGTTGTGGCCTGCGTATCCAAGGCATACTATGCCCCAATCTCAGTGATAAGGCAGCTGAAGCTGGTGTACCACGTGACCATGGGCACCAACAGTTGGGGAATTACTCTGCCAATCCTCTCACGGCCAAGAACGCAAGGGAGACTGGCACTGCCGGACCCAGAGCTGTTTCGCATGCACCAGGCAGCGGCTCCGTTCGCCAGCCTCTTGGGAGAGCCTCACAAGTACTCCAACAAGGCAGTGAAGACCTTCTATGCATGCACGACAACCATCGGGTTGACACCATCCAAAGACAACCTCCCATATATCCAACTGAGCATGGTCCGGAGGGCGGAGCTGACGTTCTTGGGATGGTCGGCAGAGGCACACTCATATATCCAGCGGGTGGCCCCACAGGTGGCCCCCCCGGCAAACCGGGACCAACTGCCACTGTGGCACTCTGTGTACTTCCGAAATGAGTTTAAATGCTCCTACTACGACACGAAAATGATCCGGCAGGGAGTGCTGACGTGGGGCCAATTGGAATCCTTGGAGGACGGCAGTGCCAGTCCCCCTTGCGTTCTTGGCCGTGAGAGGATTGGCAGAGTAATTCCCCAACTGTTGGTGCCCATGGTCACGTGGTACACCAGCTTAAGCCGCCTGATCATTGAGATTGGGGCATAGTATGCCTTGGATACGCAGGCCACAACTGGCAGGATCCATGATGTCAGCATGAATGCACGTTCGTCCATCGACAACTGCAGCGTGGATACCACCCGTGCGCGACGAAAGGCCTCTTGCAGTGCTGGTGCAAAAGCCTGCTCTATTGTCAGCCCCCATCCCTGGTCATCCTAATAGTGCCGTATATTCCCCAAGCGTACACCCAGATACTTGACGAAGTTTTTGACGTCCACCCCAATGTCCCGAAAGCACCTCGCCCACTCCATTCTCCCACAGTTGCGAACTATCGCTGCCGTTTTATTCAGGTTGACCTTCAGCCCAGAAAACTTTCCAACGCAGGACACCACTTCCCATACCCTCCCCGGCAGCTGTGGGTTGGCCCGTCCGTCCAAGAAGATGACATCCGCATACATCATGATAGTCAGCCCTGGACCCAGGTCTTGTAATGGGAAAATCACAAAGGACGCCACTAGGGAGAACAGTGCCGGGGAGAGTGGGTCTCCCTGGCGTGTGCCTCCACGCGGATGGTGATAGACCCCTGGAACATATCCCTTACGAACTGAGTACAGATACGGTGCACGCAGAAGATGCAGTATCAGTCGGATATACAGAAAAGGTATGCACATTAGACCCAATGCCGCCGACACCATCTCTGGAGACATCGTGGGGAACGCATTTCTGAAGGGGCCGCCCGCTGGAACTATCAGTGTGCCTTTGCCGACCATCCCAAGAACGTCAGCTCCGCCGTCCGGACCATGCCCAGTTGGATATATGGGAGGTTGTCTTTGGATGGTGTCAACCCGATGGTTGTCGCCCATGCATAGAAGGTCTTCACTGCCTTGTTGGAGTACTTGTGAGGCTCTCCCAAGAGGCTGACGAACGGAGCCGCTGCCTGGTGCATGCACAATAGCTCTGGGTAAGGCTGTTGAATGCACTGCCTCGAACATGGAAAGGGGTATACAATCATGGCGGAGGACTCCTCAATAAAGTCCCGTCACAAGGGGCGTTTGATACCCCCGCAGTCCACGCCCAAAACTGGACCAGGGCATGGCTCGCTTCAGTTCTACGCCTCTCAGCCGGGGGTCCGCGACCCACAAACACCGGAAGTATGGGAGCAATGGGCACAAGCACAGCTACCGCCGAGGGTTCGGGACTTTGCGCAAAAAGTGTTGTGGCACAAGCTGACCGTGCATGCAAGAGTCTACAAGAGGTCGGGCACGGACAAGTGCCCGGTGTGCTCTCAAAAGGAGACGGTTAAGCACGCGATGGTCGAGTGCCCCATGTTTAAAGCGGCGGCGGCGGTGATACAGCACTACTATGGCCCGGTGGAAACTTGGAACGGGAAGTCTGCAGTCCGAGACATGATGGAGTCCGACCACCATGAGTGGTTGCTGAACACGAATCAAGGCTGGGCAATGTGGTCGGCAAGAAGTGCCCACTGGCGTTACCGATGCGAAGTCAAAGCAGGAGCATCACCGGTGTTCACATCATACCTGGCAACCTGGCTTAGGGAGCTGTGTGAATGGGTGGGTTTTTACTCAACAGACCGCAAGGAGTAGTGGAGAGGCTTTCGGCAGTCACTGGAGCAACTTTGAGATACCGGAGTGCAGCCGCGACAAGGGGAAGTACGAGTACATGGGGGATTGAGTGCATGGTGGCAAACACACACGGAGTGCTTCAGGCAAGAGCGCACAGCCGACAAACACATTTGGCATAGGGAAACAGAATCACGCCCGAAGCGCCCGAGGCATGCAGGCCCGGGAGTGCTACAGGGAGTGCAAGATCTGATTGCAGAACTGGTTGCAAAGGGTTACTGGATTGTGTACACGGACGGGTCATCAAAACGACTGGGCCACAAGGACGTGCGCAGGGCCAGGGGCTTTGGCGTATTCGCAGTGGAAGATGAGCAAGGACCAGGGGTCCGTTTTTGCGGCTACGTACCAACACGCCGCAAGCAAACAAATAACGGAGCGGAGCTTTGGGCAGCCCTGGAAGCCCTACAGGGGTTCTGGGTGCCAAAGCTGGCAATCCTCACCGACTCGCAGCACCTGCAACTGGGAGCGACTGGCAGGGCCCAACACTGGAAGTCAAAGGGATGGACAACCACGTCTGGTAAGCTGCAGGTCCACGTTCCCGTCTGGGAAATACTGCTCCAGGAAATGGCGACACCGGGAAGAGAAGTCAGGTGGGAGCATGTCCCGGCACATGTCAACGTGCAGGGGAATGAGGTGGCAAATGGATTGGCGATGGGAGGCATGTGCTCGAGCCCGCTGTGGTCTCAGCATGTTGCACAACACTCATCATCAGGGTCGGATTCCACGGTAGGGTTGAGGGGAGGGTCAGGATCCGAATCAGAGGACACCAAGGCACTCTGGTCACCCTTCCGTATGGTACCCATGGATAGTGATGAGCTGACAGGGGAAGCATCCGGGGAACCAGCGCCACATGGAATGGGTCCAGACACCTCAAGCAGTTCGGAAAGTGAGGACATAGGGACAGGACACACACACCAGGGAGGTTTGTTGAATGAACTGTCTGCAGCGGAAACACTGTCCTTCAGCACAGATGTGAGCGACACCGGGCGGCAGCGTAAGAAGCGAAAGCTCAGGAAAAGCAGGAACCCAGGACATGGTCCTAAATGACAGAACCTGTAGCCCCTGCATTGTGGTGCGGATATCTCATAGGTTTCAATCCCAACAATGCCTGCATGTCTGAAATTTGCGTTCCGACGCAGAGCTTTTCGTCACAAGAGCCGTGTCCTGTCGCGGCGAGCAGCAGCACACAGTAGCGACAACAAAGCGGCCGAATTCCGCGTCCTGCCGCGGAAGAGCTTCCGGGCGTAATGCCGCCGGGAAGGACAGGGAAGGAGAAGGGACCACGTCAGCAAAGGCATGGCCCTTACACACACATCTAGCCAGCCGCAAAGAAGGTCAAGCCTCATCAAGAACGGCAGCGTTTCAAGGTGCAAGCACTGAGCCAGCTGGACGCCATTGCGAATGAAAGACTGAGGGCGGTTGAAGCAGAGCTGACCACAATGGCCTGGGCCCGCAATCAGCAGATCTGGCTTTGACTGGACCAACCACACAGCACCAAGATGCACTGTGAGATTGTGGACAATCATGGGGAACCATTGCTGATGAGCAATCAAGAACTCTACTCGGTGATGGTCCAGTTGAGGGCGAGTGCCCGATTGAGAAACGATGGCTTGTCATCGTCGTCGCCGACAGGTTCAAGCAGGATGGCAGCAAAGCGGCCTAGCATGGGCAAATCAGCAAGCAGCCTCTTAATTGCATTTTGAATTTTTTCATACTCAGTCCTTTCCCCAACGAGCACAACGTTGGGGCGACTGCCGTAAAGGACGGCAGCTAGTTTTTCGGACGAGTCGCAGCCCTTGAAGAGGTCGTACGACAGGGAGGCAGCCTCTGGAACTCCACTCTTCAGCACCACGTGGTCCTGGATGATGTAGTCTGCGTCATCGATGGCTGCAAAACACGCCAATTGACCGGCGTCGGCAGGGACGATGACCTCCTCTCCTGGCGTGGCGAGACGGGCCTGGGTGTCCCGGACACTCATGCGGTCAGGGGACAGGGAGGTGACGTCGGCGGCAGTTTGTCAAGGCCCAGCGGCGCGGGCAAGCATGGACAAAAAGACAGGCGGGGTGGGGGGGGGGGGGGGGCACAAGGCCTTGGTGGTTGGCTCTGTTAGCCTGTGGCGGCGCCTATTGGCCTCTCGCCTTTGAACCTTCTGCTCTGACAAGCAGGCATCCGCACTACTGCGGGCATCCGCACTGCCGCGGGCATCCACCTGCCTGGGTGGGAATCCGGGGGGTCCAAAAGTGACTTGCCAAAAGTGACTCATCGACAGCATCGACTGAAGACCCTCGGTGGTGGTGGGCCATGAGGCAACGGATAATGGGCTAGCATACGGGGGGGGGGGATCAATGGGCGGTTCCGATAGACAGAATGTCCCCGCCATAGACAACTGCAGCCATCAGTCCAGCAGTATTGCGTAGCTCAATTAATGCACGTGTCCCCTTCTTGGTTGGGGTGCTCCACTATGTAAGGTACAGTGAGGCGTTTCTTGCGGTTAGGTCTGTGGGTCACCTGTGTGCTTGTCCTGTCTGCCGACTCTAGTGAACAACCAGGATCAATAAATAGCAGTCGTCCTTAAGGTGTGGACTGCATTCACTGTTTATGTGCGAACTGACTGGGCTGCAAAGCATGGCACTCACTCGGCCTTTCCCCGTCCGTTGCTGTTTAGTTTCAAGAAGTGCAGGGGGTAACATACAGATTCAGCAGGGGGGGGGGGGGGTACATACAGAAAAAAAGTATAAGAACAAATGTGACGTGTGGGCTGTGTGCAATCTGTACTGAAAGAAGGGTGCACTTGTTAAAAAAGATGTGCACTTCGAAAACCCCGCCCAGTTGCCCGGCGATGCCCCAGCGTGGCACTCGACCTTTTTCTTGAATGAACACTGCCACACCTACTTCTCGCCCCGCCTCATCCGCCAAGGAGTTTTAACAATTGGACAATTGCTTGAACAACCCACTTATTTTTCCATGCTTGCTCCCACCTGGGAACCCATCTATCGGCACCGCCTCCAGGTGAGAAAGCGCGTGCACACCACCCCAGGAAGGGCATGGTCTGTTTGACAACATTTGGTCCTAGCTGAAAGAAAGGCAGTGATGTGGGGCTTAGGATAATACCCAGGTCGGCAGCAAATGGCTGGAATGATGTGTGTAAAATACTGGGAACGCTCAGTCGGTCTTTAACGTAAGCCACAAGTGCTTATGCATGCTGCCAATACAGGAAGGTTTCCGGTGCGGCCAGATTGTATCCTCCCTTGTGCAGAGGGTGGGAGAGAATGTCCAACGTGATGGACCAGGAGTTGAGCTTTAATGCAACCTGGTAGACCGTGCGCAGTGCGCTCACCACAGGGTCCGAGGGGAAGACCACTCTCGCTGGATAAATCAGGAGAGGGAGAATCCAGAGTTTCAGCAGGGGGACCCTTTCAGCTAGCGACAGGTCCCATGACTGCATTGCAAAGGCCCGACCCATGGCCTTTTGCAGTGCATGGGAGTATGCCACTTCTGGCGTGACATGGCCAAACTCAATCCCCAGGTATTTGTAGCTGTCTTGGAACTGCAGACCGGTCGAGAGTAGCTGGACTTTCAAACTCTCTGTCCAGTGTCCCTTCAGGAGGATGGCTGACTTTTTGTGGTTAACCATCAGTCCTGAGTATTTAGAAAAGGCTTTGAGTGAGCCCCAGGCTACTAGGAAAACAAAGACAGCTTGCGCTGGTTCCCCGGTCACGATGATGAGCAGATCATCCGCATACAGCAGAATTTGTACTGTGTCAGAGACACAGGTCAGCTTCTGAGCCAGTGGTGAAATCAGCATAGCGAATATAGAAGGAGAAAGGGGGCAGCCCTGCCGCACACCCGAGGCAGGGGAGAATCTGTGCTGGGGCATTACTCCTCCTCTAACCAGTTAACAAATTGGAGCAGCAAAGAGATTCATGAGCAGATTAACTATCGGTAGCGGAATACACATGTCGACAAAAAAGGTCTTAGCAAAAACGTGAGAAACCGAGTCAAAGGCTTTGATGAAATCCACTGGGCAGAAAATACCCTGCGGCGTTTCCGCAAACGTACCAAAGGCCTGCCACAGATTATCGAAGATATAGCGGCCTTTAATGAAACCTTTTTGTTGAATCGGGGTGATGGCTGCAATGAAGTCCTGCAGCTGCAGCGCCACAATGTTCGCTACCCATTTGTTGCAAAAGTTTTGGAGCACCAGGGGTCTGAGGTCCTGCACACCGGGCAGACCTGCCGTTTTAGGAAATAGGATTCAGCATGGCCATGGACCAGGTTTCAGGAAGGGTAGGATTATCCAACAGTGATTGATAAATTTGGTGCATCAAAGGAACAAAGTGTCCCTAGAAACACTTGTAAATAGCTCCTATAAAACCGTCAATGCCCGGAGAGGAGGTCGCACTTAGGGCGTCAAGCGCCGCGTGCACCAGGTCAGCTGACGCTGGGCGAATGAGTAACTTGGCCATGTCAGCCAGAGGTTTACCCTTAAAGAAAGAGCGTAAGTACTCCGTAACCTGAGGGGAGGAGAGCCCTGAGACGGACATTTTGTCAAACAAAAAACCAAGCAGCTCTTGTGCTATCGACTCGGGGTCGGGGAGAACCTGGCCAGTTTTGCTGCGGAGCGTGTGCAGTTGCCATTTCACCTGTAGCTGGCAGGTGAGGCGCCAGATTTCTTGCTTCTGCCGCCAGGGTTGTGAGGCCCATGGGTCGGATATCGTGGTCTTCAACTTGTCTAGCACCAGCTGGCCTGTCCGGTCCTCGTCAGCCTTTTCAGCCAGGGCGGCAAGGACGCGATAGGCCACATGAGGGTCGGGAATATCATATCCTTTAGCCAAAAGAAAATCGTGGCCTCCGGGGGCTAGCTTATGTGATGTGGATTCCCTCAAAAGAATTTGTACTTTGGTATAGCCCGTGCGGCAATGAGTCCTCTCATATGCGAGGGCTTGTCGGCGGATCAGATCCTGGGAGTCCGCCCATTGGGCGAAACTTGTAGTTTGCAAACTGGAGAGTTGTGCCTGTATGTCGTCTACAGTCTCTTGGGACTGCAGAAAGGAGACGGGACATCTTTTGCGACGCTGCTGGTCGCCGGAGGCAGGTAGGAGCGAAAAAACTACAGCCTTGTGGTCAGAGGAAGCCAAAAAACATGGATAGCATTCACGTAAAACAGAGACAAAGTTGTGCGGTACCAGGACGCGGTCAATCCGGCGTCTTCTGTCTGTGCTGATGTCCGTCATGTCCGCTTCGTGCTGACTGACGTCCGGTGGTGGGGCGTCCTTGGGGCATAAAGATGGGAAACCCCATGTCCACCCTTCCAGGGGGAAATCTTCAGTGCGGCAGGAGTGTAGCGTAGGAAAGGCGTCCACTAAATCGTGTTGGGCGATGAATGATATCTCGCACTCTCTCGCCTCGAGGACATCCCTCTGTTCAGGGGAGGTTCTCAAGGAGGAGACATCTCGGGAGGGCAGGATAACAGAATTGTGGTCAGACGGAAAAATGGTATGAGAAGGAATGAGATGACGGAGCGATGCTAACTTTTTCCACTGGTGTGTTCTGATGGTGGCATCATGATGGAAATGGCAGACAGCGAAGGAAAGTCCGATGCCGTCTGGGTCTTGAAGCCTGACGAATAGGAACCGGCTGGCCCAGGTCCAGCTGTGGACGTGCGTCCATGTGGTGGGGTATAGGATCGCTACCCCGCCCCCCCCGTCCTTTCGGGGACAGGTTGGTGAGTAACTTGATGTCCCGTTTGGAAAATTGATCATGCAAGTTGAGCAGGGTTTGCTCATCCGGAATGTGAGGCTCCTGGAGCCCCATGACATGGAGTTTTGAGCGATGGAAAAATTTCATAATTTGTGTGTACCTGTGCTCGTGGCCTGTGCCGTTCGGGACCAGGGTGGACAAGCCGTTGGCGTTCAGGGTGCACGCCTCTTGCCTTTGAACCTTCTGCTCTGACAAGCAGGCATCCGCACTACTGCGGGCATCCGCACTGCCGCGAGCATCCACCTGCCTGGGTGGGAATCCGGGGGGTCCAAAAGTGACTTGCCAAAAGTGACTCATCGACAGCATCGACTGAAGACCCTCGGTGGTGGTGGGCCATGAGGCAACGGATACTAGGCTCGCATACGCCGCCGTCGGGGGGGGAACCGGGGGGGGGGGGGACTTGTGCAATCACTTATGCGCTTCATCCTAACACCCCAAGAAGTGGTTGTGAGCGTGCTGGAACAGGACGACGCGGTTTCCTGGAAACTGCAAGGGGAATCCCCAGCCCCAGTAGCACGGTGCAACATCCACATAGGAGGGGCCTTGAAGAGGGGTCATTGAATTGCACATACTCACAGATATGCTATCCATTATCCAGAGACAACGCCCCCATCGCCCACCCACCCACACATAAATAGCTAACAGCAATACTATCTAGGGCTCGTCGTCAATTTCTAAACTAGGCGGCTCGGCATTTTGGCATGACTCCAGTGGATGCATACTATTTGAGCACTGTAGGACTCATGGCATTTGAACATGATCCATTGTTTCCATTCCACTGTTTGCAAGCCATCGTTCTAGGCACATTGCAACATTCCATTCACTAGTCCCTACAATCTTGTGTGAAATGGTTGCGTGGTGCTTGTGTCCCAAGGAAAGGTGAAATGGCTAAATACCACCTGTCGCCCCAAGGGGGGGAAATTTAGGTATGTAAGACATGCACATTACTCATATTTGGATTGTCCATTCAAATCTGGGGGCCACAGAGCTCACATATGCCCCCGTGTCACAGGCATATGGTCTTTGCCACAAACTTCAGTTCAATGTTTGACCTTCTGCTTTGCAGCATCCCTCAGACGTGGGCCAAATGTTGCCTTGAGCTCAACGCAGTCAGCGGCCATCGAATGTTTCTTGGCCTGTTTGGATAGGCCTACAAGCCTACACCCCCCATTAGGTCGGCTAGGCAGGCGTCCCAGAATTGCAAAAAGCGACGGCTCCACGGCAGGCCAACCGGGACCTTGGCTCGAATCCGTGTTCTGTGCCGTGTGTGTGTGCAGTGCATTTCCGGTTTGCTGCTTGGCCGTCACCAATATAACCGTTTGCACAAGCAGAGCACAAGAAAACTGCACAGGACTTGGGTATTCATTCTCCGCTGTACCCAGTTCCCACCCACAGGTCCCACATCCGGTCCAAGCCAGGAAAACTGCCTAAACATTGGAGACGCAAACAAAAGTTGAGACGAGGCACAACTAGTGTTTTCCCAACCGCCCGCTCCCGTTTCCCAATTTACCTCCCCGGGGTTCGAACTGTCCGTTGGTTCATATCTCAAACCGAAGCCTGGAGGCAGGGCCGGCCCCATCGCCTCCACGGGAGGCTCCGCCGGACTTGGCCTCCAACCCGAAGAGCACTGTGACGTGTGTGCTCAGTGCAATTCAGGTGGGGGGGGGGGGGTCTACTACCCGGCCGCCAAAGGCCCAACACAATTTATTGGTGCTGTTAGCTCCCGAGTTAGTTTTTCCGCAGTGTTCACCATTGGCGTGGTCCGGGCCAACACGTAATAAAACCGATGCTCCACAAGCAGTTGATAGCATGTACTAACCCAAAAATGATGTCTTACACCAACGACACACCACACCACGCCACACCACATCAGACCACACCACACACCACACCGCACCGGACTACACAACACCAGACCAGACCAGTCCAGACCACACCACAACACGCCACACCACACCACACCACACCACACCACACCACACCACACCACACCACACCACACCACGGCATGCCACACCATGGCATGCCACACCACAGCATGCCACACCACACCACACCACACCACACCACACCACACCACACCACACCACACCACACCACACCACACCACACCACACCACACCACACCACACCACACCACACCACACCACACCACACCACACCACACCATACCACGGCATGCCACACCATGGCATGCCACACCACAGCATGCCACACCACACCACACCACACCACACCACACCACACCCTGAGTACTCCCCAGCTCTACTCACGGGCTGGGTGCCGGGTGCGAAGCCCCCGACGACAGGGCCCGGGCACTGCCAATAGGCGGTGTACTAACAGTGTCGGGTGCGCGCACGTCCCAGTGCCAAGCACCATCCCCAGGGACCCCGCGGCCCCTAGTACCGGCCGCCTTGGCCCTGGGAACGGTCAGCGACCCTCCATAGAGGACGGCTGACCAAGCCTCCCCCTCCTCTCTTCCCCTACGCGCCCGCCCATGCGCCAGCCCACGCAGGAGCCCGGACATGCGCCCCCCCCGCGCCTATGCCCCACCCACAGGGCCCTCTGCCCCAACTCCATCCCACACACCCCCATGCAGCTCTCGGTGCCCCCCGTGCACTACCTCCCGCAGCCCTCCAAGCCTGACATGCGTCCCTGCCCAGTGCGCCCCCCTTCTCTATCCCCCACCTCTGCAGGAGGGAAACCTCCAGGGGCCGGGAGTGAAGTATGCCTCCCTGGGTCCGATCGGGTCGCGGCAAGGAGGTCCCCCGTAGTGGGGCTTCGCCGGCGGCCAAGTCTGCTTAGAGGGGTACAGGGGTCATCAAGTACACCATCGCACACGCCATCAAGTACACCATCAAGCGTCCATCAAGGGCGCCACCGTGCACACGATCAAGCACACCATCAAGCACACCATCAAGCACGCCATCGACCACGCCACCGGGCAAGCTAACGAGGAGACCATCAAGTACACCATCAAGCACGCCATCGAGCACGTCATCGAGCAAGCTATCAAGCACGCCATCAAGTACACCATCAAGCGCACCATCAAAGACGCCATCATGCACACTATCGATCACACCATCAAGCACACCATCCAGCATACCATCGACCACGCCATTGGGCACGCTAACAAGCACGCCATCAAGTACACCATCGAGCACGCCATCAAGCACGCCATCGACCGCGCCATCACGTACACCATCAAACACGCCATCAAGTACACCATCGCGCACGCCATCAAGTGCACCATCAAGCGCACCATCAAGAACGCCATCATGCACGCCCTCGAGCACACCATCAAACACACCATCAAGCACACCGTCGACAACACCATTGGGCACGCTATCAAGCACGCCATCGAGTACACCATCGGGCACGCCATCGAGCACGTCATCGAGCATGCTATCAAGCACGCCATCAAGTACACCATCGAGCACGCCATCGAGCACGTCGTCAAGCACACCATCAAGCACACCGTCGACAACACCATTGGGCACGCTTTCAGGCACGCCATCAAGAACACCATCAGGCACGCCATCGAACACGCCATCGAGCACGCCACCACGTGCACCATCCAACACGCCATCGAGTACACCATCGCGCACGCCATCCAGTACACCATCAAGCGCACCATCAAGGACGCCGTCATGCACACAATCAAGCACACCATCAAGCACACCATCAAGCACACCATCGACCACGCTATCAAGCAGGCCATGAAGTACACCATCGGGCGTGCCGTCGAGCACGTCATCGAGCACGGGCACGCTGTCAAGCACGCCATCAAGTACACCATCACACGCGCCATCAAGCACGCCATCGACCACGCCATCACATACACCATCAATCACGCCATCAAGAACGCCATCAAGCACGCCCTCGAGCACACCATCAAGCACACCATCAAGCACACCATCGACCACGCCATTGGGCACGCTAACAAGCACGCCATCAAGTACACCATCGAGCACGCCATCGAGCACGCTATCAAGCACACCATCAAGTACACCATCGAGCACGCCATCAAGTACACCATCAAGCGCACCATCAAGAACGCCATCATGTACGCCCTCCAGCGCACCATCAAGCACACCATCCAGCACACCATCGACCACGTCATTGGGCAGGCTAACAAGCACGCCATCAAGTACACCATCGAGCACGCCATCAAGCACGCCACCAATCACGCCATCACGTACACCATCAATCGCGCCATCAAGTACACCATCGCGCACACCATCAGGTACACCATCAAGCGCACCATCAAGGACGCCATCATGCACGCCCTCGAGCACACCATCAAGCGCACCATCAAGCACACCATCGGCCACGCCATTGGGCACGCTATTAAGCACGCCATCAAGTGCACCGTCGAGCGCGCCATCGAGCACATCATGGAGCACGCCATCAAGCACGCCACCACGTACACCGTCAAGCACGCCATCGAGCACGCCACCACGTGCACCATCAAACACGCCATCGAGTACACCATCGCGCACTCCATCAAGTACACCATCAAGCGCACCATCAAGGACGCCGTCATGCACACAATCAAGCAC
Organism: Eutreptiella sp. 'Long Island Sound 2002'; assembly: GCA_964036045.1. NCBI lineage: Eukaryota > Euglenozoa > Euglenophyceae > Eutreptiales > Eutreptiaceae > Eutreptiella > Eutreptiella sp. 'Long Island Sound 2002'. Next base: position 839,148 of record OZ038395.1, read on the forward strand.
ACCATCAAGCACACCATCAAGCACGCCATCGACCACGCTATCAAGCAGGCCATGAAGTACACCATCGGGCGTGCCGTCGAGCACGTCATCGAGCGCAGGCACGCTGTCAAGCACGCCATCAAGTACACCATCACACGCGCCATCAAGCACGCCATCGACCACGCCATCACGTACACCATCAATCACGCCATCAGAAACGCCATCAAGCACGCCCTCGAGCACGCCACCAAGCACACCATCAAGCACACCACCGACCACGCCATTGGGCACGCTATCAAGCAGACCATCACGTACACCATCGAGCACGCCATCGAGCACGTCATCGAGCACGCTATCAAGCACGCCATCAAGTACACCATTGAGCACGCCATCAAGTACACCATCAAGCGCACAATCAAGAACGCCATCATGTACGCCCTCCAGCGCACCATCCAGCACACCATCGACCACGCCATTGGGCAGGCTAACAAGCACGCCATCAAGTACACCATCGAGCACGCCATCAAGCACGTCATCGAGCACGCTATTAAGCACGCCATCACGTACACCATCACGTACACCATCAATCGCGCCATCAAGTACACCATCGAGCACGCCATCAGGTACACCATCAAGCGCACCATCAAGGACGCCATCGTGCACGCCCTCGAGCACACCATCAAGCACACCATCAAGCACACCATCGGCCGCGCCAAAGGGCACGCTATCAAGCACACCATCAAGTACACAATCAAGCACGCCATCAAGCACACCATCGACCACGCCATCACGTACACCATCAAACACGCCATCCAGAATGCCATCATGCACGCCCTCGAGCACACCATCAAGCTAACCATCAAGCACACCATCGACCATGCCATTGGGCACGCTAACAAGCACGCCAACAAGTACACCATCGAGCACGCCATCGAGCACGTCATCGAGCACGCTATCGAGCCCGCCATCAAGTACACCATCAAACACGCCATCAAGTACACCATCACGCACGCCATCAAGTACACCATCAAGCGCACCATCAAGAACGCCATCCTGCACGCCCTCGAGCGCACCATCAAGCGCACCATCAAGCACACCGTCGACCACGCCATTGGGCAGGCTAACAAGCACGCCATCAAGTACACCATCGAGCGCACCATCGAGCACGTCATCGAGCACGCTATCAAGCACGCCATCAAGTACACCATCGAGCACGCCATCGAGCACGCCATCATTCACGCCATCACGTACGCCATCAAACACGCCATCAAGTCCACCATCGCGCACGCCATCAAGTACACCATCAAGCGCACCATCAAGGACGCCATCATGTACGCCCTCGAGCACACCATCAAGCACACCATCAAGCACACCATCGACCACGCCAAAGGGCACACTAACAAGCACGCCATCAAGTACACCATCGAGCACGCCATCAAGCACGTCATCAAGCACGCTATCAAGCACGCCACCACGTACACCGTCAAGCACGCCATCGAGCACGCCATCGAGCACGCCATCACGTACACCATCAAACACGCCATCAAGTTCACCATCACGCACGCCATCAAGTACACCATCAAGCACACCATAGAGAATGCCATCATGCATGCCCTCGAGCACACCATCAAGCACACCAGCAAGCACACCATCGACCATTCCATGGGGCACGCTACCAAGCACGCCATCAAGTACACCATCGAACACGCCATCGAGCGCGTCATCGAGCACGCTATCACGCACGCCATCAAGTACACCATCGAACACGCCATCGAGCGCGTCCTCGAGCACACTACCAAGCACGCCATCAAGTACACCATCGAGCACGCCATCGAGCACGCCATCAATCGCGCCATCACGTACACCGTCAAGCACGCCATCAAGTACACCATCGCGCACTCCATCAAGTACACCATCAAGCACACCATCAAGGACGCCATCATGCACGCCCTCGAGCACACCATCAAGCAAACCATCAAGCACACCGTCGACCCTGCCATGTGAGGGATGCCCTGCCTTGGTGCAGGATGCCCTGCCACGTGCGGGATGCCCTGCCTGGTGTGGGATGCCTTGCCTAGTGCAGGATGCCCACCCTTCCTCCCTCCGCCCATCCAGCCCTACAACAGGCCCATAACCCTATCCAGCCCCCCCTCCCTCCGCCCATCCGGCCTGGAAACCAGCCCACAACCCTAACTAGCCCTCTCTCCCTCCCCCTATCCTGCCCTCAAACCGGCACACAGCACAAACCAGCGCTCCCCCCCCCCTCAGCCCTTCCAGCCCAAAAACAAGCCCATAACCCAACCTGAGCTCTCTCAGCACTAGCACAGCACAACACACAGCACATCGCAGCACACACCACAACACAGCAAAGCACAACACAGCACAGCACAACACAGCGCGGCGCAGGATGCCCACCCTCCCACCCTCTCCCCCTCCAGCCCTGAACGCAGGAGCCCGGGCGCGAAACCGAGGAGACTCCAGTGCGGGGTCTTCGTGGCAGGCGTCCAGGTGTGTGGGTAAAGAGGGCCCCGGAGGGAAGACATGACGGATGTGAGGGGCCCCCGCCCTAGCAGAGATGGCCCCCCATTGGCCTTACAGGAGACTCCGAACACCCCCTGGGCTGGGCTCCCCGTCCCCCCCAGGCCGGTGCGCCCGGTTCTCTAAAGCAGATGGCCCCCCATTGGCCTTACAGGAGACTCCGAACACCCCCTGGGCTGGGCTCCCCGTCCCCCCCAGGCAGGTGCGCCCGGTTCTCTAAAGAAGATGGCCCCCCATTGGCCTGGCAGGAGACTCCGAACACCCCCTGGGCAGGGCTCCCCGTCCCCCCCAGGCCGGTGCGCCCGGTTCTCTGAAGCAGATGGCCCCCGATTGGCCTTACAGGAGACTCCGACCACCCCCTGGGCTGGGCTCCCTGTCCCCCCCAGGCCGGTGCGCCCGGTTCTCTGAAGCAGATGGCCCCCCATTGGCCTTACAGGAGACTCCGAACACCCCCTGGGCTGGGCTCCCCGTCCCCCCCAGGCCGGACGCCATCATGCACGCCCTCGAGCACACCATCAAGCGAACCATCAAGCACACCGTCAACCCTGCCATGTGCGGGATGCCCTGCCTGGTGCGGGATGCCCTGCCACGTGCGGGATGCCCTACCTGGTGTGGGATGCCTTGCCTAGTGCAGGATGCCCACCTTTCCTCCCTCCGCCCATCCAGCCCTACAACACGCCCATAACCCTATCCAGCCCCCCCTCCCTCCGCCCATCCGGCCTAGAAACCAGCCCACAACCCTGACTTGCCCTCTCTCCCTCCCCCTATCCTGCCCTCAAACCGGCACACAGCGCAAACCAGCGCTCCCCCCCCCTCAGCCCTTCGAGCCCAAAAACAAGCCCATAACCCAACCTGAGCTCTCTCGGCACTAGCACAGCACAACACACAACACATCGCAGCACACCCCACAACACAGCGAAGCACGACACAGCACAGCACAGCACAGCACGGCGCAGGATGCCCACCCTCCCACCCTCTCCCCCTCCAGCCCTGAAACAAGCCCGTGACCCTATCCAACCTTCCCTCCCTCCGGGCCTCTGATAGTCCGACCACCCCCTGGGCAGGACTCCCTGTACCCCCCGGGCCGGTGTGCCCGGCTCTACGACGATGCCGCCTCCCCATGGGCCCTAAAGAATACTCCGACCACCCCCTGGGCTGGACTCCCCGTCCCCCCAGGCTGGTGTGCAAAGCATTGCAGGAGGTCCACTGCCCACTGCCCCCAGGGCAGTGAGGCAGTGCATTGCAGGGGTTCGACTACCCACTGCCCCCAGGCAGTGCGGCACTGTATTGCAGGAGTTGCACTGCCCACTGCCCCCAGGGCAGTGCGGCAGTGTATGGCAGGAGTTCCACTGCCCACTGCCCCAGGGCAGTGAGGCAGTGCGTTGCAGGAGTTCCACTGCCCACTGCCCCCAGGCAGTGAGGCAGTGTATAGCAGGAGTTCCACTGCCCACTGCCCCCAGGGCAGAGGGGCAGTGCATTGCAGGAGTTCCGCTGCCCACTGCCCCCAGGCAGTGGGGCAGTGCATTGAAGGAGGTCCACTGCCCACTGCCCCCCGGCAGTGAGGCAGTGTGTTGCAGGAGGTCCACTGCCCACTGCGCCCAGGCAGTGGTGCAGTGCATTGAAGGAGGTCCACTGCCCACTGCGCCCAGGCAGAGAGCAACAGTGCAGCAGGGCACACACAGTGCAGTGTGGTGCAGAGCACCAAGCAGTGCGGCACCACACAGAAGGCACTGGTGGTGCAGCGCGGCACGCAGGGTGCAGTGGGCAAATGAGACCCTGTGTGACAGCGCGCAGGCGTCGGCAAGGCAGTGTCGGCCAAGTGCGAGAGTGCACTGGTCCGGCTATGCCACAACACACTAGCACACAGCGCGCACACAACACACACAGCCCAGCCCGTTTACCTTTACCCGTGGGTAGACATCCCGGCCTTTGCCCTTTGGTAACAGCGCCTTCGGCACACCACACCACACCACACCACACCACACCACACCACACCACACCACACCACACCACACCACACCACATCACACCACACCACACCACATCACACCACACCACACCACACCACACCACACCACACCACACCACACCACACCACACCACACCACACCACACCACACCACACCACACCACACCACAACATGCCACACCACACCACACCACACCACACCACACCACATTATGTTGCACGAGACACATATTACGCTAGAACACACAACACAGAAGGTAAAATTTGTTGAAAAATGAGGAGGACATTGATGAGGATCTAGAAAATGCCTCCCATTTATGCCAAGCAAATCTTACTGATATCACACCGCACATTTGAGAACTAGGGGTCGACATCAGCCGGAAAACGCCCGCCACCCCCTGGGCTGGGCTCCCCATCCCCCAAGGCCGGTGTGCCCGGTTCTACGCCCCGGCAGGCCCTGCAGGACACTGCGACCACCCCCTGGGCAGGACTCCCCATCCCCCCAGGCCGGTGTGCCCGGTTCTACGTCCCCACAGGCCCTGCAGGACGCTCCGGCCACCCCCTGGGCAGGACTCCCCATCCCCCCAGGCCGGTGGGCCCGGTTGTCCATCCCCGCAGGCCCCGCAGGAAACTCCGACCACCCCCTGGGCGGGACTCCCCATCCCCCCAGGCCGGTGTGCCCGGTTCTACGTCCCCACAGGCCCTGCACGACGCTCCGACCACCCCTTGGGCAGGACTCCCCATCCCCCCAGGCCGGTGGGCCCGGTTGTCCATCCCCGCAGGCCCTGCAGGAAACTCCGACCATCCCCTGGGCTGGGCTCCCCATCCCCCCAGGCCGGTGTGCCCGGTTCTACGTCCCCACAGGCCCTGCAGGACACTCCGACCACCCCCTGGACAGGACTCCCCATCCCCCCGGGGCGGTGTGCCCGAGTCTACCTCCCCACAGGCCCAGCAGGACACTCCGACCAACCCCTGGACAGGACTCCCCATCCCCCCAGGCCGGTGTGCCCGGTTCTACCTCCCCACAGGCCCTGCAGGACACTCCGACCACCCCCTGGGCAGGACTCCCCATCCCCCCAGGCCGGAGGGCCCGGTTGTCCATCCCCGCAGCCCCTGCAGGAAACTCCGACCACCCCCTGGGCTGGACTCCCCATCCCCCCAGGCCGGTGTGCCCGGTTCTACGTCCCCACAGGCCCTGCAAGACACTCCGACCACCCCCTGGGCAGGACTCCCCATCCCCCCAAGGCCGGTGTGCCCGGTTCTACCTCCCCACAGGCCCTGCAGGACGCTCCGACCACCCCCTGGGCAGGACTCCCCATCCCCCCAGACCGGTGTGCCCGGTTCTACGTCCCCACGGGCCCTGCAGGACGCTCCGACCACCCCCTGGGCACAACTCCCCGTCCCCCGAGGCCGCTGTGCCCGGTTCTACCTCCCCACAGGCCCTGCGATGCACTCCGACCACCCCCTGGGCAGGACTCCCCGTCCCCCCAGGCCGGTGTGCCCGGTTCTACGTCCCCACAGGCCCTGCAGGACGCTCCGACCACCCCCTGGGCAGGACTCCCCATCCCCCCAGGCCGGTGGGCCCGGTTGTCCATCCCCGCAGGCCCTGCAGGAAACTCCGACCACCCCCTGGGCAGGACTCCCCATCCCCCCAGGCCGGTGTGCCCGGTTCTACGTCCCCACAGGGCCTGCAGGACGCTCCGACCACCCCTTGGGCAGGACTCCCCATCCCCCCGGGCCGATGGGCCCGGTTGTCCATCCCCACAGGCCCTGCAGGAAACTCCGACCACCCGCCTGGGCAGGACTCCCCATCCCCCCAGGCCGGTGTGCCCGGTTCTACGTCCCCACAGGCCCTGCAGGACGCTCCGACCACCCCCTGGGCCCGGTTGTCCATTTCCGCAGGCCCTGCAGGAAACTCCCACCACCCCCTGGGCTGGACTCCCCATCCCCCAAGGCCGGTGTGCCCGGCTCTACGTTCCCACAGGCCCTGCAGGACACTCCGACCACCCCCTGGGCAGGACTCCCCATCCCCCCAGGCCGGTGTGCCCGGTTCTACGTCCCCACAAGCCCAGCAGGAAACTCCGACCACCCCCTGGGCTGGACTCCCCATCCCCCCAGGCCGGTGTGCCCGGTTGTCCGTCCCCGCAGACCCTGCAGGAAACTCCGACCACCCCCTGGGCACAACTCCCCGTCCCCCCAGGCCGGTGTGCCCGGTTCTACGTCCCCACAGGCCCTGCAGGACGCTCCGACCACCCCTTGGGCAGGACTCCCCATCCCCCCAGGCCGGTGGGCCCAGTTGTCCATCCCCGCAGGCCCTGCAGGAAACTCCGACCATCCCCTGGGCTGGTCTCCCCATCCCCCCAGGCCGGTGTGCCCGGTTCTACGTCCCCACGAGCCCTGCAGGACACTCCGACCACCCCCTGGGCTGGACTCCCCACTGCCCCCAGGCAGCGAGGCAGTGCATTGCAGGAGTTGCACTGCCCACTGCTCCCAGGCAGTGAGGCAGTGCATTGCAGGTGTTGCACTATCCACTGCCCCCAGGCAGTGGGGCAGTGTGTTGCAGGCGTTCTACTGCCCACTGGCCCCAGGCAGTGAGGCAGTGCATCGCAGGAGTTGCACTGCCCACTCCTCCCAGGCAGTGAGGCGGTGTATTGCGGGAGTTCCACTGCCCACTGCCCCCAGGCAGTGAGGCAGCGCATTGCAGGAGTTGCGCTGCCCACTGCCCCTCAGGCAGTGGGGCAGAGCATTGCAGGAGTTCCACTGCCCACTGCCCCCAGGCAGTGAGGCAGTGCATTGCAGGAGTGGCACTGCCTACTGCCCGAGCGCAGTGAGGCAGTGCATTGCAGGAGTTGCACTGCCCACTGCCCCCAGCCAGTGAGGCAGTGCATTGCAGGAGCTGCACTGCCCACTGCCCCCAGGCAGTGCGGCAGTGGATTGCAGGAGTGGCACTGCCCACTGCCCCCAGGCAGTGAGGCAGTGCATTGCAGGAGTTGCACTGCCCACTGTTCCCGGGCAGTGAGGCAGTGCATTGCAGGAGTTGCACTGTCCACTGCCCCCAGGCAGTGAGGCAGTGCATTGCAGGAGTTGCACTGCCCACTCCTCCCAGGCAGTGAGGCGGTGTATTGCGGGAGTTCCACTGCCCACTGCCCCCAGGCAGTGAGGCAGCGCATTGCAGGAGTTGCACTGCCCACTGCCCCCAGGCAGTGAGGTAGTGCATTGCAGGAGTGGCACTGCCTACTGCCCGAGGGCAGTGAGGCAGTGCATTGCAGGAGCTGCACTGCCCACTGCCCCCAGGCAGTGCGGCAGTGGATTGCAGGAGTGGCACTGCCCACTGACCCCAGGCAGTGAGGCAGTGCATTGCAGGAGCTGCACTGCCCACTGCCCCCAGGCAGTGCGGCAGTGGATTGCAGGAGTGGCACTGCCCACTGCCCCCAGGCAGTGAGGCAGTGCATTGCAGGAGTTGCGCTGCCCACTGTTCCCAGGCAGTGAGGCAGTGCATTGCAGGAGTTGCACTGCCCACTCCTCCCGGGCAGTGAGGCAGTGCATTGCGGGAGTTCCACTGCCCACTGCCCCAGGGCAGTGAGGCAGTGCATTGCAGGAGTTGCGCTGCCCACTGCCCCCAGGCAGTGGGGCAGAGCATTGCAGGAGTTCCACTGCCCACTGCCCCCAGGCAGTGAGGTAGTGCATTGCAGGAGTGGCACTGCCTACTGCCCCCAGGCAGTGCGGCAGTGCATTGCAGGAGTTGCACTGCCCACTGCCCCCAGGCAGTGAGGCAGTGCATTGCAGGTGTTGCACTGCCCATTGCTCGCAGGCAGTGAGACGGTGTATTGCGGGAGTTCCACTGCCCACTGCCCCCAGGCAGTGAGGCGGCGCATTGCAGGAGTTGCGCTGCCCACTGCCCCCAGGCAGTGCATTGCAGGAGTTCCACTGCCCACTGCCCCCAGGCAGTGAGGCAGTGTATTGCGGGAGTGGCACGGCCTGCTGCCCGAGGGCAGTGAGGCAGTGCATTGCAGGAGTTGCACTGCCCACTGCCCCCAGCCAGTGAGGCAGTGCATTGCAGGAGCTGCACTGCCCACTGCCCCCAGGCAGTGCGGCAGTGGATTGCAGGAGTGGCGCTGCCCACTGCCCCCGGGCAGTGAGGCAGTGCATTGCAGGAGCTGCACTGCCCACTGCCCCCAGGCAGTGCGGCAGTGGATTGCAGGAGTGGCACTGCCCACTGCCCCCAGGCGGTGAGGCAGTGCATTGCAGAAGTTGCACTGCCCACTGTTCCCAGGCAGTGAGGCAGTGCATTGCAGGAGTTGCACTGTCCGGTGCCCCCAGGCAGTGAGGCAGTGCATTGCAGGAGTTGCACTGCCCACTCCTCCCGGGCAGTGAGGCAGTGCATTGCGGGAGTTCCGCTGCCCACTGCCCCAGGGCAGTGAGGCAGTGCATTGAAGGAGTTGCGCTGCCCACTGCCCCCAGGCAGTGAGGCAGTGCATAGCGGGAGTTCCACTGCCCACTGCCCCCAGGCAGTGGGGCGATGCATTGCAGGAGTTCCACTGCCCACTGCCCCCAGGCAGTGAGGCAGTGCATTGCAGGAGTTGCACTGTCCACTGCCCCCAGGCAGAGAGGCAGTGCATTGCAGGAGTTGCACTGTCCACTGCCCCCAGGCAGTGAGGCAGTGCATTGCAGGAGTTGCACTGCCAACTGCCCCAGGGCAGTGAGGCAGTGCATTGCAGAAGTTGCACTGCCCACTGCCCCCAGGCAGTGGGGTAGTGCATTGCAGGAGTTCCACTGCCCACTGCCCCAGGGCAGTGAGGCAGTGCATTGCAGGAGTTGCACTGCCCACTGCCCCAGGGCAGTGAGGCAGTGCATTGCAGGAGTTCCACTGCCAACTGCCCCAGGGCAGTGAGGCAGTGCATTGCAGAAGTTGCACTGCCCACTGCCCCCAGGCAGTGGGGTAGTACATTGCACGAGTTCCACTGCCCACTGCCCCAGGGCAGTGAGGCAGTGCGTTGCAGGATTTGCACTGTCCAATGCCCCCAGGCAATGAGGCAGTGCATTGCAGGAGTTGCACTGCCCACTGCCCCAGGGAAGTGAGGCAGTGCATTGCAGGAGTTCCACTGCCCCCTGCCCCCAGGCAGTAAGGCAGTGCATTGCGGGAGTTCCACTGCCCACTGCCCCAGGGCAGTGAGGCAGTGCATTGCAGGAGTTGCGCGGCCCACTGCCCCCAGGCAGTGGGGCAGTGCATTGCAGGAGTTGCACTGCCCACTGCCCCCGGGCAGTGAGGCAGTGCGTTGCAGGATTTGCACTGTCCACTGCCCCCAGGCAGTGAGGCAGTGCGTGGCAGAGGTTCCACTGCCCACTGCCCCCAGCCAGCGAGGCAGTGCATTGCAGGAGGTCCACTGCCCACTGCCCCCCGGCAGTGAGGCAGTGAGTTGCAGGAGGTCCACTGCCCACTGCGCCCAGGCAGTGGGGCGGTGCATTGAAGGAGGTCCACTGCCCACTGCGCCCACGCAGTGAGCAACAGTGCAGCAGGGCACACACAGTGCAGTGCGGAGCAGAGCACCAAGCAGTGCGGCACCACACAGAAGGCACTGGTGGTGCAGCGCGGCACGCAGGGTGCAGTGGGCCAATGAGACCCTGTGTGACTGCGCGCAGGCGTCGGCAAGGCAGTGTCGGCCAAGTGCGAGAGTGCACTGGTCCGGCTATGCCACAACACACTTACACACAGCGCGCACACAACACACACAGCCCAGCCCGTTTACCTGTACCCGTGGGTAGACATCCCGGCCTTTGCCTTTTGGTAACAGCGCCTTCGGCACACCACACCACACCACACCACACCACACCACACCACACCACACCACACCACACCACACCACACCACACCACACCACACCACACCCCACATGGGAGCCGTTGAGGCTTACCGTGCAGCTGAGTCTGGCCCATTGGGTGAGGGATTGGATAAGCTGCACCCTGGTGAAGCCTTCGATCCTCTGGGATTGGCTGACGACCCTGACACGTTCGCTGAGTTGAAGGTGAAGGAGATCAAGAACGGCCGTCTTGCTATGTTCTCGATGTTCGGCTACTACGTGCAGGCCATCGTGACTGGTGAGGGCCCTGTTGAGAACTGGGCATCCCACATTGCCGACCCATTCGCCGTGAACGGTTTGACCAGTGCCTACGTGACGCAGTTCGCCCCCAGCCCTGTTGCCATGTTCGCTGCCTCTTCCCGCAGGAGTGCGGCCACTGCGCCCAGGCAGTGAGGTCGTGCATTGCAGGAGTTGCGCTGCCCACTGCCCCGGGGCAGTGAGACAGTGCATTGCAGGAGTTGCACTGCCCACTGCCCCCAGGCAGTGAGGCAGTGCATTGCAGAAGTTCCACTGCCCACTGCCCCAGGGCAGTGAGACAGTGCATTGCAGGAGTTGCACTGTCCGCTGCCCCCAGGCAGTGAGGCAGTGCATTGCAGGAGTTCCACTGCCCACTGCCCCAGGGCAGTGAGGCAGTGCATTGCAGGAGTTGCATTGCCCACTGCCCCCAGGCAGTGCGGCAGTGCATTGCGGGAGTTGCGCCGTCCACTGCCCCCAGGCAGTGAGGCGGTGCGTTGCAGGAGTTGCACTGCCCACTGCCCCAGGGCACTGAGGCAGTGCATTGCAGGAGTTGCACTGCCCACTGCCCCCGGGCAGTGAGGCAGCGGATTGCAGGAGTTGCACTGCCCACCGCCCCCAGGCAGTGAGGCTGTGCGAAGCGCTATTTCCATTGCCCACGGCCCCCAGGCGGTGCGTAACACTGCCCACTGCCCCCTGCCCACAACAACGGAGCAGCAGGGCACACACAGTGCAGTGTGGTGCCGAGCGCCAAGCAATGCGGCACCACAGAGAAGGCACTGGTGGTGCAGCGCGGCATGCAGGGTGCAGTGGGCAAATGAGACCCTGTGTGACTGCGCGCAGGCGTCGGCAAGGCAGTGTCGGCCAAGTGCGAGAGTGCACTGGTCCGGCTATGCCACAACACACTTACACACAGCGCGCACACAACACACACAGCCCAGCCCGTTTACCTGTACCCGTGGGTAGACATCCCGGCCTTTGCCTTTTGGTAACAGCGCCTTCGGCACACCACACCACACCACACCACACCACACCACACCACACCACACCACACCACACCACACCACACCACACCACACCACACCCCACATGGGAGCCGTTGAGGCTTACCGTGCAGCTGAGTCTGGCCCATTGGGTGAGGGATTGGATAAGCTGCACCCTGGTGAAGCCTTCGATCCTCTGGGATTGGCTGACGACCCTGACACGTTCGCTGAGTTGAAGGTGAAGGAGATCAAGAACGGCCGTCTTGCTATGTTCTCGATGTTCGGCTACTACGTGCAGGCCATCGTGACTGGTGAGGGCCCTGTTGAGAACTGGGCATCCCACATTGCCGACCCATTCGCCGTGAACGGTTTGACCAGTGCCTACGTGACGCAGTTCGCCCCCAGCCCTGTTGCCATGTTCGCTGCCTCTTCCCGCAGGAGTGCGGCCACTGCGCCCAGGCAGTGAGGTCGTGCATTGCAGGAGTTGCGCTGCCCACTGCCCCGGGGCAGTGAGACAGTGCATTGCAGGAGTTGCACTGCCCACTGCCCCCAGGCAATGAGGCAGTGCATTGCAGAAGTTCCACTGCCCACTGCCCCAGGGCAGTGAGACAGTGCATTGCAGGAGTTGCACTGTCCGCTGCCCCCAGGCAGTGAGGCAGTGCATTGCAGGAGTTCCACTGCCCACTGCCCCAGGGCAGTGAGGCAGTGCATTGCAGGAGTTGCACTGCCCACTGCCCCCAGGCAGTGCGGCAGTGCATTGCGGGAGTTGCGCCGTCCACTGCCCCCAGGCAGTGAGGCGGTGCGTTGCAGGAGTTGCACTGCCCACTGCCCCAGGGCACTGAGGCAGTGCATTGCAGGAGTTGCACTGCCCACTGCCCCCGGGCAGTGAGGCAGCGGATTGCAGGAGTTGCACTGCCCACCGCCCCCAGGCAGTGAGGCAGTGCGAAGCGCTATTTCCATTGCCCACAGCCCCCAGGCGGTGCGTAACACTGCCCACTGCCCCCTGCCCACAACAACGGAGCAGCAGGGCACACACAGTGCAGTGTGGTGCCGAGCGCCAAGCAATGCGGCACCACAGAGAAGGCACTGGTGGTGCAGCGCCGCATGCAGGGTGCAGTGGGCAAATGAGACCCTGTGTGACTGCGCGCAGGCGTCGGCAAGGCAGTGTCGGCCAAGTGCGAGAGTGCACTGGTCCGGCTATGCCACAACACACTTACACACAGCGCGCACACAACACACACAGCCCAGCCCGTTTACCTGTACCCGTGGGTAGACATCCCGGCCTTTGCCCTTTGGTAACAGCGCCTTCGGCACACCACACCACACCACACCACACCACAACATGCCACACCACACCACACCACACCACACCACACCACATTATGTTGCACGAGACACATATTACGCTAGAACACACAACACAGAAGGTAAAATTTGTTGAAAAATGAGGAGGACATTGATGAGGATCTAGAAAATGCCTCCCATTTATGCCAAGCAAATCTTACTGATATCACACCGCACATTTGAGAACTAGGGGTCGACATCAGCCGGAAAATTTCTCCCAGGCATTCCACAGAACATTGGACGGAAAGTGCTAGGAACATCGTTCCCGATATCGGGAGTGTTTTTGGGGTGGCCTCGGAGCCAAACTTCTGAGCATTTTGCGGGCGACTTTCAAAACTTCCAACCGTCTTTCGGCTTGTACTTCTGTTTTCGACATCGTTAACTTTCTTATTGTTGACGCAATCCCCTCTTGGAAATATACTGGTGAACATGAATTGGTTTGGTCGGCATACCATTCTACATAGTTGGTGCCATGCTTCCGGCGGCTTGAGAGTGTACACGGTAGAACCGTGCTTCAAGATACCATGTTGCTGCAGCGCTTGTACCCTGCAGCCCCCCATCCACCCCACCCCGTAATACGTTGTGGGGCAATTGGCTTGGCGCAATCATCATTCAAACTGCAACGGTTCTTGTGTTCGAAAGGATATGCTATGGACAATCTAGATGAAACACAATGTATTCATCTGTCATTAGAACTGTATCCATATCTACAATCAAACGCCATTATTCAAGTGTGTTCACTTGATGACTAATATTTCGGCAAGTGCTGCCTGCATACCACATACTGTATGTCCTACCACCCACTGACTCCTTCGGCTCTCAGTCGCTGGGGGGAAATTGGCTTGTGTGGAGGGGGGGGGGGTATTCAAGCCCCCCCCCCCCTTTTTTTGTTTCACTGACTCCAGAAGTTCATATTCATAGAGTGCTCAAGACAGTTCTTGGAAATATGGGCGACTCCAGCATGTGATGCAATGGATTCCCGCAATGCCGGGCACGTGGTATGGACCCAGAGTTCATACGCAGAGTTCATATGCGTAAAGGGCATAGAGGGCTCTCTAGTGCGGTACGTAACCGCCACGCCAGTAGGCAACTTGTAAAGTGAGTATTTGCACAGAGAATGTGTCCCTTAACCGTCGTGATGGTGTAACATGACGCCCTAAGTTCTAAGTGCCGGGTACGGTAGCGGCGAGGGAGGGGACGTTGTCATAGACCCCGAGGGGTTAGAGAATCACCTATTGAGCTGCTGCCACACGTCCCGTAGGGTAACAGCTACAAGTTTTCGGCGTTGCCTACTGGAGTGTCGTCCGGAGGCGGTCATGTGCCTAGTATGCTTGGCCTAGGGCGGCACTGGTGCTTGGGGGGAGGTGATTCCACCCTATGGTCCGCGCGTTCGGACGCCCACAGCTGGCCCTTCATGGAAAAGATCCCAATCCATTGGCGGTGTCGCCGGTAGTGTCGGGCAGTGGAGGCCGCCCAGGCCGCCGCCCAGCGCAGGTGGGAGTGCCAATGATGGGATTGCTACGCAAAGGTGTCCAAGCTATCGCGGTAGGCGTCCATGAGCGAGGCGCTAAGAGCAGTCTCTTGATACACGAACCAGGGCTGGGCCAAAGACCGCATTGCCAAGGACGTATGGGGTTCCTCACGGTCTGTGGTGGTGGGGCACACGTATTGGTCGAGGTATGGTCCAGTGGTATGCACCCTGTCTAGCTGATTCACTGGCATGTGTTCAAACCCAGGACCGACTTTTTTTGGACTTTTTTGTCACTTGTCTTGCTGAGAAAATTGGTTTTCCATGCACAAACAAAGCTTGCCAGAAGAAGATGAATGCACACAGGCTTCCCATTTGCATCTCACTGTGTGCTGGGTGGGTGTGCAGCACTGATCTGCAACCAAAGCTGTCCTACAGTAGTCAATCTGATGGGAAAATTGTTGTTGCATTCACCAACACACCCTGCCACAAGAAGACAAATGCACACAGGAATCCCATGGAAACATTGCTGGCCTTCAACATTGTGATCTGCAACCAAAGTCACAACCAGAAAGGACTGAATAGTGAGTGACAGAACATATAATAATAAGAGTCCAGATAGGGTACTTGTCCCGCAGAAAAATTTGATCATCGGGAGACAAGCCGTCTGCCCTCCCCTGCTCCATCTCCAACTTCCAACTTGCTGCTCCTGACACCTCCCTGCAGTACATGCACTGGGCTTCTGCAGACATGTATACAATGTCAATTTCTGTCGCTTAGGCTTGGCTGGCATCCTGCAGCCCATGCCAGCCACGTAAACTAAAAATGTGACTAAGGAAAGAGGCGCGAGGGTTCTAAACTTTGCGAGGGTTCTAAACTTTGCGGTTATGCAGTGGGAGACTGCCACGCCCGCAGGCTTCCCAGTGTGCATGAGGCAGAATGACTGTAGGCTGAAAAAGACAGCGGTGTGAAGATTGAAGGCTGCGACGAATCAGTGGGTTGCATTTCATACACTATCAGTACCAGAGAGGGAGGGGGAGGATGACATTCAGGTATGGTTGGTCACTATTCGCATAGGAGCAGAGAAGTGTTGTCAGGTTCCCAGAATACCATTCATGCTAGACCTGTGAGCCCTAACTGGGACTCATCCCCTGATGCCCTGTGCTCCTCCCCCTCCATGGCGAAGCAGCGGAGCAAAAATGACTTTTTTGCCTTCTAAAGGGAGGTGTGGAAAAGGTGTGCGGAGGCGCAATCATGATTCCACTGCAACAGTTCGAAAGTGTTTGGGATGCTATGTACAGGATGCATATATACATCTATGAACAGAAAAGCGACTCATAGTTATATGGGCCTGAGGTAGAAAGCCAAAACAAAACGATTTAGTTGCGAGCGTCATGGTGAGACGACGGCCCTATAATATACTCGCTGTCTACATGCATAAAACTACCTTCCTTCTTAGTTCCTGTCGGTAAAACCCCGGCACTCATTCGGCCATACGGTTGCTGAGTCCTAGTCTATGGCGTGTGTGTAGTGTGGAAGCTCAAAAAAAAGGTTGGCTGTGTATGACTGGTACTGTGGTTTGTTGGCAACAATGTAGGCTGTAGCTTACTGAGGACTGTCGGCCCAAAAGATAGGTTTTTGGCTACGTGCTGCAGCGGCAGTGCAGCCGGCCGCTGCCCTGAAGACGCCGGTTCGGATCCCCGAGAGGGGAATACGAGGAGGAGATGCGGCTCCCGTCGGCCGGCGGTGCCGGTGGCAGGGCGCGCTGTTGCAGGTTTGCGGTGCCTGGTGCCTTGTTTTTCTGCTTGTAACGTTCATAGATTGTGTTGACAAAAACTACGAGGACAAGACACACCACCCATCCACCGGCGGTACCGATGGTGGAGGGGGATGCTGAAGGGGGCGGTGGCGGGGACGTCGCCAACGGGCCCCTGGACGGACGGACGAACCGGGGCTCAACCCCCGACGATGACGAGCGCCAGCCCATGGCGCATACCACTAGACCGTCCATGCCTCTTGCGTTATATAGCGTGAAAGGGTATAAATCCAGCGGATCGACCCATCAGGGGAGAAGCAAAACAGATAGCAAATCAGGGCATGTTGCCAGGGGGGGGGTGTCCCCCCCCCTTGTGCCGCAATGAAAATTAAAGCAACGCCCTGCCTGTCCCCCCCCCCCTTGCAATATGCCCCGTTAGCGCGCGATGGTCTCCGGGGGGGGGGGGGGGCGATTGCAAGGGGTGGATGATTGCAAGGGGGCAGCAGGGTACATGTTCCATTGGCATCACAGGCACTAGATGGAGCTGCCAAGAGGGCATTGGCATGAGAAGCGCATTGGCATGAGGGGTGCATTAGCATGAGGGGTGCATCGGTGGCCAAATGATACCCGGCACCATCGCCTCCACGGGAGGCTCCGCCGGACTTGGCCTCCAACCCGAAGAGCACTGTGACGCATGTGCTCAGTGCATTTCAGGTATGCTCCTCCCTTATAGTGTGTTTTCTGTTGCACGTGGGGGAGCGTCAAAATTTAAGTGCAAAAACAAAGTGGCCGTCGGGAGGGAGTTTTCTATGGACCGTGTCTCCAAACCCACCAACTATGAGCCCCCCAGGTTTCGAACCTACTCCCAGGGAACCCAGGGCTGGGTGGCTGTCCACTATAGTGCCACGACGATGTGCCCATTTTCCATGCATTTGTCCTCATACCTGCAGAGTGTCCAGTTAAGGTGTCCAGGACGCTCGGGGCTTCCCGATCATCCTTGGGGTTCAAACCCCCGACTGGAGGACTGACGCTGGGTGTTGTGCTACTGTGCTATCTCTCTATGTCTGGAGAGAGGGGCAGGGGGGGGGGGGGGTAGGGGACGACTCCTGTCTGTTTCTGTACTCTGGACAACTGACTTCTGTAGAGAAGTTCGACTCAGATCCCATCGTGGAGGATGGGGCTTGCATCACATCACTCTTGGTACTTGTGGATCGCGCCCAAGTGCAGCGCGGGAGAGGGAAGCTTGGGCCAGATTGGGCCTCCCTTTCCCCATCTGGGGGGGGGGGGTGCTTTCCCCATCTGGGGGGGGGGGGGGGTGCGCCTCTTTTTGCGGTGCTTTCGGGTTACCGGGGGGGGGGGGGATATTCTGTGCGGGGGAAATATGAATCTACAAATACTGGCGCGACAAATATCTGCCACTTCTTAAAAATGAGCAAACAAATCATGTATGGTTCCCAAAAATTGGTAATGAGAAACAGTGGACACTTGCTGTTATTTCCTAGTGAAGTTTGTTTCTAGATAGTCCCTGGTATTTCCTGGTATACTTGTATTTCAGCACTTCTGCGACTTCCATGGGACACCAATTCTCATTAACCAAATCATCCGGCATGGCCGTCAAGTCACAAAAGCAATGCCTAAATAATACCTACACAAATCCTTAAAAACACCGAATAAATTGCGTACAAAAATTTCGTACAGAATTTGAAATGCAGAAATTCTAGCTTGTATAACCCCCCCCCCCCGGTAGGTTTGTTCACGGGACGTTTGCCCATGCCCCACAATATTTTTTTTTGGCTAAGACCAAGATGAGCTGGCGTAGCCTGCTCGCGTCACAGTACTCAAGGTAACCCCTCGAGATCAAGGTTTGGAGCTGTTCAGTGCTACAATGATCCCACAAATGACTGTGGTAGCGAATCTGACACGTAGTGAGGATGAGCTGAGTCTGAAACCAGGTCATGCAGTGGGAGACTGCCACGCCCACAGGCTTCCCAGTGCGCATGAGGCACAGTGACTGTGGGCTGAAATTTGCCCATGCCCCACAATGGCCCCCTGATGCTGGTGGCCTGCATTCACTTGTGTCATACTGTACACGATGGTGGTGTGAGCAGGAAAGGGTTCCTGCATCCATCTTCTGGCCAGGCCTGGCAACACCACGCACCGGTGTACTGACCGACTGGCAGGCGGAATGTCCGGAGAGTGCTCGTTGGGTGGGGCGTGCTCGGAAATGGTGGGGTCCGGTGGCTGGGGAATCACCTGGACTGCTTGGCCATAAGCCGACGATGGTCGCCTCCCTCCGGCCACACACCGGCAGTACATGATTTCTTTTGTTTAGGCAAGCGGCGAAGCCGCGGCCAACAGTGTTCTCAAACGCGGCGCAGCCGCAGTCATCATTCGAACATGGCGGCAAAGCCGCCGACATGAGTGCCGAAGTACATGAAGTGCACATCCTGTGCAGCTGCATTCCCTGGATAGCTCACAGCGCCACTCAGCGTTCAGGTACGCCTCTTGATTACCCTTGCTATCGGCGCTTCCACAATCGCTGTCCCTCACTGACATCTGTGCTAAACCCTGAAGTCTCCGAGCTCCTGGATGAGCTGGACTGCTTAGCCAATCCCATGCTTGCGCAAGGGGGGGCCGCAATTGATCAGGTGTGGACCCGCCACTGTCGTTCCAGCCGCGCCTGCCACACGGCCTTCATTGCTCTCTCAGTTCATCGCATGTTCTCATGGCCATCAGCCCACTTCGCAGCCCATTCGTGTCCTTGTCCCTTCCGCCCTGGCTGGGGTTTGGGATCTGGGCTCCTGGGTTCTGGGCTTTATCGCCTGGTCACGTCACACTGGTTCTGAGTCCGGGTCGTGGCGTACATTCCGGGTACCATGTTTGGGCCACCCTCTGCGTCCGTTGTGCTCGCTGGCACTGGCCTCTCCTGCCCGGACACCCTACGCTCAGCGTGTCTCCAGGGGCATGGTGGGCTCACGGTGTGAGAGGTTAAGTGTCCGCCGGTTTGGTCCGAAGGGAAGTGTTCGTTGGGTACGGCACGTTGGGGGGGGAGGGTACTGTGACATCAGGCAAGCGCCACAACCTCCTCCATGTGTCGCTCACACCAGGTCCCCACTGGTCCAGCCGCAGGCCCGGGGGGTCCGCAGCAAAGGTCGCATGATCCTCTGGACGTACGCGATCTGCATCTCCGTGATCATCTCCCGCATCCCAACGTCCTTGCCAAATATGCAGTGCACCCCAGCCTCAGTGTATTTTGTCTGGTCCTCAGGCGCCACGTTGGCTGACCGAACGCACAGCAGCCCTTGGAACCCCTTCTTGAACAATTCGCGCGTGCTTTCAGTACTCAAGGTAACCCCTCGGGATCAAGGTTTGGAGCTGTTCAGTGCTACAATGATCCCACAAATGACTGAGGTAGCGAATCTGACACGTAGTGAGGATGAGCTGAGTCTGAAACCAGGTCATGCAGTGGGAGACTGCCACGCCCACAGGCTTCCCAGTGCGCATGAGGCACAGTGACTGTGGGCTGAAATTTGCCCATGCCCCACAATGGCCCCCTGATGCTGGTGGCCTGCATTCACTTGTGTCATACTGTACACGATGGTGGTGTGAGCAGGAAAGGGTTCCTGCATCCATCTTCTGGCCAGGCCTGGCAACACCACGCACCGGTGTACTGACCGACTGGCAGGCGGAATGTCCGGAGAGTGCTCGTTGGGTGGGGCGTGCTCGGAAATGGTGGGGTCCGGTGGCTGGGGAATCACCTGGACTGCTTGGCCATAAGCCGACGATGGTCGCCTCCCTCCGGCCACACACCGGCAGTACATGATTTCTTTTGTTTAGGCAAGCGGCGAAGCCGCGGCCAACAGTGTTCTCAAACGCGGCGCAGCCGCAGTCATCATTCGAACATGGCGGCAAAGCCGCCGACATGAATGCCGAAGTACATGAAGTGCACATCCTGTGCAGCTGCATTCCCTGGATAGCTCACAGCGCCACTCAGCGTTCAGGTACGCCTCTTGATTACCCTTGCTATCGGCGCTTCCACAATCGCTGTCCCTCACTGACATCTGTGCTAAACCCTGAAGTCTCCGAGCTCCTGGATGAGCTGGACTGCTTAGCCAATCCCATGCTTGCGCAAGGGGGGGCCGCAATTGATCAGGTGTGGAGCCGCCACTGTCGTTCCAGCCGCGCCTGCCACACGGCCTTCATTGCTCTCTCAGTTCATCGCATGTTCTCATGGCCATCAGCCCACTTCGCAGCCCATTCGTGTCCTTGTCCCTTCCGCCCTGGCTGGGGTTTGGGATCTGGGCTCCTGGGTTCTGGGCTTTATCGCCTGGTCACGTCACACTGGTTCTGAGTCCGGGTCGTGGCGTACATTCCGGGTACCATGTTTGGGCCACCCTCTGCGTCCGTTGTGCTCGCTGGCACTGGCCTCTCCTGCCCGGACACCCTACGCTCAGCGTGTCTCCAGGGGCATGGTGGGCTCACGGTGTGAGAGGTTAAGTGTCCGCCGGTTTGGTCCGAAGGGAAGTGTTCGTTGGGTACGGCACGTTGGGGGGGGAGGGTACTGTGACATCAGGCAAGCGCCACAACCTCCTCCATGTGTCGCTCACACCAGGTCCCCACTGGTCCAGCCGCAGGCCCGGGGGGTCCGCAGCAAAGGTCGCATGATCCTCTGGACGTACGCGATCTGCATCTCCGTGATCATCTCCCGCATCCCAACGTCCTTGCCAAATATGCAGTGCACCCCAGCCTCAGTGTATTTTGTCTGGTCCTCAGGCGCCACGTTGGCTGACCGAACGCACAGCAGCCCTTGGAACCCCTTCTTGAACAACTCGCGCACAAGGTCGGTGCCGTAGATGAGCCCCTCGCCTTCGAATTCCAGGTGCTGGTCCAGGATGGCGATGTCTCCGCCATCGAGCACGGCCTCCATGAACTGCGACACCTCAAGCCTCTCCTCCCCAAACACATGAACAGCGCTAGTTTTGGCCCGGATTCGGAGGTTGAAGTCCAGCAGCCGCCGGGCCGCATCCGAATCGTCGATGCAGCAGATCTTCAGGTCCGGGGGGAATGTCGCCGCCTCCTGATGGTACGCAGTGCTGCACTGTCGTCCCTCCCGAAGAGGTGTCGGTGGGGCGAGCCGGACGTCAGCCACCGCCGTGAAGACCACCGTCTGGCCGCTCTGGGTCAGCGAGGCCGTCATGTTGAGGGCCTGGCACGCCGACAGGGAATGCTGCAGCCCGATCCGGTCGGACAGGGCCCCCACGTTCTCTTTGGATTCCCCGCGCAGGACCTTGGCAACGTAGTCGTTGGTGATGCGAGGCCGCGTGGGGTTCGCCAGGTTGGACAGCCGGAATGTGAGCCGCAAGTGTCCGTCTTCTGCCGGAATCCCACTGGTGTCCACAGGGGTCGTGCTGACCGTCAACTGCACCTGAGGGCCCTGCGGGCGGCCATGCTTGAAGGCGTTGTTGATGATGTTGTCAAGGACCAGGCTGTACAACTTCTCATCGAGCAGCACACGCTTGTCCTCCACACTGACTTGGATGTCTTTGCCGGCGGTGACCTCATCCACCAACACCTTCAGCTGGACCGGTTGCTGCGAGGGCTGGTAGCTGCCGCCTTCAAGCTGGATGTACGCCTGCCGGTGGCGGCACGCTCGCATCCCGCGCCGCAGCGCAGCCATCGACAGACGCAAGTGGCGCACTGAAGGCTCCGGCAAATCAGTGTTGGTGAGGAACAGTTCCATGTCAGACGCGGCATCCGCCATGGTGTTCTTCAGGGTGTGGTTCAAGATGCTGTCCGCCTTACGGGATGCCTCCAGAGCCACCCGCAACGCAGCCTGGAACGACCGCTCAAGGCGAAACTGCCGCCGGCGCATCAGTATAACCAATCGCATTGCCACCAGGAGGAGCAAGCAGCCAACCATCAGTATTCCCACCCGCAAGATGGCGTCAGCCAATGGAACGTGGGATCCAAATGTACCCCAGCCATAGGCCAGGGGAATGCAGACAGCAGCCACGATGGTGGAGCGGTGCACGCCAATCAGGAGGAGCATTGCCATTGTAAGGCCGCAGTAACACAACCCGGTAGTGACTGGCTCGACAGTGGCCCACCTGACGTACTCTTGCAGCTCCTGCAGAGCCACAGGGTTGTCAGAGATTTCGCTGTACACCGTAGCCAACGAGCGCTTAGCCATGGCAGGCATAGCAGACATAGTGGCATTCACAATGAGTCCCCGTCCGAAAGTCACCAACACTGCGACAGCACTCAGGAATGGATGCAAGTACTTCACAGGCAGCCGAGAAACCACACCAAGGGTGACCAGGCACAGGCTAACGTTTGGGATGTACATCAAATACACTTCATAGGGCCGTCCCGAAGATGTATGAGTCCCAGCAAAATAGGGAAGGTGCGCTAGGTCAGCAAGCAGTGTGAGCAACGCCCACATCTGGACCATACGTGCATCAGGGATGCGGTATCGCTCCTGGTATGCCAGCTCCTCTGCATCAGAGACAAACCCGTAGCCGCGCCAGAAAGAGCGGCACTGGTGTTGCTCAAGGATGGGCGGGCCCTGGGGTTCCATCAAAGAAAGGCTGAGTCCACACAGGTGGTGGTGTGCAGCTGGGAACAGCAGTACAGACAAACAAGTGTGGGACGTGAATTTCTCACCTCAACCTCGCCAGTCCCACCACCCCCCTCCCCACACTCTTTGCCTGAGCTGAAGCCCCCCCCCCCCCCCACCGCCTCCTTGTCCAGCCATCCGCTGTATAACGGTCCCCTACTACCTCCTGGAGGACGGTAGCCCAGTGACTATCTTCGGCCCACTTCCAACGCAGAGAACAAATAGCTGAGGGGGGAATTAAGCATAGTGGGGCGCTATGTTGATACCTCCTCCGCTTCACACCCAAAACACCTTGACACCCCTGCTACCCTTGACTGGCAGGACATTAGAAGATGCAACAAGCTTGGGAATCTAACGTCATGCCTGCAGAAGTTGTAACTTTTAGATCTGAAGTTTATCCATGCAGCAAAACCAGCAGCATCACCACCCGCAGCATGGCTGCAAACCAGACGATGTTGGGTCCAAATAACACACAGCCGTAGGCTAGTGGAATGCAGGCAGTAGCCACAATAGTGGAGCGGTGCACGCCGATCAGAAGGAGCATTGCCATTGTAAGGCTGCAGTGACACAAACCAGAAGTTACCGGCTCGACATTGAGCTCCATGATGTACTGTTCCAGCTCCTGCACAGCCGCAGCATTCTTGGAGATTGCATTGCATTGCAGGAGTTCCCCTGCCCACTGCCCCCAGGCAGTGAAGCAGTGTATTGCAGGAGTTGCACTGCCCACGGCCCCCAGGCAGTGAGGCAGTGCATTGCAGGAGTTCCACTGCCCACTGCCCCCAGGCAGTGAGGCAGTGTATCGCACGAGTTGCACCGCCCACTGCCTCCGGACAGAGTGGCGGTGCATTGCAGGAGTCCCACTGCCCACTGCCCCCAGGCAGTGAGGCAATGTACTGCAGGAGTTCCACTGCCCACTGCCCCCAGGCAGTGAGGCAATGTACTGCAGGAGTTCCACTGCCCACTGCCCCCAAGCAGTGAGGCAGTGTATTGCAGGAGTCGCACTGCCCACTGCCCCCAAGCAGTGATGCAGTCTATTGCAGCAGTCCCACTGCCCACTGCCCCCGGGCAAAGAAGCAGTGCATTGCAGGAGTTGCACTGCCCACTGCCCCCAGCAGTGAGGCAGTATATTGCGGGAGTTCCACTGCCCTCTGCCCCCAGGCAATGAGGCAGTGTATTGCAGGAGTTGCACTGCCCACTGCCCCCAGGCAGTGAGGCAGTGCATTGCAGGAGTTGCACTGCCCACTGCCCCCGGCAGTGAGGCAGTATATTGCGGGAGTTCCACTGCCCACTGCCCCCAGGCAATGAGGCAGTGTATTGCAGGAGTTGCACTGCCCACTACCCCCAGGCAGAGAAGCAGTGCATTGCAGGAGTTGCACTGCCCATTGCCCCCGGCAGTGAGGCAGTGTATTGCGGGAGTTCCACTGCCCACTGCCCCTAGGCAGTGAGGCAGTGCGCTGCAGGAGTTGCACTGCCCACTGCCCCTAGGCAGTGAGACAGTGCATGGCATGAGTTGCACTGCCCCCTACCCCCAAGCAGTGAGGCAGTGTATTGCAAGAGTTCAACTGCCCAGTGCCCCAAGGCAGTGAGGCAGTGCATTGCGGGAGTCCCGCTGCCGACTGCCCCCAGGCATTGAGGCAGTCTAATGCAGCAGTCCGCCTGCCCACTGCCCCCAGGCAGTGAGGCAGTGCATTGCAGGAGTTCCACTGCCCACTGCCCCCAGGCAGTGAGGCAGTGTCTTGCACGAATTGCACTGCCCACTGTGCCCAGGCGGTGGGGCAGTGCATTGCAGAAGTCCCACTGCCCACTGCCCCCGGGTGAGGCAGTGTATTGCAGGAGTTGCATTGCCCACTGCCCCCAATCAATGAGGCAATGCGCTGCAGGAGTTGCACTGCCCACTGCCCCCAGGCAGTGAGGCAGGGTATTGCGGGAGTTCCACTGCCCACCGCCCCCAGGCGGTGAGGCAGTGCGCTGCAGGATTTCCACTGCCCACTGCCCCTAGGCAGTGAGGCAGTGTATTGCAAGAGTAGCACAGCCCCCTGCCCCCACGCAGCGCGGCAGTGCAATGCAAAATTTGCCCTACCCAGTGCCCCAAGGCCTTGCGGCAGTGCATTGCAAGAGTTGCACTGCCCACTGCCCCCAGGCGGTGAGGCAGTGTATCGCAGGAGTAGCACTGCCCACTGCCTCCGGGCAGAGTGGCGGTACAATGCAGAAATTGCCCTGCCAACTGCCCCCAGGGAGTGAGGCAGTGCATTGCAAGAGTTCCGCTGCCCACTGCCCCCGGGCAGTGAGGTAGTGCATGGCAGGAGTTGCACTGCCCACTACCCCCAAGCAGTGAGGCAGTGCATTGCGGGAGTCCCACTCCCCAACGCCCCGAGGCAGTGAGGCAATGCATTGTAGGAGTTGCACTGCCCACTGCCACTAGGCAGTGAGGCAGTGCATAGAAGGGATCCCACTGTCTACTGCCCACACAAAGTGAGGCAATTTACTGCAGGAGAGGTCTACTGCCCACTGAGGCAGCGCGGCAGTGCAATGCAGAATTTGCCCTGCCCACTGCCCCAAGGCTTTGCGGCAGTGCATTGCGCGAGTTCCACTGCCCACTGCCCCTAGGCAGTGAGGCAGCGTAGGGCGGGAGTTCCGTTGCCCACTGCCCCCCGGAAGTGAGGCGATGTATTGCAAGAGTCCCAATGCCCACTGCCCCCAGGCAGTGAGGCAGTGCGTTGCAGGAGTTCCACTGCCCTCTGCCCCCGGGCGGTGAGGCAGTGTGTTGCACGAATTGCACTGCCCACTGCCCCCAGGAAGTGAGGCAGTGCATTGCAGGAGTCCCGCTGCCCACTGCCCCCGGGTGGTGAGGCAGTGCATTGCAAGAGTCCCAATGCCCACTGCCCCCAGGCAGTGAGGCGGTGCATTTTAGGAGTTGCACTGCCAAGTACCCCCGGGCAGTGAGGAAGTGTATTGCAGGAGTTCCACTGCCCACTGCCCCCAGGCAGTGAGGTAGTGCGTTGCAGGAGTTCCACTGCCCTCTGCCCCCGGGCGGTGAGGCAGTGTGTTGCACGAATTGCACTGCCCACTGCCCCCAGGAAGTGAGGCAGTGCATTGCAGGAGTCCCGCTGCCCACTGCCCCCGGGCAGTGAGGTAGTGCATTTTAGGAGTTGCACTGCCAAGTGCCCCCAGGCAGTGAGGCAGTGTATCGCAGGAGTAGCACTGCCCACTGCCTCCGGGCGGTGAGGCAGTGTGTTGCACGAATTGCACTGCCCACTGCCCCCAGGAAGTGAGGCAGTGCATTGCAGGAGTCCCGCTGCCCACTGCCCCCAGGCAGTGAGGCAGTGCATTTTAGGAGTTGCACTGCCAAGTGCCCCCGGGCGGTGAGGCAGTGCATTTTAGGAGTTGCACTGCCAAGTGCCCCCGGGCGGTGAGGCAGTGCATTGCAAGAGTCCCAATGCCCACTGCCCCCAGGCAGTGAGGCAGTGCGTTGCAGGAGTTCCACTGCCCACGGCCCCCGGGCGGTGAGGCAGTGTGTTGCACGAATTGCACTGCCCACTGCCCCCAGGAAGTGAGGCAGTGCATTGCAAGAGTCCCACTGCCCACTGCCCCCAGGCAGTGAGGCAGTGCATTGTACGAGTTGCACTGCCAAGTGCCCCCAGGCAGTGAGGCAGTGTATCGCAGGAGTAGCACTGCCCACTGCCTCCGGGCAGAGTGGCGGTACAATGCAGAAATTGCCCGGCCAACTGCCCCCAGGCGTTGCGGCAGTGCAGTGCAGGAGTTGCACTGCCCACTGCCCCTAGGCAGTGAGGCAGTGCATTGCAAGAGTTTCGCTGCCCACTGCCCCCGGGCAGTGAGGTAGTGCATGGCAGGAGTTGCACTGCCCACTACCCCCAAGCAGTGAGGCAGTGCATTGCAAGAGTCCCACTCCCCAACGCGGCAGTGAGGCAATGCATTGTAGGAGTTGCACTGCCCACTGCCACCAGGCAGTGAGGCAGTGCATAGCAAGGGTCGCACTGTCTACTGCCCACAGACAGTGAGGCAAATTACTGCAGGAGAGTTCCACTGCCCACTTGCCCCAGTAGTGAGCATTGCAGGAGTCGCACTGCACAGTGCCCCTAGGCAGTGAGGCAGTGCATTGCAGGAGTCCCGCTGCCCACTGCCACCACGGGGGGGCGACTACAACCGATCCTGATGCGACATACCCCCCAACTATCTGTCAAAACTTGGCGGGGGGGGGGGGGGGGGGGGGGGGGTCCAGCCGGGGTCGGGGGGGGGGTCAAGCTGGGGGTCGGGGGGGGGGGTCCAGGCTGGGGGTCGGGTGGGGGGTCAAGCTGGGGGTGGGGGGGGGGTCAAGCTGGGGGGGTCGGGGGGGTCCTGCCGGGGGTCGGGGGGGGTCCTGCCGGGGGTCAGGGGGGCGTCTAGCCAGGGGTGAGGGGGGGGGGGGGGTTAGGGTTAGCCCTAGGGTTAGCCCTAGGGTTAGCCCTAGGGTCAGGGTTAGGGTTAGGGTTAGGGCTAGGGTTGCTGTTAGGGCCTGCGGCTCTCCTGTAGCCCTTCTTCAGGTCAAAAATTTTTTTCTTGTTGTTTTAACACAAATATGAATTCTCTACAAAATTTTGAGTATTTTGAGTATAAATACATCGTATGAAAAAAAAAATTGGCGCCTTCGGCGCCGGACAGTTTTCTCTAGAGACACTTGTTGGTGGCCGCTCCGCCACCACTACCTCGCAAAACCCGGGGGGGGGGGGGGGCTGGGGGGTGTCGCATACAAGGACCGGGCCTAGCCGCCCCCCCCGTGACTGCCACTAGGCGGTGAAGCGGTGTATTGCAGGATTTGCACTGCCTATTGCCCCCAAGCAGTGACACAATATATCGCAGGAGTTGCGATGCCCACTGCCCATAGGCAGAGTGGGGGTGCATTGCAGGAGTCCCACTGCCCACTGCCCCCGCGCAGTGAGGCAGTGCATTGCAGGAGTTCCACTGCCCATCACCTCCGGGCCGTGAGGCAGTGCGTAGCAGGGGTGGCACTGCCCACTGCCCCCATGCAGTGAGGCAGTGCAATGTAGGGGTTGCACCGCCCACTGCCCCTAGGCAGAGAAGCAGTGCGTTGCAAAAGGAGCGGGAGCTCCACTGCCCACTGCCCCAGGTAGTGAGGCAGTGTATTGCAGGAGTTCCACTGCCCACAGCCTCCAAGCGGTGTGGCAGTGCGTAGCAGGAGATCCACTGCCCACAGCCCTCTGCCCACAACTGCAGTGCAGCAGGGCACACACAGTGCAGTGCAGTGCAGTGCACAACAGCAAGCTGTGCGGCACCACGCAGAAAGCACTCATGGTGCAGCGCGGCACGCACGGTGCAGTGGGCCTACAAGACCGTGTGTGACTGGGCACAGGCGTCGGCAGAGCAATACCGGCCAAGTGCAAGTGTGCACTGGTCCGGCTATGCAACAACACACAAGCATACAGCGCGCACACAATACACACAACCCTCCCGTTTACCTGTAATCGTGGGTAGACATCCCGGCCTTTGCCTTCTAGTAACAGCGCCTTCGGCACACCACACCACACCACACCACATTATGTTGCACGGGACACATATTACGCTAGAACACACGACACAGAAGGTAAAATTGGTTGGAAAATGAGGAGGACATTGATGAGGATTCAGAAAATGCCTCCCATTTATGCCAAGCAAATCTTACTGATATCACACCGCACATTTGAGAACTCAGGGTCGGCATCAGCCGGAAAATTTCTCCCACGCATTCCACAGAACATTGGACGGAAAGTGCTAGGAACATCGCTACCGATATCGGGAGCGTTTTGGGGGTGGCCTCGGAGCCAAACTTCTGAGCATTTTGCGGGCGACTTTCAAAACTTCGAGGCATCTTTCGGCTTGCACTTATGTTTTCGTCATCGCTAACTTTCTTACTGTTGACGCATTCACCTCTTGGAAATGAATTGGTGAAGATGAATTGCTTTGGTCGGCATACCCTTCTACATAGTTGGTGCCATGCTTCCTGCAGCTTGAGAGTGTACATGCTAGAACCGTGCTTCAACATACCATGTTGCTGCAGCGCTTGTACTCTGCAGCCCCCCACCCCGTCCCACCCCGTGATACGCTGTGGGGAAATTGGCTTGCGTGGAGGGGGGGGTCATTCGAGCCCCCCTTTTGTTTGGCTGACTCCAGAAGTTCATATTCATAGAGTACTCAAGACAGTTCTTGGAAATATGGGCGACTCCAGCATATGATACAATGGATTCCCGCAATGCGGGGCACGTGGTAGGGCTCTCTAGTGCGGTACGTAACCGCCACGCCAGTAGGCAACTTGTAAAGTGAGTATTTGCATAGAGAATGTGTCCCTTAACTGCCGTGATGGTGTAACAGGACGCCCTAAGTTCTAAGTGCCAGATACGGTAGCGGCGAGGGAGGGGACGTTGTCACAGACCCCGAGGGGTCAGAGAATCACCTATTGAGCTGCTGCCACACGTCCCGTAGGGTAACAGCTATAAGTTTTCGGCGTTGCCTACCTGGAGTGTCGTCCGGAGGCGGTCGTCTAGTATGCTTGGCCTAGGGCGGCACTGGTGCTTGGGGGGAGGTGATTCCACCCTATGGTCCGCACGTTCGGACGCCCACAGCTGGCCAAACATGGAAAAGATCTCAATCCATTGGCGGTGTCGCCGGTAGTGTCGGGCAGTGGAGGCCGCCCACGCCGCCGCCCCGCGCAGGTGGGAGTGCCAATGATGGGATTGCTACGCAAAGGTGTCCAAGCTATCGTGGTAGGCGTCCATGAGCGAGGCGCTAAGAGAAGGCTGTTGATACACGAACCAGGGCTGGGCCAAAGACCACATTGCCAAGGACGTATGGGGTTACTCAAAGTCTGTAGTGGTGGGGCACACGTATTGGTCGAGGTATGGTCCAGTGGTATGCACCCTGTGCTGCTGATTCACTGGCATGTGTTCAAACCCTGGGGGGGGGGGGGGGGGGCGTACACCACTCCCGATCAGCCAATTCTAGTACAACCCAACCAAAAATTTTCTTCAGCGCCTTCGGCGCCTGTGATTTCCTATTGATTTCTTATTGTTCATGGGCCAAGTGACGGTTCCCCCCCTGGGGGAGGGGATGGACACGGGGGGGATGGACACGGGGGGGGGGGGGGATGGTACTTGTCCCGCAGAAAAATTTGATCATCGGGGGACAAGCCGTCTGCCCTCCCCTGCTCCATCTCCAACTTCCAACTTGCTGCTCCTGACACCTCCCTGCAGTACATGCACTGGGCTTCTGCAGACATGTATACAATGTCAATTTCTGTCGCTTAGGCTTGGCTGGCATCCTGCAGCCCATGCCAGCCACGTAAACTAAAAATGTGACTAAGGAAAGAGGCGCGAGGGTTCTAAACTTTGCGAGGGTTCTAAACTTTGCGGTTATGCAGTGGGAGACTGCCACGCCCGCAGGCTTCCCAGTGTGCATGAGGCAGAATGAATGTAGGCTGAAAAAGACAGCGGTGTGAAGATTGAAGGCTGAGACGAATCAGTGGGTTGCATTTCATACACTATCAGTACCAGAGAGGGAGGGGGAGGATGACATTCAGGTATGGTTGGTCACTATTCGCTTAGGAGCAGAGAACAGTTGTCAGGTTCCCAGAACACCACTCATGCTAGACCTGTGAGCCCTAACTGGGACTCACCCCCTGATGCCCTGTGCTCCTCCCCCTCCATGAGTATCATCTTAGTGCGACTTTGTTTTACTTCCTCCCCACCAATCCCCTGCTGTGATCTTCAGATAGGTTTGCCATGTGGTGTGACGGTCACCTACCGCACCGAAGAGTCATAAGTGATGTGGCAATATGCATCACCACACTGTGAAAAGCCAACGACCTGCCCCAGAGCAGGTACCCCTGTAGACTGGGTGTATATCACACTCGTCCCAGGGGTAAACATGGTTGTGCTATCACGTTCCGTTCCAGAAAAAATACTTCAAAGAGTCCTGCCCAAGTACAAGAGATACAAGTGGTAGTGCCTCACAACGCAGTGACCTACAAGACAGTACACTCACCTGCAACAACCCCCCCCCCCCCCAAATTGGCGAGGAAATCCCAACAAATCGGCAGAACAAATCGGTGGACCGATTTTTCGACAAAACAGCTTCCCACTGACCTGGATCGCGGTTCCAGGCCCCAAACACACCTTCCCTTTGGTTTTTGTGCAATTAGAGTCATGTGGAAACTCAAAGTGCCACTCAATTTTCGAAAACCCTCGGTCTGTACATGGTCCTTGAACAGTTGCATAGTTGAGTGCTGCGGGTTAAAAGGGGGGAGGGGGGGTTGGTTGGGTTGGGTCTCGGCTTGCGCCAAAGGTGGTGACCCACGGCCAATGTGCCCGTACCTCACTGGCTCGACTGGGTACCCCCCTCTGGTTGTCTGGTCTC
The DNA here is from genome assembly GCA_964036045.1 of Eutreptiella sp. 'Long Island Sound 2002'. Lineage (NCBI taxonomy): Eukaryota > Euglenozoa > Euglenophyceae > Eutreptiales > Eutreptiaceae > Eutreptiella > Eutreptiella sp. 'Long Island Sound 2002'. The sequence goes on from OZ038395.1 coordinate 870,296, forward strand.
ACAGCCGTCCAGACTGCTGACGACCCCCGTACCTCGTCAAGGCGCTGACGAGAGGGAGATACCGCCGTGCCTGTATGTGTAGGTGCGCGCGCTGCGGGGGGGCGTGCCCAGTCTGCCCTCGGCCAGGTGCCCTGTGCTGGCAGGGGGGGGGGACGTCGGGTCACACCATGGGTCGGTGCCTGGCCCAGCTGCTCCACGCACAGTTGGTCCTGGGGGGTCCTGGGGGGGGGGGGGGCGTTCAAGGCAAGGGCACACCTTTGTCGTTCTCCAGCAGGCCGTGGTTGGCGCATGTGGGGGGTTGTGTGTGCCCGGTGCTCCGGGCCCCAGCAGCGGGGCATGGGTGCCTACCACATGGCCTGGCGCACTGTGTGCACCACGCACACCGCGCGGGCGGCACCCTCTTTCCCTCTACAATCGGAACACAACCAGGTTACATTACATTGCAGACCACAAAAACCATGGTCAGAAAAAGCAAGGAAAACAACGGTCAGACAGGGGCACTGTGCTGAGACAAGCCCGTGGGGGGGAAATCGTATTTAGGAGCCTTTGCCCATGGGCTGGGTACCTGCCCCTAATCGAGGCTGCTGTGAGAAGCCGCTGTGATGAGAGGGAGTACCTTGCCTGTATGACAAGAGACTCCACCTGCACAAACGGTTACCAAGCCATAAAGCAACGGATACAGAGCTCACATATGCCCCCGTGTCACAGGCATATGGTCTTCGCCACAAACTTGAGTTCAATGTTTGACCTTCTGCTTTGCAGTACCCCTCAGACGTGGGCCAAATGTTGCCTTGAGCTCACCGCAGTCAGCGGCTATTGAATGTTTCTTGGCCCGTTTGGATGGGCCTACAAGCCTACACCCCCCATTGGGTCGGTTAGGCAGGCATCCCAGAATAACAAAAAGCGACGGCTCCACGGCAGGCCAACCGGAACCTGGGCTCGAATCCGTGTTCTGTGGCGTGTGTGTGCAGTGCATTTCCGGTTTGCTGCTTGGCCGTCGCCAATATAACCGTTTTCCCCACCGCCCGCTCCCGTTTCCCAATTTACCTCCCCGGGGTTCGAACTGTCCGTTGGTTCATATCTCAAACCGAAGCCCGGAGGCAGGGCCGGCCCCATCGCCTCCACGGGAGGCTCCGCCGGACTTGGCCTCCAACCCGAAGAGCACTGTGACGCGTGTGCTCAGTGCATTTCAGGTATGCTCCTCCCTTATGGTGTGTTTTCTGTTGCACGTGGGGGAGCGTCAAAATTTAAGTGCAAAAACAAAGTGGCCGTCGGGAGGGAGTTTTCTATGGACCGTGTCTCCAAACCCACCAACTATGAGCCCCCCAGGTTTCGAACCTGCCCCCAGGGAACCCAGGGCTAGGTGGCTGTCCACTATAGTGCCACGACGATATGCCCATTTTCCATGCATTTGTCCTCATACCTGCAGAGTGTCCAGTTAAGGTGTCCAGGACGCTCAGGGCTTCCCTCCGGCCTCACACTGGCAGTACATTATTTCTTTTGTTTAGGCAAGCGGCGAAGCCGCGGGGGAAAGCACCCCCCCCCCCAGATGGGGAAAGGGGGGAGGCCCAATCTGGCCCAAGCTTCCCTCTCCTGCGCTGCACTTGGGCGCGATCCACAAGTACCAAGAGTGATGTGATGCAAGCCCCATCCTCCACGATGGGATCTGAGTCGGACTTCTCCACAGAAGTCAGTTGTCCAGAGTACAGAAACAGACAGGAGTCGTCCCCTACCCCCCCCCCCCCTGCCCCTCTCTCCAGACATGGAGAGATAGCACAGTAGCACAACACCCAGCGTCAGTCCTCCAGTCGGGGGTTTGAACCCCAAGGATGATCGGGAGAGGCGACCATCGTCGGCTTATGGCCAAGCAGTCCAGGTGATTCCCCAGCCACCGGACCCCACCATTTCCGAGCACGCCCCACCCAACGAGCACTCTCCGGACATTCCGCCTGCCAGTCGGTCAGTACACCGGTGCGTGGTGTTGCCAGGCCTGGCCAGAGGATGGATGCAGGAACCCTTTCCTGCTCACACCACCATCGTGTACAGTATGACACAAGTGAATGCAGGCCACCAGCATCAGGGGGCCATTGTGGGGCATGGGCAAATTTCAGCCCACAGTCACTGTGCCTCATGCGCACTGGGAAGCCTGTGGGCGTGGCAGTCTCCCACTGCATGACCTGGTTTCAGACTCAAATAATCCTCACTACGTGTCAGATTCGCTACCACAGTCATTGGTGGGATCATTGTAGCACTGAACAGCTCTGAACCTTGATCCCGAGGGGTTACCTTGAGTACTGTGACACGAGCAGGCAACGCCAGCTCATCTTGGTCTGAGCCCAAAAAAAAAGTTGTGGGGCATGGGCAAACGTCGTCGCGTGAACAAACCTACCGGGGGGGGGGGGGGGGTTATACAAGCTAGAATTTCTGCATTTCAAATTCAGTACGAAATTTTTGTACGCAAATTTCTTCAGTGTTTTTAAGGATTGGTGTAGGTTAATTTTGGGCATTGCCTTTGCGACTTGACGGCCTGTTAGCGTGCGGCGGGGCCTACTGGCCTCTCGCCTTTGAACCTTCTGCCATGACAAGCAGGCAGGGTGGGGGGGGTGGGGGGGGAAACGAGAGGAAAATGTTTCTTCAGTGCCGCAGACTTTTGGGGCAAGTGACAGAGCCCCCTCTGGGGGGGACTGTGGAAGGGTCCAAGCCATTGGCGCCTGCCCGATGGTCGCAGTCGGCTATGGCGTCCGGCCCCATCCGTGAAGTGGTCCCCATGCAGCAGAATTCAACAGCTGCCTCAGAAAATGGGACTTGCACCCCATCTGGTCTACATAACAACTGGTGGTGCAGGTGCTGGCACTCATTCTTCAATCCTTGTAGATATCTCACACACCTGGGAAGGAGGGAAAAGTGTACCTACCACTCTGCATCTACATGTACAGCTCACATCGGTGATCCCTCCCCGCTGTCCAACGAACAATTTTGTCCTCAAAAAATATGGCACGCGACAATATTGCGAAACGGCGGTACCACACCCCTAGGCACAAGGCACCCAGCCCATTCAAAGTACAAAGCGATCGAGGCCTCCAATTAGCGCTTTTCAGAGTAGAAGCCCTTATTGCGGTCCCACTCCATGCGGAAAAGCTGAACATGCTCCCCGGGCTTGGGGCCCTCCTTGAGGGTGCCGCCCGCGCACCACGCACGCTGCGTTCTTCCAGTGTCCCGGGGTGTACGCCATGCTGCAGAACATGGCAAGGTCTTGAAGCGGAGCGACATGGTGACTTGCGGCGCCACACGTGCATTAGGGCTCATGCATGCAGCCGCATACACAAGCCCGGGTGCACCGTGTGCACCGCACGCACCGCGCGGGCGGCACCCTCCTTGTTCTTGGCACAGGCAGAAGTGGCAGCCTGATTTGGCTCAGGGACCTTTGGGATGGACACTGCTTGTATAGCACCTCCCGGCCAGGTGCAAGCAGAGAATCACTCGTGGTGGGCAATAGAGGTCCTGTAGTTGAGGGACGCCATTCCCTCACATCTTGTTTAACAAATTTACCCACGGTGACTCACTACAACCCCTCATTTCCCCAATCCTTTAGACTGAAACCTCGATTCTGAAGCCCAGTACATAATTAAGTGCGTAATTAATCATGTCCTCAAAAAATGCGGTCCGAACGGAAGTGTTCGTTGGGCACGGCATTGGGGGGGAGGGTACTGTGACATCAGGTAAGCGCCACAACCTCCTCCATGTGTCGCTCACATCAGGTCCCCACTGGTCCAGCCGCAGGCCCGGGGGGTCCGCAGCAAAGGTCGCATGATCCTCTGGACGTACGCGATCTGCATCTCCGTGATCATCTCCCGCATCCCAACGTCCTTGCCAAATATGCAGTGCACCCCAGCCTCAGTGTATTTTGTCTGGTCCTCAGGCGCCACGTTGGCTGACCGAACGCACAGCAGCCCTTGGAACCCCTTCTTGAACAACTCGCGCACAAGGTCGGTGCCGTAGATGAGCCCCTCGCCTTCGAATTCCAGGTGCTGGTCCAGGATGGCGATGTCTCCGCCATCGAGCACGGCCTCCATGAACTGCGACACCTCAAGCCTCTCCTCCCCAAACACATGAACAGCGCTAGTTTTGGCCCGGATTCGGAGGTTGAAGTCCAGCAGCCGCCGGGCCGCATCCGAATCGTCGATGCAGCAGATCTTCAGGTCCGGGGGGAATGCCGCCGCCTCCTGATGGTACGCAGTGCTGCACTGTCGTCCCTCCCGAAGAGGTGTCGGTGGGGCGAGCCGGACGTCAGCCACCGCCGTGAAGACCACCGTCTGGCCGCTCTGGGTCAGCGAGGCCGTCATGTTGAGGGCCTGGCACGCCGACAGGGAATGCTGCAGCCCGATCCGGTCGGACAGGGCCCCCACGTTCTCTTTGGATTCCCCGCGCAGGACCTTGGCAACGTAGTCGTTGGTGATGCGAGGCCGCGTGGGGTTCGCCAGGTTGGACAGCCGGAATGTGAGCCGCAAGTGTCCGTCTTCTGCCGGAATCCCACTGGTGTCCACAGGGGTCGTGCTGACCGTCAACTGCACCTGAGGGCCCTGCGGGCGGCCATGCTTGAAGGCGTTGTTGATGATGTTGTCAAGGACCAGGCTGTACAGCTTCTCATCGAGCAGCACACGCTTGTCCTCCACACTGACTTGGATGTCTTTGCCGGCGGTGACCTCATCCACCAACACCTTCAGCTGGACCGGTTGCTGCGAGGGCTGGTAGCTGCCGCCTTCAAGCTGGATGTACGCCTGCCGGTGGCGGCACGCTCGCATCCCGCGCCGCAGCGCAGCCATCGACAGACGCAAGTGGCGCACTGAAGGCTCCAGCAAATCAGTGTTGGTGAGGAACAGTTCCATGTCAGACGCGGCATCCGCCATGGTGTTCTTCAGGGTGTGGTTCAAGATGCTGTCCGCCTTACGGGATGCCTCCAGAGCCACCCGCAACGCAGCCTGGAACGACCGCTCAAGGCGAAACTGCCGCCGGCGCATCAGTATAACCAATCGCATTGCCACCAGGAGGAGCAAGCAGCCAACCATCAGTATTCCCACCCGCAAGATGGCGTCAGCCAATGGAACGTGGGATCCAAATGCAACCCAGCCATAGGCCAGGGGAATGCAGACAGCAGCCACGATGGTGGAGCGGTGCGCGCCAATCAGGAGGAGCATTGCCATTGTAAGGCCGCAGTAACACAACCCGGAAGTGACTGGCTCGACAGTGGCCCCCCTGACGTACTCTTGCAGCTCCTGCAGAGCCACAGGGTTGTCAGAGATTTCGCTGTACACCGTAGCCAACGAGCGCTTAGCCATGGCAGGCATAGCAGACATAGTGGCATTCACAATGAGTCCCCGTCCGAAAGTCACCAACACTGCGACAGCACTCAGGAATGGATGCAAGTACTTCACAGGCAGCCGAGAAACCACACCAAGGGTGACCAGGCACAGGCTAACGTTTGGGATGTACATCAAATACACTTCATAGGGCCGTCCCGAAGATGTATGTGTCCCAGCAAAAATGGCAAGGAGCACCAGGTCAGCAAGTAGTGTGAGCAATGCCCACATCTGGACGATACGTGCATCAGGGATGCGGTATCGCTCCTGGTATGCCAGCTCCTCTGCATCAGAGGCAAACCCGTAGCCGCGCCAGAAAGAGCGGCACTGGTGTTGCTCAAGGATGGGCGGGCCCTGGGGTTCCATCAAAGAAAGGCTGAGTCCACACAGGTGGTGGTGTGCAGCTGGGAACAGCAGTACAGACAAACAAGTGTGGGACGTGAATTTCTCACCTCAACCTCGCCAGTCCCACCACCCCCCTCCCCACACTCTTTGCCTGAGCTGAAGCCCCCCCCCCCCCCCCACCGCCTCCTTGTCCAGCCATCCGCTGTATAACGGTCCCCTACTACCTCCTGGAGGACGGTAGCCCAGTGACTATCTTCGGCCCACTTCCAACGCAGAGAACAAATAGCTGAGGGGGGAATTAAGCATAGTGGGGCGCTATGTTGATACCTCCTCCGCTTCACACCCAAAACACCTTGACACCCCTGCTACCCTTGACTGGCAGGACATTAGAAGATGCAACAAGCTTGGGAATCTAACGTCATGCCTGCAGAAGTTGTAACTTTTAGATCTGAAGTTTATCCATGCAGCAAAACCAGCAGCATCACCACCCGCAGCATGGCTGCAAACCAGACGATGTTGGGTCCAAATAACACACAGCCGTAGGCTAGTGGAATGCAGGCAGTAGCCACAATAGTGGAGCGGTGCACGCCGATCAGAAGGAGCATTGCCATTGTAAGGCTGCAGTGACACAAACCAGAAGTTACCGGCTCGACATTGAGCTCCATGATGTACTGTTCCAGCTCCTGCACAGCCGCAGCGTTCTTGGAGATTGCATTGCATTGCAGGAGTTCCCCTGCCCACTGCCCCCAGGCAGTGAAGCAGTGTATTGCAGGAGTTGCACTGCCCACGGCCCCCAGGCAGTGAGGCAGTATATTGCAGGAGTTCCACTGCCCACTGCCCCCAGGCACTGAGGCAGTGCATTGCAGGAGTTCCACTGCCCACTGCCCCCAGGCAGTGAGGCAGTGTATCGCACGAGTTGCACCGCCCACTGCCTCCGGACAGAGTGGCGGTGCATTGCAGGAGTCCCACTGCCCACTGCCCCCAGGCAGTGAGGCAATGTACTGCAGGAGTTCCACTGCCCACTGCCCCCAAGCAGTGAGGCAGTGTATTGCAGGAGTCGCACTGCCCACTGCCCCCAAGCAGTGATGCAGTCTATTGCAGCAGTCCCACTGCCCACTGCCCCCAGGCAGTGAGGCAGTGCATTGCAGGAGTTGCACCGCCCACGGCCCCCGGCAGTGAGGCAGTGTATTGCGGGAGTTCCACTGCCCACTGCCCCCCGGCAGTGAGGCAGTCTATTTGAGGAGTTGCACTGCCCACTGCCCCCAGGCAGAGAAGCAGTGCATTGCAGGAGTTGCATTGCCCACTGCCCCCGGTAGTGAGGCAGTGTATTGCGGGAGTTCCACTGCCCATTGCCCCCTGCCTGGGGGCAGTGGAGGGGAAATCCTGCAATACACTGCCTCACCGCCCGGGGGCAGTGGGCGGTGGGACTGCTGCATTAGACTGCCTCACTGCTTGGGGGCAGTGGGCAGTGCAATTCGTGCAACACGCTGCCTCACTGCCTAGGGGCAGAGGGCAGTGGAACTCCTGCAATGCACTGCCTCACTGCCTGGGGGCAGTGGGCAGTGCAACTCCTGCAATACATCGCCTCACTGCCTGGGGGCAGTGGGCAGCGGAACTCCTGCAATACACTGCTACACTGCCTGGGGGCATTGGGCAGGGCAACTCTCGCAATGCACTGTCTCACTGCCTAGGGGCAGTGGGCAGTGCAACTTCTGCAGCGCACTGCCTCACTGCCTGTGGGGTAGTGCATTGCAGGAGTCGCACTGCCCACTGGCCCCAGGCAGTGAGGCAGTGCATTGCAGGGGTTGCACTGCCCACTGCCCCCAGGCAGTGAGGCAGTGCATTGCAGGAGTTCCACTGCCCACTGCCCCCAGGCAGTGAGGCAGTCTAATGTAAGTGTTCCACTGCCCACTGCCCCCGGGCGGTGAGGAAATGTATTGTAGGAGTTCCCCTGCCCACTTCCCCCAGGCAGTGAGGCTGTGCATTGTAGAGGTTGCACTGCCCACTGCCCCCAGGCAGTGAGGTAGTGTATTGCAGGAGTAGCACTGCCCACTGCCTCCGGGCAGAGTGGCGGTGCAATGCAGAAATTGCCGTGCCTACTGCCCCCAGGCGTTGCGGCAGTGTATTGCAGGAGTTGCACCGCCCACTGCCCCTAGGCAGTGAGGCGGTGCATTGCAGGAGTTCTGCTGCCCACTGCCCCCAAGCAGTGAGGTAGTGCATGGCAGGAGTTGCACTGCCCACTGCCCCTGGGCAGTGAGGTAGTGCATGGGAGGAGTTGCACTGCCCACTGCCCCCAAGCAGTGCGGCAGTGCATTGCAGGAGTCCCGCTGCCCGCTGCCCCCGGGCGGTGAGGTAGTGTATTGCAGGAGTTCCCCTGCCCACTACCCCCAGGCAGTGAGGCAGTGCATTGCAGGAGTTCCACTACCCTCTGCCCCCGGGCAGTGAGGCAGTGCAATGTAGGAGTTGCACTGCCCACTGCCCCTAGGTAGTGCGGCAGTGTATTGCAGGAGTTACCCTGCCAACTGCCCCCGGGCAGTGAGGAAATGTATTGCAGGAGTTCCCCTGCCCACTGCCCCCAGGGCAGTGAGGCAGTGCATTGTAGGAGTTGCACTGCCCACTGCCCCTAGGCAGAGCGGCAGTGTATCGCAGGAGTAGCACTGCCCACTGCCCCAAGGCAGTGAGGCAGTGTAATGCAGCAGTCCCACTGCCCACTGCCCACGGGCGGTGAGGCAGTGTATTGCAGGAGTTCCGTTGCCCACTGCCCACAGGCAGTGAGGCGGTGCATTGCAGGAGTTGCACTGCCCACTGCGCCAGGCAGTGAAGTAGTGCATGGCAGGAGTTGTACTGCACCCCGCCCCCAAGCAGTGAGGCAGTGTATTGCAAGAGTTCCACTGCCCACTGCCCCCGGGCAGTGAGGCAGTGCATTGCAGGAGTCCCGCTGCCCACTGCCCCCAGGCAGTGAGGCAGTGCATTGCAGGAATTGCACTGCCAAGTGCCCCCGGGCGGTGAGGCAGTGTATTGCAGGAGTTCCACTGCCCACTGCCCCCGGGCGGTGAGGCAGTGCATTGCAAGAGTCCCACTGCCCACTGCCCCCAGGCAGTGAGGCAGTGCATTGTAAGAGTTGCACTGCCCACTGCCCGCAGGCATGGAGGCAGTGTATCGCAGGAGTAGCACTGCCCACTGCCTCCGGGCACAGTGGCGGTACAATGCAGAAAACCCTGCCAACTGGCCCCAGGCCTTGTGGCAGTGCATTGCAGGAGTTGCACTGCCCATTGCCCCCGGGCAGTGAGGTAGTGCATGGCAGGAGTTGCACTGCCCACTACCCCCAAGCAGTGAGGCAGTGCATTGCAAGAGTCCCACTCCCCAACGCCCCGAGGCAGTGAGGCAATGCATTGTAGGAGTTGCACTGCCCACTGCCACCAGGCAGTGAGGGAGTGCATAGCAGGGGTCCCACTGTCTACTGCCCACAAACAGTGAGGCAATGTACTACAGGAGACTTCCACTGCCCACTGGCCCCAAGTAGTGAGGCAGTGAATTGTAGGAGTCGCACTGCACACTGCCCCTAGGCAGTGAGGCAGTGCATTGCAGAAGTCCCACTGCCCAGTGCCCCCAGGCACTGAGGCAGTGTATTGAGTGAGTTGCACTGCCCACTGCCCCCAGGGAGTGAGGCAGTGTATTGCGGGAGTTCCACTGCCCACTGCCCCCAGGCAGTGAGGCAGTGCGCTGCAGGAGTTGCACTGCCCACTGCCCCTAGGTAGTGAGACAGTGCATTGCGAGAGTTGCACTGCCCACTGCCCCCAGGCAGAGAGCAGTGTATTGCAAGAGTAGCACAGCCCCCTGCCCCCAGGTAGCGCGGCAGTGCAATGCAGAATTTGCCCTACCCACTGCCCCAAGGCCTTGCGGCAGTGCATTGCGCGAGTTCCACTGCCCACTGCCCCTAGGCAGTGAGGCAGTGTATTGCGGGAGTTCCGCTGCCCACTGCCCCCAGGCAGTGAGGCGATGTATTGCAAGAGTTGCAATGCCGACTGCCCCCAAGCAGTGAGGCAGTGCATTGCAGGAGTTCCACTGCCCTCTGCCCCCGGGCGGTGAGGCAGTGTGTTGCACGAATTGCACTGCCCTCTGCCCCCAGGCAGTGAGGCAGTGCATTTTAGGAGTTGAACTGCCAACTGCCCCCGGGCAGTGAGGCAGGAGTTCCACTGCCCACTGCCCCCGGGCGGTGAGGCAGTGCGTTGCAAGAGTCCCACTGCCCACTGCCCCCAGGCAGTGAGGCGGTGCATTGTACGAGTTGCACTGCCCACTGCCCCCAGGCAGAGTGGCGGTGCATTGCAGCAGTCCCACTGCCCACTGCCCCCGGGCAGTGAGGCAGTGCATTGCAGGAGTTCCACTGCCCATCGCCTCCGGGCCGTGAGGCAGTGCGTAGCAGGGATTGCACTGCCCATTGCCCCCAGGCAGTGAGGCAGTGCATTGTAGGGGTTGCACTGCCCACTGCCCCTAGGCAGAGAAGCAGTGCGTTGCAAAAGGAGCGGGAGCTCCAATGCCCACTGCCCCAGGCAGTGAGGCAGTGTTTAACAGGAGTTCCACTGCCCGCTGCCCCCGGGCAGTGAGGCAGTGTATTGCACGAGTTCCACTGCCCACTGCCCCCGGGCAGTGGGGCCGTGCATTGCAGGAGTTCCACGGCCCATGGCCCCAAGGCAGTGAGGCAGTGTATTGCCGGAGTTCCACTGCCAACAGCCTCCAGGCGGTGTGGCAGTGCGTAGCAAGAGATCCACTGCCCACAGCCCTCTGCCCACAACTGCAGTGCAGCAGGGCACACACAGTGCAGTGCAGTGCAGTGCACAGCAGCAAGCTGTGCGGCACCACGCAGAAAGCACTCATGGTGCAGCGCGGCACGCACGGTGCAGTGGGCCTACAAGACCGTGTGTGACTGGGCACAGGCGTCGGCAGAGCAATACCAGCCAAGTGCAAGTGTGCACTGGTCCGGCTATGCAACAACACACAAGCATACAGCGCGCACACAATACACACAACCCTCCCGTTTACCTGTAATCGTGGGTAGACATCCCGGCCTTTGCCTTCTAGTAACAGCGCCTTCGGCACACCACACCACACCACACCACATTATGTTGCACGGGACACATATTACGCTAGAACACACGACACGAAAGGTAAAATTGGTTGGAAAATGAGGAGGACATTGATGAGGATTCAGAAAATGCCTCCCATTTATGCCAAGCAAATCTTACTGATATCACACCGCACATTTGAGAACTCAGGGTCGACATCAGCCGGAAAATTTCTCCCACGCATTCCACAGAACATTGGACGGAAAGTGCTAGGAACATCGCTACCGATATCGGGAGCGTTTTGGGGGTGGCCTCGGAGCCAAACTTCTGAGCATTTTGCGGGCGACTTTCAAAACTTCCAGGCGTCTTTCGGCTTGCACTTCTGTTTTCGACATCGCTAACTTTCTTACTAGGGACGCATTCACCTCTTGGAAATGAATTGGTGAACATGAATTGCTTTGGTCGGCATACCATTCTACATAGTTGGTGCCATGCTTCCTGCAGCTTGAGAGTGTACATGCTAGAACCGTGCTTCAAGATACCATGTTGCTGCAGCGCTTGTACTCGGCAGCCCCCCACCCCACCCCACCCCGTGATACGCTATGGGGAAATTGGCTTGCGTGGAGGGGGGGGGGGGTCATTCGAGCCCCCCCCCCCTTTGTTTGGCTGACTCCAGAAGTTCATATTCATAGAGTACTCAAGACAGTTCTTGGAAATATGGGCGACTCCAGCATATGATACAATGGATTCCCGCAATGCGGGGCACGTGGTAGGGACCCAGAGTTCATATGTGTATAATGGAGGGCTCTCTAGTGCGGTACGTAACCGCCACGCCAGTAGGCAACTTGTAAAGTGAGTATTTGCATAGAGAATGTGTCCCTTAACTGCCGTGATGGTGTAACAGGACGCCCTAAGTTCTAAGTGCCGGATACGGTAGCGGCGAGGGAGGGGACGTTGTCACAGACCCCGAGGGGTCAGAGAACCACCTATTGAGCTGCTGCCACACGTCCCGTAGGGTAACAGCTATAAGTTTTCGGCGTTGCCTACCTGGAGTGTCGTCCGGAGGCGGTCGTGTGCCTAGTATGCTTGGCCTAGTGCGGCACTGGTGCTTGGGGGGAGGTGATTCCACCCTATGGTCCGCACGTTCGGACGCCCACAGCTGGCCCATCACGGAAAAGATCTCAATCCATTGGCGGTGTCGCCGGTAGTGTCGGGCAGTGGAGGCCGCCAACGCCGCCGCCCAGCGCAGGTGGGAGTGCCAATGATGGGATTGCTACGCAAAGGTGTCCAAGCTATCGTGGTAGGCGTCCATGAGCGAGGCGCTAAGAGCAGTCTCTTGATACACAAACCAGGGCTGGGCCAAAGACCACATCGCCAAGGACGTATGGGGTTCCTCACGGTCTGTGGTGGTGGGGCACACGTATTGGTCGAGGTATGGTCCAGTGGTATGCACCCTGTGCTGCTGATTCACTGGCATGTGTTCAAACCCAGGACCGACTTTTTTTGCATTCTGCATTCTTTGTCACTTGTCTTGCTGAGAAAATTGGTTTTCCATGCACAAACAAAGCTTGCCAGAAGAAGATGAATGCACACAGGCTTCCCATTTGCATCTCACTGTGTGCTGGGTGGGTGTGCAGCACTGATCTGCAACCAAAGCTGTCCTACAGTAGTCAATCTGATGGGAAAATTGTTGTTGCATGCACCAACACACCCTGCCACAAGAAGACAAATGCACACAGGAATCCCATGGAAACATTGCTGGCCTTCAACATTGTGATCTGCAACCAAAGTCACAACCAGAGAGGACTGAATAGTGAGTGACAGACCATATAATAATAAGAGTCCAGATGGGGTATTTGTCCCGCAGAAAAATTTGATCATCGGGGGACAAGCCGTCTGCCCTCCCCTGCTCCATCTCCAACTTCCAACTTGCTGCTCCTGACACCTCCCTGCAGTACATGCACTGGGCTTCTGCAGACATGTATACAATGTCAATTTCTGTCGCTTAGGCTTGGCTGGCATCCTGCAGCCCATGCCAGCCACGTAAACTAAAAATGTGACTAAGGAAAGAGGCGCGAGGGTTCTAAACTTTGCGAGGGTTCTAAACTTTGCGGTTATGCAGTGGGAGACTGCCACGCCCGCAGGCTTCCCAGTGTGCATGAGGCAGAATGACTGTAGGCTGAAAAAGACAGCGGTGTGAAGATTGAAGGCTGAGACGAATCAGTGGGTTGCATTTCATACACTATCAGTACCAGAGAGGGAGGGGGAGGATGACATTCAGGTATGGTTGGTCACTATTCGCATAGGAGCAGAGAACAGTTGTCAGGTTCCCAGAATACCACTCATGCTAGACCTGTGAGCCCTAACTGGGACTCACCCCCTGATGCCCTGTGCTCCTCCCCCTCCATGAGTATTATCTTAGTGCGACTTATGTTTTACTCCCTCCCCAAACCAATCCCCTGCTGTGATCTTCAGATAGGTTTGCCATGTGGTGTGACGGTCACCTACCGCACCGAAGAGTCATGAGTGATGTGGCAATATGCATCACCACACTGTGAAAAGCCAACGACCTACCCCAGAGCAGGTACCCCTGTAGACCGGGTGTATATCACACTCGTCCCAGGGGTAAACATGGTTGTGCTATCACGTTCCGTTCCAGAAAAAATACTTCAAAGAGTCCTGCCCAAGTACAAGAGATACAAGTGGTAGTGCCTCACAACGCAGTGACCTACAAGACAGTACACTCACCTGCAACAACCCCCCCCCCCCAAATTGGCGAGGAAATCCCAACAAATCGGCAGAACAAATCGGTGGACCGATTTTTCGACAAAACAGCTTCCCACTGACCTGGATCGCGGTTCCAGGCCCCAAACACACCTTCCCTTTGGTTTTTGTGCAATTAGAGTCATGTGGAAACTCAAAGTGCCACTCAATTTTCGAAAACCCTCGGTCTGTACATGGTCCTTGAACAGTTGCATAGTTGAGTGCTGCGGGTTAAAAGGGGGGAGGGGGGGTTGGTTGGGTTGGGTCTCGGCTTGCGCCAAAGGTGGTGACCCACGGCCAATGTGCCCGTACCTCACTGGCTCGACTGGGTACCCCCCTCTGGTTGTCTGGTCTCACAGCCGTCCAGACTGCTGACGACCCCCGTACCTCGTCAAGGCGCTGACGAGAGGGAGATACCGCCGTGCCTGTATGTGTAGGTGCGCGCGCTGCGGGGGGGCGTGCCCAGTCTGCCCTCGGCCAGGTGCCCTGTGCTGGCAGGGGGGGGGGACGTCGGGTCACACCATGGGTCGGTGCCTGGCCCAGCTGCTCCACGCACAGTTGGTCCTGGGGGGTCCTGGGGGGGGGGGGGGGGCGTTCAAGGCAAGGGCACACCTTTGTCGTTCTCCAGCAGGCCGTGGTTGGCGCATGTGGGGGGTTGTGTGTGCCCGGTGCTCCGGGCCCCAGCAGCGGGGCATGGGTGCCCTACCACGTGGCTGCTGAGGGAGTCTGTGGGTCGGGTGACCGGCAGCTTCCTCCAGCCCACGACTTAACCCCAGAGGGGCGTGTGGTCTGAGGTGCTCCTTGACTGACCCAGAGGGTCACAGGTAGCGGTGCACAGAGTGCCAGACCGGCTGGGGGCGTCCCAGTAGAAGGAAGGTCCTGGGGCGTGCTGAGCACTTCCCTGCCCCAGGAGCACTCAAGGGATTGGAGCTCCCAGTGAGCCTGCTGCTCCCTGGTCACCTCTGACGAGGCGGGACCCCGAGGGTGACACCGCTCGCCACCCCTCCTGGTAGGGGGCAGGGGGGGCAGGGGCACCAACAAAGGCTGCCCATGTGCTGCTGTGGAATCCAAGATCGCTAAATTATCACTCGAAATAGCAAAGCTGAGACACCGAGTGGCATGCCGGGAGCAGAGCTGTCACCGGCGGACAAGATGTGCAATTCCTCTGCCACGTCTACACTGTGCACAGACTGTGCAGGCACTTCCCCCATGTATCACAGGACATCTGTTCTGCCCCGTCCTCTGGGGCTTGGGCGACCGACCGTAGCTGTGGAGAACAGCTATGCTGTGTACCGGTGGGGCGGGGGGCAGTCCAGGCATGGTTTTGCTTGTGCCCCCCCCCCCCCCCCAGCTGTACAATGAACTGTGACAGCACACAACACATACAAAGTCCAGGCACCCGGCCCCTGACCATGCAAGAATCGGCACTGCACTCAGCTCAAACACTGAATGGGGATATACCAAATTGCACCCCACTGGGGCTGCACTCCCGTGTGTATGTAATGTCCCTCAAGGCAGACCATAGGTGTTAAGTCAATCGGTGATAAGTGTTCCAGCTGTTTGGAAGTTGGCAGAACAAACGGGCAAAATCCAGAACCCCAACAAATCGGCAGAACAAATCGGCGAAGTTGGCCGAATTCGGCAGCCAATTTGTTGAGGGGGGGGGGGGGTTGCTGCAACGCAATTGTGGGGTTGACCAAGTGACCCCCCCCCCCCCCATAGGGGAAGGACAAGGACCATGAACAACGGATACCGGACTCGCATACAGCCCCGTGACACAGGCGTATGGTCATGGCCACGAAGCACAGTACATTGTTTCGCCTTGCTGCACTGCAGCAAGGCGGGGGGGGGGGGGGGGGTACCAAAAACCTTGTCCATTGGGCACATTCAGGGCCGGGGATGGCTTTTGGTCCCCAAAAACACATTCTCGTTGATTCTCATGGGACATTCTCACAGCAACCGGGCGAAAGTAAATTTTGGCGGAGTGGCCGGGCGAAAATGAGCAACTGCGCAAAAATGAATTTTGGCGAAAATGACTTTTTAGCCTTCTAAAGGGAGGTGTGGAAAAGGTGTGTTGCCACAATGCACACTCATTTGGAGTATGGTTAGAGTTTGGTTGGACAGCAAGGCCGATGTATCCACAATCCGTGCTCTTCTTGAGAATAGACTCGAGATGGTAGTGCTTTGATAGCCACCAACCCCCTCTGCAGCCATATCATTTCTCCACTCTGGAGACTCCCATGTGGCGTGGGATAAGTAACCATGTTAGGCCGCGTCTTCTTGGGAGGGGTTGCACCTGTGGCTGCACAGGATTTGGAAACATGGGGTCGGAAGCTAGGGGCCTGTACCTCCTTCCCGCAAGGGCAATTACTTACCAAAGGTGGCGGAGGGGCAAAACACATTCAAAAAATCGAGTGGGACTACAGCAGGGCACCAGCGTTCCCGTGCTGTAGGTACACAGTCCCATCAGAGTCTCTGGTCCCCACGATGGCCTGAGCCTTCTGCTTGCCCCAATCAGTACCCTCGGGCCCCCTTGGACTGTTCTCCCAGACGCGCGACAATACCCCACCCCCCAGGCTCTGGGCGGAACGGTCACAAAAACACCCCCCCCCCCGCCCCCGCCGCCGCATCAGACTGTCATGTGTGTGGTGTTGGTGGCACTGCCAGCATAAAAAGCAGCACATGCAGGCCACAAGAGAGAAGGGAAATCTTGTCAGGGGCTGAATATCCCACTCTTTCACAAACAGATCGGAAAAAAAGTAATCTTGCCCCCCCCCCCCCCACGAAGGAACTCTGGGCTATGTCACGTGTGCACTGGCGGCAGACAGCACAAAGCGCAGAAAGAAAATGGGCTCGTCAGTGGCCTATAAGACCATAGGTACCTTTCTGTCACAGAACATGGGACAAGAAGATGCCTGTGGGTGGGCCACAGAGATGCAAAGCAGTGGATGCGCAGCGGTACGCCAATGGCCGACGCTAAGCTTTACCCACCGGACCTGTAAATTCGACCCCCCCCCCCCAGGAAGGACTGTAAAAAGGGGCTACTGGTCAGGGGCACAATCATTTTCACAGCTGCAACAGTCTTGAGTGACTTGAGGCCTGGCAGCCTGGCTTATGTACAACCAAATAGCGGTGGCACGTACAATCGTGGTGCTGTTCTCATTGGGGGATCAATGGTCGGTATCGATCGACTGAATGTCCCCGCCACAGACAATTTCAGCCCTTCGTCTGAAAGTTCATTGCACATTGCATATGTGTCCTCTTCTTGGTTGGGGTGCACCACTATCCTATGTACAGCAGGGTAGTGCTGGCTGGTATGTACAGTGGCTGTTTGTTGCTTGTGGACTCTGCTCTGATCGGTGCCTGTGATCCAAATATGTCCGTCAACCAACGATTGACTGCATTCACTATTACTGGCACACACCAGTCGGGCTGCCGGGCATGGCACTCCTTCGGCCTTACCCTAGGATGTGGCTGGTTAGTTTGACCAAAAGGAAAGGAAGGGCTGTGGGAAACATGCAGCGTGGCAGTTCGCCTATTGGTAGTGAGACATAGTGGGAAAGGAAAACTTGTTTGGATGTGCACTAGTCAGATGTTCGCCTGCATTCTGTAAGGCATGACGGCGCTTCATAAGAGTTCAGGGACGCCGTTGAGCCTGTGAGGGTGCCGCCCGCGCACCCCGCACACCGCGCACGCTGCGTCATTCAAGTATCCTGGGTTGTATGCCATGCTGCACAACATAGCCCCAGGACTTGGAACGGAGTGATGGGGTGACGTGCAGCGCACATGCGCATCAGGGTTCATGGATGCGGCCAAACGCATGCGCCCTGGTGCACCATGTGCACCGTGCGCACCGCGCGGGCGGCACCGTCTGTGCTCCGTGTTTCAGCTTTCCTGGAGTCCGTGTCTTGCACGGCAGCATAAGTGTCAGGCATGAGATGCAGATTGAGAATTGTCAGGACGCAGCGCACTTCTTCTGGTGCCATGATTTGGGGGGGGGGGGTGGGGGGAGTTTGGAAAAGTTGTATGGGGGCAAGTGGCGAGAAGGGGCCCGTGCGTCTGAGCCGCTTGGGTCCTTTGGGTGTGGCAGAGCCTGAGGATGATGATTATGGTGTCTGTGAGCGAGGATAGTGCGGGTGCATAAGCCTACCTTGCTCAGCGAGGCAATCCGCCTCATTATTGCCTTCAACGGTTACGTGCGAAGGGACCTTCACCCAGTGAATGGTGCACCCCGGCCTATCTAGTTCAATGAGTATTTGTTCCCACAAATGGACGTTGGAGACCGGGCCGGACGATCCGACCCAACCCCTGAGTTTCCACCGATGGGCCACTCCCGCAGCACCGAGGATGACGTATTGCGAGTCAGTGCATATTGCGGTGCAGAAATTTGCAGTGCCCGAAGGACTGCGAGCAATTCAGCTATATTGTTGGTTTGACAATATTCAATGGGAACAAAGTGGTGCCGCAGTGGATACTTGTTCACTGCAGTGAATGCCATATCTCGCGAGTCTGCCTGCCCCCTCTTCAACTGCGGACGATCCATCTGTGAAAACCTATGGAATTTGTTGTTCTGTGAAAGTTTGAAGGATGTCTTGCAGCTCCTCTGTGCGCTGTAACTTATGCAACCGCCATGCGCTCGCTTGGGCCTGCCTTTTGGAGGGGGTTGGCGTAGGAGGGGGGGGTTTGCTGCTGCTGGCGAGATCGCTAGAAATCCATACACCACGTGAGGACCTCGTCCGGGATGGGGAGGTACCTGGGCAGGTTTTCCAAACAACATTGTACGCTTCTTGCCTTTTCTTCCCAGTCCATCTATCTTGGAGGCGAAAATAGAGGGTCGCATTTATAACGTTGTTGCGTTTTGCGTGGGGACACGGCTGTACTGGGGTGTTAAAGAACGTACTTATGGGACGTTGGGACATGGTGTCTGCAACAGGGGGAAGAAATGATACGAGTGGAGTGACCAAAGAACCCTACTATAGGTGCGCCGAAGGTACGGGACGAAAAAATTGGCCGGAATGAAAAAAGGTTCCCAGAACCCTGATTCTCAGGTGAATTAGAGCGGAGGGGGGAGGGGGGGGAGGGGGTCTAGGGGAGGGAGGGAGGGGGTGCAGGGGGGAGGCGCAATCATGATTCCACTGCAACAGTTCGAAAGTCTTTGGGATGTATCTTTGGGATCTCTGCACAGGATGCATACATCTATGAACAGAAAAGCGACTCATAGTTATATGGGCCTCAGGTAGAAAGCCGAAACAAAACGATTTAGTTGCGAGCGTCATGGTGAGACGACGGCCCTATAATATACTCGCTGTCTAAGTGCATAAAACTACCTTCCTTCTCAGTCCCTGTCGGTAAAACCCCGGCACTCATTCGGCCATACAGTTGCTAAGTCCTAGTCTATGGCGTGTGTGTAGTGTGTAAGCTCAAAAAGAAGGTTGGCTGTGTATGACTGGCACTGTGGTTTGTTGGCAACAATGTAGGCTGTAGCTTGTTGAGGGCTGTCAGCCCAAAAGATAGGTTTTTGGCTACGTGCTGCAGCGGCAGTGCAGCAGGCCGCTGCCCTGAGGACGCCGGTTCGGATCCCCGGACGAACCGGGGCTCGATACCCCGACGATGACGAGCGCCAGCCCATGGCGCATACCACTAGACCGTCCATGCCTCTTGCGTTATATAGCGTGAAAGTGTTATAAATCCAGCGGATCGACCCGTCGGGGGGGAAGCAAAACAGATAGCAAATCAGGGCATGTCGCCAGGGGGGAGGGCCCCCATCCCCTGCCGGAATGAAAATTAAAGCAACGCCCTGCCTGCCCCCCCCCCCCTGCAATATGCCCCATTAGCACGCAATAATCTCCCTTGGGGGGGGGGGGTTGCAAGGGTCGGGAGATTGCAAGGGGGCAGCAGGGTACATGTTCCATTGGCATCACAGGCACTGGATGGAGCTGCCAAGAGGGCATTGGCATGAGAAGCGCATTGGCATGAGGGGTGCATTAGCATGAGGGGTGCATCGGTGGCCAAATGATACCCCCCCCCCCCCCCCGGGGAGCAGGGCATTGCACGGGGGGGTATTTCAACGTGGGGGGGATAGGGTACATGCTATAGCTTTGGGGCAGGCTTTGGAGCAGCCTTGGCTGCAGGTTGTAGAATGGGTTTGGGCTGCGTATTCCTTGGTACCAAACTGTGCCCTGTCATCAACAATATCTTTGGTGAAGCAAAGCT
Organism: Eutreptiella sp. 'Long Island Sound 2002'; assembly: GCA_964036045.1. Lineage (NCBI taxonomy): Eukaryota > Euglenozoa > Euglenophyceae > Eutreptiales > Eutreptiaceae > Eutreptiella > Eutreptiella sp. 'Long Island Sound 2002'. The sequence goes on from OZ038395.1 coordinate 890,037, forward strand.
TGCCCTCAGACACGTGGCCAAGGCGCCAAACCCCATGCCCCGCTTTGGCCCATCGGGCCATCCCAGGGAGTGCAACATTAACCATAGCTGAAAATCACATCAAAACAAACAGCATTGGGTTGCATTGCCGAGCAGAACGTTGTTCTGAGCAAGAGGAACCACCAGAATCATGGCCCAACCCCTGTTTGAGGGTGCCGCCCGCGTGCGTCACTCAAGTATCCCAGGTTTGATGCCATGCTGCTGAACTGATTCAGCCCCAGGACTTAAAGCGGAGTGAAGTGGTGACTTGCAGCGCCACTTGCGCATCAGGGCTCATGGGTGCAGCCAAACACACATGCCCTGGCGCACTGTGTGCACCACGCACACCGCGCGGGCGGCACCCTCTTTCCCTCTACAATCGGAACACAACCAGGTTACATTACATTGCAGACCACAAAAACCATGGTCAGAAAAAGCAAGGAAAACAACGGTCAGACAGGGGCACAGTGCTGAGACAAGCCTGTGGGGGGGAAATCGTATTCAGGAGCCTTTGCCCATGGGCTGGGTACCTGCCCCTAATCGAGGCCACTGTGAGAAGCCGCTGTGATGAGAGGGGGTACCTTGCCTGTATGACAAGAGACTCCACCTGCACAAACGGTTACCAAGCCATAAAGCAACGGATACAGAGCTCACATATGCCCCCGTGTCACAGGCATATGGTCTTCGCCACAAACTTGAGTTCAATGTTTGACCTTCTGCTTTGCAGTACCCCTCAGACGTGGGCCAAATGTTGCCTCGAGCTCACCGCAGTCAGCGGCTATTGAATGTTTCTTGGCCCGTTTGGATGGGCCTACAAGCCTACACCCCCCCATTGGGTCGGTTAGGCAGGCATCCCAGAATAACAAAAAGCGACAGCTCCACGGCAGGCCAACCGGAACCTGGGCTCGAATCCGTGTTCTGTGGCGTGTGTGTGCAGTGCATTTCCGGTTTGCTGCTTGGCCGTCGCCAATATAACCGTTTTCCCAACCGCCCGCTCCCGTTTCCCAATTTACCTCCCCGGGGTTCCACCTGTCCGTTGGTTCATATCTCAAACCGAAGCCCGGAGGCAGGGCTGGCCCCATCGCCTCCACGGGAGGCTCCGCCGGACTTGGCCTCCAACCCCAAGAGCACTGTGACGCGTGTGCTCAGTGCATTTCAGGTATGCTCCTCCCTTATGGTGTGTTTTCTGTTGCACGTGGGGGAGCGTCAAAATTTAAGTGCAAAAACAAAGTGGCCGTCGGGAGGGAGTTTTCTATGGACCGTGTCTCCAAACCCACCAATTATGAGCCCCCCAGGTTTCGAACCTACCCCCAGGGAACCCAGGGCTGGGTGGCTGTCCACTATAGTGCCACGACGCTGTGCCCATTTTCCATGCATTTGTCCTCATACCTGCAGAGTGTCCAGTTAAGGTGTCCAGGACGTTCGGGGCTTCCCGATCATCCTTGGGGTTCAAACCCCCGACTGGAGGACTGACGCTGGGTGTTGTGCTACTGTGCTATCTCTCTATGTCTGGAGAGAGGGGCATGGGGGGGGTAGGGGACGACTCCTGTCTGTTTCTGTACTCTGGACCACTGACTTCTGTAGAGAAGTTCGACTCAGATCCCATCGTGGAGGATGGGGCTTGCATCACATCACTCTTGGTACTTGTAGATCGCGCCCAAGTGAAGCGCGGGAGAGGGAAGCTTGGGCCAGATTGGGCCTCCCCCCTTTCCCCATCTGGGGGGGGGGGGGGTGCTTTCCCCATCTGGGGGGGGGGGTGCGCCTCTTTTTGCGGTGCTTTCTGGTTACCAAGGGGGGGGGGGGGTTATTCTGTGCGGGGGAAATATGAATCTACAAATACTTGCGCGACAAAAATCTGCCACTTCTTAAAAATGAGCAAACAAATCATGTATGGTTCCCAAGAATTGCTAATGAGAAACAGTGGACACTTGCTGTGATTTCCTAGTGAAGTTCGTTTCTAGATGGTCCCTGGTATTTCCTGGTGGACTCGTATTTCAGCACTTCTGCGACTTCCATGGGACACCAATTCTCATTAACCAAATCATCCGGCATGGCCGTCAAGTCGCAAAAGCAATGCCTAAAGTATACCTACACAAATCCTTAAAAACACCGAATAAATTGCGTACAAAAATTTCGTACAGAATTTGAAATGCAGAAATTCTAGCTTGTATAACCCCCCCCCCCCCCCCCCCGGTAGGTTTGTTCATGAGACGTTTGCCCATGCCCCACAACATTTTTTTTTGGCTCAGACCAAGATGAGCTGGCGTTGCCTGCTCGCGTCACAGTACTCAAGGTAACCCCTCGGGATCAAGGTTCAGAGCTGTCCGGTGCTACAATGATCCCACAAATGACTGTGGTAGCGGATCTGACATGTAGTGAGGATTATTTGAGTCTGAAACCAGGTCATGCAGTGGGAGACTGCCGCGCCCGCAGGCTTCCCAGTGCGCATGAGGCACAGTGACTGCAGGCTGAAATTTGCCCGTGCCCCACAATGGCCCCCTGATGCTGGTGGCCTGCATTCACTTGTGTCATACTGTACACGATGGTGGTGTGAGCAGGAAAGGGTTCCTGCATCCATCCTCTGGCCAGGCCTGGCAACACCACGCACCGGTGTACTGACCGACTGGCAAGCGGAATGTCCGGAGAGTGCTCGTTGGGTGGGGCGTGCTCGGAAATGGTGGGGTCCGGTGGCTGGGGAATCACCTGGACTGCTTGGCCATATGCCGACGATGGTCGCCTCCCTCCGGCCTCACACCGGCAGTACATTATTTCTTTTGTTGAGGCAAGCGGCGAAGCCGCTACCAACAGTGTTCTCAAACGCGGCGCCATGTTTGGGCCACCCTCTGTGTCGGTTGTGCTCGCTGGCACTGGCCTCTCCTGCCCGGACACCCTACGCTCAGCGTGTCTCCAGGGGCATGGTGGGCTCACGGTGTGAGAGGTCAAGTGTCCGCCGGTTTGGTTGCTGCCACCAAGCCAGGCGAGGTTGTCCGTCCTGATGGTTGAAAACCCCCAGTGGCAGGGGGGTGGGGGGAGGGGGGTTTGGCACAAGGCCTTGGTGGTTGGCTCTGTTAGCCTGTGGCGGCGCCTATTGGCCTCTCGCCTTTGAACCTTCTGCCATGACAAGCAGGCAGGGTGGGGTGGGGTGGGGGGGGCAACGAGAAGAAAATGTTTCTTCAGTGCCGCAGACTTTTGGGGCAAGTGACAGAGCCCCCTCTGGGGGGGACTGTGGAAGGGTCCAAGCCATTGGCGCCTGCACGATGGTCGCAGTCGGCTATGGCGTCCGGCCCCATCCATGAAGTGGTCCCCATGCAGCACAATTCAAAAGCTGCCTCAGAAAATGAGACTTGCACCTGATCTGGTCTACATAACAACTCCAACTTCTGGCGGTGGTGCAGGTGCTGGCACTCATTCGGCCGTGTCACTGCGGAGAAGGTTTAAGTTCAAAAAAGAGGGAGTGAAACATACAATCAAAGCAGGAACGTTGCACAATGAGTGGAGCGAAAGGCAGTCTTGTCTTCAATCCTTGTAGATATCTCACACACCTGGGAAGGAGGGAAAAGTGTACCTACCACTCTGCATCTACATGTACAGCTCACATCGGTAATCCCCCCCCCTGTCCAACGAACAATTTTGTCCTCAAAAAATATGGCACGCGACAATATTGCGAAACGGCGGTACCACACCCCTAGGCACAAGACACCCAGCCCATTCAAAGTACAAAGCGATTGAGGCCTCCAATTAGCGCTTTTCAGAGTAGAAGCCCTTGTTGCGGTCCCACTCCATGCGGAAAAGCTGAACATGCTCCCCGGGCTTGGGGCTCCTTGAGGGTGCCGCCCACACACCGCGCGCACCGCGCACGCTGCGTTCTTCCAGTGTCCCGGGGTGTACGCCATGCTGCAGAACATGGCCCAAGGCCTTGAAGGGGAGCGACATGGTGACTTGCGGCGCCACACGTGCATCAGGGCTCATGCATGCAGCCGCACACACATGCCCGGGTGCACCGTGTGCACCGCACGCACCGCGCGGGCGGCACCCTCCTTGTTCTTGGCACAGGCAGAAGTGGCAGCCTGATTTGGCTTAGGGACCTTTGGGATGGACACTGCTTGTATAGCACCTCCCGGCCAGGTGCAAGCAGAGAATCAGTCGTGGTGGGCAATAGAGGTCCTGTAGTTGAGGGACGCCATTCCCTCACATCCTGCTTTACACATTTACCCACAGTGACTCACTACAACCCCTCATTTCCCCAATCCTTTAGACTGAAACCTCGATTCTGAAGCCCAGTACATAATCAAGTGCGTAATTAATCATGTCCTCAAAAAATGGGGTCCGAACGGAAGTGTTCGTTGGGCACGGCATTGGGGGGAGGGTACTGTGACATCAGGCAAGTGCCACAACCTCCTCCATGTGTCGCTCACACCAGGTCCCCACCGGTCCAGCCGCAGGCCCGGGGGGTCCGCAGAAAAGCCGGTCGCATGATCCTCTGGACGTACGCGATCTGCATCTCCGTGATCATCTCCCGCATCCCAACGTCCTTGCCAAATATGCAGTGCACCCCAGCCTCAGTGTATTTTGTCTGGTCCTCAGGCGCCACGTTGGCTGACCGAACGCACAGCAGCCCTTGGAACCCTTTCTCGAGCAACTCGCGCACAAGGTCGGTGCCGTAGATGAGCCCCTCGCCTTCGAATTCCAGGTGCTGGTCCAGGATGGCGATGTCTCCGCCATCGAGCACGGCCTCCATGAACTGCGACACCTCGAGCCTCTCCTCCCCAAACACATGAACATCGCTAGTTTTGGCCCGGATTCGGAGGTTGAAGTCCAGCAGCCGCCGGGCCGCATCCGAATCGTCGATGCAGCAGATCTTCAGGTCCGGGGGGAATGCCGCCGCCTCCTGATGGTACGCGGTGCTGCGCTGTCGTCCCTCCCGAAGAGGTGTCGGTGGGGCGAGCCGGACGTCAGCCACCGCCGTGAAGACCACCGTCTGGCCGCTCTGGGTCAGCGAGGCCGTCATGTTGAGGGCCTGGCACGCCGACAGGGAATGCTGCAGCCCGATCCGGTCGGACAGGGCCCCCACGTTCTCTTTGGATTCCCCGCGCAGGACCTTGGCAACGTAGTCATTGGTGATGCGAGGCCGCGTGGGGTTCGCCAGGTTGGACAGCCGGAACGTGAGCCGCACGTGTCCATCTTCTCCCGGGATCCCACTGGTGTCCACAGGGGTCGTGCTGACCGTCAACTGCACCTGAGGGCCCTGCGGGCGGCCGTGCTTGAAGGCGTTGTTGATGATGTTGTCAAGGACCAGGCTGTACAACTTCTCATCGAGCAGCACACGCTTGTCCTCCACACTGACTTGGATGTCTTTGCCGGCGGTGACCTCATCCACCAACACCTTCAGCTGGATCGGTTGCTGCGAGGGCTGGTAGCTGCCGCCTTCAAGGTGGATGTACGCCTGCCGGTGGCGGCACGCTCGCATCCCGCGCCGCAGCGCAGCCATCGACAGACGCAAGTGGCGCACTGAAGGCTCCGGCAAATCAGTGTTGGTGAGGAACAGTTCCATGTCAGACGCGGCATCCGCCATGGTGTTCTTCAGGGTGTGGTTCAAGATGCTGTCCGCCTTACGGGATGCCTCCAGAGCCACCCGCAACGCAGCCTGGAACGACCGCTCAAGGTGAAATTGCCGCCGGCGCATCAGTATAACCAATCGCATTGCCACCAGGAGGAGCAAGCAGCCAACCATCAGTATTCCCACGCGCAGCATGGTTGCAAACCAGACGATGTTGGGTCCAAATAATACACAGCCGTAGGCTAGTGGAATGCAGGCAGTAGCCACAATAGTGGAGCGGTGCACGCCAATCAGGAGGAGCATTGCCATTGTAAGGCCGCAGTAACACAACCCGGAAGTGACTGGCTCGACATTGAGCTCCATGATGTACTGTTCCAGCTCCTGCACAGCCGCAGCGTTCTTGGAGATTTCGCTGTACACCGTTGCCAACGAGTGTTGAGCCATGGGCACGGCAGCAGACATAGTGGCATTCACGATGAATCCCCGTCCGAAAGTCACCAACACTGCGACAGCACTCAGGAATGGATGCAAGTACTTCACAGGCAGCCGGGAAACCACACCAAGAGTGACCAGGCACAGGCTGATGTTTGGGATGTAACTCAAATACATTTCATAGGGCCGTCCCGAAGATGCATGTGTCCCAGCAAAAATGGCAAGGAGCACCAGGTCAGCAAGTAGTGTGAGCAATGCCCACATCTGGACCATACGGGTATCAGAGATGCGGTAGCGCTCCTGGTATGCGTGCTCCTCCTCCTCACAGACGAATCTGTAGCCGTGCCAGAAGCGGCTGGTGTTGTTGAGGATGGGCGGGCCATGAAGTTCCATCGAAGAAATGCACAGGTGGCGGCGTGCGGCTGGCGACAGCAGTGCAGACAAAGGAGAGTGAAATGTGAAATTTCGTGATCAACCTCACCAGCCTCCCCCCATCCCCAGCCCCGTTCCGTATGGTGACCTGTAGACTGTCACGTGTGTGGTGTTGGTGACCCTGTCAGCGTAACAAGCAGCACACATCTTGACTCTTCTACTTTTTTTTTCCTCTGGCTCAACAGGTTCAACAGTTCCAATGAGTACAATGAGTACAGTATGAGCTCTTAGGCAGCAGCCTGGGTCAAGAAGTAGGACATTTCGTACAAACGAGGGTCCCACATGCATCATGTGTCCCAGCCTCACCTGGGGAACCTGTTCACTACCTGCTTGATCTACCCCTTGCCACCACGTGGTGCCACGCCTAACGGCAATGTGTTGTTTGTAAAGCTCAGTGTCCTCTGACGCTGTGATCTGTTGAGGTTCCATGCATCCCTCTGGGCGTCAAGCCACACGCTGCCAGCTGTCACAACCAGCGACTGTGTCGGGTATTCATCCCTTCAGAATGGCCGGGAAAGGGCAATGGGGGTTGGTGCTGTTGCCATGCATGGCCCTGGGCGAGGGGAAGATGTCAACTCAAACGGGTCATCTCCCCGTCTCATCCTCCAATCGCCATGGCACCCTAGTACCGTAGGTGGTGGTAACATTGCTGGTACACGCCACCCACCCCGGGCACCATTACTCCACTCTCCGTCGCTTTGGTGCCGTCCCCTCCAGGGCCTCCAGGGCCTCCAGTTCGTCCACTTCCCTCGACCGTCCCTTGTGGCTGGCACTGGCCGCTTCCTTGTACATGATGATCACTCCCCACTCATGTGCGGCCAAAAGCCCAGCAGTGTACTGTCTAACCTCTTCCTTCACCCTACGGTACATGTTCTCCAATATCTTTTTGAACGACCTCTGCCAAGTACCATTGACCTGCTCCTCCGATTCATCCCAAGCTGATTGTGGTGCCAGGGCATTATGACATCTTGGCACCTCTTCTACCTTTGACTGGCAAGAGAAACACAAATGCAACACGCCTGCCAAATCAATTTTGGATTCCCACCCAGGCAGGTGGATGCCCGCGGCAGTGCGGATGCCCGCAGTAGTGCAGATGCCTGCTTGTCACATCACAAGGTTTAAGGGCGAGAGGCCAATAGGCGCCGCCACAGGCTGACAGAGCCAACCACCAAGGCACGGGTGGGCGGTCTCCTCGCTTTTAGACGCGACTCCCCCCCCCCCAGTAGAAGTGGGCCGAAGGCCCCTAGGGGGCTTTGGGGGGGGGGGGGCTAGCTGCCGAGGAGGGCTTCTCTAAGGGACTTGCTAGTCGCTGCTAGTTGCGGGGGGGGGAGGGGGGCTAGGGGAGTGGGTTAGCAGAGGTCTAGTTCAGTTTGGCAGAGACGCAGTGGCCTAAGGGGTTACTCTACAACAACGGAGGCCTCCACTCTACCTCCTCACCATTGCAACAGAGCGTGGATTGTGAGTCCCTAACCCCAACTCGAGGGGCCACGCAACAGAACGTGGATTGTGAGTCCCTAACCCCAACTCGAGGGGCCACACCGAAGCGTGGATTGTGAGTCCCAAACCCCAACTCGAGGGGCCACGCAACAAAGCATGGGAAGGAGAAAGAAAGATTGAACGAATGTGTTCGCTCCAGAAAGAAATTGGCGCTACACTCGGGCCGGGGTTTTGCTCCGAATGCAGGATCTTCAGCTAGCAACAAACGACATTTGTATAGCGGCCCGTCTTGCTCATCTCCGCTGAAAGCACCTCGCAGCAAACGACATTTGTATAGCGCCTCGTCTTGCGATATTTGGCGCTCAAAAGCTCTGATCAAAAGTGGCTACATCAAAATCAAAATTGGCTACCTCACCCCTGCCTTCTTGGGGGCCCGCAAGTGGGCGGAAATGCTACCTAACCCTTGCATTCTCGGGGGTCCCCAGCAAAGGGGACAAAATTTTCCGGCGCCTTCGGCACCACCATATGTATAGCCAGTAGCCATTGACCCTTGGTAACTAAGTGGGCCCGGAGGGGGCCATGAGGCAACGGATACTGGATCCCCGGAGGGGGGGGCCATGAGGCCATGGATACTAGGCTCGCATACGCCCCCGTGTCACAGGCGCATGGTCTTCACCACATAGTTCAATGTTTTTCCTTGCTGCACTGCAGCGCAGACCAGTTCTGTACCACTCCAGGTGGCTGCTGATTGTGCTTTGGCCTTGGCCATCTGTACATTGAGGTCAGCTCGCACCCACCACCCTCCCACAGTGCCGGTTAGTCTCTAACCCTTGCTCTGCGGGTCTTGCTCTTGGTGCACCTGTCTTGCTCTTGCTCTCTGGCACGTGTCATGTTCGAACTCTGGGGGCGCAAAGGCGTCCCGATGTTTCACCATCAATGCTTCAATAGGTGCCTTGGTGTACTACAGCGCTGACTTGTTCAGTACCACTCCAGGCGGTTTGCGTTTGTGCGTTGGCTGCCTACATATCCAGGTCAGCTTGCACCCACCACCCTCCCACAGTGCCGGTTAGTCCCTAACTCTCGCTCTGCGGGTCTCTCTCTCCCTCTCAAGTCAGCTCGCACCCACCACGCTCCCACAGTGCCGGTTAGTCCCTAACCCTCGCTCTGCGGGTCTCTCTCTCCCTCTCTCTCTCTCTCTCTCTCTCTCTCTCTCTCTCTCTCTCTCTCTCTCTCTCTCTCTCTCTCTCTCTCTCTGGCCCTCCTCCCACCTTCAAGTAGGGGGGCCATGAGGCAACGGATACTGGGCTCGCATACGCCCCCGTGTCACAGGCGCATGGTCATCACCACATAGTTCAGTGTTTTTTTTCCTTGCTGCACTGCAGCGCAGACCAGTTCTGTACCACTCCAGGTGGCTGCTGGCTTTGGCCTTGGCCATCTGTACATCGAGGTCAGCTCGCACCCACCACCCTCCCACAGTGCCGGTTAGTCTCTAACCCTTGCTCTGCGGGTCTTGCTCTTGCTGCACCTGTCTTGCTCTTGCTCTTGCTCTCTGGCACGTGAAGACGTGTCATATTCGAACTCCGGGGGCGCAAAGGCGTCTTTACGTTTTACCACCAGACCATTCTGCTTGACGCTTCAACAGGTGCTTTGCTATACTGTTGTGCTTACTTGTTCAGTACCACCCCATGTGTGCGCTGGCCGCCCACATTTCCAGGTCAGCTCGCACCCACCACCCTCCCGTGGGCCGAATTCTCGCTGCCCCTTTGTCCTTGATATCCGTCAGAGTTGGACAAATGCTCAACAGGGGCCACAGGAATGGGCTCTCTAATTGCAGACTTGGCTGCCAACTGGGCAGCAGGTTTGGCTGCAATCTTCGTTGAGGGTTTGGCACCAGGTTTGGCAGCTTTGGGAGCAGCCTTGGCAGGGGGCTTGACAGTGGGCTCCAGCCCTTGTGGCAAGCACAATTTTGGCAGGCACAATACTGCCCCCCGAAGGTTAGAAATCGACAACAGCACCAGCAGGGTACGTGTCAATATGATGAACATTCATGGCTGAAATTGCGAAAACAATGAAGTGTTTTGCGTGATACAGGGTGCAGTAGAGTGCCTTGGATGCAAGAAATCTGCAGTACACAGCAATGCACAAATAATACTACCTTGTCCAGGTAGCAGACGCACAGGACAAGCTCAGCATCCGACCTTCTGAGTAAATTTCCAAAACAGAAAGTGACGATTCCGCTTATTATGCAAGGGCAATTATTCTGCAAGGCCATGAGCAACGGATGCTAAGCTCGCATATACCCCCGTGACACAGGCATATGGTCATAGCCATGGCTCACAGTTCATTGTTTTGACTAGCTGCACTGCAGCTGAAACAAGATCAGTGCCGAATGATGCCTTGATCCACCATGCCCAAGGGGCCAGGAACTTCCTGATGGGATGCATATTCAGCTCTGCTCAGAAACAGGCTCTGGGTGCCACTTTTTCTGGCGCGAGTATTTGACTCTGAAGGGCTGCACATGCTCAACAGGGGCCACAGGAATGGGCTCTCTAATTGCAGACTTGGCTGCCAACTGGGCAGCAGGTTTGGCTGCAATCTTCGTTGAGGGTTTGGCACCAGGTTTGGCAGCTTTGGGAGCAGCCTTGGCAGGGGGCTTGACAGTGGGCTCCAGCCCTTGTGGCAAGCACAATCTTGGCAGGCACAATACTGCCCCCCGAAGGTTAGAAATCGACAACAGCACCAGCAGGGTACGTGTCAATATGATGAACATTCATGGCTGAAATTGCGAAAACAATGAAGTGTTTTGCGTGATACAGGGTGCAGTAGAGTGCCTTGGATGCAAGAAATCTGCAGTACACAGCAATGCACAAATAATACTACCTTGTCCAGGTAGCAGACGCACAGGACAAGCTCAGCATCCGACCTTCTGAGTAAATTTCCAAAACAGAAAGTGACGATTCCGCTTATTATGCAAGGGCAATTATTCTGCAAGGCCATGAGCAACGGATGCTAAGCTCGCATATACCCCCGTGACACAGGCATATGGTCATAGCCATGGCTCACAGTTCATTGTTTTGACTAGCTGCACTGCAGCTGAAACAAGATCAGTGCCGAATGATGCCTTGATCCACCATGCCCAAGGGGCCAGGAACTTCCTGATGGGATGCATATTCAGCTCTGCTCAGAAACAGGCTCTGGGTGCCACTTTTTCTGGCGCGAGTATTTGACTCTGAAGGGCTGCACATGCTCAACAGGGGCCACAGGAATGGGCTCTCTAATTGCAGACTTGGCTGCCAACTGGGCAGCAGGTTTGGCTGCAATCTTCGTTGAGGGTTTGGCACCAGGTTTGGCAGCTTTGGGAGCAGCCTTGGCAGGGGGCTTGACAGTGGGCTCCAGCCCTTGTGGCAAGCACAATCTTGGCAGGCACAATACTGCCCCCCGAAGGTTAGAAATCGACAACAGCACCAGCAGGGTACGTGTCAATATGATGAACATTCATGGCTGAAATTGCGAAAACAATGAAGTGTTTTGCGTGATACAGGGTGCAGTAGAGTGCCTTGGATGCAAGAAATCTGCAGTACACAGCAATGCACAAATAATACTACCTTGTCCAGGTAGCAGACGCACAGGACAAGCTCAGCATCCGACCTTCTGAGTAAATTTCCAAAACAGAAAGTGACGATTCCGCTTATTATGCAAGGGCAATTATTCTGCAAGGCCATGAGCAACGGATGCTAAGCTCGCATATACCCCCGTGACACAGGCATATGGTCATAGCCATGGCTCACAGTTCATTGTTTTGACTAGCTGCACTGCAGCTGAAACAAGATCAGTGCCGAATGATGCCTTGATCCACCATGCCCAAGGGGCCAGGAACTTCCTGATGGGATGCATATTCAGCTCTGCTCAGAAACAGGCTCTGGGTGCCACTTTTTCTGGCGCGAGTATTTGACTCTGAAGGGCTGCACATGCTCAACAGGGGCCACAGGAATGGGCTCTCTAATTGCAGACTTGGCTGCCAACTGGGCAGCAGGTTTGGCTGCAATCTTCGTTGAGGGTTTGGCACCAGGTTTGGCAGCTTTGGGAGCAGCCTTGGCAGGGGGCTTGACAGTGGGCTCCAGCCCTTGTGGCAAGCACAATTTTGGCAGGCACAATACTGCCCCCCGAAGCTTAGAAATCGACAACAGCACCAGCAGGGTACGTGTCAATATGATGAACATTCATGGCTGAAATTGCGAAAACAATGAAGTGTTTTGCGTGATACAGGGTGCAGTAGAGTGCCTTGGATGCAAGAAATCTGCAGTACACAGCAATGCACAAATAATACTACCTTGTCCAGGTAGCAGACGCACAGGACAAGCTCAGCATCCGACCTTCTGAGTAAATTTCCAAAACAGAAAGTGACGATTCCGCTTATTATGCAAGGGCAATTATTCTGCAAGGCCATGAGCAACGGATGCTAAGCTCGCATATACCCCCGTGACACAGGCATATGGTCATAGCCATGGCTCACAGTTCATTGTTTTGACTAGCTGCACTGCAGCTGAAACAAGATCAGTGCCGAATGATGCCTTGATCCACCATGCCCAAGGGGCCAGGAACTTCCTGATGGGATGCATATTCAGCTCTGCTCAGAAACAGGCTCTGGGTGCCACTTTTTCTGGCGCGAGTATTTGACTCTGAAGGGCTGCACATGCTCAACAGGGGCCACAGGAATGGGCTCTCTAATTGCAGACTTGGCTGCCAACTGGGCAGCAGGTTTGGCTGCAATCTTCGTTGAGGGTTTGGCACCAGGTTTGGCAGCTTTGGGAGCAGCCTTGGCAGGGGGCTTGACAGTGGGCTCCAGCCCTTGTGGCAAGCACAATTTTGGCAGGCACAATACTGCCCCCCGAAGGTTAGAAATCGACAACAGCACCAGCAGGGTACGTGTCAATATGATGAACATTCATGGCTGAAATTGCGAAAACAATGAAGTGTTTTGCGTGATACAGGGTGCAGTAGAGTGCCTTGGATGCAAGAAATCTGCAGTACACAGCAATGCACAAATAATACTACCTTGTCCAGGTAGCAGACGCACAGGACAAGCTCAGCATCCGACCTTCTGAGTAAATTTCCAAAACAGAAAGTGACGATTCCGCTTATTATGCAAGGGCAATTATTCTGCAAGGCCATGAGCAACGGATGCTAAGCTCGCATATACCCCCGTGACACAGGCATATGGTCATAGCCATGGCTCACAGTTCATTGTTTTGACTAGCTGCACTGCAGCTGAAACAAGATCAGTGCCGAATGATGCCTTGATCCACCATGCCCAAGGGGCCAGGAACTTCCTGATGGGATGCATATTCAGCTCTGCTCAGAAACAGGCTCTGGGTGCCACTTTTTCTGGCGCGAGTATTTGACTCTGAAGGGCTGCACATGCTCAACAGGGGCCACAGGAATGGGCTCTCTAATTGCAGACTTGGCTGCCAACTGGGCAGCAGGTTTGGCTGCAATCTTCGTTGAGGGTTTGGCACCAGGTTTGGCAGCTTTGGGAGCAGCCTTGGCAGGGGGCTTGACAGTGGGCTCCAGCCCTTGTGGCAAGCACAATTTTGGCAGGCACAATACTGCCCCCCGAAGCTTAGAAATCGACAACAGCACCAGCAGGGTACGTGTCAATATGATGAACATTCATGGCTGAAATTGCGAAAACAATGAAGTGTTTTGCGTGATACAGGGTGCAGTAGAGTGCCTTGGATGCAAGAAATCTGCAGTACACAGCAATGCACAAATAATACTACCTTGTCCAGGTAGCAGACGCACAGGACAAGCTCAGCATCCGACCTTCTGAGTAAATTTCCAAAACAGAAAGTGACGATTCCGCTTATTATGCAAGGGCAATTATTCTGCAAGGCCATGAGCAACGGATGCTAAGCTCGCATATACCCCCGTGACACAGGCATATGGTCATAGCCATGGCTCACAGTTCATTGTTTTGACTAGCTGCACTGCAGCTGAAACAAGATCAGTGCCGAATGATGCCTTGATCCACCATGCCCAAGGGGCCAGGAACTTCCTGATGGGATGCATATTCAGCTCTGCTCAGAAACAGGCTCTGGGTGCCACTTTTTCTGGCGCGAGTATTTGACTCTGAAGGGCTGCACATGCTCAACAGGGGCCACAGGAATGGGCTCTCTAATTGCAGACTTGGCTGCCAACTGGGCAGCAGGTTTGGCTGCAATCTTCGTTGAGGGTTTGGCACCAGGTTTGGCAGCTTTGGGAGCAGCCTTGGCAGGGGGCTTGACAGTGGGCTCCAGCCCTTGTGGCAAGCACAATTTTGGCAGGCACAATACTGCCCCCCGAAGGTTAGAAATCGACAACAGCACCAGCAGGGTACGTGTCAATATGATGAACATTCATGGCTGAAATTGCGAAAACAATGAAGTGTTTTGCGTGATACAGGGTGCAGTAGAGTGCCTTGGATGCAAGAAATCTGCAGTACACAGCAATGCACAAATAATACTACCTTGTCCAGGTAGCAGACGCACAGGACAAGCTCAGCATCCGACCTTCTGAGTAAATTTCCAAAACAGAAAGTGACGATTCCGCTTATTATGCAAGGGCAATTATTCTGCAAGGCCATGAGCAACGGATGCTAAGCTCGCATATACCCCCGTGACACAGGCATATGGTCATAGCCATGGCTCACAGTTCATTGTTTTGACTAGCTGCACTGCAGCTGAAACAAGATCAGTGCCGAATGATGCCTTGATCCACCATGCCCAAGGGGCCAGGAACTTCCTGATGGGATGCATATTCAGCTCTGCTCAGAAACAGGCTCTGGGTGCCACTTTTTCTGGCGCGAGTATTTGACTCTGAAGGGCTGCACATGCTCAACAGGGGCCACAGGAATGGGCTCTCTAATTGCAGACTTGGCTGCCAACTGGGCAGCAGGTTTGGCTGCAATCTTCGTTGAGGGTTTGGCACCAGGTTTGGCAGCTTTGGGAGCAGCCTTGGCAGGGGGCTTGACAGTGGGCTCCAGCCCTTGTGGCAAGCACAATTTTGGCAGGCACAATACTGCCCCCCGAAGCTTAGAAATCGACAACAGCACCAGCAGGGTACGTGTCAATATGATGAACATTCATGGCTGAAATTGCGAAAACAATGAAGTGTTTTGCGTGATACAGGGTGCAGTAGAGTGCCTTGGATGCAAGAAATCTGCAGTACACAGCAATGCACAAATAATACTACCTTGTCCAGGTAGCAGACGCACAGGACAAGCTCAGCATCCGACCTTCTGAGTAAATTTCCAAAACAGAAAGTGACGATTCCGCTTATTATGCAAGGGCAATTATTCTGCAAGGCCATGAGCAACGGATGCTAAGCTCGCATATACCCCCGTGACACAGGCATATGGTCATAGCCATGGCTCACAGTTCATTGTTTTGACTAGCTGCACTGCAGCTGAAACAAGATCAGTGCCGAATGATGCCTTGATCCACCATGCCCAAGGGGCCAGGAACTTCCTGATGGGATGCATATTCAGCTCTGCTCAGAAACAGGCTCTGGGTGCCACTTTTTCTGGCGCGAGTATTTGACTCTGAAGGGCTGCACATGCTCAACAGGGGCCACAGGAATGGGCTCTCTAATTGCAGACTTGGCTGCCAACTGGGCAGCAGGTTTGGCTGCAATCTTCGTTGAGGGTTTGGCACCAGGTTTGGCAGCTTTGGGAGCAGCCTTGGCAGGGGGCTTGACAGTGGGCTCCAGCCCTTGTGGCAAGCACAATCTTGGCAGGCACAATACTGCCCCCCGAAGGTTAGAAATCGACAACAGCACCAGCAGGGTACGTGTCAATATGATGAACATTCATGGCTGAAATTGCGAAAACAATGAAGTGTTTTGCGTGATACAGGGTGCAGTAGAGTGCCTTGGATGCAAGAAATCTGCAGTACACAGCAATGCACAAATAATACTACCTTGTCCAGGTAGCAGACGCACAGGACAAGCTCAGCATCCGACCTTCTGAGTAAATTTCCAAAACAGAAAGTGACGATTCCGCTTATTATGCAAGGGCAATTATTCTGCAAGGCCATGAGCAACGGATGCTAAGCTCGCATATACCCCCGTGACACAGGCATATGGTCATAGCCATGGCTCACAGTTCATTGTTTTGACTAGCTGCACTGCAGCTGAAACAAGATCAGTGCCGAATGATGCCTTGATCCACCATGCCCAAGGGGCCAGGAACTTCCTGATGGGATGCATATTCAGCTCTGCTCAGAAACAGGCTCTGGGTGCCACTTTTTCTGGCGCGAGTATTTGACTCTGAAGGGCTGCACATGCTCAACAGGGGCCACAGGAATGGGCTCTCTAATTGCAGACTTGGCTGCCAACTGGGCAGCAGGTTTGGCTGCAATCTTCGTTGAGGGTTTGGCACCAGGTTTGGCAGCTTTGGGAGCAGCCTTGGCAGGGGGCTTGACAGTGGGCTCCAGCCCTTGTGGCAAGCACAATTTTGGCAGGCACAATACTGCCCCCCGAAGCTTAGAAATCGACAACAGCACCAGCAGGGTACGTGTCAATATGATGAACATTCATGGCTGAAATTGCGAAAACAATGAAGTGTTTTGCGTGATACAGGGTGCAGTAGAGTGCCTTGGATGCAAGAAATCTGCAGTACACAGCAATGCACAAATAATACTACCTTGTCCAGGTAGCAGACGCACAGGACAAGCTCAGCATCCGACCTTCTGAGTAAATTTCCAAAACAGAAAGTGACGATTCCGCTTATTATGCAAGGGCAATTATTCTGCAAGGCCATGAGCAACGGATGCTAAGCTCGCATATACCCCCGTGACACAGGCATATGGTCATAGCCATGGCTCACAGTTCATTGTTTTGACTAGCTGCACTGCAGCTGAAACAAGATCAGTGCCGAATGATGCCTTGATCCACCATGCCCAAGGGGCCAGGAACTTCCTGATGGGATGCATATTCAGCTCTGCTCAGAAACAGGCTCTGGGTGCCACTTTTTCTGGCGCGAGTATTTGACTCTGAAGGGCTGCACATGCTCAACAGGGGCCACAGGAATGGGCTCTCTAATTGCAGACTTGGCTGCCAACTGGGCAGCAGGTTTGGCTGCAATCTTCGTTGAGGGTTTGGCACCAGGTTTGGCAGCTTTGGGAGCAGCCTTGGCAGGGGGCTTGACAGTGGGCTCCAGCCCTTGTGGCAAGCACAATTTTGGCAGGCACAATACTGCCCCCCGAAGGTTAGAAATCGACAACAGCACCAGCAGGGTACGTGTCAATATGATGAACATTCATGGCTGTAGGTCGTGGGAAAAAATCATCGACCATTCCAGCACTGGTTGGGCTTGTCGTGGGAGACTATTTGATAATGTGGTGATTGGTTGGGGTGGTTTGTGGCGCTTGCGTCGGTTTTACTGAGGGGGATCAATGGTCGGTTCCGATAGACTGAATGTCCCCACCATAGACATTTCCAGCCATTAGTCCAGTGGTACTGTGAAGTCCAATCAATGCACGTGTCCCCTTCTTGGTTGGGGTGCTCCACTATGTAATGTACAGTGAGGCGTTTTTTGCGGTTAGCTCTGCGGGTCACTTGAGTGCTTGTCCTTTCTGCCGACTCTAAAGAACAACCAGGATCAACAAAATAGCAGTCGTCCATAAGGTGTGGACTGCATCTATTCAACCACCCCCCTGTACGGGGCAAACATTTTCCACTGTACACTGTGAGGGGCGGACCATTTTTGGTAAAAAACCCTCAGCAGGGCATTGTGTAGTGACCCCAAACCCCAAAATATGTCCATTTTTTTTTGAGAAAATCAAAGGCTTTGCACAATCTATACCACCTAGTAGCATCATTTCAGCAGAAACGTGTCATACCCTAGTTGGTACATGCGTATACTCACAACTGAACCGCCGTGGGCTAACCCTAACCCTAACCCTAACCTGGGTTCAAATCCTACTGCTGGCGCTTTTTCTGGCGCTTCTGGCGCCTTTTCTAGTGTTTTTTTCTCAACATTACAAGTATTACAAGTGCAGATGACATGCATTGGACACAATCACAAACAACAAAAAAAAGCTGGGTACCACAAATCTTTGAATCCAGCCACTCGCCAGCTGGGTAGTGTACCCAGAGACACAAAGTGCAACACTACACAAGGGCCCATTGTGGGATGCGGTGATTGACATCCCCATTCACCATGGCCCAAAGGTATCCGATTTTGCGTGTCATGAGACATGCCCCGGCGGTCAGCCGTCAGGAGCCCCTTCATGATACGGAATGACCCCTCTGCAACAGTGGTGGCCACTGGCAAAGTTAAAGCAATGATTGCACGGTCAGCCAAATCAGGCATACCCATATAAAGGGAAGCATTCTCCCACCAAGACAACAAACTAAAATCAGCACTAGCAACAATGTTCAGTTTCCAATAGATGGGCCACTGTCCAGAGTTTCACTGGTTTCACTGGTACAGCACGCGTGGCAGTAGTAGTGGCTGAACTTGTTGCAGTAGCAGTATTCGAAGGGTACAACGATCCAACTCGGCCAAAGACAAAAAAGCAACAGTCCAACTCTTTGAACCTTTGAACCTTCTGCCATGACAAGCAGGCAGGGTGGGGTGGGGTGGGGGGGGGTAACGAGAAGAAAATGTTTCTTCAGTGCCGCAGACTTTTGGGGCAAGTGACAGAGCCCCCTCTGGGGGGGACTGTGGAAGGGTCCAAGCCATTGGCGCCTGCACGATGGTCGCAGTCGGCTATGGCGTCCGGCCCCATCCATGAAGTGGTCCCCATGCAGCACAATTCAAAAGCTGCCTCAGAAAATGAGACTTGCACCTGATCTGGTCTACATAACAACTCCAACTTCTGGCGGTGGTGCAGGTGCTGGCACTCATTCGGCCGTGTCACTGCGGAGAAGGTTTAAGTTCAAAAAAGAGGGAGTGAAACATACAATCAAAGCAGGAACGTTGCACAATGAGTGGAGCGAAAGGCAGTCTTGTCTTCAATCCTTGTAGATATCTCACACACCTGGGAAGGAGGGAAAAGTGTACCTACCACTCTGCATCTACATGTACAGCTCACATCGGTAATCCCCCCCCCTGTCCAACGAACAATTTTGTCCTCAAAAAATATGGCACGCGACAATATTGCGAAACGGCGGTACCACACCCCTAGGCACAAGACACCCAGCCCATTCAAAGTACAAAGCGATTGAGGCCTCCAATTAGCGCTTTTCAGAGTAGAAGCCCTTGTTGCGGTCCCACTCCATGCGGAAAAGCTGAACATGCTCCCCGGGCTTGGGGCTCCTTGAGGGTGCCGCCCACACACCGCGCGCACCGCGCACGCTGCGTTCTTCCAGTGTCCCGGGGTGTACGCCATGCTGCAGAACATGGCCCAAGGCCTTGAAGGGGAGCGACATGGTGACTTGCGGCGCCACACGTGCATCAGGGCTCATGCATGCAGCCGCACACACATGCCCGGGTGCACCGTGTGCACCGCACGCACCGCGCGGGCGGCACCCTCCTTGTTCTTGGCACAGGCAGAAGTGGCAGCCTGATTTGGCTTAGGGACCTTTGGGATGGACACTGCTTGTATAGCACCTCCCGGCCAGGTGCAAGCAGAGAATCAGTCGTGGTGGGCAATAGAGGTCCTGTAGTTGAGGGACGCCATTCCCTCACATCCTGCTTTACACATTTACCCACAGTGACTCACTACAACCCCTCATTTCCCCAATCCTTTAGACTGAAACCTCGATTCTGAAGCCCAGTACATAATCAAGTGCGTAATTAATCATGTCCTCAAAAAATGGGGTCCGAACGGAAGTGTTCGTTGGGCACGGCATTGGGGGGAGGGTACTGTGACATCAGGCAAGTGCCACAACCTCCTCCATGTGTCGCTCACACCAGGTCCCCACCGGTCCAGCCGCAGGCCCGGGGGGTCCGCAGAAAAGCCGGTCGCATGATCCTCTGGACGTACGCGATCTGCATCTCCGTGATCATCTCCCGCATCCCAACGTCCTTGCCAAATATGCAGTGCACCCCAGCCTCAGTGTATTTTGTCTGGTCCTCAGGCGCCACGTTGGCTGACCGAACGCACAGCAGCCCTTGGAACCCTTTCTCGAGCAACTCGCGCACAAGGTCGGTGCCGTAGATGAGCCCCTCGCCTTCGAATTCCAGGTGCTGGTCCAGGATGGCGATGTCTCCGCCATCGAGCACGGCCTCCATGAACTGCGACACCTCGAGCCTCTCCTCCCCAAACACATGAACATCGCTAGTTTTGGCCCGGATTCGGAGGTTGAAGTCCAGCAGCCGGCGGGCCGCATCCGAATCGTCGATGCAGCAGATCTTCAGGTCCGGGGGGAATGCCGCCGCCTCCTGATGGTACGCGGTGCTGCGCTGTCGTCCCTCCCGAAGAGGTGTCGGTGGGGCGAGCCGGACGTCAGCCACCGCCGTGAAGACCACCGTCTGGCCGCTCTGGGTCAGCGAGGCCGTCATGTTGAGGGCCTGGCACGCCGACAGGGAATGCTGCAGCCCGATCCGGTCGGACAGGGCCCCCACGTTCTCTTTGGATTCCCCGCGCAGGACCTTGGCAACGTAGTCATTGGTGATGCGAGGCCGCGTGGGGTTCGCCAGGTTGGACAGCCGGAACGTGAGCCGCACGTGTCCATCTTCTCCCGGGATCCCACTGGTGTCCACAGGGGTCGTGCTGACCGTCAACTGCACCTGAGGGCCCTGCGGGCGGCCGTGCTTGAAGGCGTTGTTGATGATGTTGTCAAGGACCAGGCTGTACAACTTCTCATCGAGCAGCACACGCTTGTCCTCCACACTGACTTGGATGTCTTTGCCGGCGGTGACCTCATCCACCAACACCTTCAGCTGGATCGGTTGCTGCGAGGGCTGGTAGCTGCCGCCTTCAAGGTGGATGTACGCCTGCCGGTGGCGGCACGCTCGCATCCCGCGCCGCAGCGCAGCCATCGACAGACGCAAGTGGCGCACTGAAGGCTCCGGCAAATCATTGTTGGTGAGGAACAGTTCCATGTCAGACGCGGCATCCGCCATGGTGTTCTTCAGGGTGTGGTTCAAGATGCTGTCCGCCTTACGGGATGCCTCCAGAGCCACCCGCAACGCAGCCTGGAACGACCGCTCAAGGTGAAATTGCCGCCGGCGCATCAGTATAACCAATCGCATTGCCACCAGGAGGAGCAAGCAGCCAACCATCAGTATTCCCACGCGCAGCATGGTTGCAAACCAGACGATGTTGGGTCCAAATAATACACAGCCGTAGGCTAGTGGAATGCAGGCAGTAGCCACAATAGTGGAGCGGTGCACGCCAATCAGGAGGAGCATTGCCATTGTAAGGCCGCAGTAACACAACCCGGAAGTGACTGGCTCGACATTGAGCTCCATGATGTACTGTTCCAGCTCCTGCACAGCCGCAGCGTTCTTGGAGATTTCGCTGTACACCGTTGCCAACGAGTGTTGAGCCATGGGCACGGCAGCAGACATAGTGGCATTCACGATGAATCCCCGTCCGAAAGTCACCAACACTGCGACAGCACTCAGGAATGGATGCAAGTACTTCACAGGCAGCCGGGAAACCACACCAAGAGTGACCAGGCACAGGCTGATGTTTGGGATGTAACTCAAATACATTTCATAGGGCCGTCCCGAAGATGCATGTGTCCCAGCAAAAATGGCAAGGAGCACCAGGTCAGCAAGTAGTGTGAGCAATGCCCACATCTGGACCATACGGGTATCAGAGATGCGGTAGCGCTCCTGGTATGCGTGCTCCTCCTCCTCACAGACGAATCTGTAGCCGTGCCAGAAGCGGCTGGTGTTGTTGAGGATGGGCGGGCCATGAAGTTCCATCGAAGAAATGCACAGGTGGCGGCGTGCGGCTGGCGACAGCAGTGCAGACAAAGGAGAGTGAAATGTGAAATTTCGTGATCAACCTCACCAGCCTCCCCCCATCCCCAGCCCCGTTCCGTATGGTGACCTGTAGACTGTCACGTGTGTGGTGTTGGTGACCCTGTCAGCGTAACAAGCAGCACACATCTTGACTCTTCTACTTTTTTTTTCCTCTGGCTCAACAGGTTCAACAGTTCCAATGAGTACAATGAGTACAGTATGAGCTCTTAGGCAGCAGCCTGGGTCAAGAAGTAGGACATTTCGTACAAACGAGGGTCCCACATGCATCATGTGTCCCAGCCTCACCTGGGGAACCTGTTCACTACCTGCTTGATCTACCCCTTGCCACCACGTGGTGCCACGCCTAACGGCAATGTGTTGTTTGTAAAGCTCAGTGTCCTCTGACGCTGTGATCTGTTGAGGTTCCATGCATCCCTCTGGGCGTCAAGCCACACGCTGCCAGCTGTCACAACCAGCGACTGTGTCGGGTATTCATCCCTTCAGAATGGCCGGGAAAGGGCAATGAGGGTTGGTGCTGTTGCCATGCATGGCCCTGGGCGAGGGGAAGATGTCAACTCAAACGGGTCATCTCCCCGTCTCATCCTCCAATCGCCATGGCACCCTAGTACCGTAGGTGGTGGTAACATTGCTGGTACACGCCACCCACCCCGGGCACCATTACTCCACTCTCCGTCGCTTTGGTGCCGTCCCCTCCAGGGCCTCCAGGGCCTCCAGTTCGTCCACTTCCCTCGACCGTCCCTTGTGGCTGGCACTGGCCGCTTCCTTGTACATGATGATCACTCCCCACTCATGTGCGGCCAAAAGCCCAGCAGTGTACTGTCTAACCTCTTCCTTCACCCTACGGTACATGTTCTCCAATATCTTTTTGAACGACCTCTGCCAAGTACCATTGACCTGCTCCTCCGATTCATCCCAAGCTGATTGTGGTGCCAGGGCATTATGACATCTTGGCACCTCTTCTACCTTTGACTGGCAAGAGAAACACAAATGCAACACGCCTGCCAAATCAATTTTGGATTCCCACCCAGGCAGGTGGATGCCCGCGGCAGTGCGGATGCCCGCAGTAGTGCAGATGCCTGCTTGTCACATCACAAGGTTTAAGGGCGAGAGGCCAATAGGCGCCGCCACAGGCTGACAGAGCCAACCACCAAGGCACGGGTGGGCGGTCTCCTCGCTTTTAGACGCGACTCCCCCCCCCCAGTAGAAGTGGGCCGAAGGCCCCTAGGGGGCTTTGGGGGGGGGGGGGGGGCTAGCCGCCGAGGAGGGCTTCTCTAAGGGACTTGCTAGTCGCTGCTAGTTGCGGGGGGGGGAGGGGGGCTAGGGGAGTGGGTTAGCAGAGGTCTAGTTCAGTTTGGCAGAGACGTAGTGGCCTAAGGGGTTACTCTACAACAACGGAGGCCTCCACTCTACCTCCTCACCATTGCAACAGAGCGTGGATTGTGAGTCCCTAACCCCAACTCGAGGGGCCAAGCAACAGAACGTGGATTGTGAGTCCCTATCCCCAACTCGAGGGGCCACACCGAAGCGTGGATTGTGAGTCCCAAACCCCAACTCGAGGGGCCACGCAACAAAGCATGGGAAGGAGAAAGAAAGATTGAACGAATGTGTTCGCTCCAGAAAGAAATTGGCGCTACACTCGGGCCGGGGTTTTGCTCCGAATGCAGGATCTTCAGCTAGCAACAAACGACATTTGTATAGCGGCCCGTCTTGCTCATCTCCGCTGAAAGCACCTCGCAGCAAACGACATTTGTATAGCGCCTCGTCTTGCGATATTTGGCGCTCAAAAGCTCTGATCAAAAGTGGCTACATCAAAATCAAAATTGGCTACCTCACCCCTGCCTTCTTGGGGGCCCGCAAGTGGGCGGAAATGCTACCTAACCCTTGCATTCTCGGGGGTCCCCAGCAAAGGGGACAAAATTTTCCGGCACCTTCGGCACCACCATATGTATAGCCAGTAGCCATTGACCCTTGGTAACTAAGTGGGCCCGGAGGGCCCGGAGGGGGCCATGAGGCAACGGATACTGGATCCCCGGAGGGGGGGGCCATGAGGCCATGGATACTAGGCTCGCATACGCCCCCGTGTCACAGGCGCATGGTCTTCACCACATAGTTCAGTGTTTTTCCTTGCTGCACTGCAGCGCAGACCAGTTCTGTACCACTCCAGGTGGCTGCTGATTGTGCTTTGGCCTTGGCCATCTGTACATTGAGGTCAGCTCGCACCCACCACCCTCCCACAGTGCCGGTTAGTCTCTAACCCTTGCTCTGCGGGTCTTGCTCTTGGTGCACCTGTCTTGCTCTTGCTCTCTGGCACGTGTCATGTTCGAACTCTGGGGGCGCAAAGGCGTCCCGATGTTTCACCATCAATGCTTCAATAGGTGCCTTGGTGTACTACAGCGCTGACTTGTTCAGTACCACTCCAGGCGGTTTGCGTTTGTGCGTTGGCTGCCTACATATCCAGGTCAGCTTGCACCCACCACCCTCCCACAGTGCCGGTTAGTCCCTAACTCTCGCTCTGCGGGTCTCTCTCTCCCTCTCAAGTCAGCTCGCACCCACCACGCTCCCACAGTGCCGGTTAGTCCCTAACTCTCGCTCTGCGGGTCTCTCTCTCCCTCCTCTCTCTCTCTCTCTCTCTCTCTCTCTCTCTCTCTCTCTCTCTCTCTCTCTCTCTCTCTCTCTCTCTCTCTGGCCCTCCTCCCACCTTCAAGTAGGGGGGCCATGAGGCAACGGATACTGGGCTCGCATACGCCCCCGTGTCACAGGCGCATGGTCATCACCACATAGTTCAATGTTTTTCCTTGCTGCACTGCAGCGCAGACCAGTTCTGTACCACTCCAGGTGGCTGCTGGCTTTGGCCTTGGCCATCTGTGCATCGAGGTCAGCTCGCACCCACCACCCTCCCACAGTGCCGGTTAGTCTCTAACCCTTGCTCTGCGGGTCTTGCTCTTGCTGCACCTGTCTTGCTCTTGCTCTTGCTCTCTGGCACGTGAAGACGTGTCATATTCGAACTCCGGGGGCGCAAAGGCGTCTTTACGTTTCACCACCAGACCATTCTGCTTGACGCTTCAACAGGTGCTTTGCTATACTGTTGTGCTTACCTGTTCAGTACCACCCCATGTGTGCGCTGGCCGCCCACATTTCCAGGTCAGCTCGCACCCACCACCCTCCCGTGGGCCGAATTCTCGCTGCCCCTTTGTCCTTGATATCCGTCAGAGTTGGACAATGGATGTCCACCCAAACGTCCTGCAGACCCGCTTTCGCCAAGGTTGCAACCTCTTGTTCTCGGGCACGTAAAGACGTGTCATGCTCAAGCTCTGGGGGCGCAAAAGCGTCCCTATGTTTCACTACCAAACTATTGTGATCAGCACATAAAATCAGGTTCGGTCCATGCAACTCCTTGGCGATGTCTTTCCATTGCGACCGTCGTCGCGTGTGCTTGTGATGGAAATGGACCACCACTAAAGTGATCTCTAGTGGACCACTCGACAGTGAGGCTTTCAGCGCCCTAGGAGACAAGAACTTCATCGATTGCAATGTCCACTTGGATGTTTTCCATGCCAGTGCCACTCCTCCCCGTCCTTCTTCGTGGAGTGGTCCGTCCAAGTCATACCCTTACTTTGATAAGCACCGCGTGCCCGCCTGGCGATCCTCCGCCGTGACGAAGTGGGGCTCTTGGATGGCGAAGAAATCCACCTCCAGGGACCGAAGCAGTGACCCTAGGGCCACTATTCGAGTTTGCTTTCGCTTTCTCATGGTTATTTTTGTTTGAAATCCATTGATATTTTGAGACACAACTCTGAGCGTGCTGCTCAGAGGGATGCTTGATGCGGACGTCGTCTTGCTACTCCATTGGACGACGAAGCCTCATCCTCCTTCAGGGCTCAGAAGTACCCGGCTCCGGTGGCGGGTACTGTACCCACAAACGTACCCACAATGTACCCATGGCAAGGAAAAATGGGGGAAAATGGGGGAAAATGGGGGAAAATGGGGGAAAATGGGGGAAAATAAGGAAACTTGGACCACCCTTTCCCCCCATTTCCTCCCCATTTCCTCCCCATTTTCCCCCATTTTCCCCCATTTTCCCCCATTTTCCCCCATTTTCCCCCATTTTTCCTCGGGAGCTTTCCCCATTTTCCCCCATTTTTCCTCGGGAGCTTTCACCAATGCGCCCCCCCCACAGCCTTGTTGCCAACCTAAACCTTGATTTTTGGCCTTTTCAGCCCCTAAATTTCCCATTTTTCCACCAAGCAATCTGAATTTCCCTCATTTACCCCCATTTTCCCCCATTTTTCCTACCTTGGCCCATTTCCCGGATAGTGTTCCGCTAAACGTACCCAAACTGGGTACTTCTGAGCCCTGCTCCTTCAAGTCCCGCTTGCGTTTGAGGGAGTTGATGACCTTGTCGACTTGATCATCCAATTCCATAGCCTTAGCCATTTCACCTGCCGTGATTAGGCCTTGTTTGCGTGTCTTGGCGTCAGCTGCGTCATCCGGAGGGGGGGGGGGGGGGTCGCGTACCCGAACCGAGGAGACGGCCCCCCCGTGCACCAAGGCCTCGTGCCAACCCCCTCCCCTTATGGTGACGTGTGAGCTGTCACGTGTGTGGTGTTGGTTGAGGCGAAGCCAGCACAACAGGCAGCACATGCAGTGCACAAGAAGGAAGAAAAGCTTGTCAAGAGCCGAGAAAACGGCCCTAGGCGCCTTTCGCAAAAGGTCTGTGAGAGCAGTTTGGAATGAGGACCTTTTGCGGGAGAATGGAGGCAACATCAATGTCAATGTCAAGCTGCAGCTAACATACACGCAGGATATACAACATAGTACAGACACAGCATGGAGGCACCCCTTACCCCCCCCCCGCTGCTGGTAATTCCCACATTGGTGTACAGCTATACCTGTGCAACCCCATACGAACATGGTCAAAATGGTGAAAGTGACGGTTCCTGCACCCCCCGTAGGTATCTCAAGCAACGCATAGCACATACAAAGACATGCACAACACAAGCATGGCACTCAAAAAACTACAATGAAGGACAATTCTTCTGCGGAAGCCAAGCTTGAGACATCACTTTCTGCCCCACCCTTGGCATCCCTTGCACCCCTTGCATCATACGAATCACCACCGGAGGAGTGACCATCAATAGCATCCGATGGCAGGTCCAAGCTATCCCCATCAGGGTTGGGTTCACAAACTGGATCTGAATCTGAAGATTAGGGTGAGCCGTGCTTGGGTCCAGGTTCCCTAAAGTCGTCCTCCTCGGGCTGTGGCCCTCAGGGCTTCAAAAAAGCATGAAGCGTGCTTTAGAGAGACTATTTGGGGCGGCGGTTGATAGCTGCCCGTTGTTCCGCCCGAGTTGAGGGTGAAGCCTCTGAGTGGGAGAGGTTGAGACCCTGCCCTAAGTTTTCACAATTTTGGAGTTCTTAGTTGTAGTCAGGTTCCCAGAATAGATGCTAGAACTTTGAGCCCTAACTGGAATTCACCCCCTGATGCCCTGTGTTCCTCCCCTCCATGAGTAATCATCTTCGTGCGACTTATGTTTGGCTTGCTCCCCGAACCAATACCCTGCCATATGGTGTGACGGTCACCTACCGCACCAACGAGTCATATAAGTGATGCGGCAATATGCATCACCACACTCTGAGAAGCCAACGACCTGCCCCAGAGCAAGGGGTAAACATGGTTGTGCTATCAGGTTCCATTGTAGACAAAGTACTTCAAAGAGTCCTGCCAAAGTACAAGGGATACAAGTGGCAGTGCCTTTTTTTTTTACTCGTGGTGGAAGTTCCACCAAGTGTCCGCCGAGAGTCCAGAAAGTAGGTCATGGGTCAGTGACACGGCTCGTTTCGGACGTGGGTTAGGTATGACCTCCTACGAGTCTTGCGCCTTGCCCCACCCTTGTCTCCCCGATTGCACACGTGTGTACGTCCTCCCGGACCTCTCGGGGGAGTTACAATCCAGTCGAGGATGAAGCCTCCAAGTGGGCAGGGCAGGGTGCAGGCAAACGCGCGGCAGTGAGAGGCGATGGACATATGGTCATGCACTACTGCCTTGCCATCACGCTCATAAGGGATGCGGCAATATGCATCACCACGCTCTGAAAAGCTAACAACTTGCCCCAGAGCACGTGCCCTTGTAGAGCGGTTGCATCAGGTTCCATTTCACAGAAAGTACTTCAAAGAGTTTTGCCAAGTACAAGGGATACAAGTGGCAGTGCCTCACAACACACTAACCTAGGGCGGACTGTCGCCAACCCCCCCCCAAGGGAGGGGGGGGGGGGCGGACACCACTCCCGACCAACCACTTACCGGCGCATACTATGCACAATTCATGGCCGGTCACTTGCTTGTTGTAGGCCACCAAATAGACTTAGCGCACAACAACGCCTTGAGGGAACATTTTGAGAGGACTGAGGAGTGCAATGGGTCAGAACAAAGGAGGTGCACATAATCTCTGACAACGAGATGTCACAGTGGTGTAGTCCTGTGCAAAATGGCATTGACACGTTTAATGAGCCGGGAACTTCCGTATCAGACCCGCCGCCAGCAATATTGACCCGTGCGTGGACAAGGGTTTATTCTTTCGTGGGGTGTGTTTCACTGGGGACAGGTGGACCTGCTATACGTTTTTGGGTGTGGGGTTGGGCGGTACCTTACGATGGCAGAACGAACTGAACCAATTAGAGACACATGTGCCGGCCACTCGCCCCAGTGGCTGGGCCAAGTTTCACGAAACTTGCGGCACCATATAAGACATTGAACCAGGCGTAGTTGAGCAGTGCCCCTATGGTGTGTATCACACAATGGACACAGACCCAGAATTTTTTTCCCACAGAGGCACACACCCTTCCCATCACACATTCCCCCGCAGCCAACGCAACCTGGTACCCTTCAAGGGTAACCACGAGAAGCCGAAAATGTGGCAACATTGGACAATCCATTTTTTTGGAGGTGTGGGTGCAATCCCTCTGCATATGACAATGGTCAGGAGGTCTGATAGTTCACGTGGGGTCGGTGGGAGTGCTATCACTGCTTTTGCCCATTTGTCCACTTCGGTGTTGCGGCGTATGGTTTTGAGTTCATCCTCATCTCTGGCTTCCAACAAATTGGTCGTGCCGCCAAGTGCTTCACTAACAGTTGGTGAACATCTATGTTAGCACACTCTTGCATGGGTCAACGGGCACCCAAGGGACAAGTGCCTCGTTCTCCATGGTTCGTGTGGTGCCTGGCGCAGCCAATGTTATGACAAGCAGAGCACCTAGTAATTCACCCATGTATGATGTTTGTGGGCCTATGACATGTATTGAAGGGACCTTCAATTTGCTCCCATCGCTGAAATCGGGTGTCTCCTACTTGGGCTTGCCATTGGTTGGCACAGGAGCCCAGCAATCATCACTGGTGACACATGTGGTGTATATTGCCATCTAGGGAAGCATTTGTTTCTCGGACATGGAAACGTTTGGAAACATTTGGAAGCATTGGGAAACAAATCGAAGCTATTGCTTCTGGGACTACAGACCTTTGGAAACGTTTGCAAACGAATGAAAAAATTCAATTGAAATACTTTGGAACCGTTTGGGATCGAATGGAATCATTTGGAAAGGGGGTTCGGCACCCACATTAGCCCAAAAGTGGGTCATTGCACAGTGGCATCATGATACGTTCCCCGGCACACCCGAGGTCTTGTGGGGCCAAAAGTCATAACAAGGTCAAGCAATCATCATCTAACAAGAAACCAAGTAAGAAGGACTACCCACCCCCCTCCTTATAATCCCCATGTGGGAGGGGCCATGAGGCAACGGATACTGGGCTCGCATACGCTCCTGTGTCACAGGCTCATGGTCATCACCACATTCAGTTCAGTGTTTTGCCTTGTTGCACTGCAGCGCAGCGCAGACCAGTTCAGTGCCAACTGTTGACTCGCATGCGCCACTCCAGGTGGCTTTCGAATGTTCTTTGGTTGTCTGGGTGTCTGGGTCGGCTCACTCCCACCACCCTCCCACGGCGCCGATTAGTCTCTAACCTCTCGCTCTGCGGGCCTCGCTCTCTCTTACCTCTCGCTCTGCGGGCCTCTCTCTCTGTGTGTTTCTTCCTCTTCACCCTCCCAAGGGGGTTTGTCTTACTCCTCACCCACCCAAGGGGGTTTCTCTTCCTCTGCGTCCTCCCCACAGGTTTCTCTCTGTCACTCTCTTCCCTGTGTCTCTACCTCGTCTTGTCCCCCCCCCTCTGCTTGCCCGTGTAACTCAAGCGTACCGCCGTTCGCACGGCGGCATGCTCAGCAACGTGTAGAGGAACCGTACAGCGTCCCCTATGACCGGGTTTGCCTGCCTGAAGAGTGTTTTCTTAAATAGCCTTATCAGATCAACTCGACCCGTCAACCACACGTGCAGGCAGTCTCCATTCCTACTCACTGAGGATGGCACCACCCTGTGGCCCTCTGCCGTTGGACAGTGGAGGATCGCCTCCCACTGAAACGGGTGCCACTTCCCAGCACTCTTGGGCCGCCACTCAATCTGCATATTCGTCAGGGCCCGAGTCTTCAGGGTCCAGTTGATTTGGACCATCACCGAGTAGAGTTCTTGATTGTTCATCAGCAATGGCTCCCCGTGGTTGTCCACAATTTCACAACGCATCCTCGTGCTGTGAGGTTGATCCAGCCGAAGCCAGATTTGCTGGTTCCGTGCCCAGACCATGGTTTCCAGCTCCGAGTTGATAATCCTCAACCCCTCCTCCGCTATGGCGTCCAGCTGATTCAGTGCTTGTACTTTGAGACGCTGTCGTGCTTGCTACGGCTTAATGTTCTTTGGAGCCGGGCTGACTTGGGTGTATGGGCCGTGTCGATACTGCGGCTTCCACCACCTCTCCCGTGTCTCCCATGTCCTCTGTGGCGGCATCACGCCAGCGAGCTCCTCCGAGACAGGACGCGGAGTTTGGGACTGCACACAGCTGCTGCTGTAATGAGTTGTTGCGGTGATCCGCGACAGAACGCGGGGCTTACGTCAACAGTTGCCTCTGCGACAAGACGCGAGACCGTTTGAGCGTTCAGGCATTTGCAGCAATGAAATGCTGCAGAGATACCACAGTCAAGACACAGGGCTCTTTTTGCGTTTCAGGGTCGCTCTGATTTTGGCTCACAGTCTCAGACTGAATCAGTTCCCTGTGCCCTACAAGGTTTCAGTGGGTAGCGGCTTTTTCCTGAATTTTCGCCTCTTGCACTGTCGTCTTGTGTCACTCACATCCGTACTGAGGGATTGGGATTCTGACTCTGTCTGTTGTGACATCTCCCCCCCCCATTCCGTTTGCATGTACCCTATCCCTGACTCCTCACTACCCGAACTGCACGACTCTGTTCCGTGTGGTGCTGGCTGCCCGGATGCTTCTCCTATCATTTCATCACTGTCCATGGGCACCAAACCCAGGGACGCCCACAGCGTTTTGGTGTCCTCATATTCTGATCCAGACCCTCCCCTTAACCCCACTGTGGATTCTGAATCTGACGAATCTTGTAGCACTTGTTTGGACCACAGTGGACTGAAGCACATGCCTTCCATCGCCAATCCATTCGCCACCTCATTCCCCTGCACATTGACATGTGCATCTCACGTCTCTGCCTGGCTTCTCCATTTCATGGAGTAGCATTTCCCACACAAGCACGTGGATCTGTAGCTTGCCGGATGATGTCGTCCACCCTTTTGACTTCCAATGTTGTGCCCTGCCCGTTGCTCCTAATTGCAGGTAATGGAAGTCCGTGAGGATCGCCAGCTTGGGCACCCAAAACCCATGTAGCGCTTCAAGTGCTGCCCAGAGCTCTGCCCCGTTATTTGTTTGTCTGTGACGTGTCGGGATGTAGCCGCAGAAACGCACTTGTGGTCCTTGCTCATCTTCTGGCGCGAATACTCTGAAGCCACCCGCCCTGCGCATGTCTTTGTGGCCCAATCTCTTTGAGGACCCGTCCGTGTATACAATTCTGTATCCTTTCGCCACCAGCTCTGCAATCACATCCTGCACACCCTGCCGCACCCCTGGGCCTGCCTGCCTCGGGCGCTTCGGGTGTGGTTCTGCTTCCCCATGCCTGTTGCGCGTGCCCATGTTCCGATCTTGTGTGAAGCATTCCGTATGTGTTTGCCACCACGCACTTAACCCCGTGTTTGTGCGTACTTCCCCTTGCCGTGGTTGCACTCCTGTGTCTCAGAGTTGCTCCAGCGATTGCTTGAAACCCCTCCACTGGTCCTTCCGTTCTGCTGGGTAGTATTCAATCCATCCACACAGCTCGCGGAGCCACGTCGTCAGGTATGATGTGAACACTGGTGACGCTCCCGCCTTGACTTCACATATGTATCGCCAGTGAGCACTTCTTGCCGACCATTGCCCGGACTTGGTCTGCACTCAGCAACCATTCCTGAATGTCGGATTCCATCATGTCCAGGACTGAAACTCTCCATCCCCGGTTGCCACCGGGCCAAAGTAGTGTGGTATGATTGCCGCCGCCGCTTTAAACATGGAGCATTCCACCATGGCGTGCTTAATTGACTCCTTCTGTGCACAGCTCGGGCACTTGTTCATGCCCGACCTCTGGTAGACCCTTTCATGTACGGTAAGTTTGTGCCACAATACTTTTTTTTTATCAAAACATCACTACTGACCTACAAAAGATACGAGAGAATGTGCACGGACACCAACATGGCCCACCAGTTTGTGCCAGAATACCCTTCGCCCTTTGTGCGAAGTCCTTCACCCTTGGTGGTAGTTGCGCATTTGCCCATTGCTCCCACACCTCGGGAGATTGCGGGTCGCGTACCCCAGGTTGGGACGCATAGAATTGTAGCAACCAAGCTCTGCTCCAGTTTTGAGCATGGACTGTGGGGGTATCAAACCCCTCTCTCGATGAAACTTTGTTCAAGAGCCGCCCGCCATGGTTGTACACCTCCTTCCAAGTTCGAGGCAGTGCATTCATAAGCCTCGCATGATCAAGGGACTGAAATTGACCTCACGTCAGTACACCCGTTCGGATCATCTTCATGTTGTAGTACGAACACGTGTACTCATTCCGGAAGTAGATTGAGTGCCATAGCGGTAGCCCGTCCCGATCCTTTGGGGTGGCCACTTGCGGAGCCACCCGTTGGATATATGAATGTGCCTTCGTTGCCCATCCCATGTACGTCAGCCCCGCCGTTCTAACCATGCCCAGCTGGATGTATGGAAGGTTGTCTTTGGATGGTGTAAACCCAATTGACGTTGCCCACGCATAAAAGGTCGCCACTGACGTGTTGGGGTACTTGTGGGGTTCTCTCAAAAGGCTGACAAATGGAGCTGCTGCTTGGTGCATTAGGAACAATTCCGGCTCTGGCAGGGCCAGTCCCCCTTGCAGCCGTGGGCGCGAGAGAATTGGCAGAGTGATCCCCCCACTGTTGGTACCCAGGGTCACGTGGTAGACTAACTTCAGTTGCCTGATCACCGGAGCTGGGGCATAGTATGCCTTGGCTACCCATGCCACCACCGGCAATGTTAGCATGAAGGCGCGTTCATCCATTGACAGATGCAGCGTGGACACCACCCGTGCGCGCCGAAAAGCTTCTTGGAGTGCTGGTGCAAAGGCTTGTTCTATCGTCAACCCCCATCCTTGGTCATCTTGATGTTGCCGAATGTTCCCCAAGCGTACCCCGAGATACTTGACGACGACGGGGGGGGGTCACTTCACCTTTGTGCCACGCAATATCTATTGCGGTGGTTTGTGTTCCCCATCTGTCACACAAACGTTCCTGCATTGTTTCCCCATTACTTCAAACCGGTCACGTGTGTGTATTCTGTGATATTCTCTCTCCAAAGGGGTATACAGGGTGTTGGGTCCCTTCTTGAGACCCAAGATGTTTTCCCCCCGGGGACTGATAATGGTACCAATGATGCACACTTGGTGCACATGTGTTGGCCAGTGTTGTGGGGCCTTCACCAATTGGGCTACAGTTTTGCCACATGCGTTACATACGCTCTTATGGGGTCACACAAGTGGATCATGAGAGTGCTCAACTCTCAAGGCTCGTGGCTGTGGTGGTTGCATCACCCAAGTCGCTTCACATGTGTTCTCTTTGCTTGCATCAGTGGAGGCTACCATAGTTTGCCTTGAAATACCCTTGCAATCCCTAGGAGACCGTCGCGCACTACGGGGGGAGATTTCAAGGCCACTAAGCAACAGAGAATTAGCTACCGAAAGGCCCCCAATTCACAGGCCAAACGGTCATCGCTCTTTCATCGTCAGAAAGTAGTGTTGTCCGATTTGGTTGCATGTTTTGACTCCACGCCAATTCATTCACACTTCAGGCGGGTTGAGTTCAAGGATAGGGTAAGCCCAAACAAGGCCCAGCCCCCAATCCCCCCTCATTTAAGTAGCAAGTCAGCCCTTGCCGACCCGGTCTCGACCTACACATTCCGCCTCTGTCTGGGCGGCATGCGCAACAATGTGCACAGCAAACGGACTGCATCACCCGAAACGCGACCCCGTTGTTGAAAGAGGGTTCGTAGCAACGCAGGTTGTCCTACGAACCAAATATGGGAACAACCATGTGACCTGCCTGCCGAGGTTGACACCACCCGACACCCACCCGTTGTGTGGGGCCTTGATACTCACACCCATATACATCTTGTGCAACCTATAGGGTCCTTGCTATCCGATGCTTGACCCGGGGTGCAAACAAGTCCTTTATTCCAGGCTCAACAAGTTCAATGGGTGTAATGTGAGCCCTCAGGCAACAACCTGGGTCAAGAAGTAGGGCATAGAGTACAAACGAGGGCTCCACATTTGTCATGTGTTCCAGCTTTACCTGGGGAACTGTCTATGTTCACTACCTACTTGGTCTACCCCTTGTATATGCACTACGCAGCGCCACGCCTAACGGCTTTATGTTGTTCGTGAAGCTCACGTATTCTCCTGTAATGTTGAGACCCATAGAGTCATCTTACCTTCTCAGGTGCTCCATCCCTTCCACCTCTAATTTGGTTCACCGTGTGCCTTTTGTCCTCCTCTCTCTCACGACACACTGTCCTACTTTGTCTTACGCCTTTTGTGTACATTGTTGCCATCAGTACTAGACTCATTGCCAGCCCTAGGGCGCCCTTTGCGGCTGGCGTTAATCGTATCTGCGTGCAGTATGGCTACAGCCCACTCATGCCCTGCCAACAGTTGTGGAATGTACTGTCGAACCTCGTCCTTTACCCTCCGGTAGGTGCATTCCATTATTTTTTTGGGAGAGATTGCTACAAGCAACAGAAACAGAAGATGTACCATCAAGAATCCAAAGGAATCGTGCAACAAGTGTTCCGCAAATGGTATAGACAAGGGCAGGTGCAAATGCGGCACTACAATACCCAAAATGTTATGTCACCACAACCGGCATGGGATGCGTGGGAGGAGCAGGCAAGGCACCTATGGCGCCAGTCTGCACTTCAGGGTGTACTGCAACCACCTGGCCATGTTGTGCATGGCCACCCCTACCCTGTAATGCATAGCTAACACTGTTCAGGCATCCATCTCTACCCCTTCTATGGTGGTCTTGGCAATCTTATATCCTCCTATTGGCATGTGGTTTCCTGGTCCATACAGTGTGGACCACGCGATTGTAGTATTTGACATATCTCTACGCGCAGATCGTCCACCCTTGCGGTCTGCATCATGGGGGAGCCCAGTATGTCCAGCAGTCTTTTCTTTTTCCTTGTTAAATCTCCTGCCGCATATACCTTTACTTTGCTGTGCACTTGACGCGATGGGGCTGTGGCGTCCTTACATTGTTTGCCCGTTTTGACTACCCGGTTTGTGCGCTTTTGCGGTCGATGGTGCACTTGTTCTCTGAGGTTCTTTTCCGTGACATTGGGGCTCACCTTTCGTGCCCGAAGCGCCCCATACCGTGCTGACCCTGTGCTTCCTTCCTCCCACGCCGGGTCCGTTGGTAGCATGGGTAGTGTGCCCCTGAGCTGTGTCATTCCTATCATTGCCAGCTATTGGTGCTCCGCCACTTGGCGTCGGAGCTCACGCTCCTGACCAGGCTGCAATGCCTCAATAAGGCTTTCCGGTATCTGCAATTTACTGGCACGGTGCTTGTCCTCTGGGGTCGCTTTATTGTACCAATCCTCCATTTGGGTGGCCCAATCCCCCCACCTAGTCGTCCACACCTTCTTGAACTCTGGTTGCCACACCTGGCACTGGATGAGTCGATTATGCACTGTGGTTCCATGGGCACATCCGCAAAGGGGGCATTTCTCCTTGCCCCGCTCCCATGGTGCACGTGTCCCTTGCCAGCGGACGTTGCCCAACAGCCATGAGATCCATGTCATTCTTCGTGTTCCCCTTACCGGCAGCCACCTCGTCCAATGGGTCCCTACCCATTTCACCTCGTTGCGATATTCTATAATCCACTTCTCGGCAGGTGTGGGTGTGACTCCATTACATCTGGTGATGCTATCCACTGTCCCTTGTGGTGCCTCTGGCAAGGGTAGTTTTGCCGCAAACTTCGCCTGCCTATCCACGACATCATTGTGCTTGATGTCTTTCTTGTCCTTGTCTGTGTGGTACCGTTTGATCGCCCTGTGGCTCGGGATCCATCTCCATCGCAGCTGCTTGGTCCCTTGGTGTGTTTCATTGATTTGCCGCGGGTCCACATCCGAGCATTCCCTGTGCGGTGTGGTTGCCCCATAGTCCACCGCAGCTTTGTTGTCTATGAGAAACTCATCTTCCTGCTCTGCCAAACAACTCACAATGGCTGCCCCTTGCAATTCGGCCCGATATGACGTCTGCGGACCCGTCACTCTGGCAATTATCTCCAAGTGGCCACATTTGATTCCTACTCCCGCCCTATTGTTCTGCTTACTGCCATCATTGTACCATGTGGTATCTGTCTTGTCCTTTCCATTGGTGTAACACACCATGCCGCCGATTATGATTGGTCCGAAACCTGCTGGGAGGGTGCCCGTGTCGTCCATGTCTGGCGGGTGTGCAGTGCCGTGGTAATGCGCCCTATATTCCATCAAGCCTACCACCCTCTCTTGGGCCCTGAGCATATCGCCATCCTCTGAATCCTCTTCATCGAACAGATCCGGTCCCCCTTGTGGGCGTTGTCGTTCATCCATTTGAATTGGTATTGTTCCTCCCATTAGCTCCACTATGTGGACATAGTCTCTGAACGGAGCCATGGTGTGGTCCACAAGCCGGCTGGCTGCTTTGGTAATGGGATGGTCACCGTCTCGCAGTGTGCGTTGCATGATGGTGATATACCTTGCCCTGTAGGCCCGGTAGATTTGGTGCAGCCCCAGCCCTCCGTGCTTTTGGGATGCGGTGACATGGCTCGCATTATACCTTGGTTCAACACCTTTCGCCGCCGTCACAAAGTCACGTACCCTTTGATCTATCTTGTGGAACATGCGATCATGGGGTATAAACATGGCATGGCATGGCATGGTACAGCCACCTGGGAATCAAGACGGAGTTCACCATTATGATGGCCCATGACGTCCACCCCAACCCAGGGGCACCAATAGTGCCCCCGCCGGATGAGTTAACATACATGACACTGAATGTAGGAGGGCCCCACATATCCAAAAAGAGGTGGGCGGGGCTGCTGACCGAAATAGAACAACAACAGCCAGTGTGTGTAGGATTACAAGAGGTGCGCTTTAAGAGTGGTAGCAACCACATGGCACTAACTTCACAGCTACTGCACACATATGTGCCCATGTACCACATAACACAGACGGCAGACGTAATGATGCTGATACACAATCGTATATCCCCGTATGTAACAATGCTGCCATCCCGTACCCCGCATGCCATGGCCGTGAGGGTGGAGTTACCGGGGTAGACTACCATTTACCGTCTTCTGTCATCACGGCACATTCACCAAGAAGGATAGGGTAATCATGGACGAATGGTTCAAGACAATCCCAGAAGTTGGTGTGTTCATGGGGGACTTGAATGACACGGTGTGGCCATCAACACGGGGAATGAAGAGGTGGTGGCATCATGCACTTCAAGATGGGGAACTAATCGACCCGGTATATGCACTGCACCCGCAATCACATGTGCCCAATGTAGCCACAAGAAAAGGCAAGCGGTTGGACGCTATCCTATGTTCCCCACCGTTCTGGGGTGTATGTCAAGCCACAGGGTACCAGGTGCGGACTATGACCTCACACGGGGATCATGATGCAGTGATCATG
This sequence comes from Eutreptiella sp. 'Long Island Sound 2002', assembly GCA_964036045.1. Classification (NCBI taxonomy): domain Eukaryota; phylum Euglenozoa; class Euglenophyceae; order Eutreptiales; family Eutreptiaceae; genus Eutreptiella; species Eutreptiella sp. 'Long Island Sound 2002'. Next base: position 928,025 of record OZ038395.1, read on the forward strand.
CACACCACGAACCCGTTATACACATCAGCTATAACAACGCCTGTCCAAGGGTCCGTGCGCATGTGGGCGCGCGGAAAGTTCCAGGCGTTTCACAGACATATGTCCCGGCGGGCAGAGCAAGTGGAAGCGCAAGAAGGAACAGTGAAAAGACAAGAACAAATATTCACGGAAATGAGCCGGTTTGTAGAACAGCAGGCACCGCCACCAAAAGAAATGGATCCTAATGAGAAAAGACTCAAAGAGGCATGGGAAAACTCAGCCCAATCCTACAGGGCGGCCAAGGACTGGTGTGAATATCAAGCACTAAAGCGGCTCAGGATGGCAAACAAAGGACTTCGACATTTCCGGAAAGCAGCAATACATACGGGATCGAAGTTCTGTAGTGAATCCAAACGGTGGTTACTTACACCATTTCGCATGGCACAACGGCAGCCAGAGGAGCAATCCGCATGGAAACTCCTGCCCAAATTTGCCGGAAATCCGCCATGGGACCCCGAACAATGTAAAGAGATACTACACAAGTTACTGATCCAAAAGACGGGCTTCCAAACGGCGCCACCATCATGTGAGACCTTCTAGAAGGTAGTCAAGCAGCCACAAAAGAAGGCAGCAGGAGCAGATCAAGTGGCGCCACACCTTGTGTCATGGCCACCACTGGACCTGCAGTGGGAAGTGTACCAGGCGGTACTAGAGGTGTGAGTCACTGGAGAGGTACCACAACCCTGGTTGGAGGGCCGGATAACACTGTTGTACAAAAAGGGGGTTCCTGCCCAGGCGGCAAGCCCTTGATTTTTTTACTAAAAACAATTGTTTGCCTTTCTTTTCGGGCAGTTTTCTGTCCGTATTATTGGGAGGAGGGGTCCCCCCCCCCCACACCCACATGGCAGCTCCTTGAGCAATGCTGCGGTCATGTCCCTTTTGGGAGGGTTCAAGAACCACGTTGGCAGCCCTGTAGCTAACGAGAACACGTGCCGTGTGAGGACCCCAGCCGCAGCAGAACCGATTGCTGGTGATCGTCAAAATGTCCAAGAATGACATGGTCCAGTTGGCTGATGGCACCCAGATGCCTGTGTGCCGCCCGAACAGCATGAATGACGAGGATTGGGCTTCCATGAGTGATTACCTTAAGATGCGCCCCTGTCGGTGTGGGGCGGATCCTAACGCAGAGCTAGTGGACTCGACGCGGGCCCGAGCTATTTCCGGAGGACTTGTACCGCCAGGCATACCGGGAGGTGAAACGCAGATGCCGATGGCGTACGGAGCAGACCCTGATGCAGAACTGATGGACTCCACCAGGGCCCTACCGTAGCTGGACGACTTGCACCGCCAGGTAGACCGGAAGGTGAAGCGCACACGCCGTCAAAGTGGAGGGCGGATCATAACGCGGAATTTAAACACCCTTGACCCGGTACTGTCTGAAGGTTGTAGAGTAGGGTATTCAGCCACCTTGGCTAGAGCCCATGTGCACAGGTTCCGGGAAGAGGTGTCTTATTTCGCTGGGGGACGTATGCAGAGAGTTCTTTGCCAGGGATCACATATGCTTTCTGTTTGTTGTAAAGTAAGGTACTCAGCCACCATGGCCAGAGCCCATGCGCACAGATTCATCTACTCTGAAACAGGGATCTTCCTTCGCTGGGGGACCTATGCAGAGAGGTCATTTGAACGGATCATACATCATGCCTGCATTATGTGAAGTAGGGTACACAGCCACCTTGGCCACAACCCAGGGACACAATTTCAAGGTTAGGGGCAAGGTGCTCGCAGTGGAGGGCTCTGAGTGCATGATCACGTGGCACGCAGAAAAGAAACCCAGTTCCCTTCCTCCTTCAGGTGTGCGTCTTACTGCTTTTCTTTGCATTCCAAGTTCGGATAGTGCATCGGAGGCCCCTTTGTATCTGAAGCCTGAGCGCGCAGCTACTAACCCAAAAACGCCCCTTCGTTCGGCTGCTCAGCAGAATACCCAGACGCAGAGTGATCCAGCCAGGCTTTTTCTGGTTGATTGAGCGGCACTTGAGGGTGGGTGGGGAGGGGGGGGTATGGGGGGTTTGTGCTTTTTTTTATTTATTTTTTTATCTCTTCACTTTTGCTCAGTTCATATCTGTTTGGTGTGTATCACTGTGCTTTGCACTGTGGCACGCACCAATTAGCACTAGTCGCATGTACTGGGTTCTACTAGAGAGAAATACACCCGGTCTGAGTTACATGCCATTAATGTTTTGTGCAGTGTGTTCCTTCCCTCCTTGGCAAACCCTTGTTTTTTACTAAAAACAATTGTTTGCCTTTCTTTTCGGGCAGTTTTTTGTCCGCCCACCCACCCACCCGCGGGTGTGTCCTTCCCAGGCCTCCAACTACGGACCCATAGCGGTATCAGTGGGCATGTATTTGATACTGGCATGGTTACTGCTGGGTGCCCTGAAGGATCCAATAGACCGATCCCTGTCGGCACGTCAAGCGGGCGGCAAAAGGGGGAAAACACCGGCACAACATGCATTGGCTGTTGACCAGGCTACATGCAAAGGACAATGAGGAGGCATATTTCGCGGTGTGTTGGGCGTTGTGCACCCAGTACACTGTCGTCGGTGTTGGCATCTGCGTGTAGCACACCATATACCCACCAACACAATTCCCACTAATAGGGCGATTCCTACTGCCCCGTCACAGGCACCTGCTGTGTGGTACAGCGTGCCGGGTGTTTCTATCCTTAGTCATTGCAGCATGTCTGCCTGTTCATCCATCAACCTGGACAGCTTGGCCGCCGACAGCCTATTATCTTCGTGTTCTGTTGCCTTCTCGGCACCCATCAGGCGGCCAATCTCAAATCTCCACCAATCTTCATCGTGCTCGTCTTCCATGCCTTCGGGGCTTTATTGACTGCTTCATGTGTGCGAGTTCTGTTGGCTGTTCTCTTCCCATGACATGTGTTTCTCCCAACACCGACTCCAGTGTGAGTCCATGTGCCACCACCGCACTATCTTTGTTTATGTATTGAACCTTGTAACCTCTTCTTTCCTTGCCACCTAGCATTGGCTGGTGATCCACTGTGATGAATGACCCAAATAGCGCCGCATATCGTCCGATAGAGCTCTCCGGAGTCCCGATTGGTGCGTCCATCCATCTCTCATTGTCGCCCAATACTGGTATGCTTGCCTCATTCACACCCTTATCCGTGTCTTGCGACCATGTCCCAAAGCGCACCCTCTGGTTAATATGCACGTGTTTCAACACCAGCTTTCCTGCTTCCCACAAAGTTTTGTGCCAACTCTGCCTTATTACATCCCGGGTGGATGGTCACCAGTCGTTGGTACCTGACATGTGGCACTCCTTGAGGGAATATGTCCGGTATGTGCATTAGCAACCTATTAGTTGGCATTTCGTATTCATCAACCAATGACACCCCTAGTTCCGTTTCCAAATCCAATTTCAACAAGGTTCGAACACGAGAAACATTTTCCATAAACACGATATCCGAACAATCGGAACGAGATTGAAAAGCACAGCTGTCCCAACTGGGGCTTTGTCGGAGAAAGTACAAGTATTGGAGCAAGTCGTCGCGGGACAACAAACCTTCCGCGCCATACTTCATATAGAACTCCTCTGCTGTAACGCAGTCAACGCCAATGAGATTGACTTGTTTGCGGAGTTGCGCATAGGTTTCGCGAGGCTCGTTAGAACGCTTGGCGGAGCACCTATCAATCCACCACCTCCCATTTTTAGGGTCGGGGTGGTGTGGATGCGCCATATTATTGTACACACGCATTAGATAAGTCAAGATCTGATTGTCTAACTGTGAGTGCATCTCCTTCTCCATGATTGGTTCCTCTCCCTCTTCCGTGTCCATGGGTGTAGGTGTTGGATTAGGTTTCGCCTTGGGTTTGGGCTTTGCTTGAGGTTTTGGAACACTCGCGGAAGAGCTAGAACTAGCACTCGAGCTGGAAGCTGTGGGTTGAATTGGAGAAGGCTTTGCCTGAGGTTTTGGAACACTCACGGAAGAGCTAGAACTAGCACTCGAGCTGGAAGCTGCGGGTTGAAGTGGAGAAGACATGAAACCGGTAAGAGTTCTATGTGGCCCCTCGACTTGAGGTTAGGGACTCACAACTCACGCTTCGGTGTGGCCCCTCCTCGAGTTGGGGTTAGGGTCTCACATTCCACGCTTCGGTGTGGCCCCTCGAGTGGGGGTTAGGGATTAATAATCCACGCTTCGGTGTGGCCCCTTGAGTTGGCGTTAGGGACTGACAATCCACGCTTCGGTGTGGCCCCTTGAGTTGGGGTTAGGGACTCACAATACACGCTCTGTTGCGTGGCCCCTCGAGTGCGGGTTAGGGTCTCACAATCCACGCTTCGGTGTGGCCCCTCAAGTTGGGGTTAGGGACTCACAATTCACGCTTCGGTGTGGCCCCTTGAGTTGGGGTTAGGGACTCACAATCCACGCTCCGGTGTGGCCCCTCGAGATGGGGTTAGGGACTCACAATCCACGCTTCGGTGTGGCCCCTCAAGTTGGGGGTAGGGACTTACAATACACGCTTCGGTGTGGCCCCTTGAGTTGGGGTTAGGGACTCACAATCCACGCTTCGGTGTGGCCCCTCAAGTTGGGGTTAGGGACTCACAATCCACGCTTCGGTGTGGCCCCTCGAGTTGGGGTTAGGGACTCACAATCCACGCTTCGGTGTGGCCCCTCGAGCGGAGGTTAGGGACTCACAATCCACGCTTCGGTGTGGCCCCTTGAGTTGGGGTTAGGGACTCACAATCCACGCTTCGGTGTGGCCCCTTGAGTTGGGGTTAGGGACTCACAATTCACGCTACGGTGTGGCCCCTTGAGTTGGGGGTAGGGACTCACAATCCACGTTTCGGTGTGGCCCCTCAAGTTGGGGGTAGGGACTCACAATCCACGCTTCGGTGTGGCCCCTCGAGTTGGGATTAGGGACTCGCAATCCACGCTTCGGTGTGGCCCCTTGAGTTGGGGTTAGGGACTCACAATCCACGCTTCGGTGTGGCCGATTCAGTTGGGGTTAGGGACTCACAATCCACGCTTCGGTGTGGCCCCTTGAGTTGGGGTTAGGGACTCACAATGCACGCTTCGGTGTGGCCCCTTGAGTTGGGGTTAGGGACTCACAATCCACGCTTCGGTGTGGCCGATTCAGTTGGGGTTAGGGACTCACAATTCACGCTTCGGTGTGGCCCCTCAAGTTGGGGTGAGGGAGTCAAAATCCACGCTTCGGTGTGGCCCCTTGAGTTGGGGTTAGGGACTCACAATCCACGCTTCGGTGTGGCCCATTCAGTTGGGGTTAGGGACTCACAATCCACGCTTCGGTGTGGCCCGTCGAGTTGGAGTTAGGGACTCACAATCCACGCTTCGGTGTGGCCCCTCGAGTGGAGGTTAGGGACTCACAATTCACGCTTCGGTGTGGCCCCTTGAGTTGGTGTCAGGGACTCACAATCCACGCTTCGGTGTGGCCCCTTGAGTTGGGGTTAGAGACTCACTAGTCACGCTTCGGTGTGGCCCCTCCAGTTGGGGTTAGGGACTCACAATCCACGCTTCCGTGTGGCCCCTCGACTTGAGGTTAGGGACTCACAATTCACGCTTCGATGTGGCCCCTCGAGATGGGGTAAGGGACTCACAATCCACGCTTCGGTGTGGCCCATTCAGTTGGGGTTAGGGACTCACAATCCGGGCTTCGGTGTGGGCCCTCGAGTTGGGGTTAGGGACTCAGCATCCACGCTTCGGTGTGGCCCCCTGAGTTGGGGTTAGGGACTCACAATCCACGCTTCGGTGTGGCCCCTCAAGTTGGGGTTATGGAGTCACAGTTCACGCTTCGGTGTGGCCCCTCGATGTTGGGGTTAGGGACTCACAATCCACGCTTCGCTTTGGCCCCTTGAGTTGAGGTTAGGGACTCACAATCCACGCTTCGGTGTGGCCCCTCGAGTTGGGGTTAGGGACTCACAATCCACGCTTCGGTGTGGCCCCTCGAGTTGGGGTAAGGGACTCACAATCCACGCTTGGGTGTGGCCCGTTGAGTTGAGTTAGGGACTCACAATCCACGCTTCGGTGTGGTCCCTTGAGTTGGGGTTAGAGACTCACAATTCACGCTTCGGTGTGGCCCCTCAAGTTGGGCTGAGGGACTCACAATCCACGCTTCGGTGTGGCCCCTCGACTTGAGGTTAGGGACTCACAATCCACGCTTCGGTGTGGCCCCTCCAGTTGGGGTTAGGGACTCACAATCCACGCTTCGGTGTGGCCCCTCGAGTGGGGGTTAGGGACTCACAATCCACACTTCGGTTTGGCCCCTCCAGTTGGGGTTATGGACTCAGAATTCACGCTTGGGTGTGGCCCCTTGAGTTGGGGTTAGGGACTCACAATCCACGCTTCCGTGTGGCCCACTGAGTTGGGGTTAGGGACTCACAATTCACGCTTCGGTGTGGCCCCTTGAGTTCAGGTTAGGGACTGACAATCCACGCTTCGGTGTGGCCCCTTGAGTTGGGGTTAGGGACTCACAATCCACGCTTCGGTGTGGCCCCTTGAGTTGGGGGTAGGGGCTGACAATCCACGCTTTGGTGTGGCCCCTTGAGTTGGGGGTAGGGGCTGACAATCCACGCTTCGGTGTGGCCCCTCGAGTTGGGGTTAGGGACTCACAATCCACGCTTCGTTGTGGCCCCTTGAGTTAGGGTTAGGGACTCACAATTCACGCTTCGGTGTGGCCCCTGGGGTTGGGGTTAGGGACTCACAATCCATGCTTCGGTGTGGCCCCTTGAGTTGGGGTTAGGGACTCACAATCCACGCTTCGGTGTGGCCCCTCGAGTTGGGGTTAGGGACTCACAATCCACGCTTCGGTGTGGCCCCTTGAGTTGGGGGTAGGGGCTGACAATCCACGCTTCGGTGTGGCCCCTCGAGTTTGGGTTAGGGACTCACAATTCACGCTTCGGTGTGGCCCCTTGAGTTGGGGTTAGGGACTCACAATCCACGCTTCGTTGTGGCCCCTTCAGTTAGGGTTAGGGACTCACAATTCACGCTTCGGTGTGGCCCCTGGAGTTGGGGTTAGGGACTCACAATCCATGCTTCGGTGTGGCCCCTCGAGTTGGGGTTAGGGACTCACAATCAACGCTTCGGTGTGGCCCCTCGAGTTGGGGTTAGGGACTCACAATCCACGCTTCGGTGTGGCCCCTTGAGTTGGGGTTAGGGACTCACAATTCACGCTACGGTGTGGCCCCTTGAGTTGGGGTTAGGGACTGACAATCCACGCTTCGGTATGGCCCCTTGTGTTGGGGTTAGGGACTCACAATCCACGCTTCGGTGTGGCCCCTCGAGTTGGGGTTAGGGACTCACAATCCACGCTTCGGTGTGGCCCCTCGAGTTGGGGTTAGGGACTCACAATCCACGCTCTGTTGCGTGGCCCCTCGAGTGGGGGTTAGGGTCTCACAATCCACGCTTCGGTGTGGCCCCTCGAGATGGGGTTAGGGACTCACAATTCACGCTTCGGTGTGGCCCGTTGAGTTGGGGTTAGGGACTCACAATCCACGCTCCGGTGTGGCCCCTCGAGATGGGGTTAGGGACTCACAATCCACGCTTCGGTGTGGCCCCTCAAGTTGGGGGTAGGGACTCACAATCCACGCTTCGGTGTGGCCCCTTGAGTTGAGGTTAGGGACTCACAATCCACGCTTCGGTGTGGCCCCTCAAGTTGGGGTTAGGGACTCACAATTCACGCTTTGGTGTGGCCCCTCAAGTTGGGGTGAGGGAGTCACAATCCACGCTTCGGTGTGGCCCCTTGAGTTGGGGTTAGGGACTCACAATCCACGCTTCGGTGTGGCCCCTCGAGTTGGGGTTAGGGACTCACAATCCACGCTTCGGTGTGGCCCCTCGGGTTGGGGTTAGGGACTCACAATCCACGCTTCGGTGTGGCCCCTCGAGTGGAGGTTAGGGACTCACAATTCACGCTTCGGTGTGGCCCCTTGAGTTGGTGTCAGGGACTCACAATACACGCTTCGGTGTGGCCCATTCAGTTGGGGTTAGAGACTCACCAGTCACGCTTCGGTGTGGCCCCTCAAGTTGGGGTTAGGGACTCACAATCCACGCTTCGGTGTGGCCCCTCGACTTTAGGTTAGGGACTCACAATTCACGCTTCGGTGTGGCCCCTTGAGTTGGTGTCAGGGACTCACAATCCACGCTTCGGTGTGGCCCATTCAGTTGGGGTTAGCCACTCACCATTCACGCTTCGGTGTGGGCCCTCAAGTTGGGGTTAGGGACTCACAATCCACGCTTCGGTGTGGCCCCCTGAGTTGGGGTTAGGGACTCACAATCCACGCTTCGGTGTGGCCCCTCGACTTAGCGTTAGGGAGACACAATTCACGCTTCGGTGTGGCCCTTCGAGTTGGGGTTAGGGACTCACAATCCACGCTTCGGTGTGGCCCCTCGAGTTGCGGTTAGGGACTCACAAGCCACGCTTCGGTGTGGCCCCTCGAGTTGGGGTAAGGGACTCACAATCCACGCTTCCGTGTGGCCCGTTGAGTTGGGGTTAGGGACTCACAATCCACGCTTCGGTGAGGTCCCTTGGGTTGGGGTTAGAGACTCACAATTCACGCTTCGGTGTGGCCCCTCAAGTTGGGGTTAGGGACTCACAATCCACGCTTCGGTGTGGCCGCTCGACTTGAGGTTAGGGACTCACAATCCACGCTTCGGTGTGGCCCCTCCAGTTGGGGTTAGGGACTCACAATCCACGCTTCGGTGTGGCCCCTCGAGATGGGGTTAGGGACTCACAATCCACGCTTCGATGTGGCCCCTTGAGTTGGGGTTATGGACTCAGAATTCACGCTTCGGTGTGGCCCCTTGAGTTGGGGTTAGGGACTCACAATTCACGCTTTGGTGTGGCCCACTGAGTTGGGGTTAGGGACTCACAATTCACGCTTCGGTGTGGCCCCTTGAGTTGGGGTTAGGGACTGACAATCCACGCTTCGGTGTGGCCCCTCGAGTTGGGGTTAGGGACTCACAATCCACGCTTCGGTGTGGCCCCTTGAGTTGGGGTTAGGGACTGACAATCCACGCTTCGGTGTGGCCCCTTGAGTTGGGGTTAGGGACTCACAATTCACGCTTCAGTGTGGCCCCTCGAGTTGGGGTTAGGGACTCACAATTCACGCTTCGGTGTGGCGTCTTGAGTTGGGGTTAGGGACTCACAATCCACGCTTCGTTGTGGCCCCTTGAGTTGGGGTTAGGGACTCACAATTCACGCCTCGGTGTGGCCCCTGGAGTTGGGGTTAGGGACTCACAATCCATGCTTCGGTGTGGCCCCTCGAGTTGGGGTAAGGGACTCACAATCCACGCTCTGTTGCGTGGCCCCTCGAGTTGGGGTTAGGGACTCACAATACACGCTTCGGTGTGGCCCCTTGAGTTGGGGTTAGGGACTCACAATTCACGCTTCGGTGTGGCCCCTTGAGTTGGGGTTAGGGACTGACAATCCACGCTTCGGTATGGCCCCTTGTGTTGGGGTTAGGGACTCACAATTTACGCTTCGGTGTGGCCCCTCAAGTTGGGGTTAGGGACTCACAATCCACGCTTCGGTGTGGCCCCTCGAGTTGGGGTTAGGGACTCACAATTCACGCTTCGGTGTGGCCCCTTGAGTTGGGGTTAGGGACTGACAATCCACGCTTCGGTGTGGCCCCTTGAGTTGGGGTTAGGGACTCACAATCCACGCTTCTGTGTGGCCCCTCAAGTTGGGGTTAGGGACTCACAATCCACGCTTCGGTGTGGCCCCTTGAGTTGTGGTTAGGGACTCACAATCCACGCTTCGGTGTGGTCCCTTGAGTTGGGGTTAGGGACTCACAATTCACGCTTCGGTGTGGCCCCTCAAGTTGGGCTGAGGGACTCACAATCCACGCTTCGGTGTGGCCCCTCGACTTGAGGTTAGGGACTCACAATCCACGCTTCGGTGTGGCCCCTCCAGTTGGGGTTAGGGACTCACAATCCACGCTTCGGTGTGGCCCCTCGAGTGGGGGTTAGGGACTCACAATCCACACTTCGGTTTGGCCCCTCCAGTTGGGGTTATGGACTCAGAATTCACGCTTGGGTGTGGCCCCTTGAGTTGGGGTTAGGGACTCACAATCCACGCTTCCGTGTGGCCCACTGAGTTGGGGTTAGGGACTCACAATTCACGCTTCGGTGTGGCCCCTTGAGTTCAGGTTAGGGACTGACAATCCACGCTTCGGTGTGGCCCCTTGAGTTGGGGTTAGGGACTCACAATCCACGCTTCGGTGTGGCCCCTCGACTTGGGGTTAGGGAGTCACAATTCACGCTTCGGTGTGGCCCCTTGAGTTGGGGTTAGGGACTCACAATCCACGCTTCGGTGTGGCCCCTCGAGTTGGGGTTAGGGACTCACAATCCACGCTTCGGTGTGGCCCCTTGAGTTGGGGGTAGGGGCTGACAATCCACGCTTCGGTGTGGCCCCTCGAGTTTGGGTTAGGGACTCACAATTCACGCTTCGGTGTGGCCCCTTGAGTTGGGGTTAGGGACTCACAATCCACGCTTCGTTGTGGCCCCTTGAGTTAGGGTTAGGGACTCACAATTCACGCTTCGGTGTGGCCCCTGGAGTTGGGGTTAGGGACTCACAATCCATGCTTCGGTGTGGCCCCTCGAGTTGGGGTTAGGGACTCACAATCCACGCTTCGGTGTGGCCCCTTGAGTTGGGGGTAGGGGCTGACAATCCACGCTTCGGTGTGGCCCCTCGAGTTTGGGTTAGGGACTCACAATTCACGCTTCGGTGTGGCCCCTTGAGTTGGGGTTAGGGACTCACAATCCACGCTTCGTTGTGGCCCCTTGAGTTAGGGTTAGGGACTCACAATTCACGCTTCGGTGTGGCCCCTGGAGTTGGGGTTAGGGACTCACAATCCATGCTTCGGTGTGGCCCCTTGAGTTGGGGTTAGGGACTCACAATCAACGCTTCGGTGTGGCCCCTCGAGTTGGGGTTAGGGACTCACAATCCACGCTTCAGTGTGGCCACTTGAGTTGGGGTTAGGGACTCACAATTCACGCTACGGTGTGGCCCCTTGAGTTGGGGTTAGGGACTGACAATCCACGCTTCGGTATGGCCCCTTGTGTTGGGGTTAGGGACTCACAATCCACGCTTCGGTGTGGCCCCTCGAGTTGGGGTTAGGGACTCACAATCCACGCTTCGGTGTGGCCCCTCGAGTTGGGGTTAGGGACTCACAATCCACGCTCTGTTGCGTGGCCCCTCGAGTGGGGGTTAGGGTCTCACAATCCACGCTTCGGTGTGGCCCCTCGAGATGGGGTTAGGGACTCACAATTCACGCTTCGGTGTGGCCCGTTGAGTTGGGGTTAGGGACTCACAATCCACGCTCCGGTGTGGCCCCTCGAGATGGGGTTAGGGACTCACAATCCACGCTTCGGTGTGGCCCCTCAAGTTGGGGGTAGGGACTCACAATCCACGCTTCGGTGTGGCCCCTTGAGTTGAGGTTAGGGACTCACAATCCACGCTTCGGTGTGGCCCCTCAAGTTGGGGTTAGGGACTCACAATTCACGCTTTGGTGTGGCCCCTCAAGTTGGGGTGAGGGAGTCACAATCCACGCTTCGGTGTGGCCCCTTGAGTTGGGGTTAGGGACTCACAATCCACGCTTCGGTGTGGCCCCTCGAGTTGGGGTTAGGGACTCACAATCCACGCTTCGGTGTGGCCCCTCGGGTTGGGGTTAGGGACTCACAATCCACGCTTCGGTGTGGCCCCTCGAGTGGAGGTTAGGGACTCACAATTCACGCTTCGGTGTGGCCCCTTGAGTTGGTGTCAGGGACTCACAATCCACGCTTCGGTGTGGCCCATTCAGTTGGGGTTAGAGACTCACCAGTCACGCTTCGGTGTGGCCCCTCCAGTTGGGGTTAGGGACTCACAATCCACGCTTCGGTGTGGCCCCTCGACTTTAGGTTAGGGACTCACAATTCACGCTTCGGTGTGGCCCCTTGAGTTGGTGTCAGGGACTCACAATCCACGCTTCGGTGTGGCCCATTCAGTTGGGGTTAGTGACTCACCATTCACGCTTCGGTGTGGGCCCTCAAGTTGGGGTTAGGGACTCACAATCCACGCTTCGGTGTGGCCCCCTGAGTTGGGGTTAGGGACTCACAATCCACGCTTCGGTGTGGCCCCTCAAGTTGGGGGTAGGGACTCACAATCCACGCTTCGGTGTGGCCCCTTGAGTTGAGGTTAGGGACTCACAATCCACGCTTCGGTGTGGCCCCTCAAGTTGGGGTTAGGGACTCACAATTCACGCTTTGGTGTGGCCCCTCAAGTTGGGGTGAGGGAGTCACAATCCACGCTTCGGTGTGGCCCCTTGAGTTGGGGTTAGGGACTCACAATCCACGCTTCGGTGTGGCCCCTCGAGTTGGGGTTAGGGACTCACAATCCACGCTTCGGTGTGGCCCCTCGGGTTGGGGTTAGGGACTCACAATCCACGCTTCGGTGTGGCCCCTCGAGTGGAGGTTAGGGACTCACAATTCACGCTTCGGTGTGGCCCCTTGAGTTGGTGTCAGGGACTCACAATCCACGCTTCGGTGTGGCCCATTCAGTTGGGGTTAGAGACTCACCAGTCACGCTTCGGTGTGGCCCCTCCAGTTGGGGTTAGGGACTCACAATCCACGCTTCGGTGTGGCCCCTCGACTTAGCGTTAGGGAGACACAATTCACGCTTCGGTGTGGCCCTTCGAGTTGGGGTTAGGGACTCACAATCCACGCTTCGGTGTGGCCCCTCGAGTTGGGGTTAGGGACTCACAAGCCACGCTTCGGTGTGGCCCCTCGAGTTGGGGTAAGGGACTCACAATCCACGCTTCCGTGTGGCCCGTTGAGTTGGGGTTAGGGACTCACAATCCACGCTTCGGTGAGGTCCCTTGGGTTGGGGTTAGAGACTCACAATTCACGCTTCGGTGTGGCCCCTCAAGTTGGGGTTAGGGACTCACAATCCACGCTTCGGTGTGGCCGCTCGACTTGAGGTTAGGGACTCACAATCCACGCTTCGGTGTGGCCCCTCCAGTTCGGGTTAGGGACTCACAATCCACGCTTCGGTGTGGCCCCTCGAGATGGGGTTAGGGACTCACAATCCACGCTTCGGTGTGGCCCCTTGAGTTGGGGTTATGGACTCAGAATTCACGCTTCGGTGTGGCCCCTTGAGTTGGGGTTAGGGACTCACAATTCACGCTTTGGTGTGGCCCACTGAGTTGGGGTTAGGGACTCACAATTCACGCTTCGGTGTGGCCCCTTGAGTTGGGGTTAGGGACTGACAATCCACGCTTCGGTGTGGCCCCTCGAGTTGGGGTTAGGGACTCACAATCCACGCTTCGGTGTGGCCCCTTGAGTTGGGGTTAGGGACTGACAATCCACGCTTCGGTGTGGCCCCTTGAGTTGGGGTTAGGGACTCACAATTCACGCTTCGGTGTGGCCCCTCGAGTTGGGGTTAGGGACTCACAATTCACGCTTCGGTGTGGCGTCTTGAGTTGGGGTTAGGGACTCACAATCCACGCTTCGTTGTGGCCCCTTGAGTTGGGGTTAGGGACTCACAATTCACGCCTCGGTGTGGCCCCTGGAGTTGGGGTTAGGGACTCACAATCCATGCTTCGGTGTGGCCCCTCGAGTTGGGGTAAGGGACTCACAATCCACGCTCTGTTGCGTGGCCCCTCGAGTTGGGGTTAGGGACTCACAATCCACGCTTCGGTGTGGCCCCTTGAGTTGGGGTTAGGGACTCACAATTCACGCTTCGGTGTGGCTCCTTGAGTTGGGGTTAGGGACTGACAATCCACGCTTCGGTATGGCCCCTTGTGTTGGGGTTAGGGACTCACAATTTACGCTTCGATGTGGCCCCTCAAGTTGGGGTTAGGGACTCACAATCCACGCTTCGGTGTGGCCCCTCGAGTTGGGGTTAGGGACTCACAATTCACGCTTCGGTGTGGCCCCTTGAGTTGGGGTTAGGGACTGACAATCCACGCTTCGGTGTGGCCCCTTGAGTTGGGGTTAGGGACTCACAATCCACGCTTCTGTGTGGCCCCTCAAGTTGGGGTTAGGGACTCACAATCCACGCTTCGGTGTGGCCCCTTGAGTTGTGGTTAGGGACTCACAATCCACGCTTCGGTGTGGCCCCTCGAGTTGGGGTTAGGGACTCACAATCCACGCTTCGGTGTGGCCCCTCGAGTTGGGGTTAGGGAGTCACAATCCACGCTCTGTTGCGTGGCCCCTTGAGTTTGGGTTAGGGACTCACAATTCACGCTTCGCTGTGGCCCCTTGAGTGGGGGTTGGGGACTCACAATCCACGCTTCGGTATGGCCCTTTGAGTTGGGGTTAGGGACTCACAATCCACGCTTCGGTGTGGCCCCTCAAGTTGGGGTTAGGGACTCACAATCCACGCTTCGCTGTGGCCCCTCGAGTTGGGGTTAGGGACTCACAATTCACGCTTCGGTGTGGCCCCTCGAGTTGGGGTTAGGGATTCTCAATTCACGCTTCGGTGTGGCCCCTCGAGTTGGGGGTAGGGACTCACAATCCACGCTTCGGTGTGGCCCCTCGAGTTGGGGTTAGGGACTCACAATGCACGCTTCGGTGTGGCCCCTTGAGTTGGGGTTAAGACTCACCATTCACGCTTCGGTGTGGCCCCTTGAGTTGGCGTTAGGGACTCACAATTCACGCTTCGGTGTGGCCCCTCGAGTTGGGGTTAGGGACTCACAATCCACGCTTCGGTGTGGCCCCTTGAGTTGGGGTTAGGAACTCACAATCTACGATTTGGTATGGCCCCTTGAGTTGGGGTTAGGGACTCACAATTCACGCTTCGGTGTGGCCCCTTGGGTTGGGGTTAGGGTCTCACAATTCACGCTTCGGTGTGGCCCCTTGAGTTTGGGTTAGGGACTCACAATCTACGATTCGGTATGGCCCCTCGAGTTGGGGTTAGGGACTCACAATCCGCGCTTCGGTGTGCCCCCTTGAGTTGGGGTTAGGGACTCACAATCCACGCTTCGGTGTGGCCCCTTGAGTTGGGGTTAGGGACTCACAATTCACGCTTCGGTGTGGCCTCTCGAGTTGGGGTTAGGGACTCACAATGCACGCTTCGGTGTGGCCCCTAGAGTTGGGGTTAGGGACTCACAATTCACGGTTCGGTGTGGCCCCTTGAGTTGGGGTTAGGGACTGACAATCCACGCTTCGGTGTGGCCTCTCGAGTTGGGGTTAGGGACTCACAATCCACGCGTCGGTGTGGCCCCCTGAGTGAGGGTTAGGGACTCACAATCCATGCTTCGGTGTGGCCCCTCGAGCTGGCGTAAGGGACTCACAATCCACGCTTCGGTGTGGCCCCTCAAGTTGGGGTTAGGGACTCACAATCCACGCTTAGGTGTGGCCCCTCGAGCTGGGGTAAGGGACTCACAATTCACGCTTCGGTGTGGCCCCTTGAGTTAGGGTTAGGGACTCACAATCCACGCTTCGGTGTGGCCCCTTGAGTTGGGGTTAGGGACTCACAATTCACGCTTCGGTGTGGCCCCTTGAGTTGGGGTTAGGGACTCACAATCCACGCTTCGGTGTGGCCCCTTGAGTTGGGGTTAGGGACTCACAATGCACGCTTCGGTGTGGCCACTAGAGTTGGGGTTAGGGACTCACAATTCACGCTTCGGTGTGGCCCCAAGAGTTGGGGTTAGGGACTGACAATCCACGCTTCGGTGTGGCCTCTCGAGTTGGGGTTAGTGACTCACAATCCACGCTTCGGTGTGGCCCCCTGAGTGAGGGTTAGGGACTCACAATCCACGCTTCGGTGTGGCCCCTCGAGTTGGGATTAGGGACTCACAATCCACGCTCCGGTGTGCCCCCTCGACTTGGGGTTAGGGACTCACAATCAACGCTTCGGTGTGGCCCCTCGAGTTGGGGTTAGGGACTCACAATCCACGCTTCGGTGTGGCCCCTCGAGTTGGGGGTAGGGACTCACAATCCACGCTTCGGTGTGGCCCCTTGAGTTGGGGTTAGGGACTGACAATCCACGCTTCGGTGTGGCCCCTCGAGTTGGGGTTAGGGACTCACAATTCACGCTTCGGTGTGGCCCCTAGAGTTGGGGTTAGGGACTCACAATTCACGCTTCGGTGTGGCCCCTCGAGTTGGGGTAAGGGACTCACAATCCACGCTCTGTTGCGTGGCCCGTCGAGTTGGGGTTAGGGACTCACAATTCACGCTTCGGTGTGGCCCCTTGAGTTGGGGTTAGGGACTCACAATCCACGCTTCGGTGTGGCCCCTTAAGTTGGGGTTAGGGACTCACAATTCACGCTTCGGTGTGGCCCCTCAAGTTTGGGTTAGGGACTCACAATCCATGCTTCGGTGTGGCCCCTTGAGTTGGGGTTAGGGACTCACAATCCACGCTCTGTTGCGTGGCCCCTCGAGTTGGGGTTAGGGACTCACAATCCACGCTTCGGTGTGGCCCCTTGATTTGGGCTTAGGGACTCACAATCCACGCTTCGGTGTGGCCCCTTGAGTTGGGGTTAGGGACTCACAATTCACGCTTCGGTGTGGCCCATCAAGTTGGAGTTAGGGACTCACAATCCACGCTTCGGTGTGGCCCCATGAGTTGGGGTTAGGGACTCAAAATTCACGCTTCGGCCGAGCCCCTCAAGTTGGGGTTAGGGACTGACAATCCACGCTTCGGTGTGGCCCCTTGAGTTGGGGTTAGGGACTCACAATTCACGCTTTGGTGTGGCCCCTCGAGTTGGGGTTAGGGACTCACAATCCAAGCTTCGGTGTGGCCCCTCCAGTGGGGGTTAGGGACTCACAATCCACGCTTCGGTGTGGCCCCTTGAATCGGGGTTAGGGACTCACAATCCACGCTTCGGTGTGGCCCCTTGAGTTGGGGTTAGGGACTCACAATTCACGCTTCGGTGTGGCCCCTCAAGTTGGGGTTAGGGACTCACAATCCACGCTTCGGTGTGGCCCCTCGAGTTGGGGTTAGGGACTCACATTCCACGCTTCGGTGTGGCCCCTTGAGTTGGGGTTAGGGACTCACAATTCACGCTTCGGTGTGGCCCCTTGAGTTGGGGTAAGGGACTCACAATCCATGCTTCGGTGTGGCCCCTTGAGTTGGGGTAAGGGACTCACAATCCACGCCGTGTTGCGTGGCCCCTTGAGTTGGGGTTAGGGACTCACAATTCACGCTTCGGTGTGGCCCCTTGAGTTGGGGTTAGGGACTCACAATCCACGCTTCGGTGTGGCCCCTTGAGTTGGGGTTAGGGACTCACAATCCACGCTTCGGTGTGGCCCATCAAGTTGGGGTTAGGGACTCACAATTCACGCTTCGGTGTGGCCCCTCAAGTTTGGGTTAGGGACTCACAATCCATGCTTCGGTGTGGCCCCTCGAGCTGGGGTAAGGGACTCACAATCCACGCTCTGTTGCGTGGCCCCTCGAGTTGGGGTTAGGGACTCACAATTCACGCTTCGGTCTGGCCCCTTGAGTTGGGGTAAGGGACTCACAATCCACGCTTCGGTGTGGCCCCTTGAGTTGGGGTTAGGGACTCACAATTCACGCTTCGGTGTGGCCCATCAAGTTGGGGTTAGGGACTCACAATCCATGCTTCGGTGTGGCCCCTTGAGTTGGGGTTAGGGACTCACAATCCACGCATCGGTGTGGCCCCTCAAGTTGGGGTTAGGGACTCACAATCCATGCTTCCGTGTGGCCCCTTGAGTTGGGGTTACGGACTCACAATCCATGCTTCGGTGTGGCCCCTCGAGTTGGGGTTAGGGACTGACATTTCACGCTTCGGTGTGGCCCCTAGAGTTGGGGTTAGGGACTCACAATTCACGCTTCGGTGTAGCCCCTCGAGTTGGGGTAAGGGACTCACAATCCACGCTTCGGTGTGGCCCCTCAAGTCGGGGTTAGGGACTCACAATTCACGCTTGGGTGTGACCCCTTGAGTTGGGGTTAGGGACTCACAATTCACGCTTCGGTGTGGCCCCTCAAGTTGGGGTTAGGGACTCACAATCCACGCTTCGGTGTGGCCCCTTGAGTTGGGGTTAGGGACTCACAATCCACGCTTCAGTGTGGCCCCTTGAGTTGGGGGTAGGGACTCACAATCCACGCATCGGTGTGGCCCCTTGAGTTGGGGTTAGGGACTCACAATTCACGCTTCGGTGTGGCCCCTCGAGTTGGGGTTAGGGACTCACAATCCACGCTTCGGTGTGGCCACTCGTGTTGGGGTTAGGGACTCACAATGCACGCTTCGGTGTGGCCCCTTGATTTGGGGTTAGGGACTCACAATCCACGCTTCGGTGTGGCCCCTTGAGTTGGGGTTAGGGACTGACATTTCACGCTGCGGTGTGGCCCCTAGAGTTGGGGTTAGGGACTCACAATTCACGCTTCGGTGCAGCCCCTTGAGTTGGGGTTAGGGACTCACAATTCACGCTTCGGTGTGGCCCCTCGAGTTGGGGTTAGGGACTCACAATCCACGCTTCGGTGTGGCCCCTCCAGTTGGGGTTAGGGACTCGCAATCCACGGTTCGGTGTGGCCCCTCAAGCTGGGCTTAGGGACTCACAATCCACGCTTTGGTGTGGCCCCTCGAGTTGGGGTTAGGGACTCACAATTCACGCTTCGCTTTGGCCCCTTGAGTTGGGGTTAGGGACTCACAATTCACGCTTCGGTGTGGCCCCTTGAGTTGGGGTTAGGGACTCACAATTCACGCTTGGGTGTGGCCCCTCAAGTTGGGGTTAGGGACTCACAATCCACGCTTCGGTGTGGCCCATCGAGTTGGGGTTAGGGACTCACAATTCACGCTTCGGTGTGGCCCCTCGAGTTGGGGTTAGGGACTCACAATCCACGCTTCGCTTTGGCCCCTCAAGTTGGGGTTAGGGACTCACAATCCACGCTTCGGTGTGGCCACTCGTGTTGGGGTTAGGGACTCACAATGCACGCTTCGGTGTGGCCCCTTGATTTGGGGTTAGGAACTCACAATCCACGCTTCGGTGTGGCCCCTTGAGTTGGGGTTAGGGACTGACATTTCACGCTGCGGTGTGGCCCCTAGAGTTGGGGTTAGGGACTCACAATTCACGCTTAGGTGCAGCCCCTTGAGTTGGGGTTAGGGACTCACAATTCACGCTTCGGTGTGGCCCCTCGAGTTGGGGTTAGGGACTCACAATCCACGCTTCGGTGTGGCCCCTCCAGTTGGGGTTAGGGACTCGCAATCCACGGTTCGGTGTGGCCCCTCAAGCTGGGCTTAGGGACTCACAATCCACGCTTTGGTGTGGCCCCTCGAGTTGGGGTTAGGGACTCACATTCCACGCTTCGGTGTGGCCCCTTGAGTTGGGGTTAGGGACTCACAATTCACGCTTCGGTGTGGCCCCTTGAGTTGGGGTAAGGGACTCACAATCCATGCTTCGGTGTGGCCCCTTGAGTTGGGGTAAGGGACTCACAATCCACGCCGTGTTGCGTGGCCCCTTGAGTTGGGGTTAGGGACTCACAATTCACGCTTCGGTGTGGCCCCTTGAGTTGGGGTTAGGGACTCACAATCCACGCTTCGGTGTGGCCCCTTGAGTTGGGGTTAGGGACTCACAATCCACGCTTCGGTGTGGCCCATCAAGTTGGGGTTAGGGACTCACAATTCACGCTTCGGTGTGGCCCCTCAAGTTTGGGTTAGGGACTCACAATCCATGCTTCGGTGTGGCCCCTCGAGCTGGGGTAAGGGACTCACAATCCACGCTCTGTTGCGTGGCCCCTCGAGTTGGGGTTAGGGACTCACAATTCACGCTTCGGTCTGGCCCCTTGAGTTGGGGTAAGGGACTCACAATCCACGCTTCGGTGTGGCCCCTTGAGTTGGGGTTAGGGACTCACAATTCACGCTTCGGTGTGGCCCATCAAGTTGGGGTTAGGGACTCACAATCCATGCTTCGGTGTGGCCCCTTGAGTTGGGGTTAGGGACTCACAATCCACGCTTCGGTGTGGCCCCTCAAGTTGGGGTTAGGGACTCACAATCCATGCTTCCGTGTGGCCCCTTGAGTTGGGGTTACGGACTCACAATCCATGCTTCGGTGTGGCCCCTCGAGTTGGGGTTAGGGACTGACATTTCACGCTTCGGTGTGGCCCCTAGAGTTGGGGTTAGGGACTCACAATTCACGCTTCGGTGTAGCCCCTCGAGTTGGGGTAAGGGACTCACAATCCACGCTTCGGTGTGGCCCCTCAAGTCGGGGTTAGGGACTCACAATTCACGCTTGGGTGTGACCCCTTGAGTTGGGGTTAGGGACTCACAATTCACGCTTCGGTGTGGCCCCTCAAGTTGGGGTTAGGGACTCACAATCCACGCTTCGGTGTGGCCCCTTGAGTTGGGGTTAGGGACTCACAATCCACGCTTCAGTGTGGCCCCTTGAGTTGGGGGTAGGGACTCACAATCCACGCATCGGTGTGGCCCCTTGAGTTGGGGTTAGGGACTCACAATTCACGCTTCGGTGTGGCCCCTCGAGTTGGGGTTAGGGACTCACAATCCACGCTTCGGTGTGGCCACTCGTGTTGGGGTTAGGGACTCACAATGCACGCTTCGGTGTGGCCCCTTGATTTGGGGTTAGGGACTCACAATCCACGCTTCGGTGTGGCCCCTTGAGTTGGGGTTAGGGACTGACATTTCACGCTGCGGTGTGGCCCCTAGAGTTGGGGTTAGGGACTCACAATTCACGCTTCGGTGCAGCCCCTTGAGTTGGGGTTAGGGACTCACAATTCACGCTTCGGTGTGGCCCCTCGAGTTGGGGTTAGGGACTCACAATCCACGCTTCGGTGTGGCCCCTCCAGTTGGGGTTAGGGACTCGCAATCCACGGTTCGGTGTGGCCCCTCAAGTTGGGCTTAGGGACTCACAATCCACGCTTTGGTGTGGCCCCTCGAGTTGGGGTTAGGGACTCACAATTCACGCTTCGCTTTGGCCCCTTGAGTTGGGGTTAGGGACTCACAATTCACGCTTCGGTGTGGCCCCTTGAGTTGGGGTTAGGGACTCACAATTCACGCTTGGGTGTGGCCCCTCAAGTTGGGGTTAGGGACTCACAATCCACGCTTCGGTGTGGCCCATCGAGTTGGGGTTAGGGACTCACAATTCACGCTTCGGTGTGGCCCCTCGAGTTGGGGTTAGGGACTCACAATCCACGCTTCGCTTTGGCCCCTCAAGTTGGGGTTAGGGACTCACAATCCACGCTTCGGTGTGGCCACTCGTGTTGGGGTTAGGGACTCACAATGCACGCTTCGGTGTGGCCCCTTGATTTGGGGTTAGGAACTCACAATCCACGCTTCGGTGTGGCCCCTTGAGTTGGGGTTAGGGACTGACATTTCACGCTGCGGTGTGGCCCCTAGAGTTGGGGTTAGGGACTCACAATTCACGCTTAGGTGCAGCCCCTTGAGTTGGGGTTAGGGACTCACAATTCACGCTTCGGTGTGGCCCCTCGAGTTGGGGTTAGGGACTCACAATCCACGCTTCGGTGTGGCCCCTCCAGTTGGGGTTAGGGACTCGCAATCCACGGTTCGGTGTGGCCCCTCAAGCTGGGCTTAGGGACTCACAATCCACGCTTTGGTGTGGCCCCTCGAGTTGGGGTTAGGGACTCACAATTCACGCTTCGCTTTGGCCCCTTGAGTTGGGGTTAGGGACTCACAATTCACGCTTCGGTGTGGCCCCTTGAGTTGGGGTTAGGGACTCACAATTCACGCTTGGGTGTGGCCCCTCAAGTTGGGGTTAGGGACTCACAATCCACGCTGCGGTGTGGCCCATCGAGTTGGGGTTAGGGACTCACAATTCACGCTTCGGTGTGGCCCCTCGAGTTGGGGTTAGGGACTCACAATCCACGCTTCGCTTTGGCCCCTTGAGTTGGGGTTAGGGACTCACAATCCATGCTTCGGTGTGGCCCCTCAAGTTGGGGTTAGGGACTGACATTTCACGCTTCGGTGTGGCCCCTAGAGTTGGGGTTAGGGACTCACAATTCACGCTTTGGTGCAGCCCCTTGAGTTGGGGTTAGGGACTCACAATTCACGCTTCGGTGTGGCCCCTCGAGTTGGGGTAAGGGACTCACAATCCACGCTTCAGTGTGGCCCCTCAAGTCGGGGTTAGGGACTCACGATTCACGCTTGGATGTGACCCCTTGAGTTGGGGTTAGGGACTCACAATTCACGCTTCGGTGTGGCCCCTAGAGTTGGGGTTAGGGACTCACAATCCACGCTTCGGTGTGGCCCCTAGAGTTGGGGTTAGGGACTCACATTATACGCTTTGGTGCAGCCCCTTGAGTTGGGGTTAGGGACTCACAATTCACGCTTCGGTGTGGCCCCTCGAGTTGGGGTTAGGGACTCACAATTCACGCTTCAGTGTGGCCCCTTGAGTTGGGGTTAGGGACTCACAATCCACGCATCGGTGTGGCCCCTTGAGTTGGGGTTAGGGACTCACAATCCACGCTTCGGTGTGGCCCCTAGAGTTGGGGTTAGGGACTCACAATCCACGCTTCGGTGTGGCCCCTAGAGTTGGGGTTAGGGACTCACAATTCACGCTTCGGTGTGGCCCCTCGAGTTGGGGTAAGGGACTCACAATCCACGCTTCGGTGTGGCCCCTCAAGTCGGGGTTAGGGACTCACAATTCACGCTTGGGTGTGACCCCTTGAGTTGGGGTTAGGGACTCACAATGCACGCTTCGGTGTGGCCCCTCAAGTTGGGGTTAGGGACTCACAATCCACGCTTCGGTGTGGCCACTCGGGTTGGGGTTAGGGACTCACAATGCACGCTTCGGTGTGGCCCCTTGATTTGGGGTTAGGGACTCACAATCCACGCTTCGGTGTGGCCCCTTGAGTTGGGGTTAGGGACTGACATTTCACGCTTCGGTGTGGCCCCTAGAGTTGGGGTTAGGGACTCACAATTCACGCTTCGGTGCAGCCCCTTGAGTTGGGGTTAGGGACTCACAATTCACGCTTGGGTGTGGCCCCTCGAGTTGGGGTTAGGGACTCACAATTCACGATTCGGTGTGACCCCTTGAGTTGGGGTTAGGAACTCACAATTCACGCTTCGGTGTGGCCCCTCCAGTTGGGCTTAGGGACTCACAATCCACGCTTTGGTGTGGCCCCTCGAGTTGGGGTTAGGGACTCACAATTCACGCTTCGCTTTGGCCCCTTGAGTTGGGGTTAGGGACTCACAATTCACGCTTCGGTGTGGCCCCTTGAGTTGGGGTTAGGGACTCACAATTCACGTTTGGGTGTGGCCCCTCAAGTTGGGGTTAGGGACTCACAATCCACGCTTCGGTGTGGCCCATCGAGTTGGGGTTGGGGACTCACAATTCACGCTTCGGTGTGGCCCCTCGAGTTGGGGTTAGGGACTCACAATCCACGCTTCGCTTTGGCCCCTTGAGTTGGGGTTAGGGACTCACAATCCATGCTTCGGTGTGGCCCCTCAAGTTGGGGTTAGGGACTGACATTTCACGCTTCGGTGTGGCCCCTAGAGTTGGGGTTAGGGACTCACAATTCACGCTTCGGTGCCGCCCCTTGAGTTGGGGTTAGGGACTCACAATTCACGCTTCGGTGTGGCCCCTCGAGTTGGGGTAAGGGACTCACAATCCACGCTTCAGTGTGGCCCCTCAAGTCGGGGTTAGGGACTCACGATTCACGCTTGGATGTGACCCCTTGAGTTGGGGTTAGGGACTCACAATTCACGCTTCGGTGTGGCCCCTCAAGTTGGGGTTAGGGACTCACAATCCACGCTTCGGTGTGGCCCCTCGTGTTGGGGTTAGGGACTCACAATGCACGCTTCGGTGTGGCCCCTTGATTAGGGGTTAGGGACTGACAATCCACGCTTCGGTGTGGCCCCTTGAGTTGGGGTTAGGGACTGACATTTCACGCTTCGGTGTGGCCCCTAGAGTTGGGGTTAGGGACTCACAATTCACGCTTCGGTGCAGCCCCTTGAGTTGGGGTTAGGGACTCACAATTCACGCTTCGGTGCAGCCCCTTGAGTTGGGGTAAGGGACTCACAATCCACGCTTCGGTGTGGCCCCTCAAGTTGGGGTCAGGGACTCACAATTCACGCTTCGGTGTGACCCCTTGAGTAGGGGTTAGGGACTCACAATCCATGCTTCGGTGTGGCCCCTTGAGTTGGGGTTAGGGACTCACAATCCATGCTTCGGTGTGGCCCCTTGAATTGGGGTTACGTACTCACAATCCACGCTTCGGTGTGGCCCTTTGAGTTGGGGTTAGGGACTCACAATCCACGCTTCGGTGTGGCCCCTCGAGTTGGGGTTAGGGACTCACAATCCACGCTCTGTTGCGTGGCCCCGTGAGTTGGGGTTAGGGACTCACAATCCATGCTTTTGTGTGGCCCCCTGAGTTGCGGTTAGGGACTCACAATCCATGCTTCGGTGTGGCCCCTTGAATTGGGGTTAGGGACTCACAATTCACGCTTCAGTGTGGCCCCTCGAGTTGGGGTAAGGGACTCACAATCCACGCTTCGGTGTGGCCCCTCAAGTTGGGGTCAAGGACTCACAATTCACGCTTCGGTGTGGCCCCTTGAGTTGGGGTTAGGGACTCACAATTCATGCTTCAGTGTGGCCTGCGAGTTGGGGTTATGGACTCACAATCCACGCTTCGGTGTGGCCCCTCGAGTTGGGGTTAGGGAATGACAATTCACGCTTTGGTGTGGCCCCTCGAGTTGGGGTTAGGGACTCACAATCCATGCTTTTGTGTGGCCCCCTGAGTTGGGGTTAGGGACTCACAATCCATGCTTCGGTGTGGCCCCTCGAGTTGGGGTTAGGGACTCACAATCCATGCTTCGGTGTGGCCACTCGTGTTGGGGTTAGGGACTCACAATCCACGCTTCGGTGTGGCCCCTTGAGTTGGGGTTAGGTACTCACAATCCACGCTTCGGTGTGGCCCTTTGAGTTGGGGTTAGGGACTCACAATCCATGCTTCGGTGTGGCCCCTTGAGTTGGGGTTAGGGACTCACAATCCACGCTTCGGTGTGGCCCCTTGAGTTGGGGTTAGGGACTCACAATCCATGCTTCGCTGTGGCCCCTCGAGTTGGGGTTAGGGACTCACAATCCACGCTCTGTTGGGTGGCCCCTTGAGTTGGGGTTACGGACTCACAATCCACGCTTCGGTGTGGCCCCTTGAGTTGGGGTTAGGGACTCACAATCCACGCTTCGGTGTGGCCCCCTGAGTTGGGGTTAGGGACTCACAATCCACGCTTCCGTGTGGCCCCTTAAGTTGGGGTTAGGGACTCACGATTCACGCTTCGGTGTGGCCCCTCAAGTTGGGGTTAGGGACTCACAATCCATGCTTCGGTGTGGCCCCTCGAGCTGGCGTAAGGGACTCACAATCAACGCTCTGTTGCGTGGCCCCTAGAGTTGGGGTTAGGGACTCACAATCCATGCTTCGGTATGGCCCCTTGAGTTGGGGTTAGGGACTCACAATTCACGCTTCGGTGTGGCCCCTTGAGTTGGGGTTAGGGACTCGCAATCCACGCTTCGGTGTGGCCCCTTGAGTTGGGGTTAGGGACTCACAATCCACGCTTCAGTGTGGCCCCTTGAGTTGGGGTTAGGGACTCACAATCCACGCTTCGGTGTGGCCCCTTGATTTGGGGTTAGGGACTGACAATCCACGCTTCGATGTGGCCCCTCCCTCGACTTGGGGTTAGGGAGTCACAATCCATGCTTCGGTGTGGCCCCTCGAGTTGGGGTTAGGGACTCACAATGCACGCTTCGGTGTGGCCCCTTGAGTTGGGGTTAGGGACTCACAATCCACGCTTCGGTGTGGCCCCCTGAGTTGGGGTTAGGGACTCACAATCCACGCTTCCGTGTGGCCCCTTAAGTTGGGGTTAGGAACTCACAATCCACGCTTCGGTGTGGCCCCTCAAGTTGGGGTTAGGGACTCACAATCCATGCTTCGGTGTGGCCCCTCGAGCTGGCGTAAGGGACTCACAATCAACGCTCTGTTGCGTGGCCCCTAGAGTTGGGGTTAGGGACTCACAATCCATGCTTCGGTATGGCCCCTTGAGTTGGGGTTGGGGACTCACAATTCACGCTTCGGTGTGGCCCCTTGAGTTGGGGTTAGGGACTCGCAATCCACGCTTCGGTGTGGCCCCTTGAGTTGGGGTTAGGGACTCACAATCCACGCTTCAGTGTGGCCCCTTGAGTTGGGGTTAGGGACTCACAATCCACGCTTCGGTGTGGCCCCTTGATTTGGGGTTAGGGACTGACAATCCACGCTTCGATGTGGCCCCTCCCTCGACTTGGGGTTAGGGAGTCACAATCCATGCTTCGGTGTGGCTCCTCGAGTTGGGGTTAGGGACTCACAATCCACGCTTCGCTTTGGCCCCTTGAGTTGGGGTTAGGGACTCACAATGCACGCTTCGGTGTGGCCCCTTGAGTTGGGGTTAGGGACTCACAATTCACGCTTCGGTGTGGCCCCTCCACCTGGGGTTAGGGACTCACAATCCACGCTTCGGTGTGGCCCCTTGAGTTGGGGTTAGGGACTCACAATCCACGCTTCGGTGTGGCCCCCTGAGTTGCGGTTAGGGACTCACAATCCACGCTTCCGTGTGGCCCCTTAAGTTGGGGTTAGGGACTCACGATTCACGCTTCGGTGTGGCCCCTCAAGTTGGGATTAGGGACTCACAATCCATGCTTCGGTGTGGCCCCTCGAGCTGGCGTAAGGGACTCACAATCAACGCTCTGTTGCGTGGCCCCTAGAGTTGGGGTTAGGGACTCACAATCCATGCTTCGGTATGGCCCCTTGAGTTGGGGTTAGGGACTCACAATTCACGCTTCGGTGTGGCCCCTTGAGTTGGGGTTAGGGACTCGCAATCCACGCTTCGGTGTGGCCCCTTGAGTTGGGGTTAGGGACTCACAATCCACGCTTCAGTGTGGCCCCTTGAGTTGGGGTTAGGGACTCACAATCCACGCTTCGGTGTGGCCCCTTGATTTGGGGTTAGGGACTGACAATCCACGCTTCGATGTGGCCCCTCCCTCGACTTGGGGTTAGGGAGTCACAATCCATGCTTCGGTGTGGCCCCTCGAGTTGGGGTTAGGGACTCACAATCCACGCTTCGGTGTGGCCCCTTGAGTTGGGGTTAGGGACTCACAATCCACGCTTCGGTGTGGCCCCCTGAGTTGGGGTTAGGGACTCACAATCCACGCTTCCGTGTGGCCCCTTAAGTTGGGGTTAGGAACTCACAATTCACGCTTCGGTGTGGCCCCTCAAGTTGGGGTTAGGGACTCACAATCCATGCTTCGGTGTGGCCCCTCGAGCTGGCGTAAGGGACTCACAATCAACGCTCTGTTGCGTGGCCCCTAGAGTTGGGGTTAGGGACTCACAATCCATGCTTCGGTATGGCCCCTTGAGTTGGGGTTGGGGACTCACAATTCACGCTTCGGTGTGGCCCCTTGAGTTGGGGTTAGGGACTCGCAATCCACGCTTCGGTGTGGCCCCTTGAGTTGGGGTTAGGGACTCACAATCCACGCTTCAGTGTGGCCCCTTGAGTTGGGGTTAGGGACTCACAATCCACGCTTCGGTGTGGCCCCTTGATTTGGGGTTAGGGACTGACAATCCACGCTTCGATGTGGCCCCTCCCTCGACTTGGGGTTAGGGAGTCACAATCCATGCTTCGGTGTGGCTCCTCGAGTTGGGGTTAGGGACTCACAATCCACGCTTCGCTTTGGCCCCTTGAGTTGGGGTTAGGGACTCACAATGCACGCTTCGGTGTGGCCCCTTGAGTTGGGGTTAGGGACTCACAATTCACGCTTCGGTGTGGCCCCTTGAGTTGGGGTTAGGGACTCACAATCCACGCTTCGGTGTGGCCCCTTGAGTTGGGGTTAGGGACTCACAATCCACGCTTCGGTGTGGCCCCTCGAGTTGGGGTTAGGGACTCACAATCCACGCTGCGGTGTGACCCCTCGAGTTGGGGGTAGGGACTCACAATCCGGGCTTCGGTGTGGCCCATTGAGTTGGGGTTAGAGACTCACAATCCACGCTTCAGTGTGGCCCCTTGAGTTGGGGTTAGGGACTCACAATTCACGCTTCGGTGTGGCTCCTCGACTTGGGGTTAGGGACTCACAATCCACGCTTCGGTGTGGCCCCTTGAGTTGGGGTTAGGGACTCACAACCCACGCTTCGGTGTGGCCCCTCGAGTTGGGGTTAGGGACTCACAATTCACGCTTCGGTGTGGCCCCTCGAGCTGGGGTAAGGGACTCACAATTCACGCTTCGGTTTGGCCCCTCAAACTGGGGTTAGGGACTCACAATCCACGCTTCGGTGTGGCCCCTTGAGTTGGGGTTAGGGACTCACAATTCACGCTTCGGTGTGGCCCCTTGAGTTGGGGTTAGGGACTCACAATCCATGCTTCGGTGTGGGCCCTCGAGCTGGGGTAAGGGACTCACAATTCACGCTTCGGTGTGGCCCCTCAAGCTGGGGTTAGGGACTCACAATCCACGCTTCGGTGTGGCCCCTTGAGTTGGGGTTAGGGACTCACAATCCACGCTTCGGTGTAGCCCCTTGAGTTGGGGTTAGGGACTCACAATTCACGCTTCGCTGTGGCCCCTCAAGTTGGGGTTAGGGACTCACAATCCACGCTTCGGTGTGGCCCCTCGAGTTGGGGTTAGGGACTCACAATTCACGCTTCGGTGTGGCCCCTTGAGTTGGGGTTAGGGACTCACAATCCACGCTTCCGTGTGGCCCCTCGAGTTGGGGTTAGGGACTCACAATTCACGCTTTGGTGTGGCCCCTTGAGTTGGGGTTAGGGACTCACAATCCACGCTCTGTTGCGTGGCCCCTCGAGTTGTGGTTAGGGACTCACAATCCACGCTTCGGTGTGGCCCCTCGAGTTGGGGTTAGGGACTCGCAATTCACGCTTCGCTGTGGCCCCTCAAGTTGGGGTTAGGGACTCACAATCCACGCTTCGGTGTGGCCCCTTGAGTAGGGGTTAGGGACTCACAATTCACGCTTCGGTGTGGCTCCTCGGGTTGGGGTTAGGGACTCACAATCCATGCTTCGGTGTGGGCCCTCGAGCTGGGGTAAGGGACTCACAATTCACGCTTCGGCTTGGCCCCTCAAGCTGGGGTTAGGGACTCACAATCCACGCTTCGGTGTGGCCCCTTGAGTTGGGGTTAGGGACTCACAATCCACGCTTCGGTGTGGCCCCTTGAGTTGGGGTTAGGGACTCACAATTCACGCTTCGGTGTGGCCCCTTGAGTTGGGGTTAGGGACTCACAATCCACGCTTCGGTGTGGCCCCTCGAGTTGGGGTTAGGGACTCACAATTCACGCTTCGGTGTGGCCCCTTGAGTTGGGGTTAGGGACTCACAATCCACGCTTCCGTGTGGCCCCTCGAGTTGGGGTTAGGGACTCACAATCCACGCTTCGGTGTGGCCCCTCGAGTTGGGGTTAGGGACTCACAATTCACGCTTCGGTGTGGCCCCTCAAGTTGGGGTTAGGGACTCACAATCCACGCTTCGGTGTGGCCCCTTGAGTCGGGGTTAGGGACTCACAATCCATGCTTCTGTGTGGCCCCTCGAGTTGGGGTAAGGGACTCACAATCCACGCTCTGTTGCGTGGCCCCTTGAGTTGGGCTTAGGGACTAACAATTCACGCTTCGGTGTGGCCCCTTGAGTTGGGGTTAGGGACTCACAACCCACGCTTCGGTGTGGCCCCTTGAGTTGGGGTTAGGGACTCACAATTCACGCTTCGGTGTGGCCCCTCAAGTTGGGGTTAGGGACTCACAATCCATGCTTCGGTGTGGGCCCTCGAACAGGGGTAAAGGACTCACAATTCATGCTTCGGTGTGGCCCCTTGAGTTGGGGTTAGGGACTCACAATCCACGCTTCGGTGTGGCCCCTCAAGTTGGGGTTAGGGACTCACAATTCACGCTTTGGTGTGGCCCCTTGAGTTGGGGTAAGGGACTCACAATTCACGCTTCGGTGTGGCCCCTCGAGTGGGGGTTAGGGACTCACAATTCACGCTTTGGTGTGGCCCCTTGAGTTGGGGTTAGGGACTCACAATCCACGCTCTGTTGCGTGGCCCCTCGAGTTGGGGTTAGGGACTCACAATCCATGCTTTGGTGTGGCCCCTTGAGTTGGGGTTAGGGACTCACAATCCACGCTTCCGTGTGGCCCCTTGAGTTGGGGTTAGGGACTCACAATTCACGCTTCGGTGTGGCCCCTTGAGTTGGGGTTAGGGACTCACAATCCAGGCTTTGGTGTGGCCTGCGAGTTGGGGTTAGGGACTCACAATTCACGCTTCGGTGTGGCCCCTCAAGTTGGGGTTAGGGACTCACAACCCACGCTTCGGTGTGGCCCCTTGAGTTGGGGTTAGGGACTCACAATTCACGCTTCGGTGTGGCCCCTCAAGTTGGGGTTAGGGACTCACAATCCATGCTTCGGTGTGGGCCCTGGAGCTGGGGTAAGGGACTCACAATTCACGCTTCGGTGTGGCCCCTCGAGTCGGGGTTAGGGACTCACAATTCACGCTTCGGTGTGGCCCCTTGAATTCAGGTTAGGGACTCACAGTTCACGCTTCGGTGTGGCCCCTCGAGTTGGGGTTAGGGGACTCACAATTCACGCTTCGGTGTGGCCCCTCGAGTTGGGGTTAGGGACTCACAATTCACGCTTCGGTGTGGCCCCTTGAGTTGCAGTTAGGGACTCACAATTCACGCTTTGGTGTGGCCCCTTGAGTTGGGGTTAGGGACTCACAATCCACGCTCTCTTGCGTGGCCCCTCGAGTTGGGGTTAGGGACTCACAATCCACGCTTCGGTGTGGCCCCTTGAGTTGGGGTTAGGGACTCACAATTCACGCTTCGGTGTGGCCCCTTGAGTTGGGGTTAGGGACTCACAATTCACGCTTTGGTGTGGCCCCTTGAGTTGGGGTTAGGGACTCACAACCCACGCTTCGGTGTGGCCCCTTGAGTTGCAGTTAGGGACTCACAATTCACGCTTTGGTGTGGCCCCTTGAGTTGGGGTTAGGGACTCACAATCCATGCTTCGGTGTGGCCCCTTGAGTTGGGGTTAGGGACTCACAATTCACGCTTCGGTGTGGCCCCTCGAGTTGGGGTTAGGGACTCACAATTCACGCTTCGGTGTGGCCCCTCGAGTTGGGGTTAGGGACTCACAATTCACGCTTCGGTGTGGCCCCTCGAGTTGGGGTTAGGGACTCACAATTCACGCTTCGGTGTGGCCCCTTGAGTTGCAGTTAGGGACTCACAATTCACGCTTTGGTGTGGCCCCTTGAGTTGGGGTTAGGGACTCACAATCCACGCTCTGTTGCGTGGCCCCTCGAGTTGGGGTTAGGGACTCACAATCCACGCTTCGGTGTGGCCCCTTGAGTTGGGGTTAGGGACTCACAATTCACGCTTCGGTGTGGCCCCTCAAGTTGGGGTTAGGGACTCACAATCCACGCTTCGGTGTGGCCCCTTGAGTTGGGGTTAGGGACTCACAATTCACGCTTCGGTGTGGCCCCTTGAGTTGGGGCTAGGGACTCACAATCCACGCTTCGGTGTGGCCCCTTGAGTTGGGGTTAGGGACTCACAATTCACGCTTCGGTGTGGCCCCTCAAGTTGGGGTTAGGGACTCACAACCCGCGCTTCGGTGTGGCCCCTCGAGTTGGGGTTAGGGACTCACAATTCACGCTTCGGTGTGGCCCCTCGAGTTGGGGTTAGGGACTCACAATTCACGCTTCGGTGTGGCCCCTTGAGTTGCAGTTAGGGACTCACAATTCACGCTTTGGTGTGGCCCCTTGAGTTGGGGTTAGGGACTCACAATCCACGCTCTGTTGCGTGGCCCCTCGAGTTGGGGTTAGGGACTCACAATTCACGCTTCGGTGTGGCCCCTTGAGTTGGGGTTAGGGACTCACAATTCACGCTTCGGTGTGGCCCCTCGAGTTGGGGTTAGGGACTCACAATTCACGCTTCGGTGTGGCCCCTTGAGTTGGGGTTAGGGACTCACAATCCACGCTTCGGTGTGGCCCCTTGAGTTGGGGTTAGGGACTCACAATTCACGCTTCGGTGTGGCCCCTCAAGTTGGGGTTAGGGACTCACAACCCACGCTTCGGTGTGGCCCCTCGAGTTGGGGTTAGGGACTCACAATTCACGCTTCGGTGTGGCCCCTTGAGTTGGGGTTAGGGACTCACAATTCACGCTTCGGTGTGGCCCCTTGAGTTGGGGTTAGGGACTCACAATTCACGCTTCGGTGTGGCCCCTTGAGTTGGGGTTAGGGACTCACAATCCACGCTTCGGTGTGGCCCCTTGAGTTGGGGTTAGGGACTCACAATTCACGCTTCGGTGTGGCCCCTCAAGTTGGGGTTAGGGACTCACAACCCACGCTTCGGTGTGGCCCCTCGAGTTGGGGTTAGGGACTCACAATTCACGCTTTGGTGTGGCCCCTTGAGTTGGGGTTAGGGACTCACAACCCACGCTTCGGTGTGGCCCCTTGAGTTGCAGTTAGGGACTCACAATTCACGCTTTGGTGTGGCCCCTTGAGTTGGGGTTAGGGACTCACAATCCATGCTTCGGTGTGGCCCCTTGAGTTGGGGTTAGGGACTCACAATTCACGCTTCGGTGTGGCCCCTCGAGTTGGGGTTGGGGACTCACAATTCACGCTTCGGTGTGGCCCCTCGAGCTGGGGTTAGGGACTCACAATTCACGCTTCGGTGTGGCCCCTTGAGTTGCAGTTAGGGACTCACAATTCACGCTTTGGTGTGGCCCCTTGAGTTGGGGTTAGGGACTCACAATCCACGCTCTGTTGCGTGGCCCCTCGAGTTGGGGTTAGGGACTCACAATCCACGCTTCGGTGTGGCCCCTTGAGTTGCAGTTAGGGACTCACAATTCACGCTTTGGTGTGGCCCCTTGAGTTGGGGTTAGGGACTCACAATCCACGCTCTGTTGCGTGGCCCCTCGAGTTGGGGTTAGGGACTCACAATCCACGCTTCGGTGTGGCCCCTTGAGTTGCAGTTAGGGACTCACAATTCACGCTTTGGTGTGGCCCCTTGAGTTGGGGTTAGGGACTCACAATCCATGCTTCGGTGTGGCCCCTTGAGTTGGGGTTAGGGACTCACAATTCACGCTTCGGTGTGGCCCCTCAAGTTGGGGTTAGGGACTCACAATCCATGCTTCGGTGTGGGCCCTCGAGCTGGGGTAAGGGACTCACAATTCACGCTTCGGTGTGGCCCCCTCAGTTGGGGTTAGGGACTCACAATCCACGCTTCGGTGTGGCCCCTCGAGTTGGGGTTAGGGACTCACAATTCGCGCTTTGGTGTGGCCCCTTGAGTTGGGGTTAGGGACTCACGATTCACGCTTCGGTGTGGCCCCTCGAGTTGGGGTTAGGGACTCACAATTCACGCTTCGGTGTGGCCCCTCGAGTTGGGGTTAGGGACTCACAATTCACGCTTTGGTGTGGCCCCTTGAGTTGGGGTTAGGGACTCACAACCCACGCTTCGGTGTGGCCCCTTGAGTTGCAGTTAGGGACTCACAATTCACGCTTTGGTGTGGCCCCTTGAGTTGGGGTTAGGGACTCACAATCCATGCTTCGGTGTGGCCCCTTGAGTTGGGGTTAGGGACTCACAATTCACGCTTCGGTGTGGCCCCTCGAGTTGGGGTTAGGGACTCACAATTCACGCTTCGGTGTGGCCCATCGAGTTGGGGTTAGGGACTCACAATTCACGCTTCGGTGTGGCCCCTCGAGTTGGGGTTAGGGACTCACAATTCACGCTTCGGTGTGGCCCCTTGAGTTGCAGTTAGGGACTCACAATTCACGCTTTGGTGTGGCCCCTTGAGTTGGGGTTAGGGACTCACAATCCACGCTCTGTTGCGTGGCCCCTCGAGTTGGGGTTAGGGACTCACAATCCACGCTTCGGTGTGGCCCCTTGAGTTGGGGTTAGGGACTCACAATTCACGCTTCGGTGTGGCCCCTTGAGTTGGGGTTAGGGACTCACAATCCACGCTTCGGTGTGGCCCCTTGAGTTGGGGTTAGGGACTCACAATCCACGCTTCGGTGTGGCCCCTCAAGTTGGGGTTAGGGACTCACAACCCACGCTTCGGTGTGGCCCCTCGAGTTGGGGTTAGGGACTCACAATTCACGCTTCGGTGTGGCCCCTCAAGTTGGGGTTAGGGACTCACAATCCATGCTTCGGTGTGGGCCCTCGAGCTGGGGTAAGGGACTCACAATTCACGCTTCGGTGTGGCCCCCTCAGTTGGGGTTAGGGACTCACAATCCACGCTTCGGTGTGGCCCCTCGAGTTGGGGTTAGGGACTCACAATTCGCGCTTTGGTGTGGCCCCTTGAGTTGGGGTTAGGGACTCACAATTCACGCTTCGGTGTGGCCCCTCGAGTTGCAGTTAGGGACTCACAATTCACGCTTTGGTGCGGCCCCTTGAGTTGGGGTTAGGGACTCACAATCCAAGCTTCGGTGTGGCCCCTTGAGTTGAGGTTAGGGACTCACAATCCACGCTTCGGTGTGGCCCCTCGACGCGGGGTTAGGGAATCACAATCCATGCTTCGGTGTGGCCCCTTGAGTTCGGGTTAGGGACTCACAATTCACGCTTCGGTGTGGCCCCTTGAGTTGGGGTTAGGGACTCACAATCCACGCTTCGGTGTTGCCCCTTGAGTTGGGGTTAGGGACTCACAATTCACGCTTCGGTGTGGCCCCTCAAGTTGGGGTTAGGGACTCACCACCCACGCTTCGGTGTGGCCCCTCGAGTTGGGGTTAGGGACTCATAATTCACGCTTCGGTGTGGCCCCTCCAGTTGGGGTTAGGGACTCACAATCCATGCTTCGGTGTGGGCCCTCGAGCTGGGGTAAGGGACTCACAATTCACGCTTCGGTGTGGCCCCCTCAGTTGGGGTTAGGGACTCACAATCCACGCTTCGGTGTGGCCCCTTGAGTTGGGGTTAGGGACTCACGATTCACGCTTCGGTGTGGCCCCTCGAGCTGGGGTTAGGGACTCACAATTCACGCTTCGGTGTGGCCCCTTGAGTTGGGGTTAGGGACTCACAATCCACGCTTCGGTGTTGCCCCTTGAGTTGGGGTTAGGGACTCACAATTCACGCTTCGGTGTGGCCCCTCAAGTTGGGGTTAGGGACTCACAACCCACGCTTCGGTGTGGCCCCTCGAGTTGGGGTTAGGGACTCACAATTCACGCTTCGGTGTGGCCCCTCCAGTTGGGGTTAGGGACTCACAATCCATGCTTCGGTGTGGGCCCTCGAGCTGGGGTAAGGGACTCACAATTCACGCTTCGGTGTGGCCCCCTCAGTTGGGGTTAGGGACTCACAATTCGCGCTTTGGTGTGGCCCCTTGAGTTGGGGTTAGGGACTCACGATTCACGCTTCGGTGTGGCCCCTCGAGCTGGGGTTAGGGACTCACAATTCACGCTTCGGTGTGGCCCCTCGAGTTGGGGTTAGGGACTCACAATTCACGCTTTGGTGTGGCCCCTTGAGTTGGGGGTAGGGGCTGACAACCCACGCTTCGGTGTGGCCCCTTGAGTTGCAGTTAGGGACTCACAATTCACGCTTTGGTGTGGCCCCTTGAGTTGGGGTTAGGGACTCACAATCCATGCTTCGGTGTGGCCCCTTGAGTTGGGGTTAGGGACTCACAATTCACGCTTCGGTGCGGCCCCTTGAGTTGGGGTTAGGGACTCACAATCCAAGCTTCGGTGTGGCCCCTTGATTTGGGGTTAGGGACTCACAATCCACGCTTCGGTGTGGCCCCTCGACTCGGGTTAGGGAATCACAATCCATGCTTCGGTGTGGCCCCTTGAGTTCGGGTTAGGGACTCACAATTCACGCTTTGGTGTGGCCCCTTGAGTTGGGGTTAGGGACTCACAATCCACGCTTCGGTGTGGCCCCTTGAGTTGGGGTTAGGGACTCACAATTCACGCTTCGGTGTGGCCCCTCAAGTTGGGGTTAGGGAGTCACAATCCATGCTTCGGTGTGGCCCCTCGAGCTGGGGTAAGGGACTCACAATTCACGCTTCGGTGTGGCCCCCTCAGTTGGGGTTAGGGACTCACAATCCACGCTTCGGTGTGGCCCCTCGAGTTGGGGTTAGGGACTCACAATTCGCGCTTTGGTGTGGCCCCTTGAGTTGGGGTTAGGGACTCACGATTCACGCTTCGGTGTGGCCCCTTGAGTTGGGGTTAGGGACTCACAATTCACGCTTCGGTGTGGCCCCTTGAGTTGGGGTTAGGGACTCACAATTCACGCTTCGGTGCGGCCCCTTGAGTTGGGGTTAGGGACTCACAATCCAAGCTTCGGTGTGGCCCCTTGAGTTGGGGTTAGGGAGTCACAATCCACGCTTCGGCGTGGCCCCTCGAGTTGGGGTTAGGGACTCACAATCCACGCTTCGGTGCGGCCCCTTGAGTTGGGGTTAGGGACTGACAATCCATGCTTCGGTGTGGCCCCTCGAGTTGGGGTGAGGGACTCACAATCCACGCTCTGTTGCGTGCCCCCTTGAGTTGGGGTTAGGGACTCACAATCCACGCTTCGGTGTGCCACCTTGAGTTGGGGTTAGGGACTCACAATTCACGCTTCGGTGTGGCCCCTTGAGTTGGGGTTAGTGACTCACAATTCACGCTTCGGTGTGGCCCCTTGAGTTGGGGGTAGGGACTCACAATCCATTCTTCGGTGTGGCCCCTCGAGCTGGGGTAAGGGACTCACAATCCACGCTCTGTTGCGAGGCCCCTCAAGTTGGGGTTAGGGACTCACAATCCACGCTTCGGTGTGGCCCCTTGAGTTGGGGTTAGGGACTCACAATCCAAGCTTCGGTGTGGCCCCTTGAGTTGGGGTTAGGGACTCACAATTCAAGCTTCGGTGTGGCCCCTCAAGTTTGGGTTAGGGACTCACAATCCACGCTTTGGTGTGGCCCCTTGAGTTGGGGTTAGGGACTCACAATCCACGCTTCGGTGTGGCCCCTAGAGTTGGGGTTAGGGACTCACAATTCAAGCTTTGGTGTGGCCCCTTGAGTTGGGGTTATGGACTGACAATCCACGCTTCGGTGTGGCCCCTCGATTCGGCCTCAGGGACTCACAATTCACGCTTCGGTGTGGCCCCTCAAGTTGGGGTTAGGGACTCACAATCCAGGCTTCGGTGTGGCCCCTTGAGTTGGGGTTAGGGACTCACAATTCACGCTTCGGTGTGGCTCCTCAAGTTGGGGTTAGGGACTCACAATCCATGCTTCGGTGTGGGCCCTCGAGCTTGGGTAAGGGACTCACAATCCATGCTTCGGTGTGGGCCCTCGAGCTTGGGTAAGGGACTCAGAATCCACGCTTCGGTGTGGCCCCTTGAGTTGGGGTTAGGGACTCACAATCCACGCTTCGGTGTGGCCCCTTGAGTTGGGGTTAGGGACTCACAATTCACCCTTCGGTGTGGCCCCTCAAATTGGGGTTAGGGACTCACAATCCATGCTTCGGTGTGGCCCCTCAAGTTGGGGTTAGGGAGTCACAATCCATGCTTCGGTGTGGCCCCTCGAGTTGGGGTTAGGGACTCACAATCCATGCTTCGGTGTGGCCCCTTGAGTTCGGGTTAGGGACTCACAATTCACGCTTCGGTGTGGCCCCTTGAGTTGGGGTTAGGGACTCACAATCCACGCTTCGGTGTTGCCCCTTGAGTTGGGGTTAGGGACTCACAATTCACGCTTCGGTGTGGCCCCTCAAGTTGGGGTTAGGGACTCACAACCCACGCTTCGGTGTGGCCCCTCGAGTTGGGGTTAGGGACTCACAATTCACGCTTCGGTGTGGCCCCTCCAGTTGGGGTTAGGGACTCACAATCCATGCTTCGGTGTGGGCCCTCAGGCTGGGGTAAGGGACTCACAATTCACGCTTCGGTGTGGCCCCCTCAGTTGGGGTTAGGGACTCACAATCCACGCTTCGGTGTGGCCCCTCGAGTTGGGGTTAGGGACTCACAATTCGCGCTTTGGTGTGGCCCCTTGAGTTGGGGTTAGGGACTCACGATTCACGCTTCGGTGTGGCCCCTCGAGCTGGGGTTAGGGACTCACAATTCACGCTTCGGTGTGGCCCCTCAAGTTGGGGTTAGGGACTCACAATTCACGCTTTGGTGTGGCCCCTTGAGTTGGGGTTAGGGACTCACAACCCACGCTTCGGTGTGGCCCCTTGAGTTGCAGTTAGGGACTCACAATTCACGCTTTGGTGTGGCCCCTTGAGTTGGGGTTAGGGACTCACAATCCATGCTTCGGTGTGGCCCCTTGAGTTGGGGTTAGGGACTCACAATTCACGCTTCGGTGCGGCCCCTTGAGTTGGGGTTAGGGACTCACAATCCAAGCTTCGGTGTGGCCCCTTGAGTTGGGGTTAGGGACTCACAATCCACGCTTCGGCGTGGCCCCTCGACTCGGGTTAGGGAATCACAATCCATGCTTCGGTGTGGCCCCTTGAGTTCGGGTTAGGGACTCACAATTCACGCTTTGGTGTGGCCCCTTGAGTTGGGGTTAGGGACTCACAATCCACGCTTCGGTGTGGCCCCTTGAGTTGGGGTTAGGGACTCACAATTCACGCTTCGGTGTGGCCCCTCAAGTTGGGGTTAGGGACTCACAATCCATGCTTCGGTGTGGGCCCTCGAGCTGGGGTAAGGGACTCACAATTCACGCTTCGGTGTGGCCCCCTCAGTTGGGGTTAGGGACTCACAATCCACGCTTCGGTGTGGCCCCTCGAGTTGGGGTTAGGGACTCACAATTCGCGCTTTGGTGTGGCCCCTTGAGTTGGGGTTAGGGACTCACGATTCACGCTTCGGTGTGGCCCCTTGAGTTGGGGTTAGGGACTCACAATTCACGCTTCGGTGTGGCCCCTTGAGTTGGGGTTAGGGACTCACAATTCACGCTTCGGTGCGGCCCCTTGAGTTGGGGTTAGGGACTCACAATCCAAGCTTCGGTGTGGCCCCTTGAGTTGGGGTTAGGGAGTCACAATCCACGCTTCGGCGTGGCCCCTCGAGTTGGGGTTAGGGACTCACAATCCATGCTTCGGTGTGGGCCCTCGAGCTTGGGTAAGGGACTCACAATTCACGCTTCGGTGTGGCCCCTCAAGCTGGGGTTAGGGACTCACAATCCACGCTTCGGTGTGGCCCCTTGAGTTGGGGTTAGGGACTCACAATCCACGCTTCGGTGTGCCACCTTGAGTTGGGGTTAGGGACTCACAATTCACGCTTCGGTGTGGCCCCTTGAGTTGGGGTTAGTGACTCACAATTCACGCTTCGGTGTGGCCCCTTGAGTTGGGGGTAGGGACTCACAATCCATTCTTCGGTGTGGCCCCTCGAGCTGGGGTAAGGGACTCACAATCCACGCTCTGTTGCGAGGCCCCTCAAGTTGGGGTTAGGGACTCACAATCCACGCTTCGGTGTGGCCCCTTGAGTTGGGGTTAGGGACTCACAATCCAAGCTTCGCTTTGGCCCCTTGAGTTGGGGTTAGGGACTCACAATCCACGCTTTGGTGTGGCCCCTTGAGTTGGGGTTAGGGACTCACAATCCACGCTTCGGTGTGGCCCCTAGAGTTGGGGTTAGGGACTCTCAATTCAAGCTTTGGTGTGGCCCCTTGAGTTGGGGTTATGGACTGACAATCCACGCTTCGGTGTGGCCCCTCGATTCGGCCTCAGGGACTCACAATTCACGCTTCGGTGTGGCCCCTCAAGTTGGGGTTAGGGACTCACAATCCACGCTTCGGTGTGGCCCCTTGAGTTGGGGTTAGGGACTCACAATTCACGCTTCGGTGTGGCTCCTCAAGTTGGGGTTAGGGACTCACAATTCACGCTTCGGTGTGGGCCCTCGAGCTTGGGTAAGGGACTCACAATTCACGCTTCGGTGTGGCCCCTCAAGCTGGGGTTAGGGACTCACAATCCACGCTTCGGTGTGGCCCCTTGAGTTGGGGTTAGGGACTCACAATCCACGCTTCGGTGTGGCCCCTTGAGTTGGGGTTAGGGACTCACAATTCACGCTTCGGTGTGGCCCCTCAAGTTGGGGTTAGGGACTCACAATCCATGCTTCGGTGTGGCCCCTCAAGTTGGGGTTAGGGACTCACAATCCATGCTTCGGTGTGGCCCCTCGAGTTGGGGTTAGGGACTCACAGTTCACGCTTCGGTGTGGCCCCTTGAGTTGGGGTTAGGGACTCACAATCCACGCTTCCGTGTGGCCCCTCGAGTTGGGGTTAGGGACTCACAATCCACGCTTCGGTGTGGGTCCTCAAGTTGGGGTTAGGGAATCACAATCCATGCTTCGGTGTGGGCCCTCGAGCTTGGGTAAGGGACTCACAATTCACGCTTCGGTGTGGCCCCTCAAGCTGGGGTTAGGGACTCACAATCCACGCTTCGGTGTGGCCCCTTGAGTTGGGGTTAGGGACTCACAATCCACGCTTCCGTGTGGCCCCTTGAGTTGGGGTTAGGGACTCACAATTCACGCTTCGGTGTGGCCCCTCAAGTTGGGGTTAGGGACTCACAATCCACGCTTCGGTGTGGCCCCTCGAGTTGGGGCTAAGGACTCACAATTCACGCTTCGGTGTGGCCCCTGGAGTTGGGGTTAGGGACTCACAATTCACGCTTCGGTGTGGCCCCTTGAGTCGGGGTTAGGGACTCACAATCCATGCTTCTGTGTGGCCCCTCGAGTTGGGGTTAGGGACTCACAATCCACGCTTCGGTGTGGCCCCTTGAGTTGGGGTTAGGGACTAACAATTCACGCTTCGGTGTGGCCCCTTGAGTTGGGGTTAGGGACTCACAACCCACGCTTCGGTGTGGCCCCTTGAGTTGGGGTTAGGGACTCACAATTCACGCTTCGGTGTGGCCCCTCAAGTTGGGGTTAGGGACTCACAATCCATGCTTCGGTGTGGGCCCTGGAACTGGGGTAAGGGACTCACAATTCACGCTTCGGTGTGGCCCCTTGAGTTGGGGTTAGGGACTCACAATCCACGCTTCGGTGTGGCCCCTCAAGTTGGGGTTAGGGACTCACAATTCGCGCTTTGGTGTGGCCCCTTGAGTTGGGGTAAGGGACTCACAATTCACGCTTCGGTGTGGCCCCTCGAGTGGGGGTTAGGGACTCACAATTCACACTTTGGTGTGGCCCCTTGAGTTGGGGTTAGGGACTCACAATCCACGCTTCCGTGTGGCCCCTTGAGTTGGGGTTAGGGACTCACAATTCACGCTTCGGTGTGGCCCCTTGAGTTGGGGTTAGGGACTCACAATCCAGGCTTCCGTGTGGCCCCTTGAGTTGGGGTTAGGGACTCACAATTCACGCTTCGGTGTGGCCCCTCAAGTTGGGGTTAGGGACTCACAATCCATGCTTCGGTGTGGGCCCTCGAGTTGGGGTAAGGGACTCACAATTCACGCTTCGGTGTGGCCCCTTGAGTTGGGGTTAGGGACTCACAATCCACGCTTCGGCGTGGCCCCTCAAGTTCGAGTTAGGGACTCACAATCCATGCTTCGGTGTGGGCCCTCGAGTTGGGGTAAGGGACTCACAATTCACGCTTCGGTGTGGCCCCCTGAGTTGGGGTTAGGGACTCACATTCACGCTTCGGTGTGGCCCCTCAAGTTGGGGTTAGGGACTCACAATCCACGCTTCGGTGTGGCCCCTCAAGTTGGGGTTAGGGACTCACAATTCGCGCTTTGGTGTGGCCCCTTGAGTTGGGGTAAGGGACTCACAATTCACGCTTCGGTGTGGCCCCTCGAGTGGGGGTTAGGGACTCACAATTCACACTTTGGTGTGGCCCCTTGAGTTGGGGTTAGGGACTCACAATCCACGCTTCCGTGTGGCCCCTTGAGTTGGGGTTAGGGACTCACAATTCACGCTTCGGTGTGGCCCCTTGAGTTGGGGTTAGGGACTCACAATCCAGGCTTCGGTGTGGCCCCTTGAGTTGGGGTTAGGGACTCACAATTCACGCTTCGGTGTGGCCCCTCAAGTTGGGGTTAGGGACTCACAATCCATGCCTCGGTGTGGGCCCTCGAGTTGGGGTAAGGGACTCACAATTCACGCTTCGGTGTGGCCCCCTGAGTTGGGGTTAGGGACTCACAATTCACGCTTCGGTGTGGCCCCTCAAGTTGGGGTTAGGGACTCACAATCCATGCTTCGGTGTGGGCCCTCGAGTTGGGGTAAGGGACTCACAATTCACGCTTCGGTGTGGCCCCCTGAGTTGGGGTTAGGGACTCACAATTCACGCTTCGGTGTGGCCCCTCAAGTTGGGGTTAGGGACTCACAATCCACGCTTCGGTGTGGCCCCTCGAGTTGGGGCTAAGGACTCGCAATTCACGCTTCGGTGTGGCCCCTGGAGTGGGGGTTAGGGACTCACAATTCACGCTTCGGTGTGGCCCCTTGAGTCGGGGTTAGGGACTCACAATCCATGCTTCTGTGTGGCCCCTCGAGTTGGGGTAAGGGACTCACAATCCACGCTCTGTTGCGTGGCCCCTTGAGTTGGGGTTAGGGACTAACAATTCACGCTTCGGTGTGGCCCCTTGAGTTGGGGTTAGGGACTCACAACCCACGCTTCGGTGTGGCCCCTTGAGTTGGGGTTAGGGACTCACAATTCACGCTTCGGTGTGGCCCCTCAAGTTGGGGTTAGGGACTCACAATCCATGCTTCGGTGTGGGCCCTGGAACTGGGGTAAGGGACTCACAATTCACGCTTCGGTGTGGCCCCTTGAGTTGGGGTTAGGGACTCACAATCCACGCTTCGGTGTGGCCCCTCAAGTTGGGGTTAGGGACTCACAATTCGCGCTTTGGTGTGGCCCCTTGAGTTGGGGTAAGGGACTCACAATTCACGCTTCGGTGTGGCCCCTCGAGTGGGGGTTAGGGACTCACAATTCACACTTTGGTGTGGCCCCTTGAGTTGGGGTTAGGGACTCACAATCCACGCTTCCGTGTGGCCCCTTGAGTTGGGGTTAGGGACTCACAATTCACGCTTCGGTGTGGCCCCTTGAGTTGGGGTTAGGGACTCACAATCCAGGCTTCGGTGTGGCCCCTTGAGTTGGGGTTAGGGACTCACAATTCACGCTTCGGTGTGGCCCCTCAAGTTGGGGTTAGGGACTCACAATCCATGCTTCGGTGTGGGCCCTCGAGTTGGGGTAAGGGACTCACAATTCACGCTTCGGTGTGGCCCCCTGAGTTGGGGTTAGGGACTCACAATCCACGCTTCGGTGTGGCCCCTCGAGTCGGGGTTAGGGACTCACAATTCACGCTTCGGTGTGGCCCCTTGAGTTCGGGTTAGGGACTCAC
The DNA here is from genome assembly GCA_964036045.1 of Eutreptiella sp. 'Long Island Sound 2002'. Taxonomy (NCBI): domain Eukaryota; phylum Euglenozoa; class Euglenophyceae; order Eutreptiales; family Eutreptiaceae; genus Eutreptiella; species Eutreptiella sp. 'Long Island Sound 2002'. The sequence continues at coordinate 971,156 of OZ038395.1, forward strand.
AATTCACGCTTCGGTGTGGCCCCTCGAGTTGGGGTTAGGGACTCACAATTCACGCTTCGGTGTGGCCCCTCGAGTTGGGGTTAGGGACTCACAATTCACGCTTTGGTGTGGCCCCTTGAGTTGGGGTTAGGGACTCACAACCCACGCTTCGGTGTGGCCCCTTGAGTTGCAGTTAGGGACTCACAATTCACGCTTTGGTGTGGCCCCTTGAGTTGGGGTTAGGGACTCACAATCCATGCTTCGGTGTGGCCCCTTGAGTTGGGGTTAGGGACTCACAATCCACGCTCTGTTGCGTGGCCCCTCGAGTTGGGGTTAGGGACTCACAATCCACGCTTCAGTGTGGCCCCTTGAGTTGGGGTTAGGGACTCACAATTCACGCTTCGGTGTGGCCCCTTGAGTTGGGGTTAGGGACTCACAATCCACGCTTCGGTGTGGCCCCTTGAGTTGGGGTTAGGGACTCACAATTCACGCTTCGGGGTGGCCCCTCAAGTTGGGGTTAGGGACTCACAACCCACGCTTCGGTGTGGCCCCTCGAGTTGGGGTTAGGGACTCACAATTAACGCTTCGCTGTGGCCCCTCAAGTTGGGGTTAGGGACTCACAATGCATGCTTCGGTGTGGGCCCTCGAGCTGGGGTAAGGGACTCACAATTCACGCTTCGGTGTGGCCCCCTCAGTTGGGGTTAGGGACTCACAATCCACGCTTCGGTGTGGCCCCTCGAGTTGGGGTTAGGGACTCACAATTCCCGCCTTGGTGTGGCCCCTTGAGTTGGGGTTAGGGACTCACGATTCACGCTTCGGTGTGGCCCACTGAGTTGGGGTTAGGGACTCACAATTCACGCTTCGGTGTGGCCCCTCGAGTTGGGGTTAGGGACTCACAATTCACGCTTTGGTGTGGCCCCTTGAGTTGGGGTTAGGGACTCACAACCCACGCTTCGGTGTGGCCCCTTGAGTTGCAGTTAGGGACTCACAATTCACGCTTTGGTGTGGCCCCTTGAGTTGGGGTTAGGGACTCACAATCCATGCTTCGGTGTGGCCCCTTGAGTTGGGGTTAGGGACTCACAATTCACGCTTTGGTGTGGCCCCTTGAGTTGGGGTTAGGGACTCACAACCCACGCTTCGGTGTGGCCCCTTGAGTTGCAGTTAGGGACTCACAATTCACGCTTCGTTGTGGCCCCTCAAGTTGGGGTTAGGGACTCACAATCCATGCTTCGGTGTGGGCCCTGGAGTTGGGGTAAGGGACTCACAATTCACGCTTCGGTGTGGCCCCCTGAGTTGGGGTTAGGGACTCACAATCCACGCTTCGGTGTGGCCCCTTGAGTCGGGGTTAGGGACTCACAATTCACGCTTCGGTGTGGCCCCTTGAGATCGGGTTAGGGACTCACAATTCACGCTTCGGTGTGGCCCCTCAAGTTGCGGTTAGGGACTCACAACCCACGCTTCGGTGTGGCCCCTTGAGTTGGGGTTAGGGACTCACAATTCACGCTTCGGTGTGGCCCCTCAAGTTGGGGTTAGGGACTCACAATCCATGCTTCGGTGTGGGCCCTCGAGTTGGGGTAAGGGACTCACAATTCACGCTTCGGTGTGGCCCCCTAAGTTGGGGTTAGGGACTCACAATTCACGCTTCGGTGTGGCCCCTCGAGTCGGGGTTAGGGACTCACAATTCACCCTTCGGTGTGGCCCCTTGAGTTCGGGTTAGGGACTCACAATTCACGCTTCGGTGTGGCCCCTCGAGTTGGGGTTAGGGACTCACAATTCACGCTTCGGTGTGGCCCCTCGAGTTGGGGTTAGGGACTCACAATTCACGCTTTGGTGTGGCCCCTTGAGTTGGGGTTGGGGACTCACAATTCACGCTTCGGTGTGGCCCCTTGGGTTGCAGTTAGGGACTCACAATTCACGCTTTGGTGTGGCCCCTTGAGTTGGGGTTAGGGACTCACAATCCACGCTCTGTTGCGTGGCCCCTCGAGTTGGGGTTAGGGACTCACAATCCACGCTTCGGTGTGGCCCCTTGAGTTGGGGTTAGGGACTCACAATTCACGCTTCGGTGTGGCCCCTTGAGTTGGGGTTAGGGACTCACAATCCACGCTTCGGTGTGGCCCCTTGAGTTGGGGTTAGGGACTCACAATTCACGCTTCGGTGTGGCCCCTCAAGTTGGGGTTAGGGACTCACAACCCACGCTTCGGTGTGGCCCCTCGAGTTGGGGTTAGGGACTCACAATTCACGCTTCGGTGTGGCCCCTCAAGTTGGGGTTAGGGACTCACAATCCATGCTTCGGTGTGGGCCCTCGAGCTGGGGTAAGGGACTCACAATCCACGCTTCGGTGTGGCCCCCTCAGTTGGGGTTAGGGACTCACAATCCACGCTTCGGTGTGGCCCCTCGAGTTGGGGTTAGGGACTCACAATTCGCGCCTTGGTGTGGCCCCTTGAGTTGGGGTTAGGGACTCACGATTCACGCTTCCGTGTGGCCCACTGAGTTGGGGTTAGGGACTCACAATTCACGCTTCGGTGTGGCCCCTCGAGTTGGGGTTAGGGACTCACAATTCACGCTTCGGTGTGGCCCCTCGAGTTGGGGTTAGGGACTCACAATTCACGCTTTGGTGTGGCCCCTTGAGTTGGGGTTAGCGACTCACAACCCACGCTTCGGTGTGGCCCCTTGCGTTGCAGTTAGGGACTCACAATTCACGCTTTGGTGTGGCCCCTTGAGTTGGGGTTAGGGACTCACAATCCATGCTTCGGTGTGGCCCCTTGAGTTGGGGTTAGGGACTCACAATTCACGCTTCGGTGCGGCCCCTTGAGTTGGGGTTAGGGACTCACAATCCAACCTTCGGTGTGGCCCCTTGAGTTGGGGTTAGGGACTCACAATCCACGCTTCGGTGTGGCCCCTCAAGTTGGGGTTAGGGACTCACAATTCGCGCTTTGGTGTGGCCCCTTGAGTTGGGGTTAGGGACTCACAATCCACGCTTCGGTGTGGCCCCTCAAGTTGGGGTTAGGGACTCACAATTCGCGCTTTGGTGTGGCCCCTTGAGTTGGGGTTAGGGACTCACAATCCACGCTTCCGTGTGGCCCCTTGAGTTGGGGTTAGGGACTCACAATTCACGCTTCGGTGTGGCCCCTTGAGTTCGGGTTAGGGACTCACAATCCAGGCTTCGGTGTGGCCCCTTGAGTTGGGGTTAGGGACTCACAATTCACGCTTCGGTGTGGCCCCTCAAGTTGGGGTTAGGGACTCACAATCCATGCTTCGGTGTGGGCCCTCGAGTTGGGGTAAGGGACTCACAATTCACGCTTCGGTGTGGCCCCTTGAGTTGGGGTTAGGGACTCACAATCCACGCTTCGGTGTGGCCCCTCAAGTTCGGGTTAGGGACTCACAATCCATGCTTCGGTGTGGGCCCTCGAGTTGGGGTAAGGGACTCACAATTCACGCTTCGGTGTGGCCCCCTGAGTTGGGGTTAGGGACTCACATTCACGCTTCGGTGTGGCCCCTCAAGTTGGGGTTAGGGACTCACAATCCACGCTTCGGTGTGGCCCCTCAAGTTGGGGTTAGGGACTCACAATTCGCGCTTTGGTGTGGCCCCTTGAGTGGGGGTTAGGGACTCACAATTCACACTTTGGTGTGGCCCCTTGAGTTGGGGTTAGGGACTCACAATCCACGCTTCCGTGTGGCCCCTTGAGTTGGGGTTAGGGACTCACAATTCACGCTTCGGTGTGGCCCCTTGAGTTGGGGTTAGGGACTCACAATCCAGGCTTCGGTGTGGCCCCTTGAGTTGGGGTTAGGGACTCACAATTCACGCTTCGGTGTGGCCCCTCAAGTTGGGGTTAGGGACTCACAATCCATGCTTCGGTGTGGGCCCTCGAGTTGGGGTAAGGGACTCACAATTCACGCTTCGGTGTGGCCCCCTGAGTTGGGGTTAGGGACTCACAATTCACGCTTCGGTGTGGCCCCTCAAGTTGGGGTTAGGGACTCACAATCCATGCTTCGGTGTGGGCCCTCGAGTTGGGGTAAGGGACTCACAATTCACGCTTCGGTGTGGCCCCCTGAGTTGGGGTTAGGGACTCACAATTCACGCTTCGGTGTGGCCCCTCAAGTTGGGGTTAGGGACTCACAATTCACGCTTCGGTGTGGCCCCTCGAGTTGGGGCTAAGGACTCACAATTCACGCTTCGGTGTGGCCCCTGGAGTTGGGGTTAGGGACTCACAATTCACGCTTCGGTGTGGCCCCTTGAGTCGGGGTTAGGGACTCACAATCCATGCTTCTGTGTGGCCCCTCGAGTTGGGGTAAGGGACTCACAATCCACGCTCTGTTGCGTGGCCCCTTGAGTTGGGGTTAGGGACTAACAATTCACGCTTCGGTGTGGCCCCTTGAGTTGGGGTTAGGGACTCACAACCCACGCTTCGGTGTGGCCCCTTGAGTTGGGGTTAGGGACTCACAATTCACGCTTCGGTGTGGCCCCTCAAGTTGGGGTTAGGGACTCACAATCCATGCTTCGGTGTGGGCCCTGGAACTGGGGTAAGGGACTCACAATTCACGCTTCGGTGTGGCCCCTTGAGTTGGGGTTAGGGACTCACAATCCACGCTTCGGTGTGGCCCCTCAAGTTGGGGTTAGGGACTCACAATTCGCGCTTTGGTGTGGCCCCTTGAGTTGGGGTAAGGGACTCACAATTCACGCTTCGGTGTGGCCCCTCGAGTGGGGGTTAGGGACTCACAATTCACACTTTGGTGTGGCCCCTCGAGTTGGGGTTAGGGACTCACAATCCATGTTCCGTGTGGCCCCTTGAGTTGGGGTTAGGGACTCACAATTCACGCTTCGGTGTGGCCCCTTGAGTTGGGGTTAGGGACTCACAATCCAGGCTTCGGTGTGGCCCCTTGAGTTGGGGTTAGGGACTCACAATTCACGCTTCGGTGTGGCCCCTCAAGTTGGGGTTAGGGACTCACAATCCATGCTTCGGTGTGGGCCCTCGAGTTGGGGTAAGGGACTCACAATTCACGCTTCGGTGTGGCCCCCTGAGTTGGGGTTAGGGACTCACAATTCACGCTTCGGTGTGGCCCCTTGAGTTCGGGTTAGGGACTCACAATTCACGCTTCGGTGTGGCCCCTCGAGTTGGGGTTAGGGACTCACAATTCACGCTTCCGTGTGGCCCCTCGAGTTGGGGTTAGGGACTCACAATTCACGCTTTGGTGTGGCCCCTTGAGTTGGGGTTAGGGACTCACAACCCACGCTTCGGTGTGGCCCCTTGAGTTGCAGTTAGGGACTCACAATTCACGCTTTGGTGTGGCCCCTTGAGTTGGGGTTAGGGACTCACAATCCATGCTTCGGTGTGGCCCCTTGAGTTGGGGTTAGGGACTCACAATCCACGCTCTGTTGCGTGGCCCCTCGAGTTGGGGTTAGGGACTCACAATCCACGCTTCGGTGTGGCCCCTTGAGTTGGGGTTAGGGACTCACAATTCACGCTTCGGTGTGGCCCCTTGAGTTGGGGTTAGGGACTCACAATCCACGCTTCGGTGTGGCCCCTTGAGTTGGGGTTAGGGACTCACAATTCACGCTTCGGGGTGGCCCCTCAAGTTGGGGTTAGGGACTCACAACCCACGCTTCGGTGTGGCCCCTCGAGTTGGGGTTAGGGACTCACAATTCACGCTTCGCTGTGGCCCCTCAAGTTGGGGTTAGGGACTCACAATGCATGCTTCGGTGTGGGCCCTCGAGCTGGGGTAAGGGACTCACAATTCACGCTTCGGTGTGGCCCCCTCAGTTGGGGTTAGGGACTCACAATCCACGCTTCGGTGTGGCCCCTCGAGTTGGGGTTAGGGACTCACAATTCGCGCCTTGGTGTGGCCCCTTGAGTTGGGGTTAGGGACTCACGATTCACGCTTCGGTGTGGCCCACTGAGTTGGGGTTAGGGACTCACAATTCACGCTTTGGTGTGGCCCCTCGAGTTGGGGTTAGGGACTCACAATTCACGCTTTGGTGTGGCCCCTTGAGTTGGGGTTAGGGACTCACAACCCACGCTTCGGTGTGGCCCCTTGAGTTGCAGTTAGGGACTCACAATTCACGCTTTGGTGTGGCCCCTTGAGTTGGGGTTAGGGACTCACAATCCATGCTTCGGTGTGGGCCCTTGAGTTGGGGTAAGGGACTCACAATCCACGCTTCGGTGTGGCCCCTTGATTTGGGGTTAGGGACTCACAACCCACGCTTCGGTGTGGCCCCTTGAGTTGCAGTTAGGGACTCACAATTCACGCTTCGGTGTGGCCCCTCAAGTTGGGGTTAGGGACTCACAATCCATGCTTCGGTGTGGGCCCTCGAGTTGGGGTAAGGGACTCACAATTCACGCTTCGGTGTGGCCCCCTGAGTTGGGGTTAGGGACTCACAATCCACGCTTCGGTGTGGCCCCTCGAGTCGGGGTTAGGGACTCACAATTCACGCTTCGGTGTGGCCCCTTGAGTTGGGGTTAGGGACTCACAATTCACGCTTCGGTGTGGCCCCTCAAGTTGCGGTTAGGGACTCACAACCCACGCTTCGGTGTGGCCCCTTGAGTTGGGGTTAGGGACTCACAATTCACGCTTCGGTGTGGCCCCTCAAGTTGGGGTTAGGGACTCACAATCCATGCTTCGGTGTGGGCCCTCGAGTTGGGGTAAGGGACTCACAATTCACGCTTCGGTGTGGCCCCCTGAGTTGGGGTTAGGGACTCACAATCCACGCTTCGGTGTGGCCCCTCGAGTCGGGGTTAGGGACTCACAATTCACCCTTCGGTGTGGCCCCTTGAGTTCGGGTTAGGGACTCACAATTCACGCTTCGGTGTGGCCCCTCGAGTTGGGGTTAGGGACTCACAATTCACGCTTCGCTGTGGCCCCTCAAGTTGGGGTTAGGGACTCACAATGCATGCTTCGGTGTGGGCCCTGGAGCTGGGGTAAGGGACTCACAATTCACGCTTCGGTGTGGCCCCCTCAGTTGGGGTTAGGGACTCACAATCCACGCTTCGGTGTGGCCCCTCGAGTTGGGGTTAGGGACTCACAATTCGCGCCTTGGTGTGGCCCCTTGAGTTGGGGTTAGGGACTCACGATTCACGCTTCGGTGTGGCCCACTGAGTTGGGGTTAGGGACTCACAATTCACGCTTCGGTGTGGCCCCTCGAGTTGGGGTTAGGGACTCACAATTCACGCTTTGGTGTGGCCCCTTGAGTTGGGGTTAGGGACTCACAACCCACGCTTCGGTGTGGCCCCTTGAGTTGCAGTTAGGGACTCACAATTCACGGTTTGGTGTGGCCCCTTGAGTTGGGGTTAGGGACTCACAATCCATGCTTCGGTGTGGGCCCTTGAGTTGGGGTAAGGGACTCACAATCCACGCTTCGGTGTGGCCCCTTGAGTTGGGGTTAGGGACTCACAACCCACGCTTCGGTGTGGCCCCTTGAGTTGCAGTTAGGGACTCACAATTCACGCTTCGGTGTGGCCCCTCAAGTTGGGGTTAGGGACTCACAATCCATGCTTCGGTGTGGGCCCTCGAGTTGGGGTAAGGGACTCACAATTCACGCTTCGGTGTGGCCCCCTGAGTTGGGGTTAGGGACTCACAATCCACGCTTCGGTGTGGCCCCTCGAGTCGGGGTTAGGGACTCACAATTCACGCTTCGGTGTGGCCCCTTGAGTTCGGGTTAGGGACTCACAATTCACGCTTCGGTGTGGCCCCTCAAGTTGCGGTTAGGGACTCACAACCCACGCTTCGGTGTGGCCCCTTGAGTTGGGGTTAGGGACTCACAATTCACGCTTCGGTGTGGCCCCTCAAGTTGGGGTTAGGGACTCACAATCCATGCTTCGGTGTGGGCCCTCGAGTTGGGGTAAGGGACTCACAATTCACGCTTCGGTGTGGCCCCCTGAGTTGGGGTTAGGGACTCACAATCCACGCTTCGGTGTGGCCCCTCGAGTCGGGGTTAGGGACTCACAATTCACCCTTCGGTGTGGCCCCTTGAGTTCGGGTTAGGGACTCACAATTCACGCTTCGGTGTGGCCCCTCGAGTTGGGGTTAGGGACTCACAATTCACGCTTCGCTGTGGCCCCTCAAGTTGGGGTTAGGGACTCACAATGCATGCTTCGGTGTGGGCCCTGGAGCTGGGGTAAGGGACTCACAATTCACGCTTCGGTGTGGCCCCCTCAGTTGGGGTTAGGGACTCACAATCCACGCTTCGGTGTGGCCCCTCGAGTTGGGGTTAGGGACTCACAATTCGCGCCTTGGTGTGGCCCCTTGAGTTGGGGTTAGGGACTCACGATTCACGCTTCGGTGTGGCCCACTGAGTTGGGGTTAGGGACTCACAATTCACGCTTCGGTGTGGCCCCTCGAGTTGGGGTTAGGGACTCACAATTCACGCTTTGGTGTGGCCCCTTGAGTTGGGGTTAGGGACTCACAACCCACGCTTCGGTGTGGCCCCTTGAGTTGCAGTTAGGGACTCACAATTCACGGTTTGGTGTGGCCCCTTGAGTTGGGGTTAGGGACTCACAATCCATGCTTCGGTGTGGGCCCTTGAGTTGGGGTAAGGGACTCACAATCCACGCTTCGGTGTGGCCCCTTGAGTTGGGGTTAGGGACTCACAACCCACGCTTCGGTGTGGCCCCTTGAGTTGCAGTTAGGGACTCACAATTCACGCTTCGGTGTGGCCCCTCAAGTTGGGGTTAGGGACTCACAATCCATGCTTCGGTGTGGGCCCTCGAGTTGGGGTAAGGGACTCACAATTCACGCTTCGGTGTGGCCCCCTGAGTTGGGGTTAGGGACTCACAATCCACGCTTCGGTGTGGCCCCTCGAGTCGGGGTTAGGGACTCACAATTCACGCTTCGGTGTGGCCCCTTGAGTTCGGGTTAGGGACTCACAATTCACGCTTCGGTGTGGCCCCTCAAGTTGCGGTTAGGGACTCACAACCCACGCTTCGGTGTGGCCCCTTGAGTTGGGGTTAGGGACTCACAATTCACGCTTCGGTGTGGCCCCTCAAGTTGGGGTTAGGGACTCACAATCCATGCTTCGGTGTTGGCCCTCGAGTTGGGGTAAGGGACTCACAATTCACGCTTCGGTGTGGCCCCCTGAGTTGGGGTTAGGGACTCACAATCCACGCTTCGGTGTGGCCCCTCGACTCGGGGTTAGGGACTCACAATTCACCCTTCGGTGTGGCCCCTTGAGTTCGGGTTAGGGACTCACAATTCACGCTTCGGTGTGGCCCCTCGAGTTGGGGTTAGGGACTCACAATTCACGCTTCGGTGTGGCCCCTCGAGTTGGGGTTAGGGACTCACAATTCACGCTTTGGTGTGGCCCCTTGAGTTGGGGTTAGGGACTCACAATTCACGCTTCGGTGTGGCCCCTCAAGTTGGGGTTAGGGACTCACAACCCACGCTTCGGTGTGGCCCACTGAGTTGGGGTTAGGGACTCACAATTCACGCTTCGGTGTGGCCCCTCAAGTTGGGGTTAGGGACTCACAATCCATGCTTCGGTGTGGGCCCTCGAGCTGGGGTAAGGGACTCACAATTCACGCTTCGGTGTGGCCCCCTCAGTTGGGGTTAGGGACTCACAATCCACGCTTCGGTGTGGCCCCTCGAGTTGGGGTTAGGGACTCACAATTCGCGCCTTGGTGTGGCCCCTTGAGTTGGGGTTAGGGACTCACGATTCACGCTTCCGTGTGGCCCACTGAGTTGGGGTTAGGGACTCACAATTCACGCTTCGGTGTGGCCCCTCGAGTTGGGGTTAGGGACTCACAATTCACGCTTTGGTGTGGCCCCTCGAGTTGGGGTTAGGGACTCACAATTCACGCTTTGGTGTGGCCCCTTGAGTTGGGGTTAGCGACTCACAACCCACGCTTCGGTGTGGCCCCTTGAGTTGCAGTTAGGGACTCACAATTCACGCTTTGGTGTGGCCCCTTGAGTTGGGGTTAGGGACTCACAATCCATGCTTCGGTGTGGCCCCTTGAGTTGGGGTTAGGGACTCACAATTCACGCTTCGGTGCGGCCCCTTGAGTTGGGGTTAGGGACTCACAATCCAACCTTCGGTGTGGCCCCTTGAGTTGGCGTTAGGGACTCACAATCCACGCTTCGGCGTGGCCCCTCGACTCGGGGTTAGGGAATCACAATTCACGCTTCGGTGTGGCCCCTTTAGTTGGGGTTAGGGACTCACAATTCACGCTTCGGTGTGGCCCCTTGAGTTCGGGTTAGGGACTCACAATTCACGCTTCGGTTTGGCCCCTCGAGTTTAGGTTAGGGACTCACAATTCACGCTTCGGTGTGGCCCCTCGAGCTGGGGTAAGGGACTCACAATTCACGCTTCGGTGTGGCCCCTTGAGTTGGGGTTAGGGACTCACAATTCACGCTTCGGTATGGCCCCTTTAGTTGGGGTTAGGGACTCACAATCCACGCTTTGGTGTGGCCCCTTGAGTTGGGGTTAGGGACTCACAACCCACGCTTCCGTGTGGCCCCTCGAGTTGGGGTCAGGGACTCACAATTCACGCTTCGGTGTGGCCCCTCGAGCTGGGGTAAGGGACTCACAATTCACGCTTCGGTGTGGCCCCTCAAGCTGGGGTTAGGGACTCACAATCCACGCTTCGGTGTGGCCCCTTGAGTTGGGGTTAGGGACTCACAATTCACGCTTCGGTGTGGCCCCTTGAGTTGGGGTTAGGGACTCACAATCCATGCTTCGGTGTGGGCCCTCGAGCTGGGGTAAGGGACTCACAATTCACGCTTCGGTGTGGCCCCTCAAGCTGGGGTTAGGGACTCACAATCCACGCTTCGGTGTGGCCCCTTGAGTTGGGGTTAGGGACTCACAATCCACGCTTCGGTGTAGCCCCTTGAGTTGGGGTTAGGGACTCACAATTCACGCTTCGCTGTGGCCCCTCAAGTTGGGGTTAGGGACTCACAATCCACACTTCGGTGTGGCCCCTCGAGTTGGGGTTAGGGACTCACAATTCACGCTTCGGTGTGGCCCCTTGAGTTGGGGTTAGGGACTCACAATCCACGCTTCCGTGTGGCCCCTCGAGTTGGGGTTAGGGACTCACAATTCACGCTTTGGTGTGGCCCCTTGAGTTGGGGTTAGGGACTCACAATCCACGCTCTGTTGCGTGGCCCCTCGAGTTGGGGTTAGGGACTCACAATCCACGCTTCGGTGTGGCCCCTCGAGTTGGGGTTAGGGACTCGCAATTCACGCTTCGGTGTGGCCCCTCAAGTTGGGGTTAGGGACTCACAATCCACGCTTCGGTGTGGCCCCTTGAGTTGGGGTTAGGGACTCACAATTCACGCTTCGGTGTGGCTCCTCAAGTTGGGGTTAGGGACTCACAATCCACACTTCGGTGTGGCCCCTCGAGTTGGGGTTAGGGACTCACAATTCACGCTTCGGTGTGGCCCCTTGAGTTGGGGTTAGGGACTCACAATCCACGCTTCCGTGTGGCCCCTCGAGTTGGGGTTAGGGACTCACAATTCACGCTTTGGTGTGGCCCCTTGAGTTGGGGTTAGGGACTCACAATCCACGCTCTGTTGCGTGGCCCCTCGAGTTGGGGTTAGGGACTCACAATCCACGCTTCGGTGTGGCCCCTCGAGTTGGGGTTAGGGACTCGCAATTCACGCTTCGGTGTGGCCCATTGAGTTGGGGTTAGGGACTCACAATCCACGCTTCGGTGTAGCCCCTTGAGTTGGGGTTAGGGACTCACAATTCACGCTTCGCTGTGGCCCCTCAAGTTGGGGTTAGGGACTCACAATCCACACTTCGGTGTGGCCCCTCAAGCTGGGGTTAGGGACTCACAATCCACGCTTCGGTGTGGCCCATTGAGTTGGGGTTAGGGACTCACAATCCACGCTTCGGTGTAGCCCCTTGAGTTGGGGTTAGGGACTCACAATTCACGCTTCGCTGTGGCCCCTCAAGTTGGGGTTAGGGACTCACAATCCACACTTCGGTGTGGCCCCTCGAGTTGGGGTTAGGGACTCACAATTCACGCTTCGGTGTGGCCCCTTGAGTTGGGGTTAGGGACTCACAATCCACGCTCTGTTGCGTGGCCCCTCGAGTTGGGGTTAGGGACTCACAATCCACGCTTCGGTGTGGCCCCTCGAGTTGGGGTTAGGGACTCGCAATTCACGCTTCGGTGTGGCCCATTGAGTTGGGGTTAGGGACTCACAATCCACGCTTCGGTGTAGCCCCTTGAGTTGGGGTTAGGGACTCACAATTCACGCTTCGCTGTGGCCCCTCAAGTTGGGGTTAGGGACTCACAATCCACACTTCGGTGTGGCCCCTCGAGTTGGGGTTAGGGACTCACAATTCACGCTTCGGTGTGGCCCCTTGAGTTGGGGTTAGGGACTCACAATCCACGCTTCCGTGTGGCCCCTCGAGTTGGGGTTAGGGACTCACAATTCACGCTTTGGTGTGGCCCCTTGAGTTGGGGTTAGGGACTCACAATCCACGCTCTGTTGCGTGGCCCCTCGAGTTGGGGTTAGGGACTCACAATCCACGCTTCGGTGTGGCCCCTCGAGTTGGGGTTAGGGACTCGCAATTCACGCTTCGGTGTGGCCCCTCAAGTTGGGGTTAGGGACTCACAATCCACGCTTCGGTGTGGCCCCTTGAGTTGGGGTTAGGGACTCACAATTCACGCTTCGGTGTGGCTCCTCAAGTTGGGGTTAGGGACTCACAATTCATGCTTCTGTGTGGGCCCTCGAGCTGGGGTAAGGGACTCACAATTCACGCTTCGGTGTGGCCCCTCAAGCTGGGGTTAGGGACTCACAATCCACGCTTCGGTGTGGCCCCTTGAGTTGGGGTTAGGGACTCACAGTCCACGCTTCGGTGTGGCCCCTTGAGTTGGGGTTAGGGACTCACAATTCGCGCCTTGGTGTGGCCCCTTGAGTTGGGGTTAGGGACTCACGATTCACGCTTCGGTGTGGCCCACTGAGTTGGGGTTAGGGACTCACAATTCACGCTTCGGTGTGGCCCCTCGAGTTGGGGTTAGGGACTCACAATTCACGCTTTGGTGTGGCCCCTTGAGTTGGGGTTAGGGACTCACGATTCACGCTTCGGTGTGGCCCACTGAGTTGGGGTTAGGGACTCACAATTCACGCTTCGGTGTGGCCCCTCGAGTTGGGGTTAGGGACTCACAATTCACGCTTTGGTGTGGCCCCTTGAGTTGGGGTTAGGGACTCACAACCCACGCTTCGGTGTGGCCCCTTGAGTTGCAGTTAGGGACTCACAATTCACGCTTTGGTGTGGCCCCTTGAGTTGGGGTTAGGGACTCACACTTCACGCTTCGGTGTGGCCCCTTGAGTTGGGGTTAGGGACTCACAATCCATGCTTCGGTGTGGGCCCTCGAGTTGGGGTAAGGGACTCACAATTCACGCTTCGGTGTGGCCCCCTGAGTTGGGGTTAGGGACTCACAATCCACGCTTCGGTGTGGCCCCTCGAGTCGGGGTTAGGGACTCACAATTCACGCTTCGGTGTGGCCCCTTGAGTTCGGGTTAGGGACTCACAATTCACGCTTCGGTGGGGCCCCTCAAGTTGGGGTTAGGGACTCACAACCCACGCTTCGGTGTGGCCCCTTGAGTTGGGGTTAGGGACTCACAATTCACGCTTCGGTGTGGCCCCTCAAGTTGGGGTTAGGGACTCACAATCCATGCTTCGGTGTGGGCCCTCGAGTTGGGGTAAGGGACTCACAATTCACGCTTCGGTGTGGCCCCCTGAGTTGGGGTTAGGGACTCACAATCCACGCTTCGGTGTGGCCCCTCGAGTCGGGGTTAGGGACTCACAATCCACGCTTCGGTGTGGCCCCTTGAGTTGGGGTTAGGGACTCACAATTCACGCTTCGGTGTGGCCCCTCGAGTTGGGGTTAGGGACTCACAATTCACGCTTCGGTGTGGCCCCTCGAGTTGGGGTAAGGGACTCACAATTCACGCTTTGGTGTGGCCCCTTGAGTTGGGGTTAGGGACTCACAACCCACGCTTCGGTGTGGCCCCTTGAGTTGCAGTTAGGGACTCACAATTCACGCTTTGGTGTGGCCCCTTGAGTTGGGGTTAGGGACTAACAATCCACGCTCTGTTGCGTGGCCCCTCGAGTTGGGGTTAGGGACTCACAGTCCGCGCTTCGGTGTGGCCCCTTGAGTTGGGGTTAGGGACTCACAATTCACGCTTCGGTGTGGCCCCTTGATTTGGGGTTAGGGACTCACAATCCACGCTTCGGTGTGGCCCCTTGAGTTGGGGTTAGGGACTCACAATTCACGCTTCGGTGTGGCCCCTCAAGTTGGGGTTAGGGACTCACAACCCACGCTTCGGTGTGGCCCCTCGAGTTGGGGTTAGGGACTCACAATTCACGCTTCGGTGTGGCCCCTCAAGTTGGGGTTAGGGACTCACAATCCATGCTTCGGTGTGGGCCCTCGAGCTGGGGTAAGGGACTCACAATCCACGCTTCGGTGTGGCCCCCTCAGTTGGGGTTAGGGACTCACAATCCACGCTTCGGTGTGGCCCCTCGAGTTGGGGTTAGGGACTCACAATTCGCGCCTTGGTGTGGCCCCTTGAGTTGGGGTTAGGGACTCACAATTCACGCTTCGGTGTGGCCCACTGAGTTGGGGTTAGGGACTCACAATTCACGCTTCGGTGTGGCCCCTCGAGTTGGGGTTAGGGACTCACAATTCACGCTTCGGTGTGGCCCCTCGAGTTGGGGTTAGGGACTCACAATTCACGCTTTGGTGTGGCCCCTTGAGTTGGGGTTAGCGACTCACAATTCACGCTTCGGTGTGGCCCCTTGAGTTGCAGTTAGGGACTCACAATTCACGCTTTGGTGTGGCCCCTTGAGTTGGGGTTAGGGACTCACAATCCATGCTTCGGTGTGGCCCCTTGAGTTGGGGTTAGGGACTCACAATTCACGCTTCGGTGCGGCCCCTTGAGTTGGGGTTAGGGACTCACAATCCACGCTTCGGTGTGGCCCCTTGAGTTGGGGTTAGGGACTCACAATCCACGCTTCGGCGTGGCCCCTCGACTCGGGGTTAGGGAATCACAATTCATGCTTCGGTGTGGCCCCTTTAGTTGGGGTTAGGGACTCACAATCCACGCTTTGGTGTGGCCCCTTGAGTTGGGGTTAGGGACTCACAATTCACGCTTCGGTTTGGCCCCTCGAGTTGGGGTTAGGGACTCACAATTCACGCTTCGGTTTGGCCCCTCGAGCTGGGGTAAGGGACTCACAATTCACGCTTCGGTGTGGCCCCTTGAGTTGGGGTTAGGGACTCACAATCCACGCTTCGGTGTGGCCCCTTGAGTTGGAGTTAGGGACTCACAATTCACGCTTCGGTGTGGCTCCTCGACTTGGGGTTAGGGACTCACAATCCACGCTTCGGTGTGGCCGCTTTAGTTGGGGTTAGGGACTCACAATCCACGCTTTGGTGTGGCCCCTTGAGTTGGGGTTAGGGACTCACAACCCACGCTTCGGTGTGGCCCCTCGAGTTGGGGTTAGGGACTCACAATTCACGCTTCGGTGTGGCCCCTCGAGCTGGGGTAAGGGACTCACAATTCACGCTTCGGTGTGGCCCCTCAAGCTGGGGTTAGGGACTCGCAATCCACGCTTCGGTGTGGCCCATTGAGTTGGGGTTAGGGACTCACAATCCACGCTTCGGTGTAGCCCCTTGAGTTGGGGTTAGGGACTCACAATTCACGCTTCGCTGTGGCCCCTCAAGTTGGGGTTAGGGACTCACAATCAACGCTTCGGTGTGGCCCCTCGAGTTGGGGTTAGGGACTCACAATTCACGCTTCGCCGTGGCCCCTTGAGTTGGGGTTAGGGACTCACAATCCACGCTTCCGTGTGGCCCCTCGAGTTGGGGTTAGGGACTCACAATTCACGCGTTGGTGTGGCCCCTTGAGTTGGGGTTAGGGACTCACAATCCACGCTCTGTTGCGTGGCCCCTCGAGTTGGGGTTAGGGACTCACAATCCACGCTTCGGTGTGGCCCCTCGAGTTGGGGTTAGGGACTCGCAATTCACGCTTCGGTGTGGCCCCTCAAGTTGGGGTTAGGGACTCACAATCCACGCTTCGGTGTGGCCCCTTGAGTTGGGGTTAGGGACTCACAATTCACGCTTCGGTGTGGCTCCTCAAGTTGGGGTTAGGGACTCACAATCCATGCTTCGGTGTGGGCCCTCGAGCTGGGGTAAGGGACTCACAATTCACGCTTCGGTGTGGCCCCTCAAGCTGGGGTTAGGGACTCACAATCCACGCTTCGGTGTGGCCCCTTGAGTTGGGGTTAGGGACTCACAGTCCACGCTTCGGTGTGGCCCCTCGAGTTGGGGTTAGGGACTCACAATTCACGCTTCGGTGTGGCCCCTCCAGTTGGGGTTAGGGACTCACAATCCACGCTTCGGTGTGGCCCCTCGAGTTGGGGTTAGGGACTCACAATTCACGCTTCGGTGTGGCCCCTTGAGTTGGGGTTAGGGACTCACAATCCACGCTTCCGTGTGGCCCCTCGAGTTGGGGTTAGGGACTCACAATCCACGCTTCGGTGTGGCCCCTCGAGTTGGGGTTAGGGACTCACAATTCACGCTTCGGTGTGGCCCCTTGAGTTGGGGTTAGGGACTCACAATCCACGCTTCGGTGTGGCCCCTCGAGTTGGGGTTAAGGACTCACAATTCACGCTTCGGTGTGGCCCCTGGAGTTGGGGTTAGGGACTCACAATTCACGCTTCGGTGTGGCCCCTTGAGTCGGGGTTAGGGACTCACAATCCATGCTTCTGTGTGGCCCCTCGAGTTGGGGTAAGGGACTCACAATCCACGCTCTGTTGCGTGGCCCCTTGAGTTGGGGTTAGGGACTCACAATTCACGCTTCGGTGTGGCCCCTTGAGTTGGGGTTAGGGACTCACAACCCACGCTTCGGTGTGGCCCCTTGAGTTGGGGTTAGGGACTCACAATTCACGCTTCGGTGTGGCCCCTCAAGTTGGGGTTAGGGACTCACAATCCATGCTTCGGTGTGGGCCCTGGAACTGGGGTAAGGGACTCACAATTCACGCTTCGGTGTGGCCCCTTGAGTTGGGGTTAGGGACTCACAATCCACGCTTCGGTGTGGCCCCTGAAGTTGGGGTTAGGGACTCACAATTCGCGCTTTGGTGTGGCCCCTTGAGTTGGGGTTAGGGACTCACAATTCACGCTTCCGTGTGGCCCCTTGAGTTGGGGTTAGGGACTCGTAATTCACGCTTCGGTGTGGCCCCTTAAGTTGGGGTTAGGGACTCACAATCCAGGCTTTGGTGTGGCCTGCGAGTTGGGGTTAGGGACTCACAATTCACGCTTCGGTGTGGCCCCTTGAGTTGGGGTTAGGGACTCACAATTCACGCTTTGGTGTGGCCCCTTGAGTTGGGGTTAGGGACTCACAATCCCGCTTCGGTGTGGCCCCTTGAGTTCGGGTTAGGGACTCACAATTCACGCTTCGGTGTGGCCCCTCAAGTTGGGGTTAGGGACTCACAACCCACGCTTCGGTGTGGCCCCTCGAGTTGGGGTTAGGGACTCACAATTCACGCTTCGGTGTGGCCCCTCAAGTTGGGGTTAGGGACTCACAATCCATGCTTCGGTGTGGGCCCTCGAGCTGGGGTAAGGGACTCGCAATCCATGCTTCGGTGTGGCCCCCTCAGTTGGGGTTAGGGACTCACAATCCACGCTTCGGTGTGGCCCCTCGAGTTGGGGTTAGGGACTCACAATTCGCGCTTTGGTGTGGCCCCTTGAGTTGGGGTTAGGGACTCACGATTCACGCTTCGGTGGGGCCCCTAGAGTTGGGGTTAGGGACTCACAATTCACGCTTCGGTGTGGCCCCTCGAGTTGGGGTTAGGGACTCACAATTCACGCTTTGGTGTGGCCCCTTGAGTTGGGGTTAGGGACTCACAACCCACGCTTCAGTGTGGCCCCTTGAGTTGCAGTTAGGGACTCACAATTCACGCTTTGGTGTGGCCCCTTGAGTTGGGGTTAGGGACTCACAATCCATGCTTCGGTGTGGCCCCTTGAGTTGGGGTTAGGGACTCACGATTCACGCTTCGGTGCGGCCCCTTGAGTTGGGGTTAGGGACTCACAATACAAGCTTCGGTGTGGCCCCTTGAGTTGGGGTTAGGGACTCACAATCCACGCTTCGGCGTGGCCCCTCGGCTCGGGGTTAGGGAATCACAATCCATGCTTCGGTGTGGCCCCTTGAGTTGGGGTTAGGGACTCACAATCCACGCTTCGGTGTGGCCCCTTGAGTTGGGGTTAGGGACTCACAATTCGCGCTTCGGTGTGGCCCCTCAAGTTGGGGTTAGGGACTCACAACTCACGCTTCGGTGTGGCCCCTCGAGTTGGGGTTAGGGACTCACAATTCACACTTCGGTGTGGCCCCTCAAGATGGGGTTAGGGACTCACAATCCATGCTTCGGTGTGGGCCCTCGAGCTGGGGTAAGGGACTCACAATTCACGCTTCGGTGTGGCCCCCTTGAGTTGGGGTTAGGGACTCACAATCCACGCTTCGGTGTGGCCCCTCGACTTGGGGTTAGGGACTCACAATTCGCGTCTTGGTGTGGCCCCTTGAGTTGGGGTTAGGGACTCACGATTCACGCTTCGGTGTGGCCCCTCGAGTTGGGGTTAGGGACTCACAATTCACGCTTCGGTGTGGCCCCTCGAGTTGGGGTTAGGGACTCACAATTCACGCTTTGGTGTGGCCCCTTGAGTTGGGGTTAGGGACTCACAACCCACGCTTCGGTGTGGCCCCTGGAGTTGCAGTTAGGGACTCACAATTCACGCTTTGGTGTGGCCCCTTGAGTTGGGGTTAGGGACTCACAATCCATGCTTCGGTGTGGCCCCTTGAGTTGGGGTTAGGGACTCACAATTCACGCTTCGGTGCGGCCCCTTGAGTTGGGGTTAGGGACTCACAATCCAAGCTTCGGTGTGGCCCCTTGAGTTGGGGTTAGGGACTCACAATCCACGCTTCGGCGTGGCCCCTCCACTCTGGGTTAGGGAATCACAATTCATGCTTCGGTGTGGCCCCTCGACTTGGGGTTAGGGAGTCACAATCCACGCTTCGGCGTGGCCCCTCGAGTTGGGGTTAGGGACTCACAATCCACGCTTCGGTGTGGCCCCTTGAGTTGGGGGTAGGGACTCACAATCCACGCTTCGGTGTGGCCCCTTGAGTTGGGGTTAGGGACTCACAATCCACGCTTCGGTGTGGCCCCTTCATCTGGGGTTAGGGACTCACAATCCATGCTTCGGTGTGGCCCCTTGAGTTGGGGTAAGGGACTGACAATCCACGCTCTGTTGCGTGCTCCCTTGAGTTGGGGTTAGGGACTCACAATTCACGCTTCGGTGTGGCCCCTTAAGTTGGGGTTAGGGACTCACAATTCACGCTTCGGTGTGGCCCCTCAAGTTGGGGTTAGGGACTCACAATCCATGCTTCGGTGTGGCCCCTCGAGCTGGGGTAAGGGACTCACAATCCACGCTCTGTTGCGTTGCCCCTCGAGTTGGGGTTAGGGACTCACAATTCACGCTTCGGTGTGGCCCCTCGACTTGAGGTTAGGGACTCACAATTTACCCTTCGGTGTGGCCCCTTGAATTGGGGTTAGGGACTGACAATCCATGCTTCGGTGTGGCCCCTTGAGTTGGGGTAAGGGACTCACAATCCACGCTCTGTTGCGTGCCCCCTTGAGTTGGGGTTAGGGACTCACAATCCACGCTTCGGTGTGCCACCTTGAGTTGGGGTTAGGGACTCACAATTCACGCTTCGGTGTGGCCCCTTGAGTTGGGGTTAGTGACTCACAATTCACGCTTCGGTGTGGCCCCTTGAGTTGGGGGTAGGGACTCACAATCCATTCTTCGGTGTGGCCCCTCGAGCTGGGGTAAGGGACTCACAATCCACGCTCTGTTGCGAGGCCCCTCAAGTTGGGGTTAGGGACTCACAATCCACGCTTCGGTGTGGCCCCTTGAGTTGGGGTTAGGAACTCACAATCCACGCTTCGGTGTGGCCCCTTCAGTTGGGGTTAGGGACTCACAATCCACGCTTCGGTGTGGCCCCTTGAGTTGGGGTTAGGGACTCACAATTCACGCTTCGGCGTGGCCCCTCGAGTTGGGGTTAGGGACTCACAATCCATGCTTCGGTGTGGCCCCTCGAGTTGGGGTTAGGGGCTCACAATCCACGCCGTGTTGCGTGGCCCCTTGAGTTGGGGTAAGGGACTCACAATTCACACTTCGGTGCGGCCCCTTGAGTTGGGGTTAGGGACTCACAATCCAAGCTTCGGTGTGGCCCCTTGAGTTGGGGTTAGGGACTCACAATTCACGCTTCGGTGTGGCCCCTCAAGTTGGGGTTAGGGACTCACAATCCACGCTCTGGTGTGGCCCCTTCAGTTGGGGTTAGGGACTCACAATCCACGCTTCGGCGTGGCCCCTCGAGTTGGGGTTAGGGACTCACCATTCCAGCTTTGGTGTGGCCCCTTGAGTTGGGGTTATGGACTGACAATCCACGCTTCGGTGTGGCCCCTCGATTCGGCCTCAGGGACTCACAATTCACGCTTCGGTGTGGCCCCTCAAGTTGGGGTTAGGGACTCACAATCCACGCTTCGGTGTGGCCCCTTGAGTTGGGGTTAGGGACTCACAATTCACGCTTCGGTGTGGCTCCTCAAGTTGGGGTTAGGGACTCACAATCCATGCTTCGGTGTGGGCCCTCGAGCTTGGGTAAGGGACTCACAATTCACGCTTCGGTGTGGCCCCTCGAGTTGGGGTTAGGGACTCACAATCCACGCTTCGGTCTGGCCCCTTGAGTTGGGGTTAGGGACTCACAATCCACGCTTCGGTGTGGCCCCTTGAGTTGGGGGTAGGGACTCAGAATTCACGCTTCGGTGTGGCCCCTCAAGTTAAGGTTAGGGACTCACAATCCATGCTTCGGTGTGGCCCCTCAAGTTTGGGTTAGGGAGTCACAATCCACGCTTCGGTGTGGCCCCTCGAGTTGGGATTAGGGACTCACAATTCACGCTTCGCTGTGGCCCCTTGAGTTGGGGTTAGGGACTCACAATCCACGCTTCCGTGTGGCCCCTCGAGTTGGGGTTAGGGACTCACAATTCACGCTTCGGTGTGGCTCCTCAAGTTGGGGTTAGGGACTCACAATCCATGCTTCGGTGTGGGCCCTCGAGCTTGGGTAAGGGACTCACAATCCACGCTTCCGTGTGGCCCCTCAAGCTGGGGTTAGGGACTCACAATCCACGCTTCGGTGTGGCCCCTTGAGTTGGGGTTAGGGACTCACAATCCACGCTTCGGTGTGGCCCCTTGAGTTGGGGTTAGGGACTCACAATTCACGCTTCGGTGTGGCCCCTCAAGTTGGGGTTAGGGACTCACAATCCACGCTTCGGTGTGGCCCCTCGAGTTGGGGTTAAGGACTCACAATTCACGCTTCGGTGTGGCCCCTGGAGTTGGGGTTAGGGACTCACAATTCACGCTTCGGTGTGGCCCCTTGAGTCGGGGTTAGGGACTCACAATCCATGCTTCTGTGTGGCCCCTCGAGTTGGGGTAAGGGACTCACAATCCACGCTCTGTTGCGTGGCCCCTTGAGTTGGGGTTAGGGACTAACAATTCACGCTTCGGTGTGGCCCCTTGAGTTGGGGTTAGGGACTCACAACCCACGCTTCGGTGTGGCCCCTTGAGTTGGGGTTAGGGACTCACAATTCACGCTTCGGTGTGGCACCTCAAGTTGGGGTTAGGGACTCACAATCCATGCTTCGGTGTGGGCCCTCAAGTTGGGGTTAGGGACTCACAATTCACGCTTCGGTGTGGCCCCTTGAGTTGGGGTTAGGGACTCACAATCCACGCTTCGGTGTGGCCCCTCAAGTTGGGGTTAGGGACTCACAATTCGCGCTTTGGTGTGGCCCCTTGAGTTGGGGTAAGGGACTCACAATTCACGCTTCGGTGTGGCCCCTCGAGTGGGGGTTAGGGACTCAGAATTCACGCTTTGGTGTGGCCCCTTGAGTTGGGGTTAGGGACTCACAATCCACGCTCTGTTGCGTGGCCCCTCGAGTTGGGGTTAGGGACTCACAATTCACGCTTTGGTGTGGCCCCTTGAGTTCGGGTTAGGGACTCACAATCCACGCTTTGGTGTGGCCCCTTGAGTTGGGGTTAGGGACTCACAATTCACGCTTCGGTGCGGCCCCTTGAGTTGGGGTTAGGGACTCACAATCCATGCTTCGGTGTGGCCCCTTGAGTTGGGGTTAGGGACTCACAATTCACGCTTCGGTGCGGCCCCTTGAGTTGGGGTTAGGGACTCAGAATCCAACCTTCGGTGTGGCCCCTCGAGTTGGGGTAAGGGACTCACAATCCACGCTCTGTTGCGTGCCCCCTTGAGTTGGGGTTAGGGACTCACAATCCACGCTTCGGTGTGCCACCTTGAGTTGGGGTTAGGGACTCACAATTCACGCTTCGGTGTGGCCCCTTGAGTTGGGGTTAGTGACTCACAATTCACGCTTCGGTGTGGCCCCTTGAGTTGGGGGTAGGGACTCACAATCCATTCTTCGGTGTGGCCCCTTGAGCTGGGGTAAGGGACTCACAATCCACGCTCTGTTGCGAGGCCCCTCAAGTTGGGGTTAGGGACTCACAATCCACGCTTCGGTGTGGCCCCTTGAGTTGGGGTTAGGAACTCACAATCCACGCTTCGGTGTGGCCCCTTCAGTTGGGGTTAGGGACTCACAATCCACGCTTCGGTGTGGCCCCTTGAGTTGGGGTTAGGGACTCACAATTCACGCTTCGGCGTGGCCCCTCGAGTTGGGGTTAGGGACTCACAATCCATGCTTCGGTGTGGCCCCTCGAGTTGGGGTTAGGGGCTCACAATCCACGCCGTGTTGCGTGGCCCCTTGAGTTGGGGTAAGGGACTCACAATTCACGCTTCGGTGCGGCCCCTTGAGTTGGGGTTAGGGACTCACAATCCAAGCTTCGCTATGGCCCCTTGAGTTGGGGTTAGGGACTCACAATTCACGCTTCGGTGTGGCCCCTCAAGTTGGGGTTAGGGACTCACAATCCACGCTTTGGTGTGGCCCCTTCAGTTGGGGTTAGGGACTCACAATCCACGCTTCGGTGTGGCCCCTCGAGTTGGGGTTAGGGACTCACCATTCAAGCTTTGGTGTGGCCCCTTGAGTTGGGGTTATGGACTCACAATCCACGCTTCGGTGTGGCCCCTCGATTCGGCCTCAGGGACTCACATTTCACGCTTCGGTGTGGCCCCTCAAGTTGGGGTTAGGGACTCACAATTCACGCTTCGGTGTGGCCCCTTGAGTCGGGGTTAGGGACTCACAATCCATGCTTCTGTGTGGCCCCTCGAGTTGGGGTAAGGGACTCACAATCCACGCTCTGTTGCGTGGCCCCTTGAGTTGGGGTTAGGGACTCACAATTCACGCTTCGGTGTGGCCCCTTGAGTTGGGGTTAGGGACTCACAACCCACGCTTCGGTGTGGCCCCTTGAGTTGGGGTTAGGGACTCACAATTCACGCTTCGGTGTGGCCCCTCAAGTTGGGGTTAGGGACTCACAATTCACGCTTCGGTGTGGCCCCTTGAGTTGGGGTTAGGGACTCACAATCCACGCTTCGGTGTGGCCCCTCAAGTTGGGGTTAGGGACTCACAATTCGCGCTTTGGTGTGGCCCCTTGAGCTGGGGTAAGGGACTCACAATTCACGCTTCGGTGTGGCCCCTCGAGTGCGGGTTAGGGACTCAGAATTCACGCTTTGGTGTGGCCCCTTGAGTTGGGGTTAGGGACTCACAATCCACGCTCTGTTGCGTGGCCCCTCGAGTTGGGGTTAGGGACTCACAATTCACGCTTTGGTGTGGCCCCTTGAGTTGGGGTTAGGGACTCACAATCCACGCTTTGGTGTGGCCCCTTGAGTTGGGGTTAGGGACTCACAATTCACGCTTCGGTGCGGCCCCTTGAGTTGGGGTTAGGGACTCAGAATCCAACCTTCGGTGTGGCCCCTCGAGTTGCAGTTAGGGACTCACAATCCACGCTCTGTTGCGTGCCCCCTTGAGTTGGGGTTAGGGACTTACAATCCACGCTTCGGTGTGCCACCTTGAGTTGGGGTTAGGGACTCACAATTCACGCTTCGGTGTGGCCCCTTGAGTTGGGGTTAGTGACTCACAATTCACGCTTCGGTGTGGCCCCTTGAGTTGGGGGTAGGGACTCACAATCCATTCTTCGGTGTGGCCCCTCGAGCTGGGGTAAGGGACTCACAATCCACGCTCTGTTGCGAGGCCCCTCAAGTTGGGGTTAGGGACTCACAATCCACGCTTCGGTGTGGCCCCTTGAGTTGGGGTTAGGAACTCACAATCCACGCTTCGGTGTGGCCCCTTCAGTTGGGGTTAGGGACTCACAATCCACGCTTCGGTGTGGCCCCTTGAGTTGGGGTTAGGGACTCACAATTCACGCTTCGGCGTGGCCCCTCGAGTTGGGGTTAGGGACTCACAATCCATGCTTCGGTGTGGCCCCTTGAGTTGGGGTTAGGGACTCACAATTCACGCTTCGGTGCGGCCCCTTGAGTTGGGGTTAGGGACTCAGAATCCAACCTTCGGTGTGGCCCCTCGAGTTGGGGTAAGGGACTCACAATCCACGCTCTGTTGCGTGCCCCCTTGAGTTGGGGTTAGGGACTCACAATCCACGCTTCGGTGTGCCACCTTGAGTTGGGGTTAGGGACTCACAATTCACGCTTCGGTGTGGCCCCTCAAGTTGGGGTTAGTGACTCACAATTCACGCTTCGGTGTGGCCCCTTGAGTTGGGGTTAGGGACTCACAATTCACGCTTCGGCGTGGCCCCTCGAGTTGGGGTTAGGGACTCACAATCCATGCTTCGGTGTGGCCCCTCGAGTTGGGGTTAGGGGCTCACAATCCACGCCGTGTTGCGTGGCCCCTTGAGTTGGGGTAAGGGACTCACAATTCACGCTTCGGTGCGGCCCCTTGAGTTGGGGTTAGGGACTCACAATCCAAGCTTCGGTGTGGCCCCTTGAGTTGGGGTTAGGGACTCACAATTCACGCTTCGGTGTGGCCCCTCAAGTTGGGGTTAGGGACTCACAATCCACGCTTTGGTGTGGCCCCTTCAGTTGGGGTTAGGGACTCACAATCCACGCTTCGGTGTGGCCCCTCGAGTTGGGGTTAGGGACTCACCATTCAAGCTTTGGTGTGGCCCCTTGAGTTGGGGTTATGGACTGACAATCCCCGCTTCGGTGTGGCCCCTCGATTCGGCCTCAGGGACTCACAATTCACGCTTCGGTGTGGCCCCTCAAGTTGGGGTTAGGGACTCACAATCCACGCTTCGGTGTGGCCCCTTGAGTTGGGGTTAGGGACTCACAATTCACGCTTCGGTGTGGCTCCTCAAGTTGGGGTTAGGGACTCACAATCCATGCTTCGGTGTGGGCCCTCGAGCTTGGGTAAGGGACTCACAATTCACGCTTCGGTGTGGCCCCTTGAGTTGGGGTTAGGGACTCACAATCCACGCTTCGGTGTGGCCCCTTGAGTTGGGGTTAGGGACTCACAATCCACGCTTCGGTGTGGCCCCTTGAGTTGGGGTTAGGGACTCAGAATTCACGCTTCGGTGTGGCCCCTCAAGTTGGGGTTAGGGACTCACAATCCATGCTTCGGTGTGGCCCCTCAAGTTTGGGTTAGGGAGTCACAATCCACGCTTCGGTGTGGCCCCTCGAGTTGGGGTTAGGGACTCACAATTCACGCTTCGCTGTGGCCCCTTGAGTTGGGGTTAGGGACTCACAATCCACGCTTCCGTGTGGCCCCTCGAGTTGGGGTTAGGGACTCACAATTCACGCTTCGGTGTGGCTCCTCAAGTTGGGGTTAGGGACTCACAATCCATGCTTCGGTGTGGCCCCTCGAGCTTGGGTAAGGGACTCACAATCCACGCTTCCGTGTGGCCCCTCAAGCTGGGGTTAGGGACTCACAATCCACGCTTCGGTGTGGCCCCTTGAGTTCGGGTTAGGGACTCACAATTCACGCTTCGGTGTGGCCCCTTGAGTTGGGGTTAGGGACTCACAATCCACGCTTCGGTGTGGCCCCTCGAGTTGGGGTTAAGGACTCACAATTCACGCTTCGGTGTGGCCCCTGGAGTTGGGGTTAGGGACTCACAATTCACGCTTCGGTGTGGCCCCTTGAGTCGGGGTTAGGGACTCACAATCCATGCTTCTGTGTGGCCCCTCGAGTTGGGGTAAGGGACTCACAATCCACGCTCTGTTGCGTGGCCCCTTGAGTTGGGGTTAGGGACTAACAGTCCACGCTTCGGTGTGGCCCCTTGAGTTGGGGTTAGGGACTCACAACCCACGCTTCGGTGTGGCCCCTTGAGTTGGGGTTAGGGACTCACAATTCACGCTTCGGTGTGGCCCCTCAAGTTGGGGTTAGGGACTCACAATCCATGCTTCGGTGTGGGCCCTGGAACTGGGGTAAGGGACTCACAATTCACGCTTCGGTGTGGCCCCTTGAGTTGGGGTTAGGGACTCACAATCCACGCTTCGGTGTGGCCCCTCAAGTTGGGGTTAGGGACTCACAATTCGCGCTTTGGTGTGGCCCCTTGAGTTGGGGTAAGGGACTCACAATTGACGCTTCGGTGTGGCCCCTCGAGTGGGGGTTAGGGACTCAGAATTCACGCTTTGGTGTGGCCCCTTGAGTTGGGGTTAGGGACTCACAATCCACGCTCTGTTGCGTGGCCCCTCGAGTTGGGCTTAGGGACTCACAATTCACGCTTTGGTGTGGCCCCTTGAGTTCGGGTTAGGGACTCACAATCCACGCTTTGGTGTGGCCCCTTGAGTTGGGGTTAGGGACTCACAATTCACGCTTCGGTGTGGCCCCTTGAGTTGGGGTTAGGGACTCACGATCCAGGCTTTGGTGTGGCCTGCGAGTTGGGGTTAGGGACTCACAATTCACGCTTCGGTGTGGCCCCTCAAGTTGGGGTTAGGGACTCACAACCCACGCTTCGGTGTGGCCCCTTGAGTTGGGGTTAGGGACTCACAATTCACGCTTCGGTGTGGCCCCTCAAGTTGGGGTTAGGGACTCACAATCCATGCTTCGGTGTGGGCCCTCGAGTTGGGGTAAGGGACTCACAATTCACGCTTCGGTGTGGCCCCCTGAGTTGGGGTTAGGGACTCACAATCCACGCTTCGGTGTGGCCCCTCGAGTCGGGGTTAGGGACTCACAATTCACGCTTCGGTGTGGCCCCTTGAGTTGGGGTTAGGGACTCACAATTCACGCTTCGGTGTGGCCCCTCGAGTTGGGGTTAGGGACTCACAATTCACGCTTCGGTGTGGCCCCTCGAGTTGGGGTTAGGGACTCACAATCCAGGCTTTGGTGTGGCCCCTTGAGTTGGGGTTAGGGACTCACAACTCACGCTTCGGTGTGGCCCCTTGAGTTGCAGTTAGGGACTCACAATTCACGCTTTGGTGTGGCCCCTTGAGTTGGGGTTAGGGACTCACAATCCATGCTTCGGTGTGGGCCCTCGAGCTGGGGTAAGGGACTCACAATTCACGCTTCGGTGTGGCCCCCTCAGTTGGGGTTAGGGACTCACAATCCACGCTTCGGTGTGGCCCCTTGAGTTGGGGTTAGGGACTCACAATCCACGCTTCGGTGTGGCCCCTCGAGTTGGGGTTAGGGACTCACAATCCACGCTTCGGTGTGGCCCCTTGAGTTGGGCGTTAGGGACTCACAATTCACGCTTCGGTGTGGCCCCTCAAGTTGGGGTTAGGGACTCACAATCCACGCTTTGGTGTGGCCCCTTGAGTTGGGGTTAGGGACTCACAATCCACGATTCGGTGTGGCCCCTCCAGTTGGGGTTAGGGACTCACAATCCACGCTTCGGTGTGGCCCCTTGAGTTGGGGTTAGGGACTAACAATCCACGCTTCGGTGTGGCCCCTCGTTGGGGTTAGGGACTCACAATCCACGCTTCGGTGTGGCCCCTCGTTGGGGTTAGGGACTCACAATCCACGCTTCGGTGTGGCCCCTTGAATTGGGGTTAGGGACTCACAATCCACGCTTCGGTGTGGCCCCTCGAGTTGGGGTTAGGGACTCAGAATTCACGCTTCGGTGTGGCCCCTCAAGTTGGGGTTAGGGACTCACAATCCACGCTTCGGTGTGGCCCCTCCAGTTGGGGTTAGGGACTCACAAACCACGCTTCGGTGTGGCCCCTCCAGTTGGGGTTATGGACTCACAATCCACCCTTCGGTGTGGCCGCTCGAGTTGGGGTTAGGGACTCACAATTCACGCTTCGGTGTGGCCCCTTGAGTTGGGGTTAGGGACTCACAATCCACGCTTCGGTGTGGCCCCTCGAGTTGGGGGTAGGGACTCACAATCCACGCTTCACTGTGGCCCCTCGAGTTGGGGTTAGGAACTCACAATCCACCCTTCGGTGTGGCCGCTCGAGTTGGGGTTAGGGAGTCACAATTCACGCTTCGGTGTGGCCCCTTGAGTTGGGGTTAGGGACTCACAATTCACGCTTCGGTGTGGCCACATACTAGGCTCAAGGTGCCCGTTTAACATTTGGCAACAAACATGGGTGAGGCATGGACACATACAAGGGTGCAACGCAACGGAATGCGACACATTGTTTACTTTTTTTTTTCAACTCGTGACCGAAGTTCCACCAAGTGTCCATTGAGAGTACACATAGCAGGTCATGGGTCAGTGACAGGGCCGACTTTGGGTATGGGTTTGGTATGACCTACCCTCAACAAGACGGCTGCGGCGGGGTGGCGGGAGGGAGGAGTCCTGCGCCTTGCCCCACCCCTGTCGCCCCGTTTGCACGGGTATGCGCGTCCTCCCGGACCTCTCGGGGTGTTACAATCCAGTGCGACACATTGTTTACGTCCTACAACAATCCGATTGACATTCCCATCATCGTTTCTTCGTATTGGGAGCAACAAAGCGTGTTTGTGAGTCCCTAACCCCAACTTGAGGGGCCACATCGAAGCGTGGATTGTGAGTCCCTAACCCCAACTCAAGGGGCCACACCAAAGCGTGAATTGTGAGGCCCTAGCTCCAACTCAAGG
The DNA here is from genome assembly GCA_964036045.1 of Eutreptiella sp. 'Long Island Sound 2002'. Classification (NCBI taxonomy): domain Eukaryota; phylum Euglenozoa; class Euglenophyceae; order Eutreptiales; family Eutreptiaceae; genus Eutreptiella; species Eutreptiella sp. 'Long Island Sound 2002'. Next base: position 1,000,104 of record OZ038395.1, read on the forward strand.
GGCCACACCGAAGCGTGAATTGTGAGTCCCTAACCCCAACTCAAGGGGCCACGCAACAGAGCGTGGATTGTGAGTCCCTAACCCCAACTCAGTGGGCCACACGGAAGCGTGGATTGTGAGTCCCTAACCCCAACTCGAGGGGCCACACCAAAGCGTGAATTGTGAGCCCCTAACCCCAACTCAAGGGGCCACACCGAAGCGTAAATTGTGAGTCCCTAACCCCAATTCAAGGGGCCACACCGAAGCGTGAATTGTGAGTCCCTAACCCCAACTCGAGGGGGCACGCAACGGAGCGTGGATTGTGATTCCCTTACCCCAGCTCCAAGGGCCACACCGAAGCGTGAATTGTGAGTCCCTAACCCCAACTCAAGGGGCAACACGGAAGCGTGGATTGTCAGTCCCTAACCCCAACTCAAGGGGCCACACCGAAGCGTGAATTGTGAGTCCCTAACCCCAACTCAAGGGGCCACGCAACACAGCGCGGATTGTGAGTCCCTTACCCCAACTCAAGGGGCCACACCGAAGCATGGATTGTGAGTCCCTAACCCCAACTCGAGGGGGCACGCAACGGAGCGTGGATTGTGATTCCCTTACCCCAGCTCCAAGGGCCACACCGAAGCGTGAATTGTGAGTCCCTAACCCCAACTCAAGGGGCCACACCGAATCGTGGATTGTGAGTCCCTAACCCCAACTCAAGGGGCCACACCGAAGCGTGAATTGTGAGTCCCTAACCCCAACTCAAGGGGCCACGCAACACAGCGCGGATTGTGAGTCCCTTACCCCAACTCAAGGGGCCACACCGAAGCATGGATTGTGAGTCCCTAACCCCAACTCAAGGGGCCACACCGAAGCGTGAATTGTGAGTCGCTAACCCCAACTCAAGGGGCCACGCAACACAGCGCGGATTGTGAGTCCCTTACCCCAACTCAAGGGGCCACACCGAAGCGTGAATTGTGAGTCCCTAACCCCAACTCGAGGGGGCACGCAACGGAGCGTGGATTGTGATTCCCTTACCCCAGCTCCAAGGGCCACACCGAAGCGTGAATTGTGAGTCCCTAACCCCAACTCAAGGGGCCAGACCAAATCGTGGATTGTGAGTCCCTAACCCCAACTCAAGGGGCCACACCGAAGCGTCAATTGTGAGTCCCTAACCCCAACTCAAGGGGCCACGCAACACAGCGCGGATTGTGAGTCCCTTACCCCAACTCAAGGGGCCACACCGAAGCATGGATTGTGAGTCCCTAACCCCAACTCGAGGGGCCACACCGAAGCGTGGATTGTGAGTCCCTAACCCCAACTCAGGGGCCAAAGCGAAGCGTGAATTGTGAGTCCCTAACCCCGAATCAAGGGGCCACGCAACACAGCGTGGATTGTGAGTCCCTTACCCCAACTCAAGGGGCCACACCGAAGCATGGATTGTGAGTCCCTAAGCCCAACTCCAGGGGCCACACCGAAGCGGGAATTGAGAGTCCCTAACCCCAACTCGAGGGGCCACACCGAAGCGTGGGTTGTGAGTCCCTAACCCCAACTCAAGGGACCACACCGAAGCGTGGATTGTGAGTCCCTACCCCCAACTCAAGGGGCCACACCGAAGCATGGATTGTGAATCCCTAACCACAACTCGAGGGGCCACACCGAAGCGTGGATTGTCAGTCCCTAACCCCAACTCAAGGGGCCACAACGGAGCGTGAATTGTGAGTCCCTAACCCCAACTGGAGGGGCCACACCGAAGCGTGGATTGTGAGTCCCTAACCCCAACTCAAGGGGCCACACCGAAGCGTGAATTGTGAGTCCCTAACCCCAACTCGAGGGGCCACACCGAAGCGTGAATTGTGAGTCCCTAACCCCAACTCAAGGGGCCACACCAAAGCGTGAATTGTGAGTCCCTAACCCCAACTCAAGGGGCCACACCGAAGCGTGAATTGTGAGTCCCTAACCCCAAGTCGAGGGGCCACACCGAAGCGTGGATTGTGAGTCCCTAACCCCAAGTCGAGGGGCCACACCAAAGCGTGAATTGTGAGTCCCTAACCCCAACTCGAGGGGCCACACCGAAGCGTGAATTGTGAGTCCCTAACCCCAACTCAAGGGGCCACGCCACACAGCGTGGATTGTGAGTCCGTTACCCCAACTCGAGGGGCCACACCGAAGCATGGATTGTGAGTCCCTAACCCCAACTCAAGGGGCCACACCGAAGCGTGAATTGTGAGTCCCTAACCCCAACTCAAGGGGCCACGCAACACAGCGTGGATTGTGAGTCCCTAACCCCAACTCCAGGGGCCACACCGAAGCACGAATTGTGAGTCCCTAACCCCAACTCAAGGGGCCACACCGAAGCGTGGATTGTGAGTCCCTAACCCCAACTCAAGGGACCACACCGAAGCGTGGATTGTGAGTCCCTACCCCAACTCGGAGGGCCACACCGAAGCATGGATTGTGAATCCCTAACCCCAACTCGAGGGGCCACACCGAAACGTGGATTGTCAGTCCCTAACCCCAACTCAAGGGGCCACACCGAAGCGTGGATTGTGAGTCCCTAACTCCAACTCAAGGGGCCACACCGAAGCGTGGATTGTGAGTCCCTAACCCCAACTGGAGGGGCCACACCGAAGCGTGAATTGTGAGTCCCTAATCCCAACTCGAGGGGCCACACCGAAGCGTGAATTGTGAGTCCCTAACCCCAACTTGAGGGGCCACACCAAAGCGTGAATTGTGAGTCCCTAACCCCAACTCAAGGGGCCAAAGCGAAGCGTGGATTGTGAGTCCCTAACCCCAAGTCGAGGGGCCACACAAAAGCGCCAATTGGGACTCCCTAACCCCAACTCGAGGGGCCACACCGAAGCAGGAATTGTGAGTCCCTAACCCCAACTCAAGGGACCACACCGAAGCGTGGATTTCGAGTCCCTACCCCAACTCAAGGGGCCACACCGAAGCATGAATTGTGAATCCCTAACCCCAACTCGAGGGGCCATACCGAAGAGTGGATTGTCAGTCCCTAACCCCAACTCAAGGGGCCACACCGAAGCGTGGATTGTGAGTCCCTAACCCCAACTGGAGGGGCCACACCGAAGCGTGAATTGTGAGTCCCTAAACCCAACTCGAGGGGCCACACCGAAGCGTGAATTGTGAGTTCCTAACCCCAACTTGAGGGGCCACACCGAAGCGTGAATTGTGAGTCCCTAACCCCAACTCAAGGGGCCAAAGCGAAGCGTGGATTGTGAGTCCCTAACCCCAAGTCGAGGGGCCACACAAAAGCGTGAATTGTGACTCCCTAACCCCAAGTCGAGGGGCCACACCGAGGCGTGGATTGTGAGTCCCTAACCCCAACTCAAGGGACCACACCGAAGCGTAGATTGTCAGTCCCGAACCCCAACTCAAAGGGCGACACCGAAGCTCGGATTGTCAGTCCCTAACCCCAACTCAAGGGGCCACACCAAAGGGTGGATTGTGAGTCCCTAACCCCAACTCAAGGGGCCACACCGAAGCGTGGATTGTGAGTCCCTAACCCCAACTCAGGGGACCACACCGAAGCGTAGATTGTTAGTCCCTAACCCCAACTCAAGGGGCCACACCGAAGCGTGGATTGTCAGTCCCTAACCCCAACTCAAGGGGCCACACCAAAGCGTGGATTGTGAGTCCCTAACCCCAACTCAGTGGGCCACACGGAAGCGTAAATTGTGAGTCCCTAACCCCAACTCGAGTGGCCACACCGAAGCGTGGATTGTGAGTCCCTACCCCCAACTCAAGGGGCCACACCGAAGCATGGATTGTGAATCCCTAACCACAACTCGAGGGGCCACACCAAAGCGTGGATTGTCAGTCCCTAACCCCAACTCAAGGGGCCACAACGGAGCGTGGATTGTGAGTCCCTAACCCCAACTGGAGGGGCCACACCGAAGCGTGGATTGTGAGTCCCTAACCCCAACTCAAGGGGCCACACCGAAGCATGGATTGTGAATCCCTAACCACAACTCGAGGGGCCACACCGAAGCGTGAATTGTGAGTCCCTAACCCCAACTTGAGGGGCCACACCGAAGCGTGGATTGTGAGTCCCTAACCCCAACTCAAGGCACCACACCGAAGCGTGAATTGTGAGTCCCTAACCCCAAGTCGAGGGGCCACACCGAAGCGTGGATTGTGAGTCCCTAACCCCAAGTCGAGGGGCCACACCGAAGCGTGAATTGTGAGTCCCTAACCCCAACTCGAGGGGCCACACCGAAGCGTGGATTGTGAGTCCCTAACCCCAACTCAAGGGGCCACACCGAAGCGTGAATTGTGAGTCCCTAACCCCAACTCAAGGGGCCACGCCACACAGCGTGGATTGTGAGTCCCTTACCCCAACTCGAGGGGCCACACCGAAGCATGGATTGTGAGTCCCTAACCCCAACTCAAGGGGCCACACCGAAGCGTGAATTGTGAGTCCCTAACCCCAACTCAAGGGGCCACGCAACACAGCGTGGATTGTGAGTCCCTAACCCCAACTCCAGGGGCCACACCGAAGCACGAATTGTGAGTCCCTAACCCCAACTCAAGGGGCCACACCGAAGCGTGGATTGTGAGTCCCTAACCCCAACTCAAGGGACCACACCGAAGCGTGGATTGTGAGTCCCTACCCCAACTCGGAGGGCCACACCGAAGCATGGATTGTGAATCCCTAACCCCAACTCGAGGGGCCACACCGAAGCGTGGATTGTCAGTCCCTAACCCCAACTCAAGGGGCCACACCGAAGCGTGGATTGTGAGTCCCTAACCCCAACTCAAGGGGCCACACCGAAGCGTGGATTGTGAGTCCCTAACCCCAACTGGAGGGGCCACACCAAAGCGTGAATTGTGAGTCCCTAACCCCAACTCAAGGGACCACACCGAAGCGTAGATTGTCAGTCCCGAACCCCAACTCAAAGGGCGACACCGAAGCTCGGATTGTCAGTCCCTAACCCCAACTCAAGGGGCCACACCAAAGGGTGGATTGTGAGTCCCTAACCCCTACTCAAGGGGCCACACCGAAGCGTGGATTGTGAGTCCCTAACCCCAACTCAGGGGACCACACCGAAGCGTAGATTGTTAGTCCCGAACCCCAACTCAAGGGGCCACACCGAAGCGTGGATTGTCAGTCCCTAACCCCAACTCAAGGGGCCACACCAAAGCGTGGATTGTGAGTCCCTAACCCCAACTCAGTGGGCCACACGGAAGCGTAAATTGTGAGTCCCTAACCCCAACTCGAGTGGCCACACCGAAGCGTGGATTGTGAGTCCCTACCCCCAACTCAAGGGGCCACACCGAAGCATGGATTGTGAATCCCTAACCACAACTCGAGGGGCCACACCGAAGCGTGGATTGTCAGTCCCTAACCCCAACTCAAGGGGCCACAACGGAGCGTGGATTGTGAGTCCCTAACCCCAACTGGAGGGGCCACACCGAAGCGTGGATTGTGAGTCCCTAACCCCAACTCAAGGGGCCACACCGAAGCGTGAATTGTGAGTCCCTAACCCCAACTTGAGGGGCCACACCAAAGCGTGAATTGTGAGTCCCTAACCCCAACTCAAGAAGCCACACCGAAGCGTGAATTGTGAGTCCCTAACCCCAACTTGAGGGGCCACACCAAAGCGTGAATTGTGAGTCCCTAACCCCAACTCAAGAAGCCACACCGAAGCGTGAATTGTGAGTCCCTAACCCCAACTCAAGGGGCCACACCGAAGCGTGGATTGTGAGACCCTAACCCCAAGTCGAGGGGCCACACCGAAGCGTGAATTGTGAGTCCCTAACCCCAACTCGAGGGGCCACACCGAAACGTGGATTGTGAGTCCCTAACCCCAACTCAAGGGGCCACACCGAAGCGTGAATTGTGAGTCCCTAACCCCAACTCAAGGGGCCACGCAACACAGCGTGGATTGTGAGTCCCTAACCCCAACTCCAGGGGCCACACCGAAGCACGAATTGTGAGTCCCTAACCCCAACTCAAGGGGCCACACCGAAGCGTGGATTGTGAGTCCCTAACCCCAACTCAAGGGACCACACCGAAGCGTGGATTGTGAGTCCCTACCCCAACTCGGAGGGCCACACCGAAGCATGGATTGTGAATCCCTAACCCCAACTCGAGGGGCCACACCGAAGCGTGGATTGTCAGTCCCTAACCCCAACTCAAGGGGCCACACCGAAGCGTGGATTGTGAGTCCCTAACCCCAACTCAAGGGGCCACACCGAAGCGTGGATTGTGAGTCCCTAACCCCAACTGGAGGGGCCACACCAAAGCGTGAATTGTGAGTCCCTAACCCCAACTCAAGGGACCACACCGAAGCGTAGATTGTCAGTCCCGAACCCCAACTCAAAGGGCGACACCGAAGCTCGGATTGTCAGTCCCTAACCCCAACTCAAGGGGCCACACCAAAGGGTGGATTGTGAGTCCCTAACCCCTACTCAAGGGGCCACACCGAAGCGTGGATTGTGAGTCCCTAACCCCAACTCAGGGGACCACACCGAAGCGTAGATTGTTAGTCCCGAACCCCAACTCAAGGGGCCACACCGAAGCGTGGATTGTCAGTCCCTAACCCCAACTCAAGGGGCCACACCAAAGCGTGGATTGTGAGTCCCTAACCCCAACTCAGTGGGCCACACGGAAGCGTAAATTGTGAGTCCCTAACCCCAACTCGAGTGGCCACACCGAAGCGTGGATTGTGAGTCCCTACCCCCAACTCAAGGGGCCACACCGAAGCATGGATTGTGAATCCCTAACCACAACTCGAGGGGCCACACCGAAGCGTGGATTGTCAGTCCCTAACCCCAACTCAAGGGGCCACAACGGAGCGTGGATTGTGAGTCCCTAACCCCAACTGGAGGGGCCACACCGAAGCGTGGATTGTGAGTCCCTAACCCCAACTCAAGGGGCCACACCGAAGCGTGAATTGTGAGTCCCTAACCCCAACTTGAGGGGCCACACCAAAGCGTGAATTGTGAGTCCCTAACCCCAACTCAAGAAGCCACACCGAAGCGTGAATTGTGAGTCCCTAACCCCAACTTGAGGGGCCACACCAAAGCGTGAATTGTGAGTCCCTAACCCCAACTCAAGAAGCCACACCGAAGCGTGAATTGTGAGTCCCTAACCCCAACTCAAGGGGCCACACCGAAGCGTGGATTGTGAGACCCTAACCCCAAGTCGAGGGGCCACACCGAAGCGTGAATTGTGAGTCCCTAACCCCAACTCGAGGGGCCACACCGAAACGTGGATTGTGAGTCCCTAACCCCAACTCAAGGGGCCACACCGAAGCGTGAATTGTGAGTCCCTAACCCCAACTCAAGGGGCCACGCCACACAGCGTGGATTGTGAGTCCCTTACCCCAACTCGAGGGGCCACACCGAAGCATGGATTGTGAGTCCCTAACCCCAACTCAAGGGGCCACGCAACACAGCGTGGATTGTGAGTCCCTAACCCCAACTCCAGGGGCCACACCGAAACGTGGATTGTGAGTCCCTAACCCCAACTCAAGGGGCCACACCGAAGCGTGAATTGTGAGTCCCTAACCCCAACTCAAGGGGCCACGCCACACAGCGTGGATTGTGAGTCCCTTACCCCAACTCGAGGGGCCACACCGAAGCATGGATTGTGAGTCCCTAACCCCAACTCAAGGGGCCACGCAACACAGCGTGGATTGTGAGTCCCTAACCCCAACTCCAGGGGCCACACCGAAGCACGAATTGTGAGTCCCTAACCCCAACTCAAGGGGCCACACCGAAGCGTGGATTGTGAGTCCCTAACCCCAACTCAAGGGACCACACCGAAGCGTGGATTGTGAGTCCCTACCCCAACTCGGAGGGCCACACCGAAGCATGGATTGTGAATCCCTAACCCCAACTCGAGGGGCCACACCGAAGCGTGGATTGTCAGTCCCTAACCCCAACTCAAGGGGCCACACCGAAGCGTGGATTGTGAGTCCCTAACCCCAACTCAAGGGGCCACACCGAAGCGTGGATTGTGAGTCCCTAACCCCAACTGGAGGGGCCACACCGAAGCGTGAATTGTGAGTCCCTAATCCCAACTCGAGGGGCCACACCGAAGCGTGAATTGTGAGTCCCTAACCCCAACTTGAGGGGCCACACCGAAGCGTGAATTGTGAGTCCCTAACCCCAACTCAAGGGGCCAAAGCGAAGCGTGGATTGTGAGTCCCTAACCCCAAGTCGAGGGGCCACACAAAAGCGTGAATTGGGACTCCCTAACCCCAACTCGAGGGGCCACACCGAAGCAGGAATTGTGAGTCCCTAACCCCAACTCAAGGGACCACACCGAAGCGTGGATTTCGAGTCCCTACCCCAACTCAAGGGGCCACACCAAAGCGTGAATTGTGAGTCCCTAACCCCAACTCAAGGGGCCACGCCACACAGCGTGGATTGTGAGTCCCTTACCCCAACTCGAGGGGCCACACCGAAGCATGGATTGTGAGTCCCTAACCCCAACTCAAGGGGCCACGCAACACAGCGTGGATTGTGAGTCCCTAACCCCAACTCCAGGGGCCACACCGAAGCACGAATTGTGAGTCCCTAACCCCAACTCAAGGGGCCACACCGAAGCGTGGATTGTGAGTCCCTAACCCCAACTCAAGGGACCACACCGAAGCGTGGATTGTGAGTCCCTACCCCAACTCGGAGGGCCACACCGAAGCATGGATTGTGAATCCCTAACCCCAACTCGAGGGGCCACACCGAAGCGTGGATTGTCAGTCCCTAACCCCAACTCAAGGGGCCACACCGAAGCGTGGATTGTGAGTCCCTAACCCCAACTCAAGGGGCCACACCGAAGCGTGGATTGTGAGTCCCTAACCCCAACTGGAGGGGCCACACCGAAGCGTGAATTGTGAGTCCCTAATCCCAACTCGAGGGGCCACACCGAAGCGTGAATTGTGAGTCCCTAACCCCAACTTGAGGGGCCACACCGAAGCGTGAATTGTGAGTCCCTAACCCCAACTCAAGGGGCCAAAGCGAAGCGTGGATTGTGAGTCCCTAACCCCAAGTCGAGGGGCCACACAAAAGCGTGAATTGGGACTCCCTAACCCCAACTCGAGGGGCCACACCGAAGCAGGAATTGTGAGTCCCTAACCCCAACTCAAGGGACCACACCGAAGCGTGGATTTCGAGTCCCTACCCCAACTCAAGGGGCCACACCAAAGCATGAATTGTGAATCCCTAACCCCAACTCGAGGGGCCATACCGAAGAGTGGATTGTCAGTCCCTAACCCCAACTCAAGGGGCCACACCGAAGCGTGGATTGTGAGTCCCTAACCCCAACTTGAGGGGCCACACCGAAGCGTGAATTGTGAGTCCCTAACCCCAACTCAAGGGGCCAAAGCGAAGCGTGGATTGTGAGTCCCTAACCCCAAGTCGAGGGGCCACACAAAAGCGTGAATTGGGACTCCCTAACCCCAAGTCGAGGGGCCACACCGAGGCGTGGATTGTGAGTCCCTAACCCCAACTCAAGGGACCACACCGAAGCGTAGATTGTCAGTCCTGAACCCCAACTCAAAGGGCGACACCGAAGCGTGGATTGTCAGTCCCTAACCCCAACTCAAGGGGCCACACCAAAGGGTGGATTGTGAGTCCCTAACCCCAACTCAAGGGGCCACACCGAAGCGTGGATTGTGAGTCCCTAACCCCAACTCAGGGGACCACACCGAAGCGTAGATTGTTAGTCCCGAACCCCAACTCAAGGGGCCACACCGAAGCGTGGATTGTCAGTCCCTAACCCCAACTCAAGGGGCCACACCAAAGCGTGGATTGTGAGTCCCTAACCCCAACTCAGTGGGCCACACGGAAGCGTAAATTGTGAGTCCCTAACCCCAACTCAAGGGGCCACACCGAAGCGTGGATTGTGAGTCCCTAACCCCAACTCAAGGGGCCACACCGAAGCGTGGATTGTGAGTCCCTAACCCCAACTGGAGGGGCCACACCAAAGCGTGAATTGTGAGTCCCTAACCCCAACTCAAGGGACCACACCGAAGCGTAGATTGTCAGTCCCGAACCCCAACTCAAAGGGCGACACCGAAGCTCGGATTGTCAGTCCCTAACCCCAACTCAAGGGGCCACACCAAAGGGTGGATTGTGAGTCCCTAACCCCTACTCAAGGGGCCACACCGAAGCGTGGATTGTGAGTCCCTAACCCCAACTCAGGGGACCACACCGAAGCGTAGATTGTTAGTCCCGAACCCCAACTCAAGGGGCCACACCGAAGCGTGGATTGTCAGTCCCTAACCCCAACTCAAGGGGCCACACCAAAGCGTGGATTGTGAGTCCCTAACCCCAACTCAGTGGGCCACACGGAAGCGTAAATTGTGAGTCCCTAACCCCAACTCGAGTGGCCACACCGAAGCGTGGATTGTGAGTCCCTACCCCCAACTCAAGGGGCCACACCGAAGCATGGATTGTGAATCCCTAACCACAACTCGAGGGGCCACACCGAAGCGTGGATTGTCAGTCCCTAACCCCAACTCAAGGGGCCACAACGGAGCGTGGATTGTGAGTCCCTAACCCCAACTGGAGGGGCCACACCGAAGCGTGGATTGTGAGTCCCTAACCCCAACTCAAGGGGCCACACCGAAGCGTGAATTGTGAGTCCCTAACCCCAACTTGAGGGGCCACACCAAAGCGTGAATTGTGAGTCCCTAACCCCAACTCAAGAAGCCACACCGAAGCGTGAATTGTGAGTCCCTAACCCCAACTTGAGGGGCCACACCAAAGCGTGAATTGTGAGTCCCTAACCCCAACTCAAGAAGCCACACCGAAGCGTGAATTGTGAGTCCCTAACCCCAACTCAAGGGGCCACACCGAAGCGTGGATTGTGAGACCCTAACCCCAAGTCGAGGGGCCACACCGAAGCGTGAATTGTGAGTCCCTAACCCCAACTCGAGGGGCCACACCGAAACGTGGATTGTGAGTCCCTAACCCCAACTCAAGGGGCCACACCGAAGCGTGAATTGTGAGTCCCTAACCCCAACTCAAGGGGCCACGCCACACAGCGTGGATTGTGAGTCCCTTACCCCAACTCGAGGGGCCACACCGAAGCATGGATTGTGAGTCCCTAACCCCAACTCAAGGGGCCACGCAACACAGCGTGGATTGTGAGTCCCTAACCCCAACTCCAGGGGCCACACCGAAACGTGGATTGTGAGTCCCTAACCCCAACTCAAGGGGCCACACCGAAGCGTGAATTGTGAGTCCCTAACCCCAACTCAAGGGGCCACGCCACACAGCGTGGATTGTGAGTCCCTTACCCCAACTCGAGGGGCCACACCGAAGCATGGATTGTGAGTCCCTAACCCCAACTCAAGGGGCCACGCAACACAGCGTGGATTGTGAGTCCCTAACCCCAACTCCAGGGGCCACACCGAAGCACGAATTGTGAGTCCCTAACCCCAACTCAAGGGGCCACACCGAAGCGTGGATTGTGAGTCCCTAACCCCAACTCAAGGGACCACACCGAAGCGTGGATTGTGAGTCCCTACCCCAACTCGGAGGGCCACACCGAAGCATGGATTGTGAATCCCTAACCCCAACTCGAGGGGCCACACCGAAGCGTGGATTGTCAGTCCCTAACCCCAACTCAAGGGGCCACACCGAAGCGTGGATTGTGAGTCCCTAACCCCAACTCAAGGGGCCACACCGAAGCGTGGATTGTGAGTCCCTAACCCCAACTGGAGGGGCCACACCGAAGCGTGAATTGTGAGTCCCTAATCCCAACTCGAGGGGCCACACCGAAGCGTGAATTGTGAGTCCCTAACCCCAACTTGAGGGGCCACACCGAAGCGTGAATTGTGAGTCCCTAACCCCAACTCAAGGGGCCAAAGCGAAGCGTGGATTGTGAGTCCCTAACCCCAAGTCGAGGGGCCACACAAAAGCGTGAATTGGGACTCCCTAACCCCAACTCGAGGGGCCACACCGAAGCAGGAATTGTGAGTCCCTAACCCCAACTCAAGGGACCACACCGAAGCGTGGATTTCGAGTCCCTACCCCAACTCAAGGGGCCACACCAAAGCGTGAATTGTGAGTCCCTAACCCCAACTCAAGGGGCCACGCCACACAGCGTGGATTGTGAGTCCCTTACCCCAACTCGAGGGGCCACACCGAAGCATGGATTGTGAGTCCCTAACCCCAACTCAAGGGGCCACGCAACACAGCGTGGATTGTGAGTCCCTAACCCCAACTCCAGGGGCCACACCGAAGCACGAATTGTGAGTCCCTAACCCCAACTCAAGGGGCCACACCGAAGCGTGGATTGTGAGTCCCTAACCCCAACTCAAGGGACCACACCGAAGCGTGGATTGTGAGTCCCTACCCCAACTCGGAGGGCCACACCGAAGCATGGATTGTGAATCCCTAACCCCAACTCGAGGGGCCACACCGAAGCGTGGATTGTCAGTCCCTAACCCCAACTCAAGGGGCCACACCGAAGCGTGGATTGTGAGTCCCTAACCCCAACTCAAGGGGCCACACCGAAGCGTGGATTGTGAGTCCCTAACCCCAACTGGAGGGGCCACACCGAAGCGTGAATTGTGAGTCCCTAATCCCAACTCGAGGGGCCACACCGAAGCGTGAATTGTGAGTCCCTAACCCCAACTTGAGGGGCCACACCGAAGCGTGAATTGTGAGTCCCTAACCCCAACTCAAGGGGCCAAAGCGAAGCGTGGATTGTGAGTCCCTAACCCCAAGTCGAGGGGCCACACAAAAGCGTGAATTGGGACTCCCTAACCCCAACTCGAGGGGCCACACCGAAGCAGGAATTGTGAGTCCCTAACCCCAACTCAAGGGACCACACCGAAGCGTGGATTTCGAGTCCCTACCCCAACTCAAGGGGCCACACCAAAGCATGAATTGTGAATCCCTAACCCCAACTCGAGGGGCCATACCGAAGAGTGGATTGTCAGTCCCTAACCCCAACTCAAGGGGCCACACCGAAGCGTGGATTGTGAGTCCCTAACCCCAACTTGAGGGGCCACACCGAAGCGTGAATTGTGAGTCCCTAACCCCAACTCAAGGGGCCAAAGCGAAGCGTGGATTGTGAGTCCCTAACCCCAAGTCGAGGGGCCACACAAAAGCGTGAATTGGGACTCCCTAACCCCAAGTCGAGGGGCCACACCGAGGCGTGGATTGTGAGTCCCTAACCCCAACTCAAGGGACCACACCGAAGCGTAGATTGTCAGTCCTGAACCCCAACTCAAAGGGCGACACCGAAGCGTGGATTGTCAGTCCCTAACCCCAACTCAAGGGGCCACACCAAAGGGTGGATTGTGAGTCCCTAACCCCAACTCAAGGGGCCACACCGAAGCGTGGATTGTGAGTCCCTAACCCCAACTCAGGGGACCACACCGAAGCGTAGATTGTTAGTCCCGAACCCCAACTCAAGGGGCCACACCGAAGCGTGGATTGTCAGTCCCTAACCCCAACTCAAGGGGCCACACCAAAGCGTGGATTGTGAGTCCCTAACCCCAACTCAGTGGGCCACACGGAAGCGTAAATTGTGAGTCCCTAACCCCAACTCAAGGGGCCACACCGAAGCGTGGATTGTGAGTCCCTAACCCCAACTCAAGGGGCCACACCGAAGCGTGAATTGTGAGTCCCCAACCCCAATTCAAGGGGCCACACCGAAGCGTGAATTGTGAGTCCCTAACCCCAACTAAAGGGGCCACGCAACACAGCGTGGATTGTGGGTCCCTTACCCCAGCTCCAGGGGCCACACCGAAGCGTGGATTGTGAGTCCCTAACCCCAACTCAAGGGGCCACACGGAAGCGTGGATTGTGAGTCCCTAACCCCAACTCAAGGGGCCACACCGAAGCGTGCATTGTGAGTCCCTAACCCCAACTCAAGGGGCCACACCGAAGCGTGAATTGTGAGTCCCTAACCCCAACTCAAGGGGCCACGCAACAGAGCGTGGATTGTGAGTCCCTTACCCCAACTCGAGGGGCCACACCGAAGCATGGATTGTGAGTCCCTAACCCCAACTCAAGGGGCCACACCGAAGCGTGAATTGTGAGTCCCTAACCCCAACTCAAGGGGCCACACCAAAGCGTGGATTGTGAGTCCCTAACCCAAACTCGGGGGGCCACACCGAAGCGTGGATTGTGAGTCCCTAACCCCAACTCAAGGGGCCACACCGAAGCGTGGATTGTGAGTCCCTAACCCCAACTCAAGGGGCCACACCGAAGCGTGAATTGTGAGTCCCTAACCCCAACTTGAGGGGCCTCGCAACAGAGCATGGATTGTGAGTCCCTTACCCCAACTCAAGGGGCCACACCGAAGCGTGGATTGCGAAAACCTAACCCCAACTCAAGGGGCCAAAGCGACGCGCGGATTGTGAGTCCCTAACCCCAACTTGAGGGGCCGCACCGAAGCGTGGATTGTGAGTCCCTAACCCCAACTTGAGGGGCCACACCGAAGCGTGAATTGTGAGTCCCTAACCCCAACTCGAGGGGCCACACCGAAGCGTGAATTGTGAGTCCCTAACCCCAACTTGAGGGGCCACACCGAAGCGTGGATTGTGAGTCCCTAACCCCAACTCAAGGGGCCACACCGAAGCGTGAATTGTGAGTCCCTAACCCCAACTTGAGGGGCCTCGCAACAGAGCGTGGATTGTGAGTCCCTTACCCCAACTCGAGGAGCCACACCAAAGCGTGGATTGTGAGTCCCTAACCCCAACTCAAGGGGCCACACCGAAGCGTGAATTGTGAGTCCCTAACCCCAACTCAAGGGGCCACACCAAAGCGTGGATTGTGAGTCCCTAACCCAAACTCGGGGGGCCACACCGAAGCGTGGATTGTGAGTCCCTAACCCCAACTCAAGGGGCCACACCGAAGCGTGGATTGTGAGTCCCTAACCCCAACTCAAGGGGCCACACCGAAGCGTGAATTGTGAGTCCCTAACCCCAACTTGAGGGGCCTCGCAACAGAGCATGGATTGTGAGTCCCTTACCCCAACTCAAGGGGCCACACCGAAGCGTGGATTGCGAAAACCTAACCCCAACTCAAGGGGCCAAAGCGACGCGCGGATTGTGAGTCCCTAACCCCAACTTGAGGGGCCGCACCGAAGCGTGGATTGTGAGTCCCTAACCCCAACTTGAGGGGCCACACCGAAGCGTGAATTGTGAGTCCCTAACCCCAACTCGAGGGGCCACACCGAAGCGTGAATTGTGAGTCCCTAACCCCAACTTGAGGGGCCACACCGAAGCGTGGATTGTGAGTCCCTAACCCCAACTCAAGGGGCCACACCGAAGCGTGAATTGTGAGTCCCTAACCCCAACTTGAGGGGCCTCGCAACAGAGCGTGGATTGTGAGTCCCTTACCCCAACTCGAGGAGCCACACCAAAGCGTGGATTGTGAGTCCCTAACCCCAACTCAAGGGGCCACACCGAAGCGTGAATTGTGAGTCCCTAACCCCAACTCAAGGGGCCACACCAAAGCGTGGATTGTGAGTCCCTAACCCAAACTCGGGGGGGCACACCGAAGCGTGGATTGTGAGTCCCTAACCCCAACTCAAGGGGCCACACCGAAGCGTGGATTGTGAGTCCCTAACCCCAACTCAAGGGGCCACACCGAAGCGTGAATTGTGAGTCCCTAACCCCAACTTGAGGGGCCTCGCAACAGAGCATGGATTGTGTGTCCCTTACCCCAACTCAAGGGGCCACACCGAAGCGTGGATTGCGAAAACCTAACCCCAACTCAAGGGGCCAAAGCGACGCGTGGATTGTGAGTCCCTAACCCCAACTTGAGGGGCCGCACCGAAGCGTGGATTGTGAGTCCCTAACCCCAACTTGAGGGGCCACACCGAAGCGTGAATTGTGAGTCCCTAACCCCAACTCGAGGGGCCACACCGAAGCGTGAATTGTGAGTCCCTAACCCCAACTTGAGGGGCCACACCGAAGCCTGGATTGTGAGTCCCTAACCCCAACTCAAGGGGCCACGTAACACAGCGTGGATTGTGAGTCCCTAACCCCAACTTGAGGGGCCACACCGAAGCGTGAATTGTGAGTCCCTAACCCCAACTCAAGGGGCCACACGGAAGCGTGGATTGTGAGTCCCTAACCCCAACTCAAGGGGGCACACCGAAGCGTGGATTGTGAGTCTCTTACCCCAACTCAAGGGGCCACACCGAAGCGTGAATTGTGAGTCCCTAACCCCAACTCAAGGGGCCACGCAGCAGAGCGTGGATTGTGAGTCCCTTACCCCAACTCGAGGGGCCACACCGAAGCATGGATTGTGAGTCCCTAACCCCAACTCGAGGGGCCACACCGAAGCGTGAATTGTGAGTCCCTAACCCCAACTCAAGGGGCCACACCGAAGCGTGGATTGTGAGTCCCTAACCCCAACTCAAGGGGCCACACCAAAGCGTGGATTGTGAGTCCCTAACTCCAAATCCAGGGGCCACACCGAAGCGTGGATTGTGAGTCCCTAACCCAAACTCGAGGGGCCACACCGAAGCGTGGATTGTGAGTCCCTAACCCCAACTCAAGGGGCCACACCCAAGCGTGAATTGTGAGTCCCTAACCCCAACTCAAGGGGCCACACCGAAGCGTGGATTGTGAGTCCCTAACCCCAACTCAAGGGGCCACACCAAAGCGTGGATTGTGAGTCCCTAACCCCAAATCCAGGGGCCACACCGAAGCGTGGATTGTGAGTCCCTAACCCCAACTCAAGGGGCCACACAGAAGCGTGGATTGTGAGTCCCTAACCCCAACTTGAGGGGCCGCACCGAAGCGTGAATTGTGAGTCCCTAACCCCAACTCAAGGGGCCACACCAAAGCGTGGATTGTGAGTCCCTAACCCCAACTCAAGGGGCCACACCGAAGCGTGAATTGTGAGTCCCTAACCCCAACTCAAGGGGCCACGCAACAGAGCGTGGATTGTGAGTCCCTAACCCAAACTCGAGGGGCCACACCGAAGCGTAAATTGTGAGTCCCTAACCCCAACTTGAGGGGCCACACCGAAGCGTGAATTGTGAGTCCCTAACCCCAACTCGAGGGGCCACACCGAAGCGTGAATTGTGAGTCCCTAACCCCAACTTGAGGGGCCACACCGAAGCGTGGATTGTGAGTCCCTAACCCCAACTCAAGGGGCCACACCGAAGCGTGAATTGTGAGTCCCTAACACCAACACGAGGGGCCACACCGAAGCGTCGATTGTGAGTCCCTAACCCCAACTTGAGGGGCCACACCGAAGCGTGAATTGTGAGTCCCTAACCCCAACTCAAGGGGCCACACGGGAGCGTGGATTGTGAGTCCCTAACCCCAACTCAAGGGGGCACACGGAAGCATGGATTGTGAGTCCCTACCCCCAACTCAAGGGGCCACACCGAAGCGTGGATTGTGGGTCCCTAACCCCAACTCAAGGGGCCACGCAGCAGAGCGTGGATTGTGAGTCCCTTACCCCAACTCGAGGGGCCACACCGAAGCATGGATTGTGAGTCCCTAACCCCGACTCGAGGGGCCACACCCAAGCGTGAATTGTGAGTCCCTAACCCCAACTCAAGGGGCCACACCGAAGCGTGGATTGTGAGTCCCTAACCCCAACTCAAGGGGCCACACCGAAGCGTGAATTGTGAGTCCCTAACCCCAACTTGAGGGGCCTCGCAACAGAGCATGGATTGTGAGTCCCTAACCCCAACTCAAGGGGCCACACCGAAGCGTGGATTGCGAAAACCTAACCCCAACTCAAGGGGCCAAAGCGACGCGTGGATTGTGAGTCCCTAACCCCAAGTCGAGGGGCCAAACCGAAGCGTGAATTGTGGGTCCTTAACCCCAAGTCAAGGGGCCCCACCAAAGCGTGGATTGTGAGTCCCTAACCCCAACTCAGGGGGCCACACCGAAGCGTGGATTGTAAGTCCCTGACCCCAACTCAAGGGGCCACACCGAAGCGTGGATTGTGAGTCCCTAACCCCAACTTGAGGGGCCGCACCGAAGCGTGAATTGTGAGTCCCTAACCCCAACTCAAGGGGCCACACCGAAGGGTGGATTATGAGTCCCTAACCCCAACTCAAGGGGCCACACCAAAGCGTGAATTGTGAGTCCCTAACCCCAACTCAAGGGGCCACGCAACAAAGCATGGATTGTGAGTCCCTAACCCAAACTCGAGGGGCCACACCGAAGCGTGAATTGTGAGTCCCTAGCCCAAATTGAGGGGCCACACCGAAGCGTGAATTGTGAGTCCCTAACCCCAACTCAAGGGGCCACGCAACAAAGCATGGATTGTGAGTCCCTAACCCAAACTCAAGGGGCCACGCAACAAAGCATGGATTGTGAGTCCCTAACCCCAACTCAAGGGGCCACACCCAAGCGTGAATTGTGAGTCCCTAACCCCAACTTGAGGGGCCACACCGAAGCGTGGATTGTGAGTCCCTAACCCCAACTCAAGGGGCCACACCGAAGCGTGAATTGTGAGTCCCTAACACCAACACGAGGGGCCACACCGAAGCGTGGATTGTGAGTCCCTAACCCCAACTTGAGGGGCCACACCGAAGCGTGAATTGTGAGTCCCTAACCCCAACTCAAGGGGCCACACCGAAGCGTGAATTGTGAGTCCCTAACCCCAACTCAAGGGGCCACGCAGCTGAGCGTGGATTGTGAGTCCCTTACCCCAACTCGAGGGGCCACACCGAAGCATGGATTGTGAGTCCCTAACCCCAACTCGAGGGGCCACACCGAAGCGTGAATTGTGGGTTCCTAACCCCAACTCAAGGGGCCACACCGAAGCGTGGATTGTGAGTCCCTAACCCCAACTCAAGGGGCCACACCAAAGCGTGGATTGTGAGTCCCTAACCCCAATTCAAGGGGCCACACCGAAGCGTGGATTGTGAGTCCCCAACCCCCACTCGAGGGGCCACACAGAAGCGTGGACTGTGAGTCCCTTACCCCAACTCGAGGGGCCACACCAAAGCGTGAATTGTGTATCCCTAACCCGAACTCAAGGGGCCACACCGAAGCGTGGATTGTGAGTCCCTAACCCCAACTCGAGGGGCCACACGGAAGCGTGGATTGTGAGTCCCTTACCCCAACTCGAGGGGCCACACCAAAGCGTGAATTGTGAGTCCCTAACCCCAACTCAAGGGGCCACACCGAAGCGTGGATTGTGAGTCCCTAACCCCAACTCAAGGGGCCACACCGAAGCGTGGATTGTGAGTCCCTAACCCCAACTCGAGGCGCCTCCAGACGAATGGGATCGTAGTTTGGGACTGGTAGCCGTGTGGCCATTTAGGCGAGCAAGTCCACCTCCCCGTTGCGCCAGATTTGCTCCCGGGCCTGTGCACTACGGGCCTCAGACTCTTGGGATCTACTCCATGATGACTCACTTGTGTTGTGTGTGATCACACACCTTGTGGCAGGCGTCGGCATAAAAGCACTCCCGCGTGGGTCGTTTGTCGGCACATTTGGTCATGGCCATGTTGTACTGCTTATCGCCGTTGGATGCTATCGCCGTCCCAATGGCCGCACTGTACATTTCAGCTCTCTATGACTGCTGCAGACCTACGACCCGGGCCAAAATGCGCTGGGGTCCTTTTGTCACTGCCCTTTGTCACTGCAGCTCCCGCAGCTTAGCACCTAACCTACCTAACCCCTACTTTCTCGGGGGCCCAAAAATGGGCGGATGGGCTCCATAACCCCTGTCTTCTTAGGGGTCCCACGGGGGTAGGGATTGGAAATAGCCCAAAAAGTTGCTCTGCGCACGCCGTGCGTGCTACCGCTCCCTCTCTTGCTCTCCCATAATGGAATTGCTATGGACAAGCACAGAAATCCCTCCGAAACCTCGAAATCCACTAGCCCTGTGTTAGATTAAAGGTCAAGTGACAGTTCTTGTGCCCCACCGTAGGAATTGCATGGGGGTGGCATTTGGAAAGGTGCCAGTAACACAGCACAAAGTGTTTTTTCTCCGGCATATGACAATGCTTTTGACCACTCTCTCGTGCACTCTTAGGCTATCTTGAGTTCTCATGAACATTTTGAGTCACCCCCCCCCAAAAAAAATGTACTCTTCGGCTATATCTTTGGGCTATGGGGGAATGTTTGCCCGGCGCGCTACTTTTCTATTAACTATCCTGACTTCAGCCCCAGATTTACCCTCTCATGGAGAAAGCCCCCCAAGTAGACCACGTTGCACCGCACACCTTCCCTACAAAGCACGTAGCATAATAAAGAAATATCTGTGAATTCAGCAACTCCAACTGTCATATGTATTGTACTTAATAAACAACATTGGTCCCACAACTGCGACGGTGGAGCGCTTCTGGCAACACAACACACACACACTTCTGCCTCATCCTCTGCCTCATCTTGCGTGCCACAACAGAGCAAACAGCTGCTCAATGCGTGCCCTATACCACCCGTGCACGTCATTGTAACATTGTTGGCGGGCTGTCAAAGTGCCATTCTTTCTTCCAGTGAGAGGCACAATGACATGAATCCGGCCTTTATAAGCACCATCATGGCCCCCAACTTCAAAATCAAAGAAATCACCTCGGGTACGAGAAGGTCCATACCCATCCCAACATTTGCTGATGTCCCGGGGACTAAGGGGCAAATCCATATAATGTTGCCCAACATATCAACAGCAACAGTCCACTGGTAGGGCACGGGTCACAAAAGATGCCCGCCGCGCCTGGCGCACTAACGTTCCCACTATGACACCGCAACTTGGAGTGGAAAAAACGGTGGTTGTGCTATGACCCCTAATGTTAAAAAAAAATGAGGTCAACAATGGTAGGTATGGGAGGCTTTGAGGTGGTCAGCAAGTGCACATTTGTCAGTGCACATATTATGCTTGTCAGTTTGGTTTCACCAATTGCTAGTTTGCAGTTTGGTTCTGCGAGCTCGCATAGCCGAAGGGAAGCCCATTGGCAGCACTCAGAACATTGCCTAGCATTTTTCTCAGCAAGGGGTAGGGTGAAAACTATTACAGTGTGTGCCTCAGTCTGTTGCGGTCAGACGGCAAGAAATGGAGTGACCTGCATCACACATGGAAATATGCATTACCTTGCCCAAAATAGCATTGGAGTACAGTGCGGGCAACCTACCCGAGAGCCCATGGGCTTCTCAATACATCCTGTGGCCCGGACAAAATACCATGATATGACAGATTTCACTTGTAGGACTGGGTCATAGTGGCCCTCAGCTGAAAAATTCTCAAAAACGGAGGGTTTTAGCTTGATTTGGAACATTTGTGTAGAGATATGTCCTGTTTTGATAGCAAATTGGGATATGTTCACCCTTTACCTTGCTGAGAAAAACGCTATGCGACAAAGTGGTTTTTCTACTGCATATTGCTATGCTTTTGACCACTTGCTTCATGCACTCTTAGGGTACACGTCTGGGCTATGACTCCACAAATTTCAGCTCAGAAGCTATGGTGCCATGGCTCTGACAAAATGCCATGGACACACATGCCTTGCACATTCTTTCATCCAAAGTCAGCGACTCCGCATACTTGTAGACACTCTACGTGAAGCAATCATTGCATGTTAAAACCCGGGCCTCACTCTCTGGCACCAGTGGAGGTACCCCCCCTCCCCCTTGCAATCTCCCCCCTTTTGTCAGGCTGGTCCCCCCCCCCCCCCGCGGGGGGGGGGACAGTCATGAAATGACGGTTCCCCCCCTTTGGGGGGGGGGGGGGTTCACAACAAAACTGTCCCATAGTATCACCCTTTGGCGCCTAGTATTTTCTATGCTTTTTGGGCCAAGTGACGCTTTCCCCCCATGGGGGGGGGGATTGCAAAGGGGGGGGGGGGGTACAGCTTTGAGCTGGGGAGACGGTTTCTTCACCACATTCGTAATGTTGAAAACACGCTTCAGTGCCGTTTTTGCAGGCAGGTACAGCAATGCTACAGCGACCTGAGCACCTCCATTGCAACCTCCCAGCGACGTATGGTCGTGTGGAGGCAACGGGGCAGGTACCTGCTGCACCATTATGCCACATCAATGGAAGCACACGTGACTAACAAAGAGGAACTCCGGACGCAGACCCTACGCACTTGTGCCATGCAAACATGCACACGTGCACCACCCCAAAGAAGGCCAAGAATAAATGCCACGCTTGAAACATGTACTGTGTGCATGCAGCAGCAGCAAGATGGAGAGACGGAACCACTTAAAGAAGGCGCATGGAAGGAAGGAAATCATATTAAGGAGCAATAGTCCATGGGGCTTCTGCCCATTCCATCACCCAGATTCACCCAACGGGCAAGTCGTGCGGGTATCAGGAGAGCTGCTGCCCTGTATGACAAGAGGCTCCTCCCACCGTCCTTTACGTTTGCTCACGGGAAGCCCGTCCATGCCTCATGAGCCCAAAGAAGGCGCATGGAGGGTTGGGTCACCACCGCTGCTTCTGTTGGGGGTTGGTTAGGGGGTTGTTAAGCAGGGCTCCAGGGACAGGGCTATCGGTACAGACAGGGTCACAGGACCAAAAGGTGAGAAACTGGTTGCACTACTACTGCACTGGCTACGGGGCTCAACACCGTAGCAATCCTTGGGGATGGTGTAGGACGGCTCCATCACTTGGGGGTGGTGTAAGAGGGTCGGCAAGCGGATGGGTGCGCAGCCCCGACTGCTGCACCACCCGTAGTCCACTCCTACCCCCCCCCCCTTGTCGTTCCCCACCCCAGGGAAGACGGTCCCCCACCACCCCCTGGGGGACGGTTGCCAAGTGACGGTCCCCCACCCCCCCCTGGGGGACCACACCACCACCATACACGCACATTTGAGAGGCGCCGAACAGACGCACAGTCGTGCAAGACGGTCTTGCCATCACCGTCAAAAGTGATGTGGCAATATGCATCACCGTGCTCCGAATGTCCAACGACCTGCGCCAAAACAGGTTCCCCTGTGGAGCGGATGAACATCACATTTGTCCCAGGGGGAAACATGGTTGTGCTGTCAAGTTCCATTTCAGCATAAGTGAGCAAAATGTCCTGCCATGAGTGCAAGGGGAAAACATGTGGCAGTGCCCCACAACACAGTCACCCACACAACAACACAATGAGCCGCAACGAAAAATTGTGGGTTGACCAAGTGACGGTCCCCCACCCCCCCCTGGGGAACGACAAGGGTTGGGGAACGACAAAGGGGGGGGGGGGTACTTGCCCCCAGCACATCCCTGTCTGCAACAGAAGGAGGACCTAGGCTCCCCCACCCCCCCAAATCAAGGCAACTGAATGGCAAACGCCTTGATTCTTTTTGACACTGCTCCTTACACACTTCGTGTTTTTGTTGTGGGTACCCCCAATAGCCTAAGCCCCATCCCTGAAGGGACCAAAGCGGCCCACGGCAACGCCATGCACAACAGTGATTGTGCATGCGAAAGGCAAAGCTCACTCAACGTTTCTGTACAGGGGTCTATAGCAGCCCAGAAAGGAGACTGCCGTGGCTACCCCCCCCCCTTCCCGTGCAGACATCGATAAAAGGACCAAAAGTTGCGAAACCAACACCACATGATGTTGGGTCATGCCGTTGTTTGCGGGCTGTGCAAGGGCGCCCGAACCCGCTTTGGGGCTGGCTTTAGGGCAATCAGGGAGGCTGGAATCCATGAATCATCCCCCAAAACCCTTGTCAAATACTACTCACAACCAAAACTTTTTTTTTCAGCCGAATCAAATGTTCCGCCAAGTATTCGCTGTGGGTGCCTCCCACGCCGACAGAGCTAGAGCTAGAGAGAGAGAGAGAGAGAGAGAGAGAGAGAGAGAGAGAGAGTGTGTGTGAGAGAGAGAGAGAGAGAGAGCAATGGGCGGTTCTCATTGACTGAATGCCCCCGCCATAGGCACTTTCAGCCTTTAGCCCAATGATGTGTGTCCTTCATCAAAGCTGCAATCCACCATGCACAGTGGGTGGTGCCCTTATTGAAGTTTCACTCATCTCGACAAACAAAAGGCCATCCATGCGCAGTACAAGACAACGTCAGGCGAACTATCACACCAGCGGCAAAGGGGGTCATCCTCACCACTCCTCTGGCCTTAGAGGTTGACCATAGGGCCCCTGTGTGTGTGCGATGTGGGAGCCGTGTAACCAGGCATCCATGACCCCCGAGGGACAGTGTCACATGAGGGGCAGAAAAGGCGAAAATCACAGTGCAGAAAAAAAATAGATATTGGGTGAAAAGATTTTTTTTTGTGTACCGGCGCCACATGAGTCCAGAGTTCGCAGATGAGCTATGAACAAAGAAGACGTAAAGACGCAAAGAAGATATTGGGTGAAAAAGAATTGTTGTGCGACCGGAAAAAAAAAACAGACAGAGCTAGAAGCTCCGCCGTCGCTCCTCTTCAAGTTTGCTCAGTGGTGGCCAGGCCATGCCTTGCTTGTTCATGGGGCACCTGACAGACAGGCATCATGCTGGGCTAAGTGTTTGCACTGCGTGCGCACTGCGTGCATATTGCGCACGCAGAGGCTAGGATACTCACCCAAGAATACCTGTCACCTGTTTACTAGGGGGAAGACTGAAAGGTGTCAATACCATGGGGTTGGCTACGTGTCCATCGATACTTCTGGTTGTAGTTATCACCAACAGCATCGTCGAAGAAGAACTGTCCGGTCCTGGTGTCGACTCGCCACCATCGAGTATCGGCGATCGAGAGCCTTTGAGCGACGATGACCACGTTGACTTCTTTGCAGTTGTGGACGTGGCCATACCGATCGATGATCTTGAGCATCTCGGTTCGAGAATCACCTTGAAGTCGACCAAGGTTTTGGTGCACATACTATCTGTCGGAAAGAGTACTCTGCAGGGCGAATCGAACTGTCGGGAAGAGTACTCTGCAGGGCGAATCGAACTGCCTCTACGGATACCAGGCTCGCTGCAATGTTGACAATGACGACGTCGAGATCCGGGTCGTGTCGACGGTGTACACTTTGTCGATGGGCCTCTTCTAGGGGGAAATGGTTGACAATTCAAATATGCCACATCCTAAATGCTTGGGAAGCCAAAAAAATCCTGGTACGGAACCAAAAACTTGTGAAAGGGGGCCAAAACTAGGGTTCGAGTATTTGCCGACATCCAAAACTTCGCACTGCGTGCATGGCATTCCCCTGTACTGTGTGGTGCTGCTGTGGTAAACTCTGCAGATGAAGGGTGGTTCGAACAGTGGTGTCTATATGGACCTCCGAACGAGACATCGGTGTATGCAGTGGGATGAATGCCGCGCCCTTGTAGACTTCCCGGAATGTGAGGTGGCTGAAACATAAATCTGTGGCCACCTTGCATGGCACTGCGGTGTCCCTGGAGTGCCTAATGGCCATGCCGTCGGTTTTTGAAGATAACCAGCATGATCCTGGCCCGACAGCAGATTCAATCAGTTCGGCTCAACATTGTCTTCGTGCATGTGCTCACCTGAAGCGCTTAGTGATACTGCGGCCTCAAAAGGTCAGGTGTGGACCCACCACTGTGCTCCAGCCGCGCCTGCCTTCACACGGCCTTCATTGCCCCTTAGACACCCCCCCCCTGTATAGTATCGACTGGCAACGAAGTGCGCGCACACAGCGCCAAATGGTACCCCGCGCCCCCTTTGCAATCCCCCCCTTAATGTCACGCTGGTCCCCCCCATGGGGGCGGGGGGGGGGGGACGGTCACCAAGTGAGCCCCCCCCCCCACCCCAGTCCCAGTGTAACCTAAAGAAAATTTTTCTTCGACGCCTAGTGTTTCCTATGCTGTTTGGGTCAAGTGACGTTCCGCCCCATGAAGGGGGGATTGCAAAGGGGGGGGGGGGGCAATTTAACTTTCCCGTGACCACCCTGGAATCCAGGCACCTTAGGGGAAGCGCACATGCACATGGCAAAACAGCATTGGGGGTGGGAATACGATTGTATCGCATCTGCACCATCATGTATACCGGGGGGGGGGGGGGGGATGCGGTCGCCGGGACTGGCGAAAAATGCGGAAAATGCGGAAAATGCGGAAAATGAAGCAAAAAATGCGATAGAAAATGCGGTTTTGTTAGAATGGTGTTTGCCCTTATGTTTCGTCTCGTCTTCCACAATCGGGCGCTCAAAGCATGGACGGTTTGATGGAACAACTTAGTGCAGTAGTTCAACTCAAGAATATCACGGACTAGGCTCAAAAGCGCTAGGGGCAGAAGCTGCAGCTACTTGGTTAGGCCAGACCGCTAAATCTCCGCGCTGCGCGCACGCCGCATCAGGTGCTCCCCCATTGACCCAAACCGCCGGGCTCCCGCCGGGGGGGGGGGGGCGGATATCCCAACATACATACCTCAAAATGATCCCCATGACACGCTGTTCATTTTGAATATACACAACTGGGGAAAATTTTTTTCAGAAAATTTGCCCATCAACTCAGGCTCCCATCAGCGAAGGTCCAACCAGGAGGTCGGGTTGGGGTCAATATCCTTTTTCGTGTTTTTCATCCATTTTTGAATTCTCCACAAAAATCTGAGTATTTTGAGCATAGGCACATAGGGTCAAACAAAAAAAAATCCCCCTGCCGTCTGACTAAAAAAAAGTCTCCGGCGCCTCTGGCGTCCACAAAACCCATTGTTCCTCATAACTAACTGACTACAAGACAATGCCACTAGAATGTTTCCTCTTGAACATTACACTAAGGGACCTGCCCGGAAAATGCGGGGAAAAATGCGGAAAATGCGGGAAAATGCGGACCACGCCCCCCCCCACCCCGTGTATACCCACCTCCAACTTCATGAAACACCCTTTGGTGCGTTGTGGCCCATACTTGTCCCACATCTTAACATCAGCACACGTACCAGCTAGGACAGGGCAATATGGCCTACTTTTCGCACAGCGCACGCAACGCCCCCTAAGCCCCTGGTTGTGCAGTAGAGTGTGTTCTTGGTGGAGGGTGCTTCCTACATCATCATTGTCCGGGCGCCTGTCGTGGCACAACCCCAGTGTGCGCATCGTGCGCGCCCTGTGTCTCAGAGGCTAACAAAAAGGTCCCAAGAGACGAGGTCATACAGAATAACATGATTCTGAGGGTAGCCCAATCAGCGAGCAGAGGCCACGGCTGTAGGGTCAGCCGCTTCGGGTGAGAATTACTTGTGATATCCAATGGGCTTGCCCGATCAGGCGATGTCGGTCATGGAGAGGGGGAAGCTCGAAGAAGATTGGTCAGGGCACCTCACCTTGATCGAGTTCCGGCGGTTTTGCCAGAAAACTCGGCACGAAGACATTGGGTGCCTGTTGGCGGGGAGAGAGTGAGGGGGTGCATTTAAGTGAAGGCACACAAAGGGCGTGCATTCCCTTTTTTTTTTGTGCCTCCGCCAGTCCAAAGTTCGGCCCCATGCGGAGGAGCAGAATCATGGCAACGCCACGGTCCGTAATGGCCTGACATGCCGGTCTGCCTGAGGTGTTGACGAACACTCCCTCAGATTTCCGGCAGTGGGACAGACACAAAGGGCGTGCATTCCAGTGATCGGACTGGTCTTCATAGTAACCGGGTTTGGGATGAGGGTACATCAATGGGGAGCACCAGATAGAACTGCCCCAAGGAGTGGGGCGACACTTTGGAGTTCCATGTGGCACAGTGCAGCACAGACACTGATTCACTCAATGCCTGTGCCCCGCCCCCCCGTTGCGCAAGCACGGCCGGGGTCTCAAAAAACCAGGCAAAACAGCAGTTCAACGCCCACCCCGTGCTTAGACAAGACTGTGCCTGCATGTGGCACACATGACGGCAAACACACGTGATCGCCCACATCCGGGAGAGCCCTCAGATGCAGATGGTGATAGGCTGTGGAAGGGGAATATCAGGAATGGCTAAGAATCACATCAAAACAAACATCATCGGGTGGCAATGTGTGGTAAACTGTTTTTAAACCCCATGTCACATCTGGGACCACAAAAACAGTGATCCCAAAAATTCCTAAAAACATCAGTTCAACGCCCACCCCGTGCTTAGACAAGGTGCTTAGACAAGGCCGTGCTTGCGCAAGGGGGAGGGGGGGTACTTTGGCATGATGCGGCTTATGTTGTACACTACGCAGCATATGTACCATCAAACAGGTGGGAGGAAGGAAAACTCACCGAAATCCAGCTTGATGCCTCGGAATGACCAGAGGATGGGATGCCTTCGGATCTAAAATTCTTAAGCTTGGACCCGTCGAAGTTAGCAGCAGAATCACTCCCAGAAGGTCAAGCTTTGCATGCTCATTTCTGAACGGGATTGTACGGTACCACACTGTGGTGTAGGAGAACACGTGGTAAGAGTGCCTTCCAAATCACATCATTGCATCAGGTTGCCGAAGCCATCTCAATATCACTGCTCGGGTAATCAACTCAATCCAGAATGGGCGACGTTGCCCTGTCCATGCACACGTGCTAACAGAGGCGGCACATGCAACGGCCCCAGGGCACCGCGAACTCCATTCTGCCTCCCCATCCCCGCACCATGTGGAGAAAGGGGGCGCCATCCTTCGCCTCATTGGTGTGGTTGGTGAATCAATGTCTGATTCCTCCGGCCAGGGAAGTATTAGAAGGGGAGGAGAGGGGGGGGGGGGGGTCTGGGACCGAAAATTTGTGTGCCAAAAATGGCCCAACAAGATTTTCCCTATGGGAAATTGCGTTTGGTTACTTTGGTCTGGAGGATGAGGAGGTCCAGGGGGGCTGATCCCCCCCCCCTCCTCCTTCGGTGTACAGCCATTCTAATACTTCCCTGCCTCCAGCCCTTACCAATACGTCCGACCTGTGTTGCAACCGCGGCGGCCCAATGGTCCTCCAGTAGGGCACAAATTAAGAAGCAAAACAGGGGGGGGGGGGGGCATGATGTGTGCAGTGTACAAACAAAGTGTGTGTCCATCAGTGGGACCCGATGGAAATTGAGACAGCCGCGGTGCTGGGGCACAGCGCGCACACAGCGCCCGTCTGCGGGGGGCGTTCATGAGACAGCACTGATAACCTGAAGCCCTTCGAGGATGGCATGCAACAGCGGGACCCTTGGACATTCAAACACCACCTCAACGAAGCATGTGCAGCAGAAGTGCAACACTGGGGCACTCTCCATTCTTGTACCCCCCCGTCTTCATGTCCACCCCCCCCCTCAGGCGGATGAAAATGAGGCGGCTCAAAACCATAATAAAGCCTATGACCAAGACGCGATTTGGTGGGCGCTGCCATTAGCTGCTTCACAATCCGATCAATACAACCAAAGTGGTACATGCACTCGAACTGTCACTTCCATGGCGCAATGCTGGCACTCATTCGGCCGATCCATGTGAGCAAAAGGTTGGTCTCAAAAGGAGGGGGGAGGTGACATTCAAAGTGGTAGTAAAGGTACCAGAGAGCTGAAAAGGAATGGCAGAAAACATGCCATCAGACTGCTGCGGGCACTGTGTCGTGGGGCGTCAGCTGAAGTTGCTGACCAGATCTCTAGATTTAAGCGGATCGGACAGGAGCCGTTTTGTGAAGGGCCAAGCAGTTGCGGCTGTGCTACAACGTCCTCTGTCTCCGAGGAGCCACAGTCAGACAGTGGCGGGGGCCAGTCGCTGCCCAGGAGTTCCGGGCCACTTAAGCAGGGGGTGGGCGTTGCGCGAGGGAGGGGGCTCGCATGGCGGGGGACGACGGGGACCAGGCGTACCCGCCACCCACTCCCCTAGTGTGCGGCAAAACCGTGTGTCAGGTCCTCCCCACTCAGGGGGAGGGGAGGGGCAGGGATGCATCAGAAGGGAAGGGACCTCAGAGGCGGCCCCAGAGGCGGTTAGACAGGCGGTTGGAGGAGGTTGCCAAAGCAGTTGGGGGCGGTTACTGTCGGTTACACATGCCATTGAAGCTGGCACTTGGCGTTAGGGGGACAGTGGCTGGGCGTTGGCTGGGTGCCATGGATGGGGGGGGGGGGGGGTGCTTTCCCTCCTGCCAATGCATCCCTGGCTGGGGGTAGGCGAAACCACCGGCTTTGCACGGGACCAGAGGCCAGGGGCCTCCACCCTTGTTTTGTGTTTAGTTGCAGAAGGTCTAGCCACTCACGGCGGTCGACGGCTCACCGCCGGGCGATGGCGTCAACGGGCGGTGGTTGGTGTCAACAGACGCTTGCTGTTGTTCAACCGCCGGCAGTTGGGGGGCGCACCGTGCGCTGTGCTGTGCGAAAAGGAGGCTATTTTGGACCCGTTTCCCCCGATGGCCACGGTGACCGCGGTGACCGCTGTGTTCCTCCCCCAGATTCCTACTCAGGCCAACAACTCAGGTACAGGGGGGGGGGGGGATTGGTGCCTAGTCAAATTGGCTGTGGTTAATTTGGCCGTAGGAAATTTGGCAGAAGCCCCTGGATTTCGCGCGGTAAATTTGGCGGACACTCCCAGAAAACAAGCTTAAATCCTCTTGCGCCAAAGGCGCGGAAACAAAATTTTGACTTGACCCCTGGATTTCGCGCGGTAAATTTGGCGGCCAAATTGAGCCGCCAATTTGACTTGGCTCCAACCCCCCCCCCCCCCCTGTAATGAGGTAGAACGAAGCCTGTTTCACACTGAATTTGCCAGATTGCTGTCAGTTTCCTTGATCCAAATCTGCTGTGCCTGCCCTGTGGACGTAGCTCCCCCGGGGCTGGGGGGTGTTCGGGGTGGTCACTCGGGCACTCACGCCTTGCCTTGCCGTGTGGTGTGGCCCGGGGTTGGGGACGTCACTGGTCTCCGCCCGTGCACCACATGCGCCTTGTCTGAGATACACCCAGGCATAGATGCTGTGCTGCCCTCTAGTTCTTCCTGCCGGGGTACGGGGTACGGTGGAGTTGGCCGTCTTCTTCTTTTTTTGTTCGGTTCAGACCTTGGTAAGCCGGCAAAGCCCTTTCACCAGGCAGTACTCGAGAGAATTCTCGGAATCAGGAATCAGAGCTTTCCAGTGCTGCGAGTGTCGCACGGCTCCGTGTGGTAGCGGACATCACACGGAGGTAGGGCGAGCTAAATCTGAAGCCAGAAGATGCAGCGGGAACTGCCACGCCCGCAGGCATTGCAGTGTGCGCCATTCCAGTGGAGCACACAAAAGACTGGAGGCCGAGAAGAACCAGCGGGTTGAATTGCATACAGTAACAGCCTCAGAGAGGGATAGGGGGAAGGGCGAAGTTGGCCGTCTTCTGCTGGGTGCTGTCCGTCTACGGGGTCGCGGCAGGGTGGTCCTTCTGGAAGGGAGAATACATCTCCGTGGTTCACGAGTGCCCCACCAAATGCGCACACCGCCACGGAGGGGGGGCGACCAGGGCACTACCCGCGGCAAAGTCCTGCATCGTTTAGCAGTACGCCCATTGGAGGTTCGTCGCTGGTAAACAGAAAGCATTCGGAACTTCACCCACAGTCGGCACTTCATGAACAAAAAAACCTGCCATTAACCGCTGGCGGTTGGCGATAAACCGCTTGCGGCCGGTGGTGAACCTCCGGTCCGAACAGGGTGACCATTACCGAAGATTAACAAAAACAATCTCGTTGCCAAGGACCCGCCCGGGGCTGTGGCGTACCAAAGGGCGTACCAAAGGGACATTGGGTATTGCTGAGGTTGGGGCAGTCAAGGGGGCGGGGGCCTGGGGACGAGTGAACTGTACGGGACATGGCGCGTGCCTGTTGACTGCCGCATGGGGTAGGACGATGAGTGCGACTGTCACCGTGTCAGATCTGGATACGTTTGGATGGGCCGGCAAACCCGGGGGGACATGAATGCAATCGACTTGCGAGCTCGTGGCATGCGCGTGAATCGGAGCAACACCGCCGCACGCGCACTCGCCCAACACCCCTCCACACCGCATCACAATACACTGCAACACAGCAGCCCATAACAGCACCCCCCCCCCCACACACACACCACGGACACAAACGACAACGCGCCACAACACGCCACGTGGGACGTTGATTTGTGGGGTCCCGACTCAACAATGCGTTCGCGCGCGCTCAGCCCCATCCCCAAGATTCGGTTGTCGGGTGGCATCCACGGACCTACCTACCCCCCGCCCTTGCGGGAGCAACACTAAAAGCCCCGAATTTGACGGCAACCACAACCACTGTTGCTCTGACACGGGCATTGAACGAGCCGTGAGAAGACGCGAGCAGTGGCCATAGCGTCGTGACTGTACTTGTGGTCCGGTGATTCCCCCATCTTCACCTCCAAAAAGACAAGAAGGGGCGCAAGTGGGTGGCAGGCCTGCCACCCCCAAGCCCCGTGTCACGGGACAAACTTGACCTGCACAGACCACCGGAAAAAAAGGAACCGCCACAGGTCCAAATATTGCGGGCACAACACCTCCCGCGGCTCTGCCGCAGTTCTCGCACGGGAACGGGGTGTGTGGGCTGAAGCGGATTGGAGCGGCGTGGCCCGGGCAGGGACAGGGGACGGGTGCACTGTGCACCCCGGCTCAGTCATGACGGGCACTCACGCTTCATGCGATAACAACATGAAGCCTCACCCGACGCGAACGATGGAGGTCGTTACGGGGGGGTTTGGCATGTCGCCTTCGTGTATTGTTCTCGTCTGCAGCGGGCGGCGCCTCATGGCCGATCGCCATTCGGTGCCCTTCCCTCGGACCCTTTCCCTCCATCGGCGGCGGTGCCCATCGGCCTCTCCCCGCCCTGTGCCCTTCCTCCTCCTCCTTGGCCTATCGTTCCCTCTCTACTTCCCTTTCCTTTCCCTTGGCCTTTCCCCCCATGCGGCTGCCCCACGGGGCACTGACGCTGTGTCAGAAAGACGGTCCCGACTCGTAGTGGCTGTGCATAGGAGCTGCACAGTTGGCTCAGTGCTTTGCAAGCGCCGGCTGCCCCTGCTCTGCAGACGCAGTCTGAGGCAGGAGAGAGCCGTGGGGGTCGGGGAAAGACAACGTCCCCTGTTCACGGAGCCAGGGCGGTTTCCAACGTCGGCTGCCTCCACAGCACTGCTCTGTTGTCCAGTGCTTCATGGCACATGACCCCCCGTGACCCCGCGTGACCCCCGGTGACCCCCCGTGACCCCCCGTGACCCCCCCGTGACCCTACGTGACCATACGTGACCCCACATGACACCCCAAGACTCGCCTACCACTTTGTGTTGTTGACGTCAGGTGAGGCTTCAGGTCACGAGCATAGCGCAGACTACCTCGCGCCCTCACTCTGCCGTAGCGGCCAGTGTCCGCCCCCCCCCCCCCAATGAATGGCCCGGTCAGCGCCCCTGCCGGCGAGGGCCGGGGCTCAAGATGGGGGGGAACAGGACCGCGGACGACGGGGCCTTCCGTGTGCTCACGAGGCTCGGCAGCTCGTACGTGGGGCTGTGCTGCCGGGGCGACTCCACGTCCACGTCCACGAACAGCCGGCCGACTTGTGCCTTGGCACGCTGCATCGGGGGGCTCTGCAGCGGCGACGACGCGGCCGCGGGGGCCCCCCCGCGCCCCTTGCGCGCGTACCGCTTCTCGATGAACTGCCGCAGCAGCGCGTCCCCGACCGAGAACGAGATGATGTGCAGCAGCACGGCCTCCGGGACGCGGAGCGAGGAGGCGGCGGTGTGCCACAGGCCGTGCAGGACGGCCGCGCACGCGCCCGCGGGGGCCGCACCGTCCAGCCACTCGTACATGGACTCGCGGCCCTCGCTGCCGGTGCTGAGCCAGTCCAGGTCCTGACAGAGAGAGAGAGAGAGGGAGGGAGGGAGGGAGAGGGAGGGGAGGGGAGGGGAGGGGAGGGAGGGAGGGAGGGAGGGAGGGAGGGAGGGAGGGAGGGAGGGAGGGGGGGAGGGACGGAGGGAGGGAGGGGGAAGGGAGGGAGGGAGGGAGGGGGGGAGGGAGGGAGGGAGGGAGGGAGGGAGGGAGGGAGGGAGGGAGAGAGGGAGGGAGGGAGGGAGGGAGGGGGGAGGGAGGGAGGGAGGGAGGGAGGGAGGGAGGGGAGGGAGGGAGGGAGGGAGGGAGGGAGGGAGGGAGGGGGGCAGGGAGGGAGGGAGGGAGGGAGGGACCGACGGACGGACGGACGGACGGAGGGAGGCAGGGAGGGAGGGACCTCGTTCCACTTCTTGCTGGTCCCCCGCAGCAGGCGCCGCAGCCACGGGTCCGTCGCCAGGTGCGCCTTCTTCGTCTTTTTGCTCTTGGGCGTTCGCGCGCCGGTCGCGTGCGCGCAGGCCGGGGCCGAAACCTCGGCGGGGCGGTGGCGTGCAGCCCACCTGCGGCCGTGGTCGGGGTCGGCCCAGCCCTCGTCCGGCGCGGGCGACCCGTCGGGCGCGGGCGACCCGGACGGGGGGTGCCGCATGGCGCTGATGTCGAGGTTGTCGAGGTCGAGCCACGTGTCCTCGAAGGTCCGGGAGGCGGTCTGCACACAGTCCTCGTGGGCCTGCCGGTACGAGGACGTCAGCCGCTTGAGGCTCACCAGGTCGTGCCAGTTCTCTTCGAAGGGGGGCGGGCTCTCGGACCCGTCGACGCGGGGCAGCGACGCCAGCGACATGCCTCCGGTCCCGCACCGCGCGTGTCGCGGGGCGTGAGAGGAGGCGGGGGGGGGGGGGGGCGCTCAACGGACCGGTGCGGGGGGCGTGGGCCCAGGCCGGGGCATGGACAGGGGCATCGCGGAAAAGGTGGACTGCATGGGTGGAGGATGACATGACAGAGGGAGGCTTTTGCCCCGTGCGCCCCCTGGGCGGTGATGCTCGCTCCAGTGCGCTTTCGTGGAGACGAGGAGACGAAGGACTTTGCAGGAACTCTTCAAGTTCCTTCTCGAAGCATCAGTAAATATCCTTCTCACCAAATACACAACACAACAAATATAACTACCACCACTAACCCCCCCCCAAAAAAAACACGACCAAAACACGTTCGGGCCCACAGAGGGTCAGAATGAGCAGTACCGAGAGGCCAATAGGCGCCGCCAAAGGCAAACCATCAGATACCGAGGCCTTGTGTCAAACCCACCCCCAAAAAGGAGACTCCGGTGGCGGTCCTGGTGGGGGTTCCTATTGTTCAGGGAAGCAGGCAATTGCAATGGTGTTCCCATCTTTGGCCTATTGCTTGTCAGGGTCCAAGGTGGTTCTTATCTTTAGCACACTCCATGCAAACCCCCAATTGGTTCTTATTTTTGTTTCGGGGGGGAGGCGGGTCTTAGTTTGGGCTCGGTTCTAACTTTTTTTGGGGGGGTGGGCACTTCTACCCCCCCCCCCTTGTATAAGCTACGCCAAAGTCCCAAATTAATACGGTCCCTACGCCTACTGTAGCTTGGACACGGGCGTAGCTTGCGCGCAACACATACCACTACCAACACCGGGCGCCCAGGTTCAAAAAGAGAGGATTGCATGATGAGCTGGTGCAAGAAAGGGGCATACAATGCACAAACATCCCCAAAATCAGAGCTATGTGGGTTCAAGTGGGCAAACACTCACAACAAATGTGTCCATGACTATGTGACTCGCAAATCCGTCACCAAACCCATGTCTTATGTGGCTGCACTACGTTTGATACCGAATTAAAATTAGATCCCAAATTAATACGGTCCCTACGCCTACTGTAGCTTGGACAATGGCGTGGCTTACACAAGGGAGGGGGGTACTATTAGCTTGCGGCAGAACTCTTTTGTTCAGCCAATGTGCCATAAGCAAAAGCTTTCTATTCCATTGCCTTCTTCCCCATGGCAGATTGCCACGCAAAAAGGCAGCACACAGCACCAGTCCACACAGCAATGCACCAGCAAAGAGGGCCCGAGGCAGTCAATCCGTGTGATCCCGGTCTCGCCACCCTCCCCACCTCCCAGCCCCCCACAACCCTCACAGACAGCCCAAGGAAGTCATGCGGCTCAGCACATGGGCAACACGTCCCGGGCTTGGTCCCCAAGTGAGGCATCAGCAGGAACGCGGCTGTTGTGGGCGCTAGGGGGTCAAGAGCAGGGAGGAACAAGAATGGCTGCGTGACCCCTGCCGTATCACGGGTAGCAAAGCTGTGAGGAGCGAAAATGGCTGCATAACCCCTGCCGCATCAGGGTCCTAGAGCAGGGAGGAGCCAAATGGTTACGCAGACTGTATTTTATCCGGGTAAGCCTGTGACCTGACCAATCCCCCCCCCCTTTTTGTGCTAGAACGGCCCTGTTTTAGCATCGTGACCGTCTAAATGCTGTTTTTCTGACCGCAGTATTTTGTGGTCAAAAATGTAAGATGTCACATTTGTGAGCTGGGTTTTCAGCCAATACTGGGGCCCAAAACACCTCAAAACTGCTTGTCTGTGGGTCATGTGTAAGCTTGGCCTATTCTAAGCACAGGATGCAGGGTTAAGAAGCCATGTCTCCTACCACTTCGGGATCCGGTGTGCTGGCAGGAATTTCAGCACGTTTCAGGAGCTTTCACTAGGATTTGCCAGGTTGCAACACGTTTCGGCAGACCAAGGGGTGAGGTCTGTGGAAAAGGCGTAAAGGAAGAAACCGGAAATCAGGGAGGAGATGTGTCTCTCTAACACTGGTTGCATTGGCGTGTTGCAGCAGCTCGCACCATCGCGGGGATGGGGTCCACATGCCCTGAATGGCGCGCCCCGGCTCCCAGGACATGCCGTGGTCTGAGTTGCCAACTGGGATATCCCCCGAAGAACCCTGGGCTATTGCATGTGTGCACCGGAGGTGGTCAGCACAAAAGCGCAGGAAGGAAATTGGCTCGCCAGTGGCCTAGGAGACCCTCGGTACCTTTCTGTCAGAAAATATGAGACAAGAGGCTGGCAACGGGGAGAACGCCAACAAGAAAGCGGCAGTCCTGCAGCGGTGGGCAAACACCGGCGCCATGAGGACACCGGGGGACCTTCTGAATCGCATGATGTTCTAGCAAACTGCCACCGAATACACGGATTGCTCAGACCACAAGCCACAGGTGTGTCAGACAGCCCTGTCACTGGCTTGAAATTTGGGAACAAATCGGTCATCAGTGTTGGGACTTCATTCACGCTGCCGCGAGGGAGTCGCATGCACCGTGCGCAGAGGGTAGGGATGCATTAGAAGGGAAGGGACCTCAGGGGCAGCCCCAAAAGCGCTTCGATAGGCGGTTGGAGGAGGTTGTCAAAGCGGTTGGGGGCAGTTACTGTCGGTTACAAATGCCACTGAAGCTGGCACTTGGCGTCAGAGAGACAGTGGCTGGGCATAGGCTGGGCGCCCTGGAAGGGAGGGGGGGGGGGGGATGCATCCCTGGCAGAGTGTGCTTTGGAGTACTTGGTACCACGTGAGCCCAGTAGTTGGTGTGTTGGGGCTGTACTGAATGTGACATAGTGTGCCGTTTGCGCGGCAGCGGCGCCCAATAATTGGCGTATTGAGGATGTGCTGGTTGTTGCCGGGGTCATTTGACTGTTTTTGCTGTCCACACGCCTCTGTCCACAGGCCGTCCGTAGCCCGCCTCGCTGTGTTTCTGTGTGCGTGAGGCCCAAGTGCCCTGCTCCTCCACGCGCTGTCCGGGCCGTCCACCATATGTCCTTTCCCCCCTCACGGCTGGTCTGCCCCTGATGGGCTCCCGCTCCTGTTGCGCAAACAGCCCATCTGGGCTGCGGGAGACACCCCCCACCTGATGCCGGTTGCCCCCCTCATCCAAACAACACGAAAATTAAAAAAAATGAGGAAACACAGCCTGACGGCAAGTGCCCGCTTCAGTGGCATTTGTAACCAACAGTAACCGCCCCCAACCGCTTTGGCAACCTCCTCCAACTGCCTGTCCAACCGCTTCTGGGGCAGTCTCTGAGGCCCCTTCCACCCACCCACCCAACTACCATAGGCAAAATGCCTTACCACCAGCAAAATGCCTTGACCAGCGCCTTCAGCGCTGACCCAAAGTCCCCCACAATGGCCTACCCTGCGGGGGGAGGGGGGGGGGGGGGCAGTCGGAAACCCACCCACCCAGAAAGTCTGACAACCCCCCCTCCTCCCCCGGTGGGGTAGGACACACGCGAAGAAAAACCCTGAACACCTCGCATTGTTTTGGACAAGGGCGTTGTCGACGGGCGCCCTCAAAAGACACAAGCAGTGGAAGGAAAGGGGAGATCATTGACATGACATCTCTCGCTTCTGTGTGTATGAGAGTGGGAGGGGGGCATGGGCCTGGTGCGGGGACACACAATGCATCAGCTACGGGGCACTTTTCCACCCGCCTTGGTGAGGCAAAGGACAGTAGCGCGAACCCAAGCAACAGAGGGTAGGAAGGGGGTGGGGGGTGTTCGACCCATGGCCCCAACGCCAGCCCCCCGGCCAATCAAAAAATTTTCTCTGGCGCCTTCGGCGCAAGTCAGTTTAGGCCAAAAAATTTCTTCGGCGCCCTCTCCGCCTCTAACAACTCAGGGTCTCCGGGGGGGGGGTCCCCCCACAGCCCCCCACCCTCCCCCCCTTGGACCCCCCCCCCCCTTTTTAGCAAAACTCTGGCCGTGGTGACAGGCTCCGACAGAGCGGGAGCGTCCCGTGCGGCCGTGCCTGTCCAGTTTGGACACGGGCCGACTCCGCCCAAATCAAGTCCCGGTGAAAGCGGCAGCCCTTTCGCGCGACGCACGCACGCGTGCGCGGTGCCGAGGCCCAAGAATATGTAACGTGCTGGCGACCCCGCAAGTTGCGGCCGTGCGTTCAGACGGAAGAGCACACGTTGTCCTGTCACGTATGCCTGAATCGGTGGTGCACACCTAGGGTTTCTAAGGCATTAGGCCCTATTTGCTTGAGCCTGCCAACCCCAGAATCGATGTAGTATCTAATTGAACCGCAGGTCAAAACACGGCCTGCCGGCACGACCGCCTGCCAGGCTGAGGATTAATTTTGTGGAAATCTCAGCCCGTCCAATTATTGCCCACTATCATTCTTCCTCCACCATCGTCTCCCCACCAACCGCCATCAGTGGCCAGCTCTGGCCATCAGATACTGATGGGGTACACCACCCGGGGACGTAATTTCTCGACCCCCTTCGTATGGTCTTCGCATTGGTCTTCGGCCAGGGCGGCCCTCTGCGCCGGCCAAAGACCGCCCCGAATTGCCTCGTTGCGCTAACCGCGAGCCAATGGACGGGATGCGGTTGGGGCCTACTACTGGGCACCCATTGCAAAAGTGGCAGACATGGATGAGTTGCACATGGCATCCCCCGTGTGACACGTCGGGTGGCTGTTTCTTTACGGGGCCCTGGACAGTCACCCATTCTTCCCTCCGCATGTTGCACGGGGGCGGCCGCCAGCCAATGTGTCACCCCGAGGGGTGTTCGACAGTTTGGGGGGCTGTAGGGGGGGGGGGACCCCACCCCCCTCGGAAGGGGGGGGGGGGACCCCACCCCCCCCCTTCGTTGACCCAAACCCAGAAGAGCGGGGGACAGAATCAGAAGTGGGGAACCTTAACAAAAAAAAATCACGTCCCATAACGACCGCCCTGGCTAACGCTCAAACAGGCTCCCATCAGCCAAGGTCCGACCCGGAGGCCGGATCAGGGTCCAAATCCTTTTTTGTGCTTTTCAGCCATTTTTGAATTCTCCACGAAATTCTGAGTATTTTGAGTACCCCCCCCCTTTGGGGTCGGGTCCCGACCAGGAGCGGCCCCCGTGGCATGTTGCGTCGGGTTGCTGCGTTCTGTCGGCCGCTGCGGCCGGTGCTGCAACCCTTCCAGTGTGCAGGTTCAAATCAGAAATTCATGGCTGGGACGCAAAAATGTGTCTGCATACCCTGCTTGACACTATTTAGGGTATAGGGTTAGGGTTGACTCTGTCAATCCCCTACTGCAACCCTTCCAGTGTGCAGGTTCAAATCAGAAATTCATGGCTGGGTCGCAAAAATGTGTCTGCATACCCTGCTTGACACTATTTAGGGTATAGGGTTAGGGTTGACTCTGTCAATCCCCTACTGCAACCCTTCCAGTGTGCAGGTTCAAATCAGAAATTCATGGCTGGGTCGCAAAAATGTGTCTGCATACCCTGCTTGACACTATTTAGGGTATAGGGTTAGGGTTGACTCTGTCAATCCCCTACTGCAACCCTTCCAGTGTGCAGGTTCAAATCAGAAATTCATGGCTGGGACGCAAAAATGTGTCTGCATACCCTGCTTGACACTATTTAGGGTATAGGGTTAGGGTTGACTCTGTCAATCCCCTACTGCAACCCTTCCAGTGTGCAGGTTCAAATCAGAAATTCATGGCTGGGACGCAAAAATGTGTCTGCATACCCTGCTTGACACTATTTAGGGTATAGGGTTAGGGTTGACTCTGTCAATCCCCTACTGCAACCCTTCCAGTGTGCAGGTTCAAATCAGAAATTCATGGCTGGGACGCAAAAATGTGTCTGCATACCCTGCTTGACACTATTTAGGGTATAGGGTTAGGGTTGACTCTGTCAATCCCCTACTGCAACCCTTCCAGTGTGCAGGTTCAAATCAGAAATTCATGGCTGGGACGCAAAAATGTGTCTGCATACCCTGCTTGACACTATTTAGGGTATAGGGTTAGGGTTGACTCTGTCAATCCCCTACTGCAACCCTTCCAGTGTGCAGGTTCAAATCAGAAATTCATGGCTGGGACGCAAAAATGTGTCTGCATACCCTGCTTGACACTATTTAGGGTATAGGGTTAGGGTTGACTCTGTCAATCCCCTACTGCAACCCTTCCAGTGTGCAGGTTCAAATTCAAGTTGTTGCGGGGGGCGTTTGACGGTTGAACCTCCCCCCCCCTTGAAATCTCCCCCCCATTGGGATGGGATGGGATTGCACCACACAATTTGGTAGCACTCAAACTGCAGCAAAGGGGGGCGGGGTACGGGGCCGATCGCCATCGAGCTTCAATTCCCCTGCCGGGCACACGCAGCACGCCCTGCTCTCACACTCCCAACAGATCAAGCACCGCATCCGCAAACTGCGGGACGGTCTCCTGCACGTCTCCTTCCACCAACACGTCGCCCGCCCTCAAGTACCCCTCGCAGTCCCCTTTCAAAAAAGAAATGACCCTCACGTCCGGCGCGTGCGCCCTCATTTCCTTGAGCAGCCCCCGGTGATCCGCCCCCACACCCACGCAGACCACCAGCCTCACGGACCCGAGGTTCAGGGAATGGAAAAACCGGTGGACCTCCCGGTCGTGCCGCACTTTACACGCCGCAACACCCGCAACCTCCAGAAGCCCGTCGCTGTTCGACGTGAACACAGGCCACCCCAGCGTGTGGCATAGCCGGGCCACCGCGACGTGTGCGCGCGACGGCGCCGTGTCGCGGGTGGCCGAGCGCTCCATCGGCCCGAAAAAGCCGTCGTCCCAGACCGTCGCAAGCTCCAAGACACCGCGCAGCGGGGGGTGACCGAAGTCGCCGACCCCACAAATGCGCCGCACGACCCCGTCGACGGGCAGGCCCTCGCGCTCCTGCAGCGCCGCCGAAATGGCGACGCCGCTGCGCACCACCCCGGCAGAGATCCCCGCCCCACACATCACCACGACCCCGCGGTCGACCGCCGGGCTGCTGAGACGGGCCAAGTCGCCCCCCGGCACCGGGCCGCGCGCGTCGCTCCCGGCGAAGAGCGGGGAGTTCCCGACGGTGACGCGACAGGCGTGCTTCGCCGCCTGCGCAGGCCCATAGCGGAGACAGTCCATGTGGGCGCACGCGCCGAGGGGTGCACTGGGGGCCTGTGGTGGCGCTGGCTGTGCTGCCATGGGGTCGGAGCAGCGCTCGCCGGGCGCCGGGGCGCATGCGGCAGACAGCACGTCCGCGACGTCCACGCCCCTCCGACGACACACATTCGCGAGTTCCGACGCGAAGAGGTGCCTGCGACGGCAGCGCACGCGCGCGCTGGACAGCAGGCACGCGTGGGGGTCGAGCGTCGCGCAGTCGCGCTCCTGGAACCCCTCGCTCGGGTCCGCGGGCCCCTTGGGCAGCGTCACCGCGCGTCTGAGCGAGAGGCACGGGACGTCCCAGCACTGGAATGCGTGCGGTCGGTCGTGCACCTCGCACTCCCTGTCGGCCCCGCAGCCGGGGGCGTCGCAGATCTCCACAGTCACACCGCCGGATCGGCTGGTCGGCGTGCAGAACCGGGTCGAGCCGGGCTCGAACCTGCGCTTCACGTCATCCCCGAGCTGGTCCGGGAGGTGGGCTGTCGCGTGTTCCCCCGCGAATCGGGCCCCGAAAAACGCCACCTCGAACCACCAAACGTAAGGACCGGGGCAGAGCTGCGCTTCCATGTCGCCGACGGGCAGGCAGTGCGCCCGGCCCTCCGACGCGCCGCCCGTGACCGCGGCCGGCGTGCGGAGCAGTGCCACGAGCAGGAGGGCCGCCCCGTCGCCCCCGAGCAGGTACACGTCGACGCAGTGCCCTGAGTTCGACGTCGTCATCGCCCAGTAGTCGGCCAGCTCGGGGGGCGCGAGGCCGCACCGCAGGTACGGGCTGCAGGGGCCGGGGCTCCGCGCCGGAAGCGCGCGCAACCCGGGCGCGCGCGCGCGACCGCAGTGCGCGAGCAGCGTCATGTGCACGCCGCCGTTGACGGTCGTCACCCACGTGGGCTCGAACCCGGCGCGCTCGTAGAAGCGGAGCGCGCGCGCGTTGCGGTTGGCCACCAGGACGAGAGCGGCGCGGAGCCCCAAATCGGAGATGGCCCAACGCGCCACCTCAGCCACAAGGCGGGCGCCGTGGCCGGCCCCGCGCTGGCCGGGGACGGTGTAGACAAACACGAGGACGCCCACGCGCTCCGTGGGACTGAAGGGCAGCACAACGCCAGGCCGCACGGAGGCATGGGCCACGGGCACGTCGCCGACGCAGTACAGAAAGCTCTGGCACGGCTCGTACCGTCCCGCGCTGCTTTCGCAGGGGGCGGAAAGCCGGTCCTCGATCCCCTAGCGACAGAGGGGGCGGCCAAGCTGCCCCCCGTCCACGTTGTCTTGCACGTCTGCGGGTTCCCGTAAGAGATTTTCGAACAGGAATGTGGACGCCGCGGATGCGTCCACACGTCGCACTACGCCGGTCATTCGGACCAAAGCGGATGTGCCACTGGAAAACCAGACAATGGCAGATCGGGCAGGGCAGGGGGTGGGTGGGGGCAGGGCAAGGATGCATTGGAAGGGGCCGCAAACACATTCAACAGCATAGAGCGGGTCTACAGCAGGGCAATAGCGTTCTCGAACCGTAGATGCTCAGTCCCGTTAGAGTCTTCGCTCCCAATGACATTGCTATGTACATTGAGCTCGTCTATACATACATGGCTTCTCTTGGTCTGTTATTGACTCCTCCCTCTCTCACTCCGTGTTGTGTCGCTCCTTTTGCGTTGTGTCCGCCCATAGGCGTGCATGCACTCACTGGGGAAGGCACCTGAACGTCTCTGGAAGTCTCGCATGACGCTGGCACCCCTTTGGCCAAACCTCTGGATCTGTCACTGGGTGTTTGTTGCTATTCTAACCGTATCCATCCCTCCCTAGGTCAGGTGTTTTAGGAAGACATATTTGAGTCTGTGCTGCCCATTGAGACGGTCTCGTCCGCCGATGTGACCAGGTCATCATCTTCCATGAAGACTAACTCACACGCCACCGAGTGGCTCTCCTCAGAGGAAACATCTGTGGTTGGCGACTCCAGCAATTGAAGGCCCAAGGACCTGAGGGCCCTGCGGCTCCATAGGGTATAGAAATTCAATGTTGACTCAAACTCGAGCTATCTAGAGGGGGATGGTAGCACCCCCCCCTGTGATGCCGGGGTAACCTGGGAAAAGGCCAAATCGACATCGCAGGTGACCGGTGTCATTTCAACACTATACTTGATAATTGATCCTGCGTCCAAGGGCGGAGACCTCGATATTTCGTGCGGTGACGCTGCAACGGGGGTTAGTAGCGACTAGGGGTGGCGTCCTCCTTTAGCATACAACGGGGAGGACTTCCTCCCTAGCTCGGCAAGTGCATCCACCCTCTCGTTCCCCTCTAGCTACACATGGCTGGGTACCTTTATCCACTCGTAGCTGGCCACGGCTGTGTCCAGTAAATCGAGTAGCTCGATCCAAAGATCGCCATTTAGGACTGGTCCTTTGCTGGTGACCCAGTGCTGGGCTCTACGGCGCACGGCAAAGCCCTGGACACCGCCATATACATAAGACGAATCCGTGGCCACAGCAAACGTGGCGCTACGCGTGGTTGTGCGCCGAACCGCCACAATGACGGCCGTGAGCTCGGCCCTGTGAATGCTTTGCTTTTTTTTTGTGGAGGCAAGTGATTAGCCTCTTCCCATCGTCCCGGCTCATGACCGCCATACCCTGCTATCCATCCTACTCCAGCCACAAGCTCTGCTGAGCCGTCAGTGTACACAGTGGCCAACCCTCTGGCTTGGGGCTGTTTCAAGTGTTCTATCGCAATGGCAGCCAACTCCTATTTGAAATCATCTTTGTGACGCCGCTTAAGCTAAGCTGTCTGCCCTCCTCCTTTTCACTAGATTCCACATAAACAATGCAGGGTCCTATGACCACTCCCTCATTTTTGAAATGAATCAACCGATCATGGTAGACCTGAAAGACGTGTGAAAATTCGGATAGTGGCTCCCAGCTGACGAAAAGCGCTGTGAGCTTGATCCAAATCGTGAGCAGGGCCTCAAGCGAGGCTACTCCTCCCCGCCGATATGTGTTGCGCAGTTTCCGGTGTGCAGCCAGGGCTGCCCACTATGCTATGCCTTGGGGAGAGTTAAATGAATGTACAATCGGAATACTGCCACAAACGTATTGATGTTCCTTGACCCTTAGGGGCTCCCACATCTTCCGCAATATTGCAAAAACAACTTTGTGGAACTAA
Source organism: Eutreptiella sp. 'Long Island Sound 2002' (assembly GCA_964036045.1). NCBI lineage: Eukaryota > Euglenozoa > Euglenophyceae > Eutreptiales > Eutreptiaceae > Eutreptiella > Eutreptiella sp. 'Long Island Sound 2002'. The sequence goes on from OZ038395.1 coordinate 1,044,679, forward strand.
CAGTCCCCCAGGGCATGATCCAGGGTCTCGACGGACCGGACAAGGGGCAGGAAGAGTCCTGGAAGAGTCCTGGGTCCATGAGCTTAGTCGCTCTGCCACACGCAAATTTCTCCATAGAACATGATATGGGAAGTCAAGGAGTGAGGGAAAAAAATTCGCTCTCCAAAAGATGCCCCATACGTTAGGGGGTTGACGTGTTTCTGTGTGCGGATTCGCGGCTAGTCGTGCCAGTGAGTCTGACTTACCCCATGCTGCTAACCAGACCGATGGCCTGGACCTGTCCGTGGGTTGTACCTTGAGGAGGTTGGTCAGGCCATTCCGGTACACCTGTCTGTGTGGGCCCTACCTTATTAAGGAGGTCTTCCACTGGAGACTCATGGACAAACATATGCTTGACTTGCGTGACTCCTTGACGAATCAAGGCATGACAATAGTAGCTGAGTTGCTTGTCATTTTGGAAGATGGCGGAGTGCCACAGGGCCATGAAGCAACGGATACTTGGCTACCGAACGCCCCCGTGTCACAGGCGGAGTGCCACAGGGGGAGGTCCCCCATGGCTGACTGGTCCCCCAGCCTGTCAATGACATATCTTCTGGATATGGAAAAGGACTTGAAACTGTATTGCATAAACCCGAAGGTTTTATACGGGATAGGACCCATTTGGAGGTACGGGAGGGCCCAAGCATGCAAGCACACCCCATAAGTGGCACACCACCCACTAAACCCTCCCTCGTTGGTCTATCAGAAAAAATGTCTGGTGACTGCAGTAGCTCGTGGAAGGGCAAGCCGAATTGGGCATGTAACTAGATTTTGGGGCTGGGGAGGGAGTACCCCCCGAATTTCCCTGGGCTGGGCCAGGTTGTCCAGCGTGACACCCCAGCTGTATGTCCCCGGTGCCGTGTGGTACACGTGTTTGAGGGCTCTAATGGTAATCTCCGAGAGGAAATAGGCCCTGGCCGTCAAGAGGACACGCGGAAGGATCCAGGTTTTGAGGAGCAGGATTCTTTCTTTGATAGACAAACCATATGCAGTCATGCAACTAGCCCTCCTTTGAGCTTCCTCCGATGGAAAGGCGAAGGCGGCATCCGACGTTAAATTCCCCAGGCGGGCTCCAAAATATTTCAGTGACTCGACAATTGGGATGCCACGCAGGAGTTGTTGTCCATTGGACAATTCCACCTGACTATGTTCAGCAGGGGTCAAATTTCCTTTGATTACTACACCACATTTGATCACGTTGAGAACCTGTCCTGAGAACTTTGCAAAGACATTCATAGCATCTTGCACCCTGAAGCTCGGACATAAGTTTATTAATTAGCTTCTACCTATCTGTTCAGTGTGGTGAACACTCCCCTTCCAGGCCCCCCAGCCTATGCCCGGCGGCTGTCTCCCTAGCGGCAAGTGCCAGCTTCAATGGCATGTGTAACCGACAGCAACCGCCCCCACCGCCTTCCTAAACCGCTCCGGAGGGCTCCTCTGAGGTGCCTTCCCTTCCAATGCATCCCCTCTTGGCTCAATGGTTTGCATGTTGCCGGTCAACCATGTTTGAACTTAGGACGTCGTTGCCTTATCTCATCGATGCATGTTGTGTGTGCTTGAGGTTGCACCACATGCTACCGGGTAGCCCAATGAGGGAAAATGGCCAGACTGTGTGGCTAACCAGTGTCACAACCCTCCTCTCCTCCTAGCCACCCTAGGGGGAATGTTTGCCCGGCGCATGCCCGGCACGCTACCTTTGTATTAAGTATCCTATCTCTAGGCCAAGATTATCCTCACCTGGGGAAGTACCCCAAGTAGACCGCACTAGACCGCACACCTTCCCTGTAAGGCACCTTGTATAAGCCGAAATATGAGAATTCAACAACACAAAATGTCACTCCCACCACTTCCACCCACCACCCTTGCCATCGGGTGCAAAGGATGGGCGAGATTCTTAGACGCAGGGAGAAGATTCTCCTGGTTGTTTGGTGAGGGGGGGCAAAAACAGGCACATGTGGGGAATGGTAAAAAAAGATGCCCAATGCGCGCCCGGCGCACTGATACTACCCCCCACCCCCTACACATTTCCAAGCCGAACCTGCCACCGCGGTTTCGGGAATAACATAATCAGAAATGTGGGAGAGCGGATTCCCATTATTTGTGGCTCACAAGAATGAATTGAGGCTCATTTTGGTGTGACCCCTCGGCCTCAAGGAAACGGTCTGTCAGGCCCCCACACAACTGTTTGTCACGCCCTAACAAATGGTCTGTCAAGCCCCCACACAATTGTCTGCCACACCCCAACAAATGGTCTGCCATGTTCCCACACAACTGTTTGTCACGCCCCGGCAAATGGTCCGTCACACCACTGTTTGTCATGCCGTGACTATCATCCGACAAATTGAAAAAAGTTGATTGCAGTCAATTTGAAGCGCATTCCGACTATTGATGATCCGGATTTCATTGGACATTGGAGGACTATTTAGGAATTAACAACCAGGGCCTGTGCAATGACACTTTTTGTTCCCAAAAAAAGGCCAAAAAACAGTTGCAAAATGGCGGTTCGAAGGCAACAAAATTATATCACCTTTCGGCAAGACACCTCGAAGAGGGAGGGAGCACAGTTGGTCAATCAATTACGTAGTCACAAAGTCATTCAGCAGCCCCCCATCACCCATCCAACACCCAAATAGGGTGAAAAACACTTAAAGAGGGTATTTCGCTTTTACTGTCCATGAGCCTATGTACAGAGGTCGAGGGGCTGGGGGGAAAGGGCCGATCTCGGAGTTCTGTGCCCCTCCCCCCGGGTAGATTGCCCCCCGCCTGTAGTGAACGGCGGAATAGAGGGACGAGTCGGTCAAGACTATGTCTCTTCCGAGCTTGCCCTCCCGTGCGCCAGGTCAGGCATGGACATACCCCCGGGGGACGCCGGCGCTATAGCGTGGGGCGCCCCGGGGGGCGATTTGTCGGGGGAGGTTGCGGTATTGGCATCCCCATAGAAAACAGAGTGGCCTGGCGGCCGTGGCGTAGGGGCCCTGGTCGACCTAGGCCCTCCGCACTGTGCGCTGCGCGCTGTGCATTGTGTGATGTCGCCTGCCGTGCACTGTGTGCTGTGCTCTGTGCTTGTCGGTGCTGTGCACTGTGCGTTGTGCATTGTCGCGCACAGTGCGCCGCCGTCTGTGCAGTGCGCTGCGTGCTGCACTTTGTTGTGCATTGTGTGTTGTATCCTGCTGTGCACTGTGTGCCGTGTTCCGTGCTGGCAATGCACGCGCACTGTTACAGTGCTGTGCGTTGTGCACTACGCACTGTGCTGCTGGTGCACCCTGGTGCGGTGCCCTATGTGCCGTTCCGTGTGCCTCTGCACCCACCCCTGCCTGACCTGCCTGCCTTGCCTGCCCTGTGGGGAGGGGGGGGGGGGGGCTACAAGGTCGCAATGGGAGTGGGGTCGCGTGCCCCCCTGAACAAGCCGCGCATCCGAAATGCTGCCAAAGACCTCCTGTAGCCCCGGGGTGGCTGCCCCCTGTGGGGAGGGGGACGGGGAGGAGGAGGAGCTGCCGACGATCGGCGCAGGTCCCGTGCCAGCAGTTAGCCGGGTAAGGGTACCCACTCCCCGTGTCTCCACCACACGGATAGGGATGCCAGAGCACAGACTAGACTAGCCACGTCCATCTGACGCGTAGGATGAATTGAGCCCAGTCTAGTCTCCGAACCAACGCCCCCGCTGAACTGGGATACCTCGGCAATAGACCCAACCCAGGGCTGGAACCCTGGTCGAGCGGACGCCTAGAAGCCCCCGCCCAGCATGGCGTCTCTAGGTGACTTGTCTGATCGTCAGACGCCGACGGTAGGTATTCGTGGACCTTAGTGATAGAGAGCAAAGCGTGCAAAGCGCAGGTGGTGTACCAAAGCGGGTCCCCACCGGATAGGTGTTCACGGGATGCCCGCCCCACCACCCGCTTGAAGATAGAGAGCAAAGCGTGCAAAGCGCGGGTGATGCACCAAAGCGGGTCCCCACCGGATAGGTGTTCACGGGATGCCCGCCCCACGACCCGCTTGTAGATAGAGAGCAAAATGGGCAAAGCGTAGACGGTGTGCAAAAGCGGATCCCCACCGGATAGGTGTTCACGGGATGCCCGCCGCACCATCCGATTGTAGACAGACAAGAGCAAAGTGTGCAAAGCGCAGATACCTGGGAAAGGTGACAGTGTTCCCGCTTGCTGAGCTGAGGTGGACACGGGCTATCCACCACCAAATCCCCGGTACGTGCAGAGAGCCCCCGTGCCCGCAACCCGATCGCTCTAGCACCCAGCATCACGGCGTGGTGGGTGGCCTACCGGGAATTGGCTGAAGATCTGCTGAGCATAGCGGAGCCGCAGCAGCAAGGCTGCCCCCTTGTTCCAGTCCGTTCGCGCCGGGGAGACACCACCATGCCTCCACACCACGTCAAGGTGCCCGGCCCCAGGGGTTGGAGGGGTTGGAGGGGGTGGAGGTGGAGGGGTCATCTGTTGCCGCCGGGCGCAGTGGGCTCGCTCGGCACACACGTCGGGGAGCGGGCACCGCGTCGCGGTCGGGCGAGGGCACTTGTTGGGCCAGTCGCCGCGTATCCAGCCTTAGGGCATGCTGTGAGGGCCTCTCTGGCGCCGGCAGCGCTGTGGATGCCGGTCGGGCCCACCCCAGCCATGCCGAGAGAGCGCTTGCTCCCGCTTGGCGGGCCTCTGGTGCCAGCACCTGCCGGCCCGGCCCCCCCTCGCTGCGGGGGGCCGCAAGCAGGTTAACAAAGCGCTCCACACATGCACGTCCTGGTATGCATATGCAGCAATGTTCGGCAGTTCCATTGATACGATGGTTCCACAAGCACTTGAGCGTATGTACAGGTTGCACTGATGTTTGCCATGTTACCCTTCTATCCGGCCGTGTTTTGTCGGCCATAACCTCTAGCCTTCATATTACCATACTGGGATTTGAGGTCTACAGGCGGCTGGACAGGCTTGCAGTACGCTGGCTCTCAATCGGCCAACCTGTCATGTCGTCCCACAGCACTCTTAGGGAGGAGGTCAGTGGTGTGTGTGTGTGTTAGGCTCACTCTCATTCATTTGACAACACAAACTGGCGATAATGTGGCTGTGAGGGGGCCGCAGGCCCAGCCTCCGTTGCATACCATACACTCAGTCAAAGCATTCATGAGAGAAAAGGTGCACAATGTGGCCTTTTGGGCTATGTACCGCAGCGGCAGTGCAGCCTGCCGCTGCCCTGAAGACGCGAGTTCGAGTCCTCGCTAAGGAGGACTACGAGGAGGAAATGCGCTTCCGGAGGCGCAAGCGGCCCCGGTGGTGGAGCGCGCTGCTGCAGGTGTGTGGTGGGTGGGGCGTTGCTTGTTTTTCTTATTTCCTGATGACAAACTCAATACAGTCAAAGTAATCATACTATGCAACCGGACAAAGGTAAACTAAGAGACCACCATGTAACTGGACAAAAACGATGAGGAGACACGCCACCCGACGCACCGGCGGTACCGGTGGTGGAGCGGGATGCTGAAGGGGGCGGTGGCGGGGGCCTCGCCAACGGGCCCCTGGACGGACAGACGAACCGGGGTTCGAACCCCCGACCACGACGAGCGCCAGCCATGGCGCATACCACTAGACCGTCCATGCCTCTTACCCAAAGCGGCGCTTAATCATATAGGCTTCAGTGCAAAATTGCAAATAATCCTCCTAGATGGAACCCAAGTATTTATGGTCACAACACAAAAACTACCCATTGCGAGCCGCCACAAGCCACGCTCCGGGAATCGAACCCCCGCCGTCCGGCGTCGGGGCCACTGATGATACCGTTGTACTATACCGAAGATACATGATACCTCAAATGGGGATTGAGTCCTTTATGCCTCGAAGCGAAATTTGCCGGAAAAAGGCAATGGCGTGGTTCGGTCATTCAAGCTTGGGAAATGAGATACATGTTTACTGAGACTGCTGCTATGGCGAGTCCTCAGACATCGGGGACTGGGGCTGAGACCCCCCCAAGTCCACATGCGAGTCGATATCAGAGAAATATCTGGGTGAGCTGACATCAGTACTTGGTGTGTGAAAAAGCACGCGCCGTTGTTTGGGCTCAGGCGTGGACATCGGCTGCAGGCCTATGTCACTCCACATCACGTCTAGGGTTGGGCTTAGAGTGGGGGTCGTAGGGGCCCACGAGACAGTGGATCCAGAAGGTGAAGACATCCCATTGGGCTGCACAGAGGCACTTACTCGCGGTGGTGTCGAAGACACACTGTGACATGACACATGGGATCCTTGTGGGGATCCAAAAAGGCAACGTACTGGCGTATGCTGGATGGATGGCGGGGTAGCTGGGTCCCGACGGTGCGAGCCTGGGACCAAGACTGGGGTTTCGTTAAGCGGAGTGGCGAGCTTCAGAATGTCTACAGATCGAGGGACCGCCTATGCCCTTCGTGGCGTTGGGGTGCACGGTAGCTCAAGTGAAATGACGGGCCTTTCTGGCACTGATAAGACTTGATATAACGGAGAGCTGGACCTGCCCACCTCGGCCAAGTGATCAGCATGACGATTGCCCTCTATGACTGCTATGGTGTGACTAGGAACCTTAATCCAGCGCAAGCGCATGGTGGCACTATCAATCAAAAACCACAACCTGATCCATAGATCAACATTAGCCACAGGGCCGCACCTGTTGACCCACCCTCGCTCCCTCCAGTGATAGGCCGAGCCGGTGACACCATCATATGCATACTGTGAGTCCGTTGCGATAGCCAGTTTCCCAGCTGTTCCTTGGGTATGTTCCAGGAGCCGGATTATGGCCATGAGCTCAGCCCTGTTGTTGGACTGGGCCATGTCCACTGGTAAGAAGCCAGAGCAATCCCATTGCCCTGGTATGGTGCAACCAAAACCTGCTACCCACCCCACCCGTGCATGGTATTCGGCTGATCCGTCAGTGTAGGCAAATAGCCATCCCTCACTTTCCAATGAATCTATAGCCCTGATCACCTGTTCTGCCAACTGTTCCTTGCGTAATAACTTGCGTTGTCGCTTGGCTTCCTTTTCTGTATCTTGAGCAACATACTGAAGCGTGATGCGGTGTGCTGGAAGACACCCTGACTGTCTGACTGTAATGATAATATGATGAAATTGCATGAAGACCTGTGCCCAACCTGCAAGTGGCTGCCACTCTGTGAGCGTGAGAATCGTCTGCGCCCAGGCGTCCAGAAAAACATCACGTTCGGGGGGATCACCGTGAAACTTAGTCGCATTACGGGTCCCCCAGTGTGCCGATCTGCTGGCCCATAGGGCAATGCCCTGGGGGACCGAAAAAGATGACTTGGTAGGGATTGACGTGCATGGAACTGACTGACCATCCTGATAATGAGGCCCTAAACTGTAGTCAATGACATCACGGGCTAGCTGATGAAACCGACACTCATGCAGGGCATGGCTCACCGTTTCTAGCTCGGCGCATACTGGACACCACAGATATTTAGTCCAGTTTTGTAACCGTTCGCCCACTTTTAGCTTACACCAGAGTGACTGATAGACAAAATCTTTTAAGGTAGGGGGCAGCTTGGCCGCCCAAAAGGAAGTCCAGACCTGAGATGGTTGGCGATGCGGCACATAGGGTACAGGCGCCATCTTTTTGAGGCTGCGGGGGGGGGGGGGGCTGTCCCGGCGCCCTGCGTCCCTCGTGCCCTGCGTGGCAGCACCGGCTGATTCCCTAGCCCAGCTGCAGGTAGCGGCACGAGGGCGAGCCGTGTTGACCACACCTGGCGCCCACTGACCCCCTGCCCCTCGGATGCTCCACAAAAATTGGGACAGCTTTTTGGAAAATTAAACGAGTGCCACAAAGCTTACCTGAGCGCAATGGCCCATTGCAAAATGGACGCAGCTTAACACCCAGAGGCTAGCCATCTGTTTCCAGCCCGCTTTGGGACACCATTGCGGCCACAAACCATTTATGTTCCTCCGTGCTCTGGGTTTACACACCCATGTCTTCCCGGCTCTGAGACCCCAATGCAGTAGGGGCCGTAGTCATCTACTTCCTCCCCATTTCTGGGACCCTAGTAGGCTTTAAGACCAAATATGCCAAGAATTACATCACAATTTTCTCCTCTCCGCTTGGGGAACGGCCGCTGCAGGGGATACATCCAGAAATTGCCTTCACCTTTACCTTTACCTTTGCCTCACCTAGAGTCCTTTTCAGCTTTGCTCCAAAGCTTCCTCAGAGCCTGGGCAGGGATTCCCGTTGCAGGTCTCGGTATCCCATGGGGTCGCGGTCCTCCAGTTCAACAGCTCCTCCGTACCCCACTGGACAGAGATGATTGTAGCTCAATTTTAATCTCAAAAAGAAAGGGAAAGTAAATTATCCCCTCTGGTCCACTACAGAGGCATGCAGAGCTTGCCAATGCTTAAAATATTTTGCCCCTCAGTTGGAGTCCGGGATATGGCAGCTCAAAAATGGAAATTCCCGAAACTGATTTTTTTTTCATATTCTGACCATCCACAATGATCAAATATCCTATGTACAGCATGTTTGAGACCCTCTTTATGTGTTTTTCAGCCTGTTTGGGTGTTTGGACGCAAGGGGCTGGGGCACAACCTGCTTGTGCGATTTTTCACTCTCGGCGGCTCAAAAATGGAAATTTTCACAACGGATTTTTTTTTGATATTCTGACCAGTCATAATGATTAAATATGCTACATAAAGCATGTTTTAGACCCTCTTTATGTGTTTTTCAGGTGCTGTGTGGTGCGCCTTCCCGAGGCTGCACTGTTTTTACGGAGCCCCACCTCTCCTGTTCCTTGTGCTCCGGCTGTTGCAGCGCCACATGGCCGCAGGGGGCATCCTGCAGGGGGCTCCCAGTGACCGCTGCAAGGCGCTCATTCCGCTCGGGGCCGCTTGTGTGCGGGACTGTGGGCGCAGCCGTTCTTCGCGGCCAGGGCGGACATGGCACTGCAGCTCCAAGGCTTGGCCCTGCATCTGCAGGAAGCGTGGCTGCACCGCTTGCGCACGCCGGCCCGCATCCGGCTGGGGGGGGGCGGCCCGCTTCCTCATGACCTATTTCCCCTGCCCCCCAGGAGGGGGGCCAGCACTGCTCCCCTACGCTCGCCGGCCGCGGCGGGAGCACGCCCCAGGGGTCGCCCGGGCAGAAGAGCAACGCCCGCGGCGGCAGGGCTCCATGGAATTTCCCTCGAAACACACGTTCCACACGAAGTTGACACACAGCGAATCCCCCCCCCCCCCGGATGTACGGAATTATGGGAATGCTACATGCCAATTGCTGAGAGGGCCAGGAGTGCACAACCCGCAGAGAAAGTGCCAATCGACGCACCGCGGAGTTGTGGACATCGGCAGCACAAATGTCCACACACCGCATTTAACTGATTCCGCACCCCGCGTTGTGCACCCGGAATTGTTCACTGGGCAGAACGTCCAATTCCGATGTACGAAAGCATGCCTTCGAGAGGTTTGGGTTGGAGCGGGTGAGGTTTGGGGCTTTGCAAAGTGGAATCTCGCTACTGTTGCGGTGCCATGCAGGCACTGCCACGTGAACGCTGACAATAATGTGAGATGTGCTGTGCCCAAATAAGCACTGAACGATTCCATGCAGGGCATTGTCGCTAATGCACAGCCCAACAGTTCCAAACTCCCCACGCCAAACAGGAGTGTATGGATCTGCTCCCTCACTGAGGAACAAAGAAATCAGTCCGCTTTCCTGACCGCTTCTGCCGGTTGTTGCAAAACGCTCGCCCCACATCCTGCAACCACACCGCATGCCCTTACGGAATGCCAGGAGACGAAGCGTGTCGACAGCACAAAACAGCGCAAACAACTCCCGCAGAGTACAGTGGAGGCCCGGGTCCAGGGTTCTGAGGCACTGAGGCACGGGGGTCGAGGAAAGCAGGCAACGAATCCAAGAGGCAAGCACTGCAGGGGCATATTCGTGTCAGTACAGTGTCACATCCACATCACTACCATGTTACTGCCATGTCACATCTGTGTGCTCTATGGAGCGTGGACCCTTGGCTTGTTAGAGCTGTGTTCCAGGTGCAGACGCCAAAACGGGCACAAGGCAGAAACCACAGCCCGTGCCACTGCATCTGACTTCCGTAAAGTAGCAGCAGCCGCAGCAGTCAGCATCCAACGCATGCTGACATATTTGCTCGATTCGAGCACACTGCTACTTGGGGCGCATTCCGTATGTGAGAGAAAGCGAAGGCAAAGGCAACTGTCCGATGGAAGCGGCCTAGTGTCAAGCCCGGATTGCAATGTTGCGGAGACAATACCCAAAAATGGCCATTTCCGAGTGATTACAGTGGGACTGAAACCCATACATTAGGATGCTCTCTCTCTCTCTCTCTCTCTCTCTCTCTCTCTCTCTCTCTCTCTCTCTCTCTCTCTCTCTCTCTCTCTCTCTCTCTCTCTCTCTCTCTCTCTCTCTCTCTCTCTCCCTCTCTCGAGCATTAGGCACACAGGACCGGAGTCTCCTGAAAGCAGGCGCCAACAGCACCCAGCGGTGTTTTAATGAAGACAACGACGGCTGTGCACGTGTGTAGCTTGTTCGCCTTGGTGTGCTGGGGTGGCGCCTGCTTCGCGTGCCCGGTTCGGCAGCTTTGCATCATTTGAATCGGCAGTCGCGGCGGTGCCCGGCTGTGGGTTTCTCACAGCGGCGGGTGTTGGTCAGACGTGGGCTCATGGCACAGCATCGAAGTGACTTTAAGGTGCGCCATAGTGCACCCGCGGCAACACAGATGGGGTCGCCGCGATCAAGTGCCCAGGAGGTGTATACAAGAAGGGGGACACCGACTAAACGCGCCATCGGGAGTCATTGTCACAGCCCTTGCATCATTTTCATTTTGTGACAGGCACTTAACACCATGATCTAACTAGAAAAAATTGACAAATCCGTGGCTGCAAGACAAGCACCCATTTGCCGGCACTACCACAAACTTTGAGGGTTCTTCCTTGCTCGGTTCGTTCCAGTCCTCACTCAGGGGGGCTGACCCCAACTGATTTCTTCACAGCCTGCGGTGCACCACAAACCCTGTGCGGATGACTTAAAGTTGCATCGTTGACCTCAAGCGATGCGCAGACTGAAACATAACGCTGTCTGTGCTTCGGCCAGAGACTTCGGGTGTGGCCTGCAGGCAGAACAGTCTTCTCGGAGCAATTGCTGAAGGCGCATAAGCAAGGATGTGCACGAGAACCCATGGCACAACGCCACGAATGTACACGCCCGAATGCCCATCCGTTTGGCTACCAGCACAAACTATTTCGATTGGCTCATACTCAGAAAGACACAACACTTCCACATAACGTCCCAGCCTCTGACGGTGCACCCAGCCGTGGAGCCGGGATCCCAACTTCTTGCCTCCGCACTCCTTTTTTCTTGCCTTGGAGGCCACCAAGTGTAGCCAGCGGCACCCGCATCCTCATTGCTGCGTGGTCCCACCAAACCGCAACGCAGGGTCTACGTTGATCGAGCGCGGCCCGGCCGTCGCATCCCACATCGGCAGCAGCTCGGCGTCCTCGATGTGCCATTCACGCTCTGCAAAGCGCTCCACGGGCAAACCCTGCAGCAAATACGCTAGGAACCGCCCCGCCCGCTCCGCTGGCGACCCGATGACTCCATTACCCTCCATCTCCAACTTCCGGAAATAGGCAACGTGCGGGAGGCCCCGTTGCTCCGCGAGACGTATGTGCTCACGCAAGCCCTCGGTGTCCACGACCCCGGGCGATGCACTGCCGACAGCGATGGCGGGCACGGGCCCCGGCCCGCGGAGCTCTAGCTGCAGTTGGGCCGTCAACCGGTTGAATGCCGCCTTGGACACGCCGTAGCACGTGGCGCCCAGCTGGGCCTTGTGCGCAATAGACGTGGTCACATGCAAAATTCGCGCGGGGGCGGGCATCGGGCTAGGGTCGGAGCCGGTGGGCTCAAGGCGTGCAAGGAGGCGTTGGGTCAAGAACAGTGGTGCGGTCACGTTCGTGGCGAGGGATTCCTCGAAGGCCGCGAGCGAGACATCCGGGAAGGCGGCTGGGGGCCCAACAGCGGCGTTATGAATGAGAAATTGCAGACGTGCACTGGGGGGGAGGGCCTTGGCGATAGCTTCGCGGCCAGCTTCGGTTGTGATGTCTGCCGCGAGGGGGTGCAGGCGGTCTGGCTGAGCGCTCTGTGCTTGAGCCGCTTCCAAGGCGGCCGCCCGGCGCCCGACGGTTACCACATGGATTCCATTGATCGCCAGTTGCTCGGCAAGGGCCAAACCGATACCACTCCCGGCACCGGTCAACACGGCCCAAACATTGGACGCCATCTACGAACAGGCGGGGAGCAGGGAAATGCGCGGAAAAGCGATCGGATCCATGTAGTTGAAGCCTCCCACACTTCTACCGTCGTTCCCCATTCAAAGAACGGAAGCATATCCATATCTCTCGCATATACATGCTCTCGATCCATACGAAAAGTACAGTAAGTACAAGTCAATGCGATCGATAATCTTTGACCCACAAATCAAGTTGCGCAAGCATTTGAAAAAACTTTTGCATTCGAAACTTGATCGCGCATTCTCCTGAAGTTGTCTAGGGGAGCTAACCGAAGTGCATGTGTGGAGGCGCTTTGCGTTTCACGTGTTTGGTGGGCGTTGTTCCAATGGTAGGAATGAGTCGCGCCATGAAGTCCTTGAAGGTGTACTTTTTTGGTGTTCGAACACTTTAGCATCACGAGCGTGCGAAAGGGTCCTTTTCAAGATCTTTCATCAGCATGGATTCGGAGTCGAAGTAGTGGAGTGTTGTGTGTCTCCTCGTTTGGCCACGACCACCGTGGAAACCAATTTCGGTTCTTCATGCACATTCTTTGCAACCCCTTTGAGCTCGGTACATTCCACCACATTGACGACAACAAAGGAAGAGTACTTCGAAGATAAAGGAACATTACAGCTCAACTGGGTGCATAACCGGAATCCAAGCCGAATCCGGGTATAATACCGGCAATCGAATCATACCCGGAAATCAACCCCGATTCGGCCTCAATCGGATATGAGAAACCACAAGATAGGAGGGCACAAGAGCACAAGGCAAGGTCCTTGGACCGGAATCCTACGACAATAGTCGTAACATTGATTTCTTTGCATTTGACAACACCGTGAAGATGGTACGAACAAGGATTAAGTGGATCAACGAGGGGCACATGCACCAACGGCCACACAACATAAGATTGCACTATAAACTTGGTTTGGGGCGAAAATTAGGCCCGAAAGCACTCACTGCAACTTCCTCGGACATGCCTCACAAGCCGTGTTTGATCGTTCGAAAGCTTGTCATGAGCTACTAAGCCCTTTGCTTTCGTTTACTTCGCACAGCGTGGAGCACACAGAGCGCACGACAACACATCAACGAGTGTGTGCAACGAAACGTTGCAAGCAACACAAGAGCATTATCCCTATGCAGCTTGATGCGACACATCTTTCACAAGTTTCGCTTGCACAATTGCCCACCTTTGGCCACTCGCGTGCTTTTCCGCAAAGTGGTTCAGGTAGAATGGAAAAACGATGGAATTTTATACCATTCAAAACAAGCATGTCAACATTTGGAACACGAGGAGGGGTGGGTGACGAATTCCGATATGTGGGTTAGAGTCTATGCTTCCCCTCCACGCAAAGCCGGGGGAGTGAGTCAATAGCAAACTAGGATAAGTCCATTTATACCCAAGCACGGAGCACGTCAACGGCCACAGACATGTGCAAGCTGAACAAATGCAACAAGTGTTGTGTGTAGTCATCGCGAATTGAACGAACCAACAACGGAGCCGTATTACACCGCACCATATGTTGTGTTTGCACCTTGCATATGTTTTCTATTGCCTGTTGACGCGCTCCTGGGGATTTGGGTTTCTCACCACGGAGAGAGGTGAACGCGACGCTTTCTTTGCTTGCGTCCTACAATGGGCCCATGCAAGGCCCTGTTGGGTGTTAAGGCGGCTTGGAGTGTCGTACAACGTTATTTACTTATTAAGTGGTTGGCAAGGAGCAACAACAAAGGAGAGAGTCCATTGGCTGCAAAGTGATGTTGCATGTGACAATGTGACCATGAAACATTGTTGGGAAAGTTTCACGCCCCGGAGTAGGAGAGGCCGGTGCCATACCTATCCAATACTTCCAATTGATCCTTAGAAACCCTCTTCAGTGGCAATGGCAAGCAATGCACGAATGTGCCATAACAACACACCACAAACAGTGATGTTGGGTGTTGATTTTCGGGTACCTAAGCAATTGGCTGTTTGGGTTACACCCATTGTTGCCCACATACATGCATATGTCATGTCTAAATACTCATATAGCAATGCGCAATCAAGTGATCACGGGCACAAAACGTCCTCAATGGATATCCAAGCCATGTGGCATGCGTCGTGAGGATTCCGATGCATCATAGTTTGACGATACGTGCACAAGATGAGGCAACGCCAGGGGTGGTGGCAATCCTCGTCAGTGGGCAAACATAGCAACAAATCGGCATAACCTGGTTTTCATTGTTGAGGTCTAAGCCAGGGTGAGACGAGCTAAAATAGCAAGTTGTAGGCTTGTACACAACAAACAATGAAAAATTTAACTTAAACCTGGCGTAGGCGTAGAATTTTCTGGTACATCCAATACCAACGTTGCCGTGTGAGTAACCACAGCCAAGCGCCGCACGATTTCCTGAATTCCTTGCAAGTGTCACTTTCTATTACATAATCGTTCCCATCTAACATTTATCGGCCTGAAAACTCGGCCCCCCAGGAGCGAAGCGAACGGGCCGAGTTTTCAGGCCGATAAATGTTAGATGGGTACGATTATTTAAAAGTGTTAGATAGAGAGGCGAGTTTTCAGGACGATAATCGTTAGATGAATATCAGCGGCATCTAGCTCATTGTGGCAAGCCCTGAGTGTAAGGTTGCAAACAAGGGGAGGAAACGGCAGGGAGCAAGCACGGGCAACAAGACATGGGCAAATGCGTTACTGGCTTTGAGTATGAACTGCGTGATCACTGTACTTGTGGTGATGGGTACCGGTGTCTTTCAGCTGAAATGGAATGTGTGGCGTTCCCATAATGACATGGTTGCCAAGCAAAATGGATGGTCAATAGTCAAATTCCTCGCGACAACAAGGACCCACACCATCGTCCACTTTCATGGTAGAAGTGGACGAGGTAGCATAAAAGCAAGACTCATGGTAAGGTGCATTGCACACTTTGCACTGAATGCGGGCACCACCACGCAAGGGTCGCCAAACAAAAATCTCGCACGAACACTTGGAGCACGTATTCTCCCGTGGCACATGCCTTGGAGGATACCGTGGGTGACGCATTCGCTTGAATGGTTGTGGTACATTGGAGAAATCCTGATTGACTGCGGCTCCCTCGGGTGCCGGTGGGGCTTCCCAAGTCGCGGTCCTATAAATTTCACGGGCATCGTGGAGGGAACGCTTGAGGGAGGGCTGCGTGAGAGGCCGTTTGTCATAATCCCACTCACTATCATCCTCATTCTATAAGGAAAACGGGCTATTAACCCGTTTTTTTACCAAAAAAAAACGGGCTGTAGTCAGTTGTTTTCGGCAATGCCGAGGGAAGTTCCTTCCAAAAGGAAGTCTCCGTCCAAGAGGCCAGGGCCCTTGGTGTTAGATGACACAGTCTCATCTTCATTGAGTTTGCAGCCTTGATAAGAATATCAAGGGCAGCACGATGGTACACCGCCAACGTTTTTTGGGCAACACCCAAATATTTGGCTGCATCGGCCAAACTAACCTCCGAGTTCGCAAGTTTTGTGAATACTGAAAATGAAATTGCAAAGGTGGCCCAAATGGTTCAACAACATTGTGGGTGGTGTTGCGTGCTTTTTTGAATTTGAGAGATAATTTCCCCCATCTAACAGTTTTAGCAATTTTCAGGCCGATAAATGTTAGATGGACCGCGAGATTCATCTACCGATTATCGTCCTGAAAACTCGCCTCCATCTAACACTTTTAACTACGTGAAGTGAGCCCCCCTGCCATATGCCGGGACCAAGATTTGTCTGTTGTGGTGACAACCGGTGCCGGCCCCATTTAACTGCCGGAATTTGGGTTGGATTAAGTGAACTCGAACGGGACACAACGAAAGTCAGATTTTCGGACATTCGAAAAGTATTGTCAACAGAAGAAATACCAAGGGTCGAAACATTCACGAAGTCGATTTTTAGATGTTCACTGATTTATGGTCTTCATTCTTGGCTTGTTTGCATATTTGGGTTAACAGTCGGAAAACCGTCGAATCTGTATCTTGTAGTGTATGTTGGTGCCTGACCATGGCCTGAGGTTCATGGAGGATGGCAGTGCCCCTAAACAGAGGCACAAGCCCAACAAACTTTTCACTCCTCCATCTCCTTTGGCACCTCCCTCACCCGATTGCCCCAAATGTCAGATTTGTTTCAAGAATGTAGTCTACAGATCATTGGATGTCAACGATGAGGCCTACATGGAGATGTATGAAGATATGTCAATTAAAGCGGCGAGACGGAATCCACAAATGAACTCCACGGTCCGTTGTTGAAGGGAATTCCATGAAGAGGAAATCCAATGTTAAGTACCGTGCATGGTTGGGCTTTCAAGCAGCAAAGGAGAAGTCACGCCTTAAAGCCACACAAGGAAAAAAGAAATCATATGCAGGGGACATTTTTTGCTGTCCCATGCTGGGGTGTGGGTTAAGGTTTGCCTTTGTCTCCTTTTACAAGTGGGTCTCTTAACGTGTACTTTTCCTAGTGGGTCTCTCATCGCTTTGGTCGGGCTAGACTCAGAAATGGGGGTGGGTCTCTTGAATGATCAAGACAAATGGGTCAAATGGTGATCAGCTGGTGGGTCTTAGACTACTGTCGGGGGGGGGGTAGGTAGTTGAATGATCTGATTTGGTCTGTGTGCAGTACATCGGCAGCCACTACAAACACCCATCTAACGGGAAAGAGGGTTGGTAGTCCTCATGGTACTATCATGAACACTCAGCTTCGCAATATGTTGGAGGCGAGATTGAAACCTCCAACGGCTCCGAAAGATATGATGGCCTACCATATGCAACAAAAGGAAGGCTCCAACAAACCCGCTCTGACCGTTGACCCAATCTTTGGGAACATTTTCATCAACCCAGCTGGTGGGCAAGATGTGTTGGTCGGGAAGCAAAGAAGAAGGGAAAAGTGTGCCAAAGTGCTACGCGGTGGTTCATGGAGTGGCATGAAATTGCCAAGGATGAAGAAGGGTTTGTTACCGCAGATTGTTTGAATGAAAATTCTATTATTGCTGCTACTCATCACTCACTTGGCACCAAGTGTGTGGGCTGCCGGGGCCAGTGATGATGATGTTGACTTGAAGAGTCACTTGCCACCTTCTCTTTGCGTGCTTGCCGCCGTCTCTTGTTGACAACTTGGCAAACGACCTTCGCCAAGGAGTAATTCAAGGGGACGGCGAGACCCACCACTTGGTAGCAAGAGTTCCAACCCACATTCGGCCGATACTTGGCTCTTACGCCGTATAGGTATAATATCTTTGAATATCCTCAGCATTGAGACTCAGTACCGGTGATGTTGTTTGACCCAACAGCACATTTGCTAGATGAATGTGCGCGATGCCCAGCCCGAGGTCGGGGTGATGGGGCCAAGTGGGCAACTACCGATGGGACAAACCAGTGGTTGTGTATCGTGCTAGAGGCAGTGGCTTCTGGTTTGGACGGTCACTTGTGTGTACATGCGGAGTCTAAGGAGAAAAGGTTGCCCACTGGTGCCTTTTGCACCAAGTCAATGGCCTGACAGTGAAGGCTCCGGACTCACCCAAGCAACCCCTAAATGGTGCTACCAAGGCACATGTAGGGCCTTGGGTGAGTCCCAACAAGCTTCCAAGGCTACAAATGACAAGGAGGCCAAGTTGATGCAGGAGTTGGCAAGCGGACCCGGTTGGGCCTAGGCGCCACTTGGAAGCCTAAGGTTGCAAAGAATCAATGAGGTATGTTGATACAAACTGCCTAAATGCCACCATGTAGTCATTTGCTACCCATGGGAGGGTGCCATCCCCGCATCCCCCCCGAGTCCCACTGTACCGGTTTTGCGGCATTTTGGGAAAACATCTACTCAGTCCCCCCGCACCGTAGACCCGGGTCTTATAATTTTTTTCCCCTGAGCCAGGTCGGGTGGGTCTTATATAGTGGTCTTTTTGAAGTGGGTCTTATACTTCTTTGATCCGGAGCACACTGTGACCTGTTTTCTCAGCCACCAAAGAATGCCGGTTTCGGTGACGCAACTTTTCTCCGTTTTTGTTTTTCAACTAAACAAAAATTGTTTTGGGGGGGCAATGACATCATCATGATGTCACCACACATTTTCACATAATGAATCAAAACATTGATTTATGAAGAATTTTGAGGTTCAAGATTCATGGTACAATTCCACAGAAATGCCAATGTGGAAGGTGACAATCAAAGTGCCAATGAGAGTTGGAAAGGCGAAAGTGAAGACGATGATTCTTGGGAGCCCCTTGAACACTTGACAAGTTGTCAAGAGTTGGTGGAGGCTTTTGAAGAACGCGAGCGAGATCGCTCTTTGTCGCGAACCATCGGTCTTGGGTTGCGGCACTCTTAATGTGATGCCTTTCGATATTTATTCATCCATTGTGTTTGATATGCCCCCCGGGCATGTGGTGTATAAATGTGTGATACTCTCGTCTCGCAAGCATTTGAGGCCAACTTGGCAACTCACATGACACCATCCCATCAATCAAAGCATCCAATGAATGTTTTTTGTCAATTTTTTTGGGTTGGGGTGAGGTTGAGGACAAGTTTGCTTCATTTCTTTGTGCTCCGCGAAATTTTCCCGGGTGGGTCTTATATAGAGGTCTTTTTGAAGTGGGTCTTATAGCTGTCTTTGCCGAGCAGGGGCCCAAAAAAGGGGTGGGTCTTATAAATGGGGGTTTCCAGGTGAGTCTACAGTCGGGGGGGACTGGGTAGATATGTAGTTGAGAGTGGTAGAATATGCACTTCTTCTAACACGTTTTGGTGGTACTTGCTGTCATTTCTCCATGCAGCTCACAATGCTCTGGAAATTGTTGCTATTTCTATTTCTGCTGCTCCCTTTGTGGGGAGAAGCTTCAAATGTTACCAATACTTCCTTGGGATGGAAGTCTCCTTCAGAGCCTTCTGTTGTGCTTGGTGGCTATTTCGGTGGACCCGGGAGAGGAGGTGGCCCCGGATCATGTCTGTCTGAGGAGTTCTTGTACGTGTTTGCTCGCCCTTGCAGCCGGTGCTCCAAGTGTGGATGTGTTCATCTTGGTCCGTGTGGATAGGCCCGTAAGGATAGGTAGAACAAGATCCATGCGTTTTTCAGGGCACGTGTTGAACACATTTTCACCCGTATTTGGCCATTTGCCATTATGCATCAAGTGTGGCGTGGCAAGGGCTTGGGGGGTGCATGTGAGTTGCAACGGCGCATACATGTTCTATTCCATTTCATCAATTTTGAATTGATCCGCAAAGTCATGTATGAGCCTGTAGGATTTTGGTCCAACACCCTTGAAGGTGCCCATGCGGCCGAGGAAGTGGAATATAAAACACCCGAGGGGACGTAAGCCCAGCACCATGTCATGACGTGCCTTGATTGAGGGCGGCGCTGTGCTCTCCACCGGTTTGCGGCAATGGTTGCGACAAGGCAGGACCGTGCCTCTTCTTCATCTATATGTGTTTCGTCTGAGGATTCTGCTTTGTTCGGTGCTTACTTGCTCGTGATCTAACCATTGTCTAGTACGGCTCGAGGGGGGGGGGGGGGGGCGTAAACGGCGTGTGATGTGCCAAAGCTATAGCTCAGGCCACCCTGGTTTTGTGCTTTGCATGTCTCTTTGCTTTGCTACATACTGGAGTGGATAATTTGAGCCTTCGTTAACGCAGAGACAGATTAGAGAAGATACCAAGACGGTTTGTGCCGTGCCATGCCGTGCCGTGCCGCCTATAGGGAGGGGGCGGGGGGCGTACCAAATCAACGAAGGCCAGCCATGGAACTGAATAAGGACTGGGTTTGGATGTTGTGCAGTTGCTTCTTTTGGTGTGCTTGCCTCATCTGCACTTGCCTTTTGGTTTTCTGTGATTTACTATGAATGCACGCTATGCTTAGTTCAAATGAATTGGTTCTTTTCTTTCCACACCATGTCATGGTTTAATTGTGCTACCTTTGCATGCATGTCACACTACATCACGTTACTCTTCAATTTGAACAATTCATTTGTTGTGCGATCTTGCAAGAACGTAGTGACATTGGATATTAATTTCTTGTGCTACGTCGTGTTTTTTTGTGTTGTGTTTTGGTGTGTTGTGTTGTGTTGTGTTGTGTTGTGTTGTGTTGTGTTGTGTTGTTCTTCTTTTTTGTATTGCATTTGTGTTGTGTTGGATCCATTCATTACCATGCGATCTTGCAAGAACGTAGTGACATTGCTTCTTCATTTCTTGTGCTACGTCGTGTTTTGTCGTGTTGTGTTTTGTTGTGTGGTGTTGTGGTGTGTTGTGTTGTTCGTTTTTTTTTGTATTGCATTTGTGTCGTTTTGGATCCATTCATTACCATCGCTCGTGTGAAGAGACATTGTGATATGTCCACGTTGCATAGTGCGTACAAATATCAGATAAGACAACATGCTCTCACAGTCTATGTTATAACGGCGTTCAGCTTTGTCCTGGTGCTGCTGCGTGCTTGCTAGCTCACCCCACCTACCCAATGCAGACTTTTTGCCACATGCCTTACGGAACGACCAGCGGCAGGAAACAGTAGCATCTACCCAGGGAACACCAAGAAATAATAGCAATCATCCAGAGAGCCCAAAAAAATAACAGCAGTCATCCAGAGAGCACTACCCAGGGAGCACCGGAGCTTACCCAGCCACGGAGGGGGGGGGGGAGGGGGGGGGCTTGGGCCGTGCCGTGCCACAGTGCCGCCACATAGGGTGTGTCGTGTCACCCGGGGCCGCCACGGCCGCCGTTGTGTTGTGTTGTGTTGTGCTATGCTGTGTTGTGTTGTCCGGCATTGGATTCTGCCTCTTTGACTTTTGCTCTCTAGATCACATGATGATGACCTATGTCCCTTGTGCCACCATGACATTAGGGGGGGGGGGGGCGATGGCACGGTACGCAATGCCATGGTTCAGCAGACAATGTGTTGTTTGTGTGGACAATGCATAGCCATGTCACTCTTGATCTCACAGTCTATGTTGTAACGGTGTTCAGCTTTGTCTTGGTGCTGCTGCGTGCTTGCTAGCTCACCCCACCTACCCGATACAGCCAGTTATGTACGAGGGGGTGATTGGCACTTATGTCACCTGTGTCACCTGTGCAGGCCGTGCCACCATGACATGGAGGGGGGGGGGGGTTGGGGGGGGCATCGGAAAGTGTGCCGCGACACGTTCCGTGACATGAGTAAGCTCCATCAGGAAATAACAGCAAACATCCAGAGAGGACCAGGAAACAACGGCCTCATGGGCATGACCGGTTTGCTTGTTTGAGGAGTTCTTATACGTGTTTGCTTGCCCTTGCAACCTCTATTTTTTGGCATTCTTTGTTGATATTTTTCTTAATTTTCCCCCCCGTGTTTCCGTGCTTCGTCCAAGGGCTTTCTTTTTTGCACGTCACTTGGCGTGCACGCTTGGTTGGCCGAACTTATTTGGGACAAATATTGTCAGGCCTTTCACATGCCCCGTATCACGCTTAACTACGTTTTGGTTTGGATGAAGCAATAACCAATGGCACTAATGGCACCAGCCCTGGTGCGCAATTGCCTTTGTATCCTTCAGTCTCAATGGCGCCATTCACATAGTGGACCTGTGTGTGGCAGGAACACCGAAAGGAAAAAAACTGTTAACTAGGCCTCCCTGTATGAATGACAAATTACGCCAGACGGCACTGTCATGCATTCCCAGAGAGCGATGTCTGTGTCAAGCATGGATGCAACAGTACACGTGCCTACACAATGATGTGTCACATGTAATTTTCAGGTTCCCTCACCAATAGGAAGCTGTGTCTGGCACACGAGCGGCACAGGTGTGCGGTGGCCATGCTAGGACAGCGTGCCTTCCAACGTCGGAAGAAATGGAGACACGGCTCACACAGACCAGACTAGACACTATGAGACTGCCGTTGTTGTCACTTAACCCTGAGCCACTCATAGGCGTAAGGGTAGATGACTTGATGAGCGACGTCTCAGGGCTGTGTGCACAAGACATCACGTGTCTGTCTGCTGATTTTCCCGATCTAAGAGGAGACCATGCACATAAGGTTGCCAAACAGGTGCACATCACGGGAATAGTATGCGGAGTCTTCGATAAACACTTGCACACAGTCAGTGGAGTGTGTAAGAAGATGATGGATATCCACCTACTCCTTGATGTCATCCTGTCACCGCAAGTTCACCATCTGGGGTTGGGGAAGCTCGGTGAGGAATGCTAAGGTGCTTGCTGTTTAGGAGATTGTGAACCAGGCCCGTCAAGGAGGCGTGCTGGCACAAGCGTGCTCCCTAAACTTGGGTCACCCAGACCTGTTGCTGCACTCACAGGCAGAAAAGTACTTTGCTTCCCTGCTGGACACCGAGACAGTGTCAGTCCACCTTGCACCCTCCTTGTGCCCGCCCACCCTGTTTGCAATGCTAAAGTGGAAGTCCAGAGAGTAAGGCCTAGACACACCGATTCAATGGCGGGAAGTGATAGCGTTCTGCAACGTGCCCTTGAAAAGGTATGCCCGAGCCATAGGCAGATGTCTGCAGCAAATTGTAAAATACCTATATCTGGTTTGCACAGCCTTCGGGTTTCCGCTAATGCTAGGAACGAGAGATTTTTCACAGACATGCATCAGGTTGTCGTTGTGCACATCAAAGGTACAAAAATGTGAACAGGACATGCAAGACATGTACTGGGAAATTCCCAAGCAGCAGGTCCTGCAGTCCATATCATGGCCCGTCTCACACTTAAGCCAACAGCGAAATAAGCAACTTTCCTTCTTCGCTATTCACAGAGGTGGAGATAAGATCATGGACCGGCTAGGTAAAGGTACAGAAGATGTTTTCTGGAACGTGCCGGTGCCATTTGTCATGCAGTATGTAAAGTGGGAGCTCTACATGAACACAATGTTCACACTGGGACCACTGATTCTTGAGGAAGGGGCGCCCAGGGGTGCCCATGGGCGGCTGGCTGCCTGTCAGCCCCAAAATCTGAGATTTGGGCCATCTGGCGAGAACATCAATGCTTGTGCGAAGACCCAGTCAGTTTTCAGAACACCCGGCAGAATACATTGAACACAGCCTCTGTAGGGGCAGAATGTGTAGTACCTGGCCCCAGGTGATTTTGTGAGCTTCGGAGGGATTTGGGCCCACAATGACAGGACCCAGGCACCTGACAAATCACCTCTGCATGTGAACAGGTGCCCTGCTGCAGGTTTCTGGTCGCCCAGTGAACAGCTGGTTGCATGAGGTAAACATTGATGGTTGGGAGATTCCATTCGTTTATGGCACTCCTTTGGATGGGGCTGCACAGGGCAAAACAAAATCAATCATGCACTTCTCACCTCGAAGAGATAAAAGACTCCTTGACAACTTCTTCGGCCAATTTACCCTGGTTGATTTCGTTATTCATGAGATCTTCTGCCCACGGCACCACACTCCTAACCCCATCCCATGTGTGTTACTGTCCAAATTTAAGGACAATGTCCTGACAGCCCTAATCCATGTCCCATATGTGATTAAGGAGACGCTCCTGCGAGTGCTCGAGGTACCAAATGGAGCTGAAATGCGAAGACCACAAAGGAGTTGCACAACTGTGCGAGTGCAAATTTGACACGACATCGTCTTTTTTTTTTGCACGAAAAGGTATTGTGATGATTGCAGGAAGAGTTGCGATAGGACTTTGAATGGCAGCGATGGCTACCTGTATCATCCCCCAATGCCAAGCAGGTACTGGCGTCAACCTTCCTGTCACTCATGCATCAGAGCCTATTGTACTGTTGTAACATAAAAGGCTTTATTGCAAATGTGCGATCACTAGCGCGGGGGGCTGGGTGGCATGGCTACCCCCCAGACTGGTGGAAGAAGTCAGTAAAAGGGTTCCTGCATGAACTAGCCCTAGCGAGCACAATCCCGTTCAGTGACATTGACTGCCGGTTTAACGAGGGGAGAAATTTCAGGAGAACTAGCAAGCAATACTTAGCCCTGTGTGTGCTTGTAGTGAGTGTCCTAGACCTGGGGCTGAGCGAGTGGTACAGACATATGCAGGCCCCAGCGCCCCGCCTGTTTTCGGGGAGGAATAGTGTGGGGGCCAGTGGGTGGGAAAGGGCACCATGCAATTAGCCAGCCCTGTGGGTGACTTTTTTCGCACCCACACAGTGTCACAGTTCCACAACACTCTGTGCTCCCCAGGCCTATACATGAATGGATTTAGTAAGTTTTTGGCAGCACCACGAAAGGGTAGGGGAATGGCAGTCTAAGGTACAGGTGACATGAAATTTCGTCCTGTGTAATGTGCATGGACGTCATATGTCATGGAGCTAATTTTCTGAGAGTGCCCTGCTTGTGACTCTACCTTGCACCGCTTCACACCCTACCATGCCCAATTGATTGGTTTTTGGCTGAGGAGTTGGTGCCCGTCGCGTGCTGAAGTAGTTGTTGGATGTTGCGGAAGTTTCATCCTGAATATTTGACACGTATCGGAAAGCATGCCGCAATCCAGCATGTCACGCGTGGTTTGCGCCACTTGTGTCAAGTGATGCAGATGGAAATCAGCATGGAACATTTCCGACATCCAAACAATGAAGTGCCCCATTTCCCTGGCACAATTGGTAGTTGGGACACATTCCCAATTCGTGTTTTTTCCGGCCGTGGCCGATATCAGCCCAAGTACAAGAATGCGGTGGTAACATTCCAAGGAATTGCCACTCACATTTTGGCCAAAGCAGTTGTGCCTTGCGTGCTCATGCTTCCGTTCGTGCATGTGGTCTAGCTCAGCCTTGCAGTATGGGCCTCTTTGCGTACGCGTCCGGTCCCCATCCGGGGCAAATGTCGGACACCACGTTGGCACGAAAATATCGCCCTTTGCTGCATGGTTCGGACACCTTGCTCGCCGACTTGGCATATTTGTCGGTGCCCTATTGCCATCCCCAAGTGAAAAAGCCACAAGGCGGTGACATTACCTTTTGGCAGTCGGAATTTAACCGTATTCACCCGTTCTATTGGGCTCGCGTTGAGCTCTACTTTGGACATTTGCACACTTGGGCGGTTATTCGGTCCCAGTACCGCGGCACAGATTTGCGAGCGTTGCGTCAGGCTGTCACCGTGTTGTGTGCCATCCGCAACATGACGTTTGCCCGTTTGCCGAAGAGAAATACCCCCACCAGTCGAAGTGTAGCGAACTTGAGGAGTTTTCAAAGTCAATTTAATGTGTCCGTTTGCTTCAACATGCCCTACGCGCCTTACTCCGCTGCCTAGACAATGCCTTGTATAAATGATGCGGTGCGCTCCGCCGCCAAGAACCCTTTAACGGAGTGCCCCGTCAACTTTGACACGCGTTGCAAAATTTTGCAACCTTGCCTGCAGCTTCACGGGTCAACAAAAATTGGGCCTCTGATGCTGCCAGGGAGTTGCTGCGTGACAACGAGTTCAAGGCAGGGGTTGGACGCGCGGAGCTCCAGGCCGGTGGTACTGCATTACACAAGCGTTATAAGCGTTTTGTGGCACGCCATCCCTTGCATGCAGAAGTAGCCGGGGATGTAGAAGACGTTGCCGATGACAATAGCGCGCCTGTGCAGGTCGCCGACAACTTTGCGGATGAGCCACAAGATTTGGGGTCAACTTCTGGGAATGAGGGGGGACCCCATGAAAGCATGCCCAACGTGCAATACCATGGTTGCCACACGCGGTTGGGTTCAACATTGCCAACCTGTTCGCGCGGACCCTCTACCGCCACCGCCCGTGAATGACAAGTGGCCATGTCGGCGGTGCGGGGTCATTAGGAAGACGGAGCACGCACGTCTTCAACATGAGAAGTTTTGTGAGGGGCCGCGTGTGGCAAATATCCCGCCCCCCGTTCCTTGCCCATTTAACTGTGGGAAAATCATTGGAAATATTTATGGGGTTGAGGAACATAAGGCAAAATGTCCACTTAACCCCGCGTCCCCTAAACCCAAGCCCGTTCCACGGTGTTTTGAGCCTGTGAAGTGTCCTAAGTGTGGTAAGCGGTTCAAGGACAAAAACGGTCTTGTGGGGCACGGGCCTGTTTGTTCAATGCGTCCATCTGAGGGAAAGGGATAGTTGCCGAATTGCTTTTTGCCTTCCTTCCACAACAAATGTGGATTCTTTTGGTGTTGTGTCCCCCCGCCGTTGGAGTATCACTCTCAACGCTGCTTGCTATGACGTGACGCGGGCAAACTGGAATTATGCTCATCACTTGGAATGAGTTTGGAACGAATGGCAGCCAAGCAGCCAACGCCGCTTCGCGGACTGCGGAATGCGTAGTGTGCACCTCTTTTGTGCGCGTTTTTTCGCGCTTTTTTGGGCCTTGGGCCTGCTCAAGCTATTGGACTGATTTCCTTGGCGGGTTTGTGAGTGGACACCAAATTGATATTCTCATCTTGCACATGACCTAATGATGGTAGTCAGTCAGCCACAGCCACACAGGGACCGCCCAGGGTTGGACACGGGAACCTGGGTGCGGTGAAAGGGTCGTAGCACAATTGCAGTGCTTCGTTTTGTCCCGTACGCCTGCTTTCAGAAAGTGAATTCACTAGTCATTTACCTTTTTGTCTACGTTTGCTGATTGGGCTTGCACGCTTCGAAAAAGTAAGTGGGACCAGACGATGAAGCTTGGGTGACGGATAGATACTATTTCATGGTGCTGTTTTTTTCTTGCGCTTCATTCGGTGGGAACCAGCTGTCGTTGTCGGGGGCAGGTGCATCAATCGTTGCTGGTACAAGTGCAGCCGCTTTTTGATTGGCTGCCAGAGCCACCCTTGCATGCCCTGTGCACAACGCCTTGCGGGGGAGACATGGCCGACGAGCTCCCGGCAGACGAGTTGTGGGTGCCTGTACTGGGCTGCACTGCAAGTGACTGCGATGGGACTACTGCATCGGGTGCAAAAGCGCGAAAAAAAAGCGCGAAAAGACGTGCGCGTGCTCGGAAACACACGTTTACCTCTATGGGCTCACAGGCAAAGGGGGCCACGTTGAAGCTACCCCGAATGGCCGAGCTGATGAACAAGGACCATCAAGAAGAAGAAGTGATCTTCAGCGTGGTTCACTCCTGGGGAAGACACACTGCTGTTATATTTCGAGATCAAGCGCCGAAGACGTGGGCCTATGTGCGCCAGTTCGGCAAGCAATCGCTGGCGAGCCTCAATGGCGGACCATACGTGTGCGCCAGAAGCTTCGCCCTCATCACTTTCGCTCAACTAAACCCCCAACACCCACCACCAACGGGTTCCTCATGCTACGTTCCTTGTAGGAAAATCCGTTCACTGTATGCACTTGATGGTTTTCTTTTCCTTGTAGATTTTAATGGTGGTGACACAAATGGTCGTGATCGCCTTGTAGCACGACCTCTGCTATGCGGGGATTGGCACCCCGAAATGCCTCTCAACCGCACTTTGGTAGATTACGTGGAAGCTTTGCCAAGTGAAGCTTGCAATTCTAAAGAACGAGGTTTGGCTCCTTCTTGAGTATGCTTGTGTACAACGTGCGGCAACCACGTGAGAACGTGTTCTACAATGTGCCACTGAGTTGCAAATCTTGCCAAAATGCCGCCCAATAAGGTTTGACCAATCACGCTCTTCTCAGCGACACACACTTCTTGTGTGCAATCCTCGTCGCTACGAGATGCTGCTCCCAAAGATCGCCGAAGTTTTGTGTCAACGCGCCACAAAGAGCAACAGGTGCTACCATTGCTGCGTGCACCTAGGGTAGTTGCTTTGTCGGCTCATTGTGCTCTCCCAAGCCGATCGCGCCAGTGAAACTCCCGAGATTGCATCTGAACACCCCTAATCCTGCGTCCCGCAAGCCCTCTTGAAAAGCGTATGTGTTCTGCCTCCACCCCTGTTGGAACGTTTTGAATGGTTTCGGTCCACCTGCCTTTAAAATGATTGGTGTGCATGCGTGGTCCATGCTACACATTTGCGTGCCACAGGCGACGGGATGCCCAAAAGGTACAAGGTGCGCAGGCACAGGCAAACAAACCCGTCGATCCCAGAGCCATTTTCGCAATCCGATGCCGCACCGAACAGGCAACCGAAGGGCCGTGTCGTGCTTTTCGTAGCCCAACAATTATCCCCTTGGACCGACACACGCGGATATAACACGAAGCGCAAAAAAAAAAACCGTGAAACACACCTCATTCCCTCCGACTTCTTGTTCGTTAGCCTCAACGTCCCTTCGGAAGGCCTCAGTGGGCGATGGCCAAGTTGAAGTCGCAACGTTATGCCTCCGCCGCCCCTGTGTCCGCACCTGGTATTTGTGCCGTGTTGTTTACATGATTTAACTCGGATGTCGAGAAGGAAGGAAGGAAGGGAACACGTGTAGCTTGGCGCGAGGCAGCAACGATGCATGTTGTACGGCTAGCGATGAGTTTATGAAGCCCGCTGGCCAAGAATGCCTTCGTTGCATGTATGACCTCTCTGCTTTTCCCGTGTTGTAGCCACGCCCCCTCGGATGTTGGAGGCGCGGCGTCAAGGCGGCAGCAAACTGGCCCAAGACATGGGCTTGGCACCAACGGCTTCTAGTTCCTGTGATGATAATGACCGACCTTTTTGCGGCGTTGCGGGCCCGGACGTGGGTGTTGCGGACCCGAACATGTGCAGCAGCGCTGTGGTTTGTTTTGTAGTCTTGCCTCCCACGTGCCTCTGTGTTACGAAGCGGTTTAGGGATTACGGAGGACCATGTACTGGCCACAAACAAGGCAGCGCTGCACATTCGTGCAGCCACTGGCAGCAGCAGCAGCATGTCGCACAATGGGATGGGCTTGGGACTGCACGAGCTGATGGGCGCCCACACAAAACCAACACTCCAAGAAGTCCACCCCCCCCCCCTTTCGGCGGGACCCAGTAGGATGACCCATGTACCTATGTTGCAGCCTACATTTCCAAGTCTCGGTTGCTTTGGAGAGGGGGGGCGGGGGATGAACCCCGAAAAAATTCTCATATGAACGTGCGTTTGCTTTCCCCCGCCCTCTACGCAAAACAAAACCGCAGGGCCATGTGCGCCCCCTTGTCAGATCACCTGTATCCTGCTGGATACAGATGCTGCAGCCAGCATCATCCATATTCCAGCAAACACCGCCCAGTCCGACGTCCTTGACCAGCGTCACCACATTGAGTTGGCCGTTCTGTTCTTCAAACACCATCACCACCAACCCAAATTAACGATTCCCAGCCCCAACCGTCTACCACCAATGGTCGCCAAAACACTTTTCTTTTTGTTTCCTGGTCCCCTGCGCTAAGGTGCGGCATCATTTTTTCGTGTGGTGACGGTGGTGGGGGTTCTTCTTCACTTCGTGCCGAGGCGTGACCCCAAAAATCAGTGGGATTTCCGACCTTACATCACATTGCCGTGTGTCACGCCCAATTCATTTAAATCAGCTCAAACTGCGAGGTTCAACAACTGTGTCCTACCGCTGCGTGTGTGTGTGTGTGTGTGTGTGTGAAATGCACTGTCGAAAATGCAATGACAGCACAGCATCAAGCAAGTGTTGCAGGTTTGGGATCAATGGTCGGTATCGAGCGACTGAATGTCCTCGCCATACACACATCATTTCTCCGCCTTTGGCCAAAGATGCAATGCCTTCACTCCGTTGTCCATAGGCCTGCAGGCTCACCAGCAGCAGATTCCTCTCAGGGTCTGGTCGACATTGATGGCATGTAATGTGACACGGCACCTGATCCATGCGGCCATGTTTTCTCTTTTGCCCTGCCCGACTGCCATGTGCACAGACGGCCAACCCTTCCAGAACCCGATTGGAAAGCGGATTTGGGTTGGGGTCTGCTACCGTGCCCCATCCCTCCCTCACCGCACCCGGTCGTTTCCTGTGCACAGGCCGGCTCTTCCGAGCTGTGGCAGCAGTTGCAGCAGCAGTATTGTGCCCTCAGTGAGGAAGCGGCGGTTTGTGAAGGCCAGCGTGAGGTACGCCCGTGAGAACCCCTGCGTCTCTGACGCTTGCTTCTCTTGAAGCTTGTCTGCGCCTCATCCACTAACATAGCCCAGCACAAGCGCATGCCGCCGCACATGTGCGGTCCCGACGCCCCGGCACAAGTGCAGATGCCGCCGGTACATGCTTGGGGGCACGGGTCAGCAAGCCACCGCCTCGATCTTGCTGGTGGAGTCGCTCTTGCACACTCAAGACCCCTAGAAACGTGCTGTTGTTGAAAAGCCAATGGTGAAACGGTAGATTCTCTGCGGTTCCATGGCGAGCCGTACTGAGGTGGGGGCGCAGCTTGTCGGACTCGAAGATCGCAGCTTCGAACCTGTGAACCAGTCTAAGATACCGGAGAGGGAGATAAAATACAGGGGGGAATTTCTGTTTGACAAATTCTGTGCGAAATTTTTGTGCGCAATTTGTTCGGTGTTTTTAAGGATTTGCGCTGCTACACATTAAGCCTTGCCTTTGTCCACTCCTACCACTCCAGGAATTGAACCCATGACCTGACAATTGTGCGCACAGATGTGTACCAACTCGGCTACCACATGTCTCTGCTGAAATATGGCTTATTAGTGGTATAGATTCTGAACATATTTTGGTGATTGGGGTCACCACGCAATGCCTTGCTGAGGGTTAATCATGCACAGTCCACCTGGAAAAAAACAGCAACCATGCAAAGTCGACCATTTCATACTATGACCAATTTCTGGGAACCATACATAATTTGTTCGCTCATTTTTAAGAAATTGTACAGAATTTCTTGCCGCGGAATTTGTAGATTTACAATTTGTTAGACATGGATTAACCCCCTCTTCGGTAAGAATAAGATGTGTCCCAATTTTTTGCTTGGCTGTATCCACTGTCTTCCAAATTCTTTTGCAATGTCTTACCAATGTATCCCAAAAACATGAACAATGTATCCACAATGTACGCTGTGCATTGAGGTTACGTTGCTCAATGATTGATTACATTTTGCACTACAAGGTGCTTGCTTTGCGTCACAGCATCTGTCTCCTGCCATGGTGCCCACCACATGCAAACACGGTTGTTGCTGACTGCAGGGGATTTTTTTTGAATCTTTGTTGATGTTGGTGTGCATCTTTGTTTGCCTGTGTCAAATTACCACACTGCGCCACACCACACATGTAACACAATGTCTCCCAAATGCATCCACGATGCACCCCCCCCCCAAAAAAGAACAATGTATCCCACTCCTTTTGGATACATTTTATCTCGAAGACTGCTGGTGAACCTGGTTTTCCTCACCCCTTACCTACGGATACGTGCCTTCTGGCGAGCCGCCCCATCGCACTCCGAAAAGTGCAATCCAATGAACCCGGGCCCACCCAATTCGAAACAAGTGCAGTGGTTCCAGCCCCCCCCCCAAATCTAGGATTCAATCAATGTTGGTTGGTCGTTTCCGAAGGCAGGTAGGATCCAATGACTGCCAGAGTGGCGGGGCTGTGACCTGTACTGCCTGAGGCACATCAGGACACCAAAGACACAGTGTTGGTGGTGCTTGCACAGCGGATGGTCTGGTTGACGGGCCCGCGCCACAAAAACCGACTGAGCGGGGTGGTGGAGGGGGACGAATGGTGCCCAAAGGCGGATGGGACTGGGGACGGTGTGATGCGGTAGCACAAGCCGGGGATTGAGGATGAGGGACGGCCCCTGCTTTGCAGAGTGACAACTGCGAGCTGCAGCTCCTGCAACAGCAGCCGCGCTCGCCGACCTCTGAGCGCAAGATCCAGCAGCTCCGGGCCGGTCTTGCGGAAAGCAGCACCAAGTTGTACCAATTGCAGGTCTTTGCGTGTTCGTGCCACACGCCCGGAGGTGGCTTTGAGCAAAACACATGTGAGTGGCTGGCAGGAGCTGTTGGGTGCGTGACATGGGATGCGCTTTGGGATCCCAGTGCCAGAGCGTCACCGCGCAGTGATCTACGACGTTACCATGCCTTTCCAGACGAGTACACCGATTGCTTTGGTCCTTGGCATCCTTGTGCCTGGGGTGTTGTGCTGTGGCGCGCATGGCATGTCGCGCGCACCCCACCCGGTTTTGCGGTCCTGCGTCTGTGGCTGCACGAAGGAGCTGGCTCGCACCGGGGGCGGTGGTTTGCTGGCTCCCAACATTCTGAAGTGCAGATTTGCCGGCCAATGCGGAGCCGCGTGGCCACCTCCACGGACAAGCGTACGGGGCGGGGGGGGGGGGGGGGCAACCAGCCGTGAGGGGGAAAGGGACATATGGTGGACCGTCGGGACAGCGCGTGGAGGAGCAGGGCACCTGGGCCTCACGCACGCGGAAACACAGCGAGGCAGGCTACGGACGGCCTGAGGACAGAGCCGTGTGGACAGCAAACACAGGCAAACGACCCCGGCAACAACCAGCACAACCCCCAATACGCCAACTACTGGGCGCCGCTGACACGCAAACGGCACATCCCGCCACATTCCGCACAGCCCCAACACGCCAACTACTGGGCTCCGCGAACGCGGAAACGACACCAGCAGGAGCACCGGCCGCAGCGGCCGACAGAACGCAGCGACCCGACGCAACACGCGAAGGGAAGACCGGGTGACTGTCCAGGGCCCCCGTAAAGGAGCAACAACCCGACGGAATGTCACACAGGGGGGGGGGGGGGCTAACACCCCCTCCCCCCCT
This sequence comes from Eutreptiella sp. 'Long Island Sound 2002', assembly GCA_964036045.1. NCBI lineage: Eukaryota > Euglenozoa > Euglenophyceae > Eutreptiales > Eutreptiaceae > Eutreptiella > Eutreptiella sp. 'Long Island Sound 2002'. The sequence continues at coordinate 1,077,500 of OZ038395.1, forward strand.
CAGACCCCCTCCCTAACATTGGGCCAAAATTTTTCTCTGGGCCTCCGGCCAATCAAAAACCCTAACCTGGCGCCCTTCGGCGCAAGTCAGTTTAGGCCAAAAAATTTCTTCGGCGCCTTCGGCGCCTCTAACAACTCAGGGTCTCCTGAGGAGAGAGGGGGGGAGTCCCCCCCACAGCCCCCCCACCCTCCCCCCCCTTGGACCCCCCCCCTTTTTTAGCAAAACTCTGGCCGTGGTGACAGGCTCCGACAGAGCGGGAGCGTCCCGTGCCTGTCCTTTGCACCGCGCAGGAGAGCATGATGCACGTGCTGGACAGCATCCACGCGGTGGAGGAGGCCAGCCTCGCGAGCGACCCCGCCACGGGGCAGTCCCACGGGGCCTCCAGCAGCAGCGCCTCCACCGGCAGCGCCTCCAAGCGGGTGCCGCGCAAGGCAGGCCGCCCCCCCAGCGACGCGGCCCCCAGCCCGCGCAGCTTGGAAGTGAGGGGCCAGGCCCGTGGCAGTGACCAGGTGCAGGCCCGCCCCGTCCGCCCTGATCTGACCCCGTGGACCAAGGGAGGGTCTAACAGGGGTGTGTTAGAATGGCTGTACACCGCAGGAGGGAGGGGGGGGGGTACAACCAGACGGAATGTCACACAGGGGGTACCCCCCCTTGCCCCCCCCCCCCCGACCAAAGTGACCATCGCGGGAAAAAACGAATTTTACCGTTGGGAATATCTTGTCGGGCCACTTTTGGTATACAAACTTTTGGGTCCCAGCCCCTCCCTCCCTTTCCCCCCCTTCTGATACTTCCCTGGGGTGTCAGCCTCTGTACCGGATGCGACTCCTCCTCCTCCTCCTCCTCCTCCTCCTCCTCCTCCTCCTATTTTTGTTTCAAGTCAGGGGATGCTGTAGTCGGAAAACTCCGCCAAATTTCCCCAACTCCGGTCTCAAGAATACGTTGACAGCCGTCGGTCACCCTCCAGTCATCAAGAGACCTCGGCTGGTTGAGTGGTGCCGTCAGGACCGCGGGATCGAAGCCTGGGCAGGGCGCGAGTGCGCGACCGGCAATGGGAGGAACACAGAGAGGCCCGAACGAACACCGCCCGAAACCAGAGGTCGTGGGTTCGAGCCCGGGGTTTGACACAACGATGGTTGGGAGCACGCTGAGTTGCCACACTGCAGGGGTGCAGTGGGCAGTGGAATCCCTCAGCACACTGCCACACTGCAGGGGGGCAGTGGGCAGTGGGATCCCTCAGTGCACTGCCACACTGCAGGGGGGCAGTGGGCAGTGGGATCCCTCAGCACACTGCCACACTGCAGGGGGGCAGTGGGCAGTGGGATCCCTCAGCACACTGCCACACTGCAGGGGGGCAGTGGACAGTGGGATCCCTCAGTGCACTGCCACACTGCAGGGGGGCAGTGGGCAGTGGGATCCCTCAGCGCACTGCCACACTGCAGGGGGGCAGTGGGCAGTGGGATCCCTCAGTGCACTGCCACACTGCAGGGGGGCAGTGGGCAGTGGGATCCCTCAGCGCACTGCCACACTGCAGGGGGGCAGTGGGCAGTGGGATCCCTCAGTGCACTGCCACACTGCAGGGGGGCAGTGGGCAGTGGGATCCCTCAGTGCACTGCCACACTGCAGGGGGGCAGTGGGCAGTGGGATCCCTCAGCGCACTGCCACACTGCAGGGGGGCAGTGGGCAGTGGGATCCCTCAGTGCACTGCCACACTGCAGGGGGGCAGTGGGCAGTGGGATCCCTCAGCGCACTGCCACACTGCAGGGGGGCAGTGGGCAGTGGGATCCCTCAGCACACTGCCACACTGCAGGGGGGCAGTGGGCAGTGGGATCCCTCAGCACACTGCCACACTGCAGGGGGGCAGTGGGCAGTGGGATCCCTCAGCACACTGCCACACTGCAGGGGGGCAGTGGGCAGTGGGATCCCTCAGTGCACTGCCACACTGCAGGGGGGCAGTGGACAGTGGGATCCCTCAGTGCACTGCCACACTGCAGGGGGGCAGTGGGCAGTGGGATCCCTCAGCACACTGCCACACTGCAGGGGGGCAGTGGGCAGTGGCCCCGTTCAGGAAACCGCCACACGGTGTGCCAGGGTGCCCATAAGTGGCCCTCAGACATGCGATTCATGCCCCATAATGCCGTGCAACCGTCAGGGGCAGAGTTCTCTTTAACAACTGATAATCCCCACGGGGGGGGGGTCCACCCCCCCAACCCCCTATCCCCCCCCCCCCCCCCTACTACCCCGCCTTCATTAAGCTGCTTGGTCACCCGCAACATTTTCTCAGTGCCGTGCTGCATGCAGATGGCACCCGTGCGCTTTTCTCACGCCAGTGCTTTTTTTGTGCACCAATGTGGATCCTCCCTCCTTTCTTTTTTGATGTTATGTGCTTTTGAGTGGTTGGGCCCTCAGAAACTCCGCAGCTCCAGGGGTTCCTCCGTTGACCCGCCTCCCCTCATCAAAAGCAACTCTGGTCAGGGCACTCAAAACCTCGTTGGGCACATCCCAACTGCTAGTTTGAAGGTCGAAGGGTCGCCGTCGGAGAAGCGTGTGATGGCTTCTGCAGTAACAGCGTGAGGCTTCGTGTCTCAACCAACGTTGGCCTCATGCCCCTGGTTTTTGATTCTGCGCTTTTGCGTCCCGTTGCGGAGCATCGGGACCAAAATCTCCATCCGGTTGCCAGCAAGGGGAGTGTCAATCCTGGGAAATTGTACCCTTTTTGAGCGTACTTTTCAATGGGAACTGGTTATCGCAACATTTTTGTCTGTTTTGAGTCTTGTGCCTCGCCATTGTGCCTGTTTGGCCGACTTCTTTCACCCAAAATTGAGGGAAATTGATGTGGTGCTAATTTCCCTGAAGCTAATCACCCTTACCTTGCGGCGTGCAGTAAGTGCTCCCATCCAGCCACCCCCGTCTCCCATCCAGAGTCCCACCCAGCAACAGCACCACTGGTGTGTTTGTGGGGAGGGGCAGGGCTACGCTTGAGGGGGAGGGAGGCTGAAGGGGGGTTTCAAGAGCGTCTGGAAAAGCGGTTACAGACGTTTGGAAAGCGGGTTCAAGAGCGATGCTGGCGGTCATGGTTGGAGGAGAATGGGGGGCTGGGGGGTGCAGGCCGGCCATACTGTCTTCTCCACCACAGAGCTTTCTGGCGCCTGGGGCCGCTCTCGGCTCTTGATCAGCGTTTTTTTCTCTGACAGTGTGTTCAACAACGCCATACACGTGACAGTCCACATGTCACCATCCCGGGGGGGTGGGGGGCTGAGGGCCCCCCAAGCCTATTTCCTCCATCTGCATGCCATAGAAGGGCCCCGAGGGCCAGCCATCTGTTTCTGAGCGAAAGGGCATCAGACAATGCCCAAGAGCCAGCCCCACGTTCCCCACTTGAAGACAATTTAACGGCAATTTGACAGCAACTGGGGGGGGCACTGGATGAAGGGCGGAAGCGGTTGAGCCGGGGCTGACAATCATCCCCGAAAGGGAGCGGGGGTTACATTAGCCCTTTCAAGCGCAAGTCCGGGGGGAGGGCGGGTCTCAGTCCCCTGAAAGTGATTGGGCAAGATCTTCCTCTCGCTTTTGGCGCAATTTTTCGTGGTGCATCCCCATGTCCGTTGTCCTTTCACTGGGCCACACCGTTTTCATGACCAAAGCTGCGGTCTTTTCGAAACAGGCTTGGGACCCCCAATGGCCTGGGAATTGCACTTCGGGGCTTGACGAAGGAGGTCGCCTCTGCAACTTCGGATCAGTATTGGGGAGGGCGTTCGCGCCCACCCCAAGTGTGGGGAGGGTCTTCGACCTCCGGGCAAAAAGATGGGCATTTCATCCGATTTTCCTCCCATCCCCCCCCCCCATTCCCCCCCAGTACCCTCCATTCCTCCCACAGTTCCCCCCATCCCCCCCCCCCTCCCCCCATCCCCCCCCCATTCCCCCCCAAGTCCCCTCCATTCCCCCCACAGTTCCCCCCATGCCCCCCCCCTCCCCCCATCCCCCCCCCATACCCCCCCCATCTCCGCCCACAGAAAATTCCTGCCTTGCTGAGTAGGTGAGTTCTGGGGGTAAGTGCGGATGCCCGCTCCCGACGAACACCTGCAGTGTGCAGAACCGCCCCCCACACTCTCCACAGTCCGCCGGCGTCCCACGGCCTGCGTGCCGGGGCCTGTCCCGCCACATCCCACACGCCCGTTCTCACAGGCGCAGGAGCCGCCAGCGACGCAAGGCCCCAACGCTGCGCAGCAGAAGGCGGCAGACCGCACCGCCGCGCCCCAGGCCCGGCAGGAGACGCTGCAGGCCAGGCGTCGGCTGTGGGAGTCGCATGGGCAGGACTTGAGGGCGGCCGGCAGAGCACAGCCGCAGAGTCACAAAAGAGGGGCCCAGAGGTGACGGGAAGGGCGCTGTTGTCGGGAGGGTCGGCTCGCATGAGGTCGGGATCGGACCTGATGTCATGGCCCAGACATTACCCCCAGTGATGTATTAGAACAGCCGTACACCGTAGGAGGAGGGGTACCCCCCCATAGACATCCCTCCCCCCCTCCTCCTCCCCTTCCTTCAATGAAACTGATTGGGGGGACCAATGAAACCCACTGGGGGTACCCAATGTTTGAGGCTGACACCCAACATTTGGCTTCGGTGCCTTCGGCGCCAAGAAGGTTTAAGCCTCAAATTTTCGGCCCGCCTTCGGCGGGGCCCATATAGGGGGACCCTGGGAGGAGGGGGGTCCCAGCCAAACCCCCTCCACCCCCCTTCAGACCCCCTCCCCCCCTCCCCCCCCCCTTCCAACACATCCCTGATTCCCCCCCAGCCTCCTCCAGGCCTCCAGGCCCCAGGACAGCGCCATCAACGCTGAGGGAGTCTGCCGGTGGGTACTTCCGGGGGTCCGTACGTGTGCGCCTTTTTGAGGAAGGGGGTCCTCCACTCGCGGATACGTGGGTCGGTTGCGCGCCCGTTGCGTTGGGGGTGAGGGGGGCGGGTTCCAAAAACCGGCGAGAGACGGGCAGCCCGCTGGGCTACCGAACAGCCGCGGGAAGACACCGTTTTCACTGCGTGAGAGCAGAACAGCCGTCCCGGTACTCGCAAGCGCTGCCCCTGCCCCTCGGCGTCCCTCCCACGCCGGCGCCGGCGATGCTCCACACAAAGCGGCCGTCAGAGCGCATTGCTCCGACACAGCGCGCGGAGGGAGCAGCGGATGACGGTCCAGGGCCCCGGAAAGAAACCGCAACCCGACGAAATGACACACGGAGGGGGGGGGGCGGCCTGTGGACAGAGGCGCGTGGACAGCAAACACAGGCAAACGACCCCGGCAACAACCAGCACAACCCCCAATACGCCAACTACTGGCCGCCGCTGACGCACAAACGGCACATCCCGCCACATTCAGCAAAGCCCCGGCACACCAACTACTGGGCTCCGCGAACGCGGAAACGACACCAGCAGGAGCACCGGCCGCAGCGGCCGACAGAACGCAGCGACCCGACGCAATATGCGGAGGGAAGAACGGGTGACTGTCCAGGGCCCCGTAAAGGAGCAACAACCCGACGGAATGTCACACGGGGGGGGGGGGGGGTAAGGGGACAGTTTCGTGGGGGAAATTCCGGTTTTCAGTTCGGTGCCGACATTTCCCCCGCGAAGTTTGTTGCGCAATTTGGGGCACTCTCTGCCCCTTGTGCGTCCTCTCGGGTGGCGGTAGCCCAGTATTGTTGCGCTGGCGTCGGCAGTCTGCCTGTCCGTCACGTCCGTTCATGTTGCGCGCTTGGGAGCGGGAGGGTGGGCGTCGTCGAGAATGTGTGGGGGCTCGGTTCGGGTGCAAAAAAAAGGCCGCATTTCGTTTTACGGTTGGCGGTGTTGAAGTTTCCCGCGTCTGAGGGCCCGCCATCGAAATTGGAGGTGCGCCGAAAATTTCCCCTGAAATCGTCCCCCCCCATGCCCCCCCCCTCTTTATGGAACTGAGAAATGGGTGCCACAGACGTCTGCACTCCCAGCGCCTCACCACTAAACTGCGTTGTGACGCCCACACGGGCCCCCCTGAACTCACGGGTACTCCCGTCCTCCGGTGCCGAGGTGCCCTGCCGCTCCGCTTCATCAGATCGCAGGAGGACCCTCAGGGGCTGGTCGTGGAGAGCCGAAGCTGCTCGCGCCCGAGTGCGTTTCAGGAGGTGCTGAGGTACTGCCCCACCATCGCCCGGTCATGTGCGTGCCCCGGTGTTCGCAGCCCATTGCCGGAGTCAAGGGGGTATTGCTGTCGGGCGGTTTGGTTACGGCGCCGCCATTTTCCCGCAATTTTCCTGTAGTTCCTGCAATGATTAGCAATTGGATTTGACGCTCCCTGACCGCAATCCCCCCCCCCCCCGTGCAAACAGTCAAACAAGACAAGTCATCCGGGGGCTCCGTTGACACAACCAAAACACGTTCGGGCCCACAGAGGGTCAGAATGAGCGGTGGCGAGAGGCCAATAGGCGCCGCCAAAGGCAAACAATCAGATACCGAGGCCTTGTGCCAGCCCCCCCCCCCTCCCATCCCGTGCCCTGTTGTTCCGCAAGGCCCATTGCCGGAGTGGAACCGTTCCTTGCGGGATGAAGGGCTGGGCCGTCATGACCCCGTGTGCAGACCCATGGCCGTCATGCCCGCCTCCGCATCTCCGCGGCATGCGATGCGGAGCAGCCATCGGCTCAAGGTGGGGTGGACCAGCACCTTTCCGCTGATTGTTGCCGCCTCTCTTTTGTACACACAAGCCCCAACCCCCTGTCTTTTGAAGCAGTCGTCGAAAAGTGCGTTCTTGACCGGTTTTGGACCCCGTTTTGGTCTAAAAATGGCCCGTTTGGGCCGAAATGGGTCACCAGACGCTCGAAGCGGGCTAACAAGCGTTGTCTGATCGTGGGCACATGGAGGGCGCATAGAGGGCGCATAAAGGGCGTATAGAGGGCGCATGGAGGGCGCATGGAGGGCGCATGGAGGGCGTATAGAGGGCGTGTAGAGGGCGTATAGAGGGCGTATAGAGGGCGTATAGAGGGCGTATAGAGGGCGCATAGAGGGCGCATAGAGGGCGCATGGGGGGCGTATAGAGGGCGTATAGAGGGCGCATAGAGGGCGTATAGAGGGCGTATAGAGGGCGTATAGAGGGCGCATGGAGGGCGCATAGTGGGTGCATAGTGGGCGCATAGAGGGCGCATGGAGGGCGCATAGAGGGCGCATAGAGGGCGCATAGAGGGCGCATAGTGGGCGCATAGAGGGTGCATAGAGGGCGCATAGAGGGCGCATAGAGGGCACATAGAGGGCGCATGGAGGGCGCATGGAGGGCGCATGGAGGGCGCATGGAGGGCGGATAGAGGGCATAGTAGACCCTTGAACCGTGAGGCAAGCAGAGGGTTTTGGGCGGTGGCACGGAGAACCGGGTCGAAACATGTAACAAGGCAGATAACTGGCAAGGCACCACAGGGTCGCTGAATGGGGCAAAACAGGGAATTTCATGGCTTGTCCTCCTACTTGCTTCTTGTTGCTGGCTCTTTGCCCTGTTGCTGAGCCCCCAACGTGCCGATATGGCGCCGCATGAGAATGTTTGGCACGTCAAAACGTGTTCAATGATTGCCTTGCGACATGAACATGCTACTGTGCCATGGGTCGCAGGGGAGCGGGGCTCGAAGCAGAAGGTGACCGCCGGTACCTCCAAGAGTGGTGGAGATATCGGTGCTCGTGTGGGCCAGATTGGTGGGAGCAGCCCCCCCCCCCCCCTTTGCATGCTCTTGTTGCTTCCTCGCTTGCGTGTGATATTTGCTGAGCACACCATGTCTTTTTCTGTCGCAGTGAGTGTCGTCATGGGTTCTTAAGTGTCATCCATTGAGGTTCAACCAGCTCTGAGCTGGGGAATAAGGACGCATTTCAGACTGTGGCGTACGGTTGTGACGTTGACTCTGGTGCTTCTGGTGCGGGGGGATATGGAGACCGAGTGGCGTATGCACAGCACAACTCGTTGGTGCCCATACCCCGTGGCCTGGAGAAGGGGGGGGGGGTGTTGGACCCATTTGGATTGAAAGACTGAAGGAATCAAAGAAAGACAAACGGCAACAAATGCGGGACAAAATACAAACTGAGGCCTGCCACTGCTCCTGCCAACACCGGGGCAGCCCTAGAACACGCACCGCCGTGAACGGTTGAAGCACCCACTGCCACTGCGCCAGCCCGACACAGCCAGCAGCATGCCGAGTGCAGCCATACCGCGCACCACCAGGCACGAAACAGGCGCCACAGTGGGATTTCTTGAGAGCGCTCATCCGCGATTTCGGCCAAGTTTCCCTTCCTCGCCCCTCTCCAATCCGCCCCCCTTTTTGCCGGTTCTGCCGCGTCTATACCGGGGGGGGGGGGGGGAAGGGGGTCAGAGGCCAGGAAAAAAGTTTGTGTACCTCCACTTCCTCACTTTCTCACCTCCACTTCCGGGCCCCTTTGATAAATTTCATTTTTTCCCGGAGGAATAATTTTTCTGATGTTGTGGGTGGGGAATTGGGTCAGGCAGGAGGAGCCCAGGCTGCCATTCTGCCCCTGGCCCCCCAGTAACGGTATGCCATGGCCTGGTCTCGCCCCATTTTTGGCAAGTCAAACTTTCCTGGCGTAGAGCGCATCGGGCCATCGGCGCATCGGGAAAAGTTTTTTCGCCTGCCGAGGGGGGAATTTTTTTCTTCACCCCATGTGCAGGGATGCATCGGCAGGGGGGGGGGGGTCCCTTCCCTTCTAATGCATCCCTGCCCATGTGTCTATACTCAAAGTGCTCAGATTTTTGTGGAGAATTCAAATGTGGGTGAAAAACACGCAAAAAAATTTGACCCCCTGACCCGACCTCCCAAGCCGGCCCTTTGGCTGCTGGGCCATCCATCTCTCACCTGTCACTCGAAGCGGGTCACTCGAGGCGGGGGGGGGGGGAGTAGCAGGAGGGGGGTGGGCACTATGGCCATCACTGCCCTACACCGCCCGCGCGACCTCACATTAGGCACGCGGAGGCGCAGCTGCTCGCACTGCACGAGAGCACCGCGGAGGACATGTGCGCTCTGGACGCCGAGGTGCGCGCGGGGCTGCGGTCGTGGAGCTGCGCGGCCGCCGACGCGGTCCGGCAGAGCGAGGCCCTCAAGGCCCAGCAGGGCACCCTCGGGCAGGAGCGGGCCCTGGCGCTGGAGGCGCAATGCCACGAGCTGCAGGAGAAGGTGTGCGTGGGCCCCTGTCTGCCCCCTCTGATGTGCCCCTGGATTCACGCACCTTCCCTCGCCCGACCAACGGCCCATGGGACTGTAGTCCGAGGCCCCACCCTGCCATTCCATTCGCAGGGGCTGGGGGTCGATACAGCCCTTTGGCTAGACACCCCCCCATCGCCCAAAAGGGCTCAATTGACGAGCCCCCCAAATCCTACCGAGACTGACCCCCGGGGCCCAAAATTCAACAAAAAAAAGAAAATGGGATTTTTGTATTCAACGCGTCGAGGGGGTTCAGAAAAGCCGTCATTTGCCAACGCTCAAAATTTTTTTCGGCGCTTTCGGCGCCAGAGTTCATATTACCTGAGCAATGCTCCTGTCAATTGAGCCTTTTTCCTGACCCCCCCCCCCCAGTTTTGGCGACTCTATCGCCCCCCCCCCCCCCCAACTTCCCCAGTAGGTGACACATCAAGTCACGGACCCCTGGAATTCCCAACTAATTGCCCTGTTCCCCTTTGGGCATTTTCGCATTGCGTCTAATTTACAACTCATTTGCAGGCTTCGCGTAGACACCCAGGGCATTCCCTGACACCAAACACAAAACCGTGGGTGTCCAGTACGGGGGAGAGCGTGCGACCCGATCCCACGGATCCATCGTGTCGCCTCCGAGCGTTTGGACTGCCCTGTGGAGGTCCCGACTGCCCAAAACACCCTGCCGCCCTACGGCACAGACCGCATCCGGTCCCGGTCCTGCAAAGCGGCCCATCCAGTCCTGGTCATGCGAGGCAGCCCATCAGGGCCTGGTCACACCCGAACACTGTTTCAGTGTTGCGAGAGTTGGGGCCAGGAGGTCAATTCAAATCACCTCAAAGAGGGTTGTTAGATGAAGTGCAGGCGCGGGCACCATATACCCCCCCTTTTTTGGGGGTCATTCGCGTAGCATACCCCAAGGGATGGTATCCGATGTCCAACCCCTTGTAAAATCATCATTTGAGGAGACAAATTGATCCCCCAAAGATTTTTTCGAGTGTGACCCCCCTACCCCCTGTTGCTGGGTACCCCATTTTGGGGGCTGGCTGGGGCTGGGGGGTCCAAACTTCTTCATGTAGTGTGGGCGCTGTGTGTGGATTTGGACCTGGGTCCTAGAATTTTTTCCCCCTTGTACATGGGTCCCCTAACCCATGGAGGGGGTCCTGGGTCCCAACTCCGGGTACCCCCAGTTGCCCCTCCCCTGGCGTGTGTCGGCTGAAGATTTTTGCAAATTCGACCTTTTCCCAAAACCCCTGGGATGGGTTTGGCTGATCATTTGGTGACAATATGGGTGCTCAAGCACCCGTGGGGACCCGCGTAGTGGCCGCTACGCCCATGTAGCCTGGGGCTCTTCTCTCATCTCCCTTTGAGGTGCCTTGCCAAAGGCAATAGAATTAAATTGTAAATCAAATTCATTCAATGAACAGAAAAACAATAATTAATGAGTTACGAAATTAAATTAGAATATTTGAAAACGACTTGGGGCTGTTCAGGGGTCCACCCAGGCTTTCCACACAAAGTGCGAACATCTCTTATCGCCACCACCTCTTGTGGGCCCGTTGTCTGCACTTGAGGGAAAGGTGGCAGCGGTCTTAGACCAAACGACGCCAGTTGGGCCCCGACGGACCCCAGCCGTACGCCAACCTACGGCGGTTCGACCAGACGGGGTTTTGACCGGAAGCAACAAACCCGCGTCCACTGAGAAACGGGCCGGAGATGAGTGGATGAGGCAGGGGGTGGGTTTGCACCCGCGCCTCACCCGTCCCCATTTTCGGGCTCAAAAGACCGTGTCCGTGGGGTTTGTGGGCCAGCCCCTTCCCCGGGCTGCTGGACCGACACATCATGCGCCGCACCCCAAGGGAGCGTGCGCTGTGCCCGGGCTGCGCGGAAAGTAGGCTATTCTGGACCCGTCCCCCCCCGATGGCCAAGGGGACCGCAGGAACTACTGTGTTCCCATGCACAGGACTGCCCCAGACTCTTACTCAGTCCAAAAACTCAGATGCTGAGTTCAAACAAACTATGTTTCCCACTAAAAATGCCGGATTGCTGTCTGCATCTGCCGGTTTTGCCCCGTGAACGTAGCTCCCCCGGTGGTGTTCAGGGCCGTCATGGAAACACTCTCTCACTATCGGGCCCCTTGCGCGTGATGTGCCTGCGCTGCGCACAAACGCCCCCCAAAAGCCGAGCCCTGATGGGCCGCACCGCCGCCCTCTGGTCTGTGCCTCGGGCGTGGCCCGCTGTCCGCCCGCTTCCGTTGCAGATCACGGCGTTCCACATGCAGCGGGAGGACCAGAGGGCCACGGCCGCCAAGTCGCTGGCCGACCGGATGGCCATTCTTGAGCAGGTCGGTGCGGCCGTGTGGCAGGGGGGGGGGGGTGTTGCTGGCTCTGTGCCCTCAATGGGAGGGTTGTGGAGAGGGTGGGGGTGGAGGGGCGTGCAGATGGGCAGCGGGGCAGTCAGCAGGCCATGGCTTGGGGGGGGGGTCATACAGGGGGGCGGGGGGGGGGGGATTTCGTAGCTCTTTAATTTCGCGTGGGAAATTTCGCGTTTCAAATTGACCGCGAAATTTCGCACGCGAAATTCAGGGTCCTCCGCGAATTTCTCGCACACTCGCAGTACACACTGGGGACTCTGGGGGGGGTACCACACAAAATCTACGGGGCCCCGCGAAATGTCCCACAGCGAAATTTACCACCGCGAATTTGACTTGGCGCGAAATCCCCCCCCCCTCTCGCCGTTGCACACACCAACGATGCTGCTCTGCACGTGCCACCGCTCGCCCCCCTGCCTGGCCCTCCCACACGCCTCTCCTGACGCGCACGCTTCACGCCCGTCGTCCCGCCACATCCCCCGGACCGCCCGCCGTGCACTTGTCCCTCGGCAGCCGCCCCGGCCGAGGCCTGGGACAACGAGACCGGGGGGGGCGCGAGAAGTGTGGCAATGCGTTTTCGGGGGTCCGACGCGAAGGGAGGGGGGGGGGGGGGGCGGGATGTGGGCAGGGGGGACGAGTCGGGAGGAGTGGGGGGTGTCCAAGGCTATGGGACGTTGTGGGGGGCAGGGCAAATTGCAGAGCGGGGGTAGAGGCCGGTGAGGATGGCACTGCCGGGCGGGTGTGGAGAGGGGCCGAGAGGACTGTGGAGCGTTGTGGACGGTTTGTGGACGGTTGTTGGCGGTTGTGGAGGATAGCTCTGTGCTCGCCATTTCGGAGGGGGTTACGGGGTCGCTGCCTTAGTGTTCAGCCTACGGGACGGTGGGGGGGGGGGGGGGGTTGAGGGCAACGAAAACCTTGTGTACCTGAAATGGGCCTCTCATTAATGGCGCTCTATTCAAAATTTCATTCATCCCGAGAGGAAACTTTTTTTTGGTTTTGGGTGAGGGGTGAGGGGGGTGGTTTGGCCTGGGGGGGAGGGGTCAGCCAGATCACCCCCTCCGCCCCCCCCCCCCAATGCGAGGGAGGAAAGGGGCGCGCGTTGGACCCAGCCTTTGCCTTGCCGCCCGCCCCACCTGCCACACCTCAGCTCGGCACTCGCATGCGACCCAGGGGCACCGCACTGCGCCATAGTGCACGACCGCAGCAGGAGGCGTGTGCCCCGCCCGCCCGGCGCCTGGCAGCCGGGCGCAGGGTTTTGCTTAACAACTCAGCATCTCCTGGGGGGGGGGGGGGGGGCTGGACCCCGCGAACGCGGAAACGACACCAGCAGGAGCACCGGCCGCAGCGGCCGACAGAACGCAGCGACCCAACGCAACATGCGAAGGGCAGAACGGGTGACCGTCCAGGGCCCTGTACAGGAACAACAACCCGACGGAATGTCACACGGGGGGTCTGACACCCCCCCCCCCCACCCACCCCTCGGACCCCCCCCCCTTCTTAAGTGATTGGGCAAATTTTTCTCCGGGTCTTCGGCCGATCAAAATTTTCTCTGGCGCCTTCGGCGCAAGTCAGTTTAGGCCAAAAAAAATTTTCGCCTCTAACAACTCAGGGTCTCCTGAGGAGAGAGGGGGGGGGTCCCCCCCACCCCCTTAAGGAAAACTCTGGCCGGGTGCGTGAGGTGCGCCTGCTCCTGGCTTCCCCGGAGAGGCAATCCGTGGGTCCGTAAGGCCCTCTTCGGACCGGGAAGGACAGCCCAAAGCCCCCCCCCCCCCTTTTGGATACGCACATCGCTCTGTGCTCGCCATCCGGAGGAGGCACCGGGTCCCCCCACCTCCGCCGCGCTCGTCCCCCCCGGTCCAGATCCTCGCGACCGCCGAGGCCGAGTGCCAGTCCAAAGCGGAGGAGCTGCAGCGGATGACGGCGGAGTGGCAGCAGCGCGCGCTGGCGTGGGAGCAGCAGCAGCAGCAGTGGCAGCGGCGCGCGCAGGACTGGGCCCTGCAGGAGCACGAGCTCCGCGAGACGAAGGCGCTGTGGGAGCGGCGGCACGAGCAGTGCGCCGCGGAGCTGCGCGGCGCGCGGCAGTGCGGCGGCCGCCAGGGCGCGGCGCTGCAGGCGGCGCTGGACCTGCTGAGGCGCTGCGCCGCCGCGGTGCCGGGCCCGGCGGGGGCCCTCCGCGAGCGCGCGGCGGCCGCGGGGGCGCCGGCCGATGCCCCTCCGGAGGGCCCCGGGTCGGAGGGCGTCCCGGGGCGGCAGCGCGAGGGCAAGGCTTTGGACGTCCCGGAGGAGGTGCTGCGGTTGGTGCCGCGGGTCGCGGCCCGGGCCCAGACGTGGGGTGTGTTGTTTGGAGGGGGCGTCGGGGGATGTGGGTGCGGGGCCGGGCATGGGCCGGGGCATCACTCAGTGCCCCGGAGGCCCCTGGGGAGTGTCGGCCTGGGTCCCCCCCCACCCCCCGCCCTCCCAGTCCCACGAGGCAGTGAGAGGCCGATGAGCACCGCCGCCTGCGGAGGGAGGGGGTTCAAGGGATAGGGCAAGGGGAAGTGGCGGGCGCCCGCTGCAGACAACAACACAAGTGTTATAGGTTTGGTTACGGCACCGCATGTTCCCGCAATTTCCCGCAATATCCGGAATTTTCACCGCAATTTTTTGCGGTTGGATTTGACGCTCCCTGACCGCGATCCCCCCCCCCCCCCCCACCTGGTCAACGGCACGGGCAACAGCCCCGTCTCAGGGACAGCCGACCCCCGGAGTAGTCAAACAGGACAAGTCATCCGGGGGCTCCGTTGACACAACCAAAACACGTTCGGGCCCGCAGAGGGTCAGAATGAGCGGTGGCGAGAGGCCAATGGGCGCCGCCAAAGGCACACATTTTGATACCGAGGCCTTGTGCCAACCCCCCCCCCCCCCCGCTCCATGGCCCCTCCATTGCTGCCCCCCCCCCCCCCCCCCGGGCCCTCTGGTTTGTGAACTGTCCGGGACGCCATAGTGAAGGCCGTGTGAAGGCGGACGCGGCCGTCCTTTCGTGCCCCCCCCCCCCCCCCCCCTCTCGGCGTCGTGGGCAGTGGGACAGGCAGTCCGGTCGCACCGCCCGCCCCTCGACGGACCCACGACCAACACCGGCCAAACACAGGCCACACAAAAAGACTCGGCCCTGGACGCCAGCTGCACCACCTGGTCACCCACCGGCCCCGCGCTGGAGCACCCCCTCCCTCTGGGCCCGCGGTCCATTGCAACTCCGGGGGAGGGGGGGCCCTTCGAGCCGGTGTGAATTGGGGGAGGGGGGGGGTCTGGAGAACAGGCGCGAGGGGCCGGGCCTTATCTTTCCACTGCCAAAAAAAAAACGGGTGGTGAACCGGAGTTGCCAACTTTTTTGTGTAGAATCACGTACTTCAGCAATTTCAGACGTCCTGCGGTGGCCCTTGGAGCCAAATTAGAGGGGGGGGGGATGGGGTGGGGGTCTGGGAAACAGGCTCAAAGCCCCCCCCCCCCCCTCCCCCGGAGTTGCAGTGCGCCGCGGGCCCCGTTGCCCAGGGCTGTCCTTTAGGAATGGGATATTTCTTCCGTTTTCCCTTTCCATGAGGACGGCCGGAGGGTTTTGGTGGCAGGACTCGTTGAACCGACGGACGTTGGCGCTCAAGCGACTCCGGTTGACGCTCCACCGACGGCGGCTGGTGCTCAACCGACGGCGGTTGGCGCTTAACCGACGGCGGTTGGCGCTTAACCGACGGCGGTTGGCGCTTAACCGACGCCGGTTGGCGGGTGCCCAACCGGCAGTCACTCGGCGGCCGGCGCTCTGCGGAGGTTTGAGTGTACCGGAGGCCGGCTTAAAGACAGCCCCTCCGCTGCCCCTCAGCCCATCAGCGTTTATGGCACCCCCCCTCCGGCCGGTCACCCGCCTCACTCTCTTGATGCCGCGCGCGCGCACGCCGGCCACAGGCCGAAACGCGGATGTGCAGCAGGTTCTCACTCGGACAGTGCGTTGCCGTTTGTGTTTCACACACCAATTTGCATCGCGTTCTCCTCCCACTCCTCTTCGCAGTCGTGTGCCGTTGAGTGGCTGCAAATCCAGTCGCTCTCGGGAGGTGCCTGGACCACTTCCACCGTCGCTTCGCTCACCTGAATTACAGGGGGAGGGACAAGGTGACCTGAAAATTGCTCTGCGCGGGGGGGGGGGGGGGGGTGACATGGACGCCCGCCGAAGGAGGGGGGGGGGGTTGGAGAAATGGGGTTCCGCGTCCGGCCCTTTGTTTTATGTAAGAACGGATGTTGGCGCCAAAGGCGCAGGAACACAAATGTTGGCCCGAAAATTTTTTTTCCACCAATAATTTCCCCCCCCACATTTGAGTAGTCAAAATGATCAGCGCAATGTGGGTATCATTTTGAGCCACAGATGTTGGGTTGACCCCCCCCCCCCCCCCGGCACGGCAGGTCGGACACCCCCGCCCTGAACCCCCCCTCCCGTCACGGCGGCCAAGGAGGGGGGAGGGGGGGTTGGGAAAATGGGCCTCCGTGTCACCCCCCCCCCCCGCAGAGAAATTTTCTTCCCGCCCAATTTTGGGCGGCGAAAATTTCGTGGGTGTTGCAGGAAGGTGGCGAGATGTTCCCCTGGCGAAGTATAGGAGTGTTGGCGGGGCAGTGAAGATGCCAACGGCACTGCACGCGGTGGGTCCACAGGTTTCGGGCAAGTGTTTGGAACGGCAGATCCTTTCAGATGTTGTGACCTGATGCGGCTTTCCATTTCATTTGCAAACTTTTCTTATTCGGGTCGGGGCATGGGCGTGCACGTTCGGGTTTCGGTGAGGCAGTGGGGCGCTGGGGGAATTCCAAGGGTGGCGAAGTTTTCGCTCCGCGAACATTTCCCTGGCGAAGTACTCCCCGTACACGAGGGGGGGGGGGTTCGCCGGGAGAATTTCGCCGTTAAGAAAGGTGGCGAAATATGGCGGAACAGTGCCATACTTCGCCGCAGCTGCTGGGGTTGTGTCTTCTGAGAGAGCTTTGGGGATTTCAACGGTGGCCAAATTGGCGCCCGGCGAACTTATGCGCGGCAAAATTGTCCCCGGGCGCCAACCCCCCCCCCCCCCCCGAACACTCATTTGCCCCCCCCCCCGTAGGCGTTATCCCCCACCCCCTCCAGCTGCTCTTGCCGCCGTGGCTGCTCATACATGTGGCCGTCCCACGCGGTACTGTGCCGCCTGTCCACTGCTGCCGCTTGCCGCTTGCCTCAGAGGAGTCCGCCGAGCGACTGCGGGAGGTCGAGCAGGAGCGCGACGCTGCGCTGCGCACAGGCCTCCGACTGCAGGAGGACCGTACCGCCGCCGACCAGGTCTGGTGGTCGTGGAGCCCGCCCCTTTACCATTGCCCCTCACCCTTCAACCGCCCTCCCACGCTTCTACCCCCGCCTCTGCACCCTCATGCCCAGGACCTGCACCTCGTCCAAATGCGGATGCGGACCTTGTCCGACTGTAAATCTGTGCGCGCGCGCGCGAAAGTGTGCGTGCGCACGCGCCGCGTGTGTGAATGTGTGCGTGCGTGCGTGCGTGCGTCAGCGATGTCAGTGAGACGTCACACCGAAGGTGCTCGCTGATGGAGAGGGATGCCTTGGGGGAACGCAGGTCGCAGTGGGCCCAGAGCACCACTCGCTGATTGTGAGTCCCGTCGGTTTTGTTTGCCGCCGGCAGTGAGTGTATATATGTGCGTGTGTGACGTCCACATCACGTCCACGCCCAGTGCCTCGTCGTGCCATCCGCAGGGCGGTTGTCGGGTGTTGGCGTGTCTGCATTGTGTGTGTGTGTGTGTGTGTGTGTGTGTGTGTGTGTGTGTGTGTGTGTGTGTGTGTGTGTGTGTGTGCGTGCGTGCGTGTGTGTGTGTGTGTGTGTGTGTGTGTGTGTGTGTGTGTGTGTGTGTGTGTGTGTGTGTGTGTGTGTGTGTGTGTGTGTGTGTGTGTGTGTGTGTGTGTGTGTGTGTGTGTGTGTGTGTGTGTGTGTGTGTGTGTGTGTGTGTGTGTGTGTGTGTGTGTGTGTGTGTGTGTGTGTGTGTGTGTGTGTGTGTGTGTGTGTGTGTGTGTGTGTGTGTGTGTGTGTGTGTGTGTGTGTGTGTGTGTGTGTGTGTGTGTGTGTGTGTGTGTGTGTGTGTGTGTGTGTGTGTGTGCGTGTCAGTGCTGTGCTTTGACCCATCCTGTTTGTACGACTACGCATCCCCTGTGCTCTGGTGCATCTGTTCCAGAGCGAGAAAGCATGTCTTGCCCACTTCTGCTTTGGTTGGAACGTAGTGCGTGCGTGCGTGCGTGCGTGCGTGCGTTCCACTGCCATTAGCGCCGTTGGTTGTACGCCGTCTGTTTCCTCCACCATCTTTTACCCTCCCACCGCCGTCGGTTACCCTCCCACCGCCGTCGCTCGGGTGCGAGGCACATCAGTCTTTTTGATTTCGAGGCCAGTTCTGCTCCGGACACACCCGCACACGGTCAACACGACCGGCAGTGGCAGTGCCCAGACCTCATCACGGGGACCCGCAGACAAGACACCCGTCGGACCCCGTGGGCCTCCCGTCGGTGGCAGGACCGGCGGGGGAGTGACCGGAAACCAATGCCGTCCAATGCGCCACGCAGCTCCCCAGGGCACCGCCCTTTGCGACGGCGGGGGTGATGGGCACAAGCATCCGCACTCGCCCCCGTGGCGGTGAGCGTCGGTGAGTGCGGTGGGCTGATGTTTACAAAGGGAGCTGCGCGGAAGGCCTTCGACCTCCGGAAAAATGGGGGAAATGGCACTGTGAAAAATGGGCGCTTCGTCCCATTTTGGTCCCATTTCTGTCCCATTTTCCTCAACCGCATCCCGATACAGCCCTCCACAACCCACATCCCGTGTGCTACGCCCGCGATTTCCCCATTCTTCCCCCATCCCTCCCCCCCATTCCCCCCATCCCTCCCCCCCATCCCCCCCCCGTTGTGGGAAGAAAATCTGCCATAGGGCAGTCCTGTCAGGCCATTTTTGGTACACAAACTTGTTCGTCCCAGACCCCTGCCCCCTCTCAACACCCCTGTTAAGCACAGCCACGCAACCACGACCTGTTGGTGTGCCCAAGAGTGTGACCCCCGCTATGCGCAGTGTGGCCTGCCGTACGTGGTACGCGCGGGGGGCGTGTGCCCCGGCACGCGAGTGCGGAGCCGGGCGGGGGCTCCCCCTCCCACCCTCACTGCTCTTCGGTCTCATGCAAATCCCTGCTCCACCCCCTCCCACAATCGCCCAGAACGCCTCCTATCGGGTAATGTGACCCCCATCCCCCCCCGTGTGGTGACATGTGGTGTTGGTTGAGACGAAATCAGCACAACACGCAGCACATGCAGATCACAAGTTGTCCACCTCAAAGACCACGAGACGCCTTGGGCGGACGGTGGAACAGGGCAGAGAGCTGCGACACACGGGTCATGCAGTACTTTGTCGTCCTTGCGGCCCCTTGTCCCTCCTTCTGCCCCCAGGAGTGGGAGGGCCGCATGGCCGGAGCTGAAGCAACGGTGAAGACGCTGCAAGAGAGCTTGGCTGGCATGGAGGCGAAGCTTCAAGCTGCTGAGCTACGGCGGCAGGACGCAGAGCAGAAGCTGCAGGCGGAGCATGAGAGTGCCCGGGAGAGAGCAAAGGAGGCGGATACACAGAGGGAGAGGGAAAGAGGAATGTGGGAGAGGGACAGGCGGCTGTGGGAAGAGGAGTTGCAGAAAGTGAAGAATGTGACAGATAGCGAGCGGGACAGGGAGAGGGAGGAGGAGAGGGGGAGGGAGAGGGAGAGGGAGAGAGAAATGGAGAGGGAGAGGGATAGGGAGAGGGAGAGGGAGAGGGAGAGGGAGAGGGACAGGGACAGGGACAGGGAGAGGGAGAGGAGGGAGATGGAGGCCGAATTGGAGAGGTCACGGCTGATGGTGAAGGACAGTGAGAAGGAGAGGGCTGCGTTGGAGAGAGACCGCAGGCAGTGGGAAATGGAGATGCAGAGGCTTAAGGAGGATTGGAACAAGGAGAGGGTGGACAGGGAGAGGGAAAGGGAGCGGGACAGGGAGATCCTGAGGCAGAGGGAAGGCGAGAGGGAACGAGAACGGGGGCAGGAGCGGGAGCGGGAGCGGGAGCGGGAGAAGGAGAGGCAGATCGAGAAAGAGCGAGAAAGCCAAAGGGAAGCGGAGAGACAGACTGAGAGACAGAAGGAGAAGGACAGGGCGAGAGAAAGGGAGGAGGAGGTGGAGCGAGAACGACAGAGGGAGTTGGAGCGGCAGAATGAGAGGCAGAGGGAGAGGGAGTGGCAGGCGGAGAGGCAGAGGCAAAGTGAGCGGGACAGAGGGAGGGAATTGGAGCGACAGAGGGAGAGAGACGAGCTGGCGGAGCAGGAGAGGGAGAGGGAGAGGGAGAGAGAGAGGGAGAGGGAGAGGGAGAGGGAGAGGGAGAGGGAGAGGGAGAGGGAAAGGGAGAAGGAGAGGGAGAGAGACAAGAGGCAGTGGGAGGTGCATTTTGAGAAGATGAAGGCAGAGTGGGAGGAAGTGAGCCGGGGCCGGCAGAGGGCCGATGCTGCGGCGCTGAAGGAGGAGATGGAGGCTG
The DNA here is from genome assembly GCA_964036045.1 of Eutreptiella sp. 'Long Island Sound 2002'. Taxonomy (NCBI): domain Eukaryota; phylum Euglenozoa; class Euglenophyceae; order Eutreptiales; family Eutreptiaceae; genus Eutreptiella; species Eutreptiella sp. 'Long Island Sound 2002'. Next base: position 1,097,626 of record OZ038395.1, read on the forward strand.
AAACGCGGCGCTGGGAGAAGGAGCTGCAGCTGCTGCAGGGGCGGCTGGCGCTGCAGGCGTTGGTGCTGGAGGAGGCGGAGCAACGGCTGCAGTCGGTGGCGGAGACGAGGGCGTTTGAGCTGGCGCAGGTTGTGTGTGAACACCCCCCCGTCCCCTCGGCCCTCTGTCGGGCAACGGCCAAAGGGACGAGATGGGGCGGGGAGGCTGTGCATACCAAGAGCGCTGAAAAAGACACCTCGGAGAATGGCTTCGGTCCTGAAAATTGCATGACACAATTTGGTACACTTTTGTTGTGCCAATTTTTGCCATTCCAAACTTCGCGTAATTCCTAATCCCCCCCCCCCCCCCACCCCCCACCCCCGGGTACCCATTCCAAATGTCGCACGTGCCCAATTTCCCCCTCCCGGGCACCTGCTTGCCCAGCACTCCCACAACGCATGCGCTGAATACTCTGTTGTGTATTGTCGGCAGTGCCTTGCTTCGGTGCAGGTCACGTGTACATGACTCCCGTAGCAGCGGAGCTCCATGGGACACGCTGTTCGTCACAGCGAAAGGCGCCTGTGATATTGTCACGGAAGACCTGCTGTTGACCCCGCCATGGACTCCCCCCAGGGCTCCACATGCCGGGCAGAGGCCGGTGCCCGGCACGTGTGTGTACTCAAAATAATCAGAATTTCACGGGGGAATCCGAATATGTCTGTAAAACATGAAAATTGTTTTCCGACGCGCAGCCCCCCCCCCCCCCCCGTTCCTTTTCCTACTTTCCCCCAACCCCAGCCTGGCTCGGGAATGGTGCAGGCCGGGCGCTTGTGAAAATTTTCGGGCCGCAGAGGCGATCAAAAATGTTTAGGGGGTGTCGCTGTCAGGGGCTGCACCTGGGCGCCCCCCCCCCGGCACTGGGCCCCCCATGCGCACACCCGTCGTCTCGCAGGTGCTTGGCATCGGGGAGGAGACGGCCCGCCGGCTGGCGCTGGAGACCGGGGCCGGCCTCAAGCTGCACGCCACGAACAAGCTCCTGAAGGACGACAACAAGAGGCTCCGGCACGCGAGCGCGGCCGCACAGACGGCCTCGCGGAGGCTGCAGGCCTCCGAGCAGCAGTTGCAGGAGAGGTCGTGTGCTGCCGGTGGGCGTGAGCCTTGATGAGAGGGAGGGTCTGGGGCGACCCCCCCCCCCCCCTTTGCTGCACTACTACACTGAATATACAGGTCAGCTGTTGTGACGACCAGGGACCCCTGGTCTGATGTCTGTACTGCCTGTTTTACTGAGGTTTAACCAGGCATGGCATAGAGAATAAAGATGCACTTATGCCATGCTGAGGAGTGCATTACCTCATTCTGCTATTGCTGCTCTGTTTCTGATTCTCTCTCTTTAGTTCAATACCTCTCACATAATCTAGGTCTCACCCCCCTCTTTGCTGTTGTCTGTTTTTCTACAAAACCAATTCTTCTCAACTTAATTCGGTCTCACCCCCCCTTTTGCTGGGCACGTCTTAGTGTCAATTCCGCCCCCTCGGGTCAAAGCCCCCCACGCCTCACAAACGCGTGTGCCAACACATACAGTGAAGGCGTGCGGCATCCCCAAAGCAAACGGCGTCGCAATTGCCTGCCGCACGCAGGAAGCGCCGTATAGAGTCGGGACCCGGAAACCTTTTTCGGCTCAAAACCGAGGAAGACCAAAAGATTCGTGATTTTCGACCCAAAAAAGGGGGGGTTGATCCCCCCCCCCTCAAAAAAGTGGGCTTCAAGTGGGGGGGGGGTCCCCGACCAAAAACTCATTGGGGGATGCGCCTTTTGGACAAAATAAGGCTTTCACACGGGGTGACACCCACAAACCCACAAGTCGACCGCTTGGGGTAGGGTGCGCCAGTGGACCCAAGACTGGGGGTATGGGGCGTTTGCCCGCACACACGGGCCTGCCTGGTTTGGATCTACCAGCCTCCCACCCTCCAAGACGCTCGTTGCGAGGGGGGCGTTGTCTCCCACTCCGTCTCTCTCTCGGGCCTGAACCGTTGTTTAGGGGTCCAGCACAGCTCCGCCGCACAGCGTCCGGGCACGCCACAGCGCCCGAAGTCAAGCGTCGCGGCCCCTCCGTTCTGCGCACGACGGGGCCTGTGCAAGACGAGCCATGCCCTCGGACATCCCGTTCGCGTGCGAATGGGGGTTGCATTAGTTCAATGATTCATTTGTACTGCAGATTGATTTTTGATTTGGTGTGGCGGGTGTTAGCCACGGGGGTCCTTGGGGAACTGGATTTTTTTTGTTGTTAAGGATCGCCCTTAGGGACCGCCCCAAGGGACCTGCCACCGGCAACCACCAACCGCCACCAACCGCCAACCGCGAGCCGCCAGCGGCGACCAACCGCCAACCGCCAACCGCCAACCACTGCCAACCGCCACCAATCACCAATCACCAACCACCAACCGCCGCCAACCGCCAACAACCGCCAGTCGCCAACCGCCAACCGCCAATCGCCACCAACTGCTAACCGGCAATCGCCACCAGCCATGGTTGAACATATGAGCTACACGCAGTCTTTTTGCAAAACTGCCGTCCAGGAACACTTTTTTTACCTCTTAAGGACCCCCTGGTGTTAGCCTTTGAGGATGTCTGCTATGCATTTGAGTTTTGCATGCTTGCTCTGAATCAATGCAACAAGTGCCCAACACCCGATGTATTGACCCATCATCGGGCAACACAACTCACGACAGTGGCCACACACCCCTTCGTGCCAGTCCCTTTATCTGCCGTGCCAATATTAATGACGGGGGGATGTAGTGCAGGAAACACCCAATCTGGAAAAATCACCTCGAAGAGAGGTTGTTAGATCAAGCGCAGGCGTGAGCGTCGTATACCCCCCCCCCCCCTTTGGGGGCTCCTTCGCGTAGCATACCCCAAGGCATGATATTTGATGTCCAACCCCTTATAAAATCATTATTTTGCCCAATAAGACGATCCCCCGATGGATTTTTTTATTCTGAGGCCTCCATCCCCTGAAACTGGATATCATTTTTTGGGCGGCGGGGGGTCAAAAGTTTGTGCTCAGAAGGATTTGAACGAGGGTCAAATTGGGCAGAGTCGATGGGTCGGCCGAACCGCCGACGCATGCCGGCGGCCGGCTGCGTTACCATGGGACCATCGCTTGCTCTGGCAGTTTACTTCTTTCCCTGCTGTTGATAGCCGAGTCTGCCACTGAAAAAACCCAAACTGTGTGTTTCTGTCTGCCTGTCTGCTTGCCCCACTGACTGTCTGACTGGCTGCTTGCGTGACTAACTGACTGATTGGCTGACTGTCAGCCTCTCTTCAAGGTGCACTGCCGAAGGCAATAAAATTTTGTGTGCCCAATTGTGGCGCATATTTTTCCGTCACTTTTAAGGATTGTGGCGCAATTCTTCCCGTAAATTTTCCTGGGCATCATGTTCAAGCTTTGAACCCTCTGTTATATAGTACTGACAGTTTCTGGCGGTAGCTTGGTTGTTGATGCATAGGACTCTATAATTCACGGTCCATACGTTGGACATACTACTTTTTACCTGTCAGTTTTTTTTGTCAATTTTTGTTCATCCGTTGTACACCATTTTGTGCAGATGAGACGTGGTGAGTCAAGGGCTAGGTGCAGTCAGTAATTTGGATGTCATTTGCAGTGCGGCAAACTGTGTGGACCTGAGCAAACTGGACCCTCATCACACCTTTTCATCAACTGGTGCCGCCCCTCAGTAAGGAGAGCCGACCTTGGGCCGTGCCCTTTGCGATGGAAAAGTGTGGCGCAATTTTCCCCATCACTTTGAAGGATTGCGGCAGAATTTTTCCCGTGCTAAATCTTTCGGGACAACAATTTTCCCACACTAAATCCCTCAAGGTGCTGTTATACGCAAATAGAAAAAGTGCAAAAAAATTAATTTTCAGCTGTATGCCCTTCGCAAAAGTGAAACCCGCAAAAAATCGCCAAAGGCAATAATGTTTGCTTCCACCCCAAGGATGTGGCACCAAAATGAATGAAACCCCCCCCCCCCCGACCCACCCCCAAAAGGATTCCAAACGCAAAAAAAGTGCAAAAATGAAAAAAGTTTTGACTCATTCCACCAAAACAGCTTCGCAAAACTGAATTCCGCAGAAAAGAAATTGCAAAAATAATAAAATTTTTCCCTATCTTGGGTGCTGTCGCAAAATTTTTGAGCAAACAGAATTCAAAAGAAAAATTAGTGTTTCGCAAAATGTTTACAATGGCACAGTAGACCTCCGTGTGCCGCCCTGCCTCCGCGTTTCTCTTCCAATGTTGTGGATTGTGGGCACCCCCTAACGCCATGTGCCTCAGGAATCGCGTGTTGGAGGAGCAGCTGCGGTCCAGTGTGCAGACCATCAGGTCTGAATGGACGGATCTGCGGATTCAGAGCAGGTGTCGCTGATCTGCCCGGTGGTCTGCCCGGGGGCTGACTTTGAGGCCCCAGTCCGCCCCCCGTCCCCCGGACGGCTCCCTCACAAAACGCCGTTCCTCCGAGGCTCCGCCGGCGCTCTTTGTCCGCCCGCCAGACGTGTGTGACCAGACTTGAAATCGGAGCTGTCAGTCGTACCGGGGGGCACACACCGGCTGCCCCTCATGTGTGTGCCGATTGCTCCCCGCATCCCCTGGGCCGTTGGAAAATTGCACCAGGAGGGGGGGGGGGGGGGCGTTAGAGCCCCCTGGACCCTGGGGAGGGGGGGGGAGACGGGCTCCGGGTGAAGAATGAGGTACTCCCGCGATGTGTCTGACTTTGTATAGGTTATCATCGTGCGGGTTGCATGAGCCCTCAACATTGATATCTTCAGGTTACCTCTTCTGTCACAGCGAAAGGCGCTTATGGCAATGTCACTGAAGAGCTTTTTGTGCTGACTTTGTTGCTCTGCAGCCTTTGTGCCTGTGTGGTAAAGGGTTGGCATTCAACATGTGCATCCCGCAGCGGGGCGACACTGCTGTTGTTTAGGCTGCCATCTGATGTGTTTTCACGCGGGGAGGCGACGGATAGGGCAAGACGGAGGGATGTTTACCCGGATTTTGTACCCAAGGGCTTGCTCTTCTTAGGGGGTATTTTGTGGGGTAAAAGGGAGCCCATTCCAGGTAAAACCGCCATAAACGTAGCGCGCAGATACTCCTCCTGAGGATGGGGTTCCTGCATTCGCGTATCCACATGTACGGAGACACAGCGCCGGCCCAGTGCCGCACGGCACCCCCTTGTCACCCCCGCTTCCCGCCTCAACCCCCGCTCCGCCCCACCCACAATCTGGTTGTCCACAGGCACCTCCATCAGCAGAGGCTGGAGCTGCTTGTCGCCTGCGAGCAGCAGCAGTTGCTGGGCATCCGTGAGGCTGAGGAGGCGGCCTGGACTCAACTGTTGCGGGACAGGGACGACGCCCTCAGCAAAGTGGCCCCCGCCGAGTCTCAAGGTGTGCTGCTCAGATGGGCTGGCGGGGGCGGGGGTGTATTAGAAGAGAAGGGGCCTCCCTCCCTCTTCGAGGTGCCTTGCCGATAGGCTGGAGAATTTTTCCAGCATTTCTAAGGAGTAATACCAACCCCGCCCTCCCCCCCATTTTTGGCCCTCACGAAAAAAAAGCTTCAATTAATACCCTCAGTGGTAGCGCATGTAGTGGAGGGTAAATGGAAGGTAGGTAGGTCCGAACCAGGGACAAACATTCCCGGCCACCCACTGAGGTACCTGCTTCAGTGGGGGGGTTGGGACCCCCTCCTTGTCCGAACACGACCCCGCTCAGGACCTCCTCCGCATGTCACGCACTGGGGCCAGGGTTTTGCTTAGTGTCCGTCCTACCCCACCCCGGGGGGGTGGGTGGGTGGGTGGGTCTGGCAGAATTTCAGGGTGGGTGGGTGTCCAACCACCCCCCCCCCCCCCGGGGTGGGGTGGGACTTTGTGGGGGCCCTTGGGTCTATTGAGCCAGTGCCACTTCTTTCTTTCTTCTGTTACAGGTTCCATGTAACATGTTTATTTATGGTGTGTTTACATGGTATTGCATATCACGTGTGCATGCCCCACGCCCATAAAGGGGCTAGGATGCACTGTCATTTGTGTCAAATGCGAAGGGGGCAACGGTAAAACATGATGGTTGTTCACCTCTGTGAAAAACTTGGTCTTCTGTATTGCATGTCTCAGTTGGGTACGTGGGTGGGTGGGTGGGTGGGTGGGTGTCAGACCCCCCCCCCCCCCCGGGGGGGCTGGGACATTTGTCGGTCTGTGGGTATGCCAAAATTCTGGGTGGGTGGGTCCCTGAATTAACCCCCCCCCCCCCCCTAGGGTGGCTAAGCAAAACCCTGACTGGGGCAGGCTGGGAATCAAACCCGTGGCGAGACGCCTACGACTTTGTGCCTTTGACCACTGGACTACGGGAGCACCCCCCTTAAGCGGTTGAGGGTTAACTGAGAGAACTTGCGGAGAACTTCAAAATTAGGAGTCAAAATCAGGAGTCAAAATCACGAGTCACTGGGCCGAAGCCGCACGCACCCCCTCCGCCGTGGCCAAGGGGCCACACGTGCAGGAGGGAACCGACGATGCGCCGCGATCGAAGTGACATGCGGGGCCCTTTGGGCATGCACCAAACAAAAGGCCACACCCCGTCACACAAACACACACACACACGCACACACAAAATACGCAATAAACAAGCACTCAATCAACGCAGCCCGAGTGTTCTCGGTCTCATCAGGGTTCTGTGCTGAGGAGGAACAGGGCCAGCAGCTCTTGCATGCAGTCCTTGGGCAAGCCTCTCGGCGCAGCGCCTGCAGCCCCCCCCCCCCCCCCCCCACACACGCACGCACACACTTCACGAGGTGTCACATGATCGCCAACTGCTGGCGGTCCACCGTGTGGTGGCCGAATTGCGTGCCTGGGCATCTGCCATTTGGTTTTGGCGGGGGAGGGCCCTCCCAACTCATCTAGCTCTTTTGGGGGGGGGGGGGGGCTCTGAAAGGGGGGGGGGCGTAAGCCATGAGATGGTAGGGGCCAGGTGGTCACCTGCCATGAACTGGAGTGGGGGTTTGCCATGAGACAGGGAGGTTGCAAAGAAGTGGTGCTGTGGGTTGAACAGAGCCTAATGTGAGGTTGCAATGGAGTGGTGCTGTTGGTTTAACACAGCCTGACTCTGAGTTGAGCACGCTTGTGCTGCATGGTCCCTCCCTTTTCTTTGTTGCCTCCCTTGCTTCACTTTTACGCTGTGTCTTTTTGTGTGTGCTATGGACTGCAATCCCATAGTCCAAAATACCCCAAGTTTTTTTCAGTGGCACCAAAATGAATGAACCATAATCACCCCCCCCCCCCCACACACACACAAAGGAGGCCCAAATATAACAAAAAAGCGCATTGGATTGGAAGCATCAGCCGATGAACTGCCAAGGATGAACAACATCCATCCAGCAACCCCAGGTATTGGGATCTTCATTAACAGCAGAAATTTTCCTTTAGACTTGGCCATCAAAATACACTTTTCCTTAAAATTTTTTTGGCCCCCATCCCATCTCATCACCCCTCTTTGGGGGGGGGGGGTCTGAAAGGAGGGGGGGTGTAAACCATGAGATGGGAGGGGCCCTTCCCCCCAAACGCATTTGGCTGCCGGCCCCTTGCTCCCCGGCCCAGTCCGGTGCCCGCCCCCAGAGATGCATTGGAAGGGAGGGAATCCCCCCCCCCTCCACGGCGCGCAGCCCATGCCTAGCCACTGTCCCCCTGACGCCAGGTGCCAGCCTCAATGGCATTTGTAACCGACAGTAACCGCCACCAACCGCTTTGGCAACCTCCTCCAACCGCCTGTCTAACCGCCTCTGGGGCCACCTCTGAGGTCCCTTCCCTTCTGATGCATCCCTGCCCCTCCCCCTCTCTGCAGACGATCTGGCGCCGGTCCCCGCGACGGAGCCGCAGGCCCCTGGAGGTGGTCAGGAACGGACCAGAGCCCAGGCCCTGGAGGCGGACTTGGCAGTGGCGATGGGGGTGATGGAGGTTGACTGCCCTGCCCCTGAGCACGTTGGAGTGGCCACAATGCCCCGCGTGCCTGCGAACGCACACTGCACCGTTGCCCTGGCACATGTGGAACGGGGGGGGGGGGAAGGGGGGGGGTCGGGTCATCAGACGTGCACGCGCCCTGCCCTCCCCCCCTGGGGGGGGGGCGCAGCCGAGCCTGGTCCTTGTATGCGAACCCCCCCAGCCCCCCCCCCCCATCAAGCCAAGGTGTGACCCGGCGTGCCTCCTCCCCCCCCCGCCGCCGCCCCATGGAGCATGCGCGACCAACACACACAGGCACGGCGGTGTCTCCCTCTCACCAGCGTCTTGGCGAGGTTCAGGGATGCTCAGCAGTCTGGGCGGCTGTGAGACCAGACAACCGGAGGCCAGTCAGGTAAGGTCACGCTGGCCGTGGGACCCCGCCTTTGGCGCGAGCCGAGACCCAGCCCAACCCAACCTCCCCCCCCCTCCCCCTGCTTTTTGACAGACAGCACCCTGAGTGCGGCTGGAAAATGTTTCCGGGCGCCAAAGGCGTCCTGAAAAAGGTCCCCCCCCCCACGTGTGCATACTCAAAATGCTCAGAATTTCATGGCGAATTCAAATGTGCATGAGAAAAATGAAAACAAACTCGGCCCCCAGCACTGCTTCCTGTCCAGCCCTTGGACCCCTCTTCGGCAAGACAAAAAAAGTGTTGTTGCAACAAATTTGTACTCCCACGTATGTAGTCAAACTGATCAGCAAGTCGCATGATCTTTTTGACACTACCCATATGTTGCCGCCCCCCCTCCCCCCCCCCCAGCCGGCCCCCAGACCCCCCCCCCCCGAGTGTTTGAAAGATAGCCGGGGGGGGGGGGTTCGCAGCGGGACCGGGTCTGACCGCCCCCCCAAGGCCCTGCCCTTGTCAATTTTTTTCTCACCAGGCCTTCCTGGGGAAGGGGGCGCGCCGGGCGCTTGTAAAAACCTTCGGGCCACGGAGGCCCCAAAATGCAGTAAATTGTGAATTCCCGGGGCCGCGCGCAAATGTCGGAGGGTCTCGCGAATCTTGGAGGATCTCGGGGGGATTTTGAGGGGATATTGAGGGGATCTTGAGGGGGGGCGGGTTTGAGGGGATGTTGAGGAGATTTGTGGGGGATCTTGAGGATATCTTGAGAGGATTTCTGAGGGGACCCTGAGGAGATCTTTGGGGGAGCTTAGGAGCATCTTGGGCAGGGATGCATCAGAAGGGAAGGGACCTCAGAGGCGGCCCCAGAGGCGGTTGGACAGGCGGTTGGAGGAGGTTGCCAAAGCGGTTGGGGGCGGTTACTGTTGGTTACAAATACCGTTGATCCTGGCACTTGGCGTCAGGGGGACAGTGGCTGGGCATAGGCTGGGGGCCCTGGAGGGGGGGTTACCCCCCTTCCAATGCATCCCTGATCTTGGGGGATCTTGAGGGGATTTTGGAGGACGAAATTGTGGAGCTGGTACTCGGGCCCAGGGGCTGGGGGTCTCACAATGCCAAACCGGGAAAGTTTGGGCCACCTCCGGGTCGTGCTCCCGCGCATCATGCGGATCCAATGCGCCGGAGCACCCCCCCCCCCCGAGGGCCCGCCCCGTGGCGCAGGGATGCGTTGGAAGGGGGTGCCAGGCGGCATCGCCCTGCGCTTCGACCCAATCGGATGCGTGGCCAACAGGCCGTCTCTTTGCCTGCCACATCCGTATCTTTGACACAAGGGCCAAGGCGCTAAATGGGGCAGACCCGCAGGGCACGCAGACCCGGGCCCGGAGTGCCCTCTGGCATCGGAGCCACCCCCCGGGGGGTGCCCCCCCCCCAAGAGGACCCAGACACAGTGGCGAGAGGCCACTAGGCCCCGCCAACAAACCAACACCAAGGCCTTGTGCCAACCCCCCCAAAAGAAAGTGATTGGGCCACATTTCTCTTCGGCACCGAGCCCCACTTGTTGTCCTCCGCCTGCGCAGCCCTCTGCGGACCAGTGCACCACTCCATCCCCCCATCGAGTGCGGCGGTGGATTGCAACCGCGTGCTCCGCATTCCGAGAGCGCCGCTCCCCGGGGGCCGTGGTAATGCTCCTGATATCCGAGTTCGCTGGGGGGTGAAGCAGCTGTGTCGTGACCAGGGCTCCCTTCAACAACTCGGCACCCCCCCGCCCCCCTCCCGTCACAGCCCGTCTCCGGGACGGCTGACCCCCGGAGTAGTCAAACAGGGCAAGTCATCCGGGGGCTCCGTTGACACAACCAAAACACGTTCGGGCCCACAGAGGGTCAGAATGAGCGGTGGCGAGAGGCCAATAGGCGCCGCCGAAGGCAAACAACTTAATACCGAGGCCTTGTGCCAACCCCCCCCCCCCTGGACCCACCCACCCATCGTCACAATATTGGACCAAATTTTGCTCCGGGCCTTCGGCCGATTTGTGTGGCGCCTTCGGCGCCAATCCGTTTAGACCAAAAAACTTCTTCAGCGCCTTCAGCATCACCGGGGGGGTGGATCCCCCCCCCCCCACCACTCACACGCAGTCAAAAGGAGCCCTGGTCATGACCTACATGTGTGTCGGCAAAAGGGTTCCCCCCCCCCCCCTTTACTGCGCTGGGGTCTGGCATTTGTTGGTGTGCTGGTACCCGCGGGCGTTCAGTGGGGGTGCCACCCGCAGGCGTTCACCGCCCGGAACATGGCCCCTCAGCACCGCACCCCAAGAGGGGGGGAGGGGGTCCCCTCATGGACTCCCCAGGCTTTGTTTATCAGGAATTAGTACGTTTGGGGGGGGCGGGGGGGTCCCACAAAGGGGCCGCTTATTCAAACTTGATTTTCCCTCGGCCAAAGTTTGGGTCAAGATGTTGTTTCGGTGGGTGGGTCTCAGAGCCAAAAGGACCCCCCCTCCCTCTTATACACAAAGCCTGAGGAGCACCCAGGTCGAGTGCTCCTGCCAGCGCAGGCACAGCACTCGCACACGCACCGCCATCGACGACTGTCCCGTCGAATGTCAACGCCCAATCCTTCGGCTGTCGCCCGCGCATCGCAATGCCTCATTCGACAGGAGCTGCAGGCCGCCGTGCAGAAGCTGCAGACCCGCCACGCGGCCGCAAAAGCAGAGCGCAGGCAGTCCAAAGCGTTGCGGCAGGTTCGTCCTTCTTCCAGCGTTGCCCCGGCCACGCCCTTGCCTTCACTTGCGGCGAGGCCCTCGCCATCACCGGCGCCACCACCTTCACCCCTCGTCTACACCCTCAGGCACCTCCTCACCGTCCGGGGGCGCACCGTGCGCTGCGCGAAAAGTGGGCCAATCTGGACCTGTTCCCCCCCGATGGCCAAGGGGACCGCAGTAACTACTGTGTTCCCAGACTCCTACGCAGTCCAAAAAGATAATCAGTCAAAACAAACTATGTTTCCCACTAAAAATGCCGGATTGCTGTCTAAATCTGCTGGTTTTGCCCTGCGGACGAATGCTTCGGGGTGGTGGGGGGTGGTCAGGGTGGGCACGGGAAAGCTCAGTTACTATTGGGCGCTGCCCCTACGCTGCGCGGAAACGCCCCCTCACTCTCACCTTCAGAGCCACACCCTCACCTTCACCCTCAGCGAGCACTCTCATGACAGTGGCCCTGACTGCCAACCTCATGTTCGGTCCATCTGCAATGTGTGCGACGTGGCGCGCGTTGCAAATTGCAATGTGGTTGCTGCCGGGCCATTTCGCTTTGCTCCGATGTGGGTCCGTGGGTTGCTCTGCCTGGATGGATGGGCCTGTGTCGACCCCCATTCCCCCCAAAGGGCAAGCACTCGCCCGCCGTCCCAAACGCTGGCGCTTAATCGTCCGTAGGCCTTGACTCGACTGAAGAAGAAGATGGAGCGAGAGCGGCTCAAATGGCAACAGAAGCTCCAGGTGGCCTCCCAAGTCGCATGGACCCACAGGTATTGTGCCCTCCCTCCCTCTTCAGGGCGATTGGTTCTGAGGGTTGATGTTTGCTGCAGACCTTCAAAGGCCAACATGTCAACTGGAGCACGAGGCGGATCGCCATCATGTCTTCGCGACACACTTCCACTCTTCACTGCCCCCAGCACCCCTGGATGTCCAACACCTACTGCCGCCCTATTGCCGCAGGGCACTCAAGGATCCACCTACCCACTGCCTCTACTTTTGGGGCAGGGTACCGTTGGATTTCCACTACCGACTGCCCCTTGCGATACGGCATTGTACTGACGGATTTGCACTACCCGCCTCCCCCTGCAGTGTGGCACTGTACAAATGGATTCACTTGTCCACTGCCTATGGCAGTGCGACAATTGTCACTACCCACTGCCCCTTGCCCTCTGTAGTACGGTAGTGTACTAAAGGAATCACCTCCTCATGACCCCCTACAGTGCAGCTCTGTGCAAAAGGGTTCACTTACCTGCCCCTACCGGCGCAACACGTCCTGCGCATTTCCATTGCCCCATCCAACGTGGCACGTCTTCCCCGATTTCCACTGTGGGGTAGAATACCCTTTTACCATTCAAACCCCACGAAAAATAGTACAGCATTCCGGCACACGCACACCTCGAACAGCAAAGGCACGCAGCGAGCAACGTAGGACCCATGGCATTTGAACACGAGCCACTGTTTCCATTCCAGTGCTTGCAAGCCATCGTTCTGGGCGCACTGAACCATTCCGTCCACCAGTCCCTACACTCTTGCAAGACAAGTGAAACGACTGTGCGATGTCTCAGGGAAAGGTGGAATGGCCACGTAACCCGTTTCGCCTCGAGGAGGAAAAAATTAGTCACGTAATGCATGTGCATTCCTCATATTTGAATTGTCCGATCAAATGTGAGCATTTTGGATGTAAACACATATGAGGGGGGGGGGGATTCTACCCAGTTGGAAGTGGCCGTTGGCCCGGGCGAACACATTTTTGCGCGTCATTTTTTGCGCCCGGACGCTTGTCCCCGCTGTGCGGGGCCTGTCTCCATGCGGACCTGTTTGCCCTCCCGGCATTGGTCTGTCAAGGGCGGCCCCTGCGCTCCCCTTCCCTCTCCGCCTGCTGGTGGAGCCTTAGCTCTTGGAGGGCCGATGCTGCGGCATGACATCCCGGCCATTGCCTGTTGCTTTGCCGTGCCTTTGGCACACACCCACATGGCCGTGCAGGAACGGAATGCTCATCACCGTCTCCAGCGCAGAGGCTCTGGCCTCGGCGAGGGCTCAACTGCAGGAGGGCACCGGCAGCTCGCCCTTTGCAGGGGAGAGCGAGGCAGAGCGTGCCCTCAGTAAGACAGCTGGCCCACAGACCCATGCAGGCCTTCCTCTGTAATATGGTGTCTTCTTTGGCGCGCGCGCACACACACACACACACACACACACACACGCACGCACGCACGCACGCACGCACGCACGCACGCACGCACGCACGCACGCACGCACGCACACACACGCGCACACACACACACACACACACACGCACACACAGGCACACGCGCATTCAATGTGTGTGTTGTTGCTCTGTGGTGAGGTTGAGGGGACATGGGGCCGTGGTGCGTTACCATGCCCGACCCGTTTTAATTGCTTTAGGAAGGCAGTCTGGCTCTTGCACTTGCGAAGCCTTGCACTGCACGACGCTCAAATACAACTGCAGAGAGAAAAGGCGGAAAAACTATCTGCTCGCGAGGCCCAGGGGGTATGTGTGCCTGAGTACTCTCGTATCCTTCGCACACAGCGCGTGTTGGTGCTTCTGCAGCAGCCCGGGGGGGGGGGGGGGGGTGCACCACCGCCGCGGCGACGGGCAGCGGCCGTAGTGGTGGTTTGAGGCCTGCAGCGCCGCTTGGCAGCAACACAGCGGGTCCCCCCTGTCATTTTTGGGATTCGTAGGACTCGCTTTGCTGGATGCGCCCCTCATGTGTTGTGAGTGCACAGTCCCCAATAGTTGCTGTAGCATTGCGGACGGTTCACCAAGGGCACAATTCCCCCTGTTTCCAGGATAGATACTTACATTGCGCGCCGCAGGCGTCACAGGATTAGCATTCCCACTGACTTTCAAAGGGAGAGTCGGGGGGGGATTCGCTACCACGTGCTGGGCCCGGCAAGCGCAATGGGGAGTGGTTATCGCAACATTTTTGTCCGTTTTGAGTATTGTGCCTCGCCGTTATCCTTCACCTAAAAAATCGAGGAAATACAATGCGGTGCTCATTACCTCAAAGCCAATCACCCCACCCTGTGGCGCGCGGTCAGCGCTCCCAGTAGCCCACTGGCGACGGAGACTGCCTCAGCCCCACTCCGAAACCCCCTGTCCATGTCGCAACCTCGTGTGCTTGCCCTCGGTCCCTCATTGACAGCTGCCACCCCACACTCATCGCGTTCCAGCAGGACACTCCTATGCGTGTGCCCTCAGCACAGAAACAACCCGAGACCCAATGAACGGCGATCAGAGGGAACACTGCGCCGCCCAAAGCGTCGGACGTCCACAGCCCCGGAGGCGCGCCTTCCCACGACACACCCAAGTGCGTCAGACCGGAAGTACTGTCCGGCCAACTGGTGACCCTCGACAACCGACGACAACCCTCAAAAGCCCTCTAATGGAGCCCCATCACACCCCTCATTGCCTCTCCCCAGATCCGAAAATGCACCACAGGGGGGGGGGGGGGTTTCGTGGGAAAATTTAATCTTTAAGGAAGGCGGCGCTATTTTCCCCGGGTGCAATCTTGGGACTTTGGCCATGAAGTGTGAGGAAGTGTAGGCTTTGGGACCGACCCCCCACTGAATTTTTGGATTTCGACCCCCGTACCCCCCCCCCCCCCTGTACCTGGGTACCCCATTTTGGGGGGGGGGGGATGGCGGGGGTCAAAACTTCTTTCCGTATTGCGGCTGCTATGTGTGGAGTTGGACCCAGGTCCTAAATAACTTCGTTCTTGTATCTGGATCCACTAACCTATGGTGGGGGTCCCGGGTCCAAACTCCGGGTACCCCCAGTCGCCCCCCCCCCCCCCCATGGGCCCTCGCCGTTTTCGCACTGGATAGGCTGTTTAGTGGCACCTGAACATTTTTCACAATTCGACTTTTTCCAAAACCCTTCTGTCGCCCCTGGGATGTATTTGGGTGGTCATTTGGTGACAATATTTTTGGGGGGCTGGGGGGTAGGGGTTGGGGGTCAAAATTTCTCTGCGTATGGCGGCCGCTATGTGTGGACCCGGGTCCTAAATACTTTGTTCTTGTACTTGGACCCCTTAACCCATGGCGCGGGTCCCAGGTCCAAATTCTGGGTACCCCCGGGTGGGCCCCCCTATAGGCCCTCGCTGCGTTTGCACTGGATAGGCTGTTTAGTGGTACCTGAACATTTTTCAAAATTTATCTTTTTCAGACACCCTTCTGTCGCCCCTGGGATGGGTTTGGGTGATCATTTGGTGACAATATGGGTAGTGGACACATAGTGGCCGCTGGGCCCATGTAGCCCGAGCCAAGGGCCCCCCAAAAGCCCCAAAATCACCCCGCAGAGGTTGTTAGATCAAATGTCCGATTTAAAGCATGTTTTAGACCCTCTGTATGTCTTTTTTACCGTATTTGAGTGTTTGGACGGGGGTGGGGGGCTCTGTGGCTAACTGACGGATTGACTGGCTGTGCTCCCTCCCTCTCCGAGGTGCCTTGCCGATAGGCAATAGAATTTTACTTGGGCGCAATCTGGGGGCTTTGGCAGTGCAGTTTGTGTGCATGAGGTAGTGTAAGCTTTGGGATTTTCAAGGGTGGCGAAGTCTTGCTCTCTCTCCCTCTCTCCCCCCCCCCCCCCCCCTCTCTCTCTGTGTGTGTGTGTGTCCCTGTCTCCTTCCCCCCTCGCTTTCTCCCCTTTGAGTGGTTGCAATCCAGGGGCTCTTGGGAGGTGGCGGACGGCAAGTCTACCGAAGGTTCCGCCTGCACCTTCATGTATGGGGGGGGGGGGCGGGATGTATTACAACGGCCGTACACCATAGGAGGAGGGGGGGTACCCCCCCCCCTCTACCCCCTCCCCAGGGCGGTCCTTAAGGGACGAGATTTTTTTTTTGCTAAGGACCGCCCTTAAGGACCGCCCCAAGGGACCACCAACCGCCAACCACCAACCGCCACCAACCGCCAACCACCAACCGCCGCCAACCGCCAGCGGCGACCAACCGCCAACTGCCAAGCACTGCCAACCGCCACCAACCACCAACCACCAACCACCAACCACCAATCACCAACCACCAATCACCAACCACCAATCACCAATCGCCACCAACCACCAGTTGCCAACCGCCAACCGCCAACCGCCGCCAACCGCCAACCGCCAACCGCCACCAACCATTGTTGAGCACATGGAGTGCCCGCGGGCTTTTTTGGGAAAACTGGTTCCGGAACACTTTTTTTTTTTTCCGTTAAGGACCACCCAGCCCCTCCCTCCTCGTCCTCCCCTTCCAATGTTTGAGGCTGACGGCCAAAATTTTGCTTCGGCGCCCTCAGCTTCAAAATTTTCGGCCCGCCTTTAGCAGGGACCATAGGGGAACCCAAGGAGGAGGGGTGTCACAGCCAGCCCCCCCCCCTTCAGACCCCCCACTCCCCCCCTTCTAAAACAACCCGGGGGGGGGGGGGGAGGGCACCCCGCGCAGTGCAAAAAGTAGGCTATTCTGGACCCATTTCCCCCGATGGCCAAGGGGACCGCAGTAACTACTGTGTTCCCATGCACAGGACTGCTCAGATTCTTGCTCAGTCCAAAAACTCAGATGATGAGTTAAAACAAACTGCATTTCCCACTAAAAATGCCAGAGTGCTGCCTGAATCTGCCGTTTTTGCCCCGTGGACGTTGGTCCCCCGGTGGTGGGGGGTGTTCGGGGTGGTCGCGGGAACACTCACTTGCGCAGAAACGCCCTGTAGCTCACCTGACTCCGGCATCACCCCCCCTTCAAGGCTCAGGGTTCGGTTTGTAGTGCGGGGGATCAGGTCGTGGGGTGCACCGACGGCCAATTCCCCCTCCCTTCCTCTCTTCTGGGACATGTGTCGTCGCCCCGCGTGGCAGGCACAGCACCAGCCCGGCCCTGTGCCGCATCGTTCACGGGACTCCCGCCTCAGCCGGCCTATCCCCCCCCCCCTCTCCCCAAAGGACCTTCGGGTCCCCGATAGTGCGGGCAGGTCATACATGCTGCGCCGAAAGGCATTCTTGACTCGTCTCCGTTCTGGGGGCCCCTGGGGCGGCAGGGGCTGTGTGTATGATTCCTCCCGTACCACTCCCCCAAGCTGCCAGCTACCCCTCCGCGAGAGGTGCATTAGACGGGAAGGGACCTCGGGGGCGGCCCCAGAAGCGGTTGGATAGGCGGTTGGAGGAGGTTGCCAAAGCGGTTGGGGGCGGTTACTGTCGGTTGCAAATGCCATTGAAGCTGACACTTGGCGTTCGGGGGACAGTGGCTGGGCGTAGGCTGGGTGCCCTGGAGGGGGGGGGGGTTTCCCCCCCATTCCAATGCATCCCTCCTCATCATCATCCCCTCACGGGCCCTCCAGGCGCCGAGTCAGTGCGTCAGCGGTAGGCCGGCACAAACGGTATACCGCAGCCTCCCCGATGTCAATGTGGTGTACCGTGACCCGTCCGCCTGCGTCTGCGTGCGTTCGTCTGTCCGTCGCTGCGTCTCGGCCTGTGTTTGCGCCTGCGCCTCCCCCCGTCGATCGCCCCCGACTGCGCAACTAGAGCCCCCGCCCCCGCCTCTTCGCAGGGCAGCGGCAGTGAGCGGCCCTCCGCCTCCGCCGCGGCGCACGACGGCGGCGAAGAGGTGTCGCTGCGGGCGCTGCACGCCACGTGCGCCCGGGCCGTGGCCGAGGCGAAGGAAGTGCGCGAGGGCGCGGAGCGGCGCCGGGCCACCGCCCCCGCCGTCCGCAGCCGGTTCCTGTTGCCGGGCCGCCCGCTGCGGGGGCGCCGGGGGCCGACGCCGGGGGCCTCGGCGGTGGGTCGGCGGTAGAGGGGGCCGAGCAGGGCTGTCCTGGAGAAGCCAGGTTGTTTTTTGGCTGAGCGCAGCCCTTAAGGACAGCCCCCAAGGGACCACCAACCGCCAGCGGCCAACCGCCGCCAACCGCCACCAACCGCCACCAACCGCCAACCGCCAACCGCCAACCGCCAACCTCCGAAGCAGAGAAGGCCCCATGACCACGAAGCAGAGAGCGCCTCCGTGAACTTTTGTTTCTGTTGGCGTTACGAAGTGTTTCTTGTTTCCCCTTGAGGACAGCCCTGCGGCCGAGGGCGGCGCAGGGGAAGGGCCCTGGGGGGGGGGGAGGGGGGCGACGCACGGAAGGCGTGGGCGGATGGAGGAGGGCAAGCGGCGCCCTCCCTTCCCCCTCCCCCGAGACCGAGGGCGGGGGCAGGGGGCCCTACCCAGTCCCCCTTTTGGGGCCCCTCCGTTTGTTTGCCCCATGCCCTTGGGGTTGGACTTCCCTTTCTCGCATGGGGGCAGGCTCCAAAAGGAAAACAAAAGCTCCGGGACTCTGAATCAAGAGTGTGGTGCACGTTTGTCATTCAACTCATGTTCTTTCTTGCATAAACACATTTAGAGGGGTGCTGGGGGTCCTGGACCGGGATTTAGCTCCTAGTTTGCACGGGGGAGGCCATTGGCATTGGGGGGGAGCGGTGGCACAAAACAACAAAGTGGAAGGACTTGCCACCGGCGTCCGGCACGTCAGACGTGATCAGAGAGAGCCGGATCCTACCGAGTCGGACATGGCCCCGGCCGGTTCCTACTGAGTCTCGGATGTGCCAAGAGCGGATCTTACTGAGTGGCACACTGGCGCTGGGCTGATTGTGAGCGAAACTCACTTCCCCTGCCGGACACTAGTGGCATGCCTGACCCTGACCCTAAGCCTAGACACCGTGCATCCCAAAAATCCAAATGACCGCATCCAACTGCATCCCGCCGTTCAAGAGTGTGCGCCACATTTGGTCTCGCAGCCCTTTCTCGCTTTTGTAGTCCTCCGCCGTTGGTTGCCCTGCAGGGGCCGTCCAATGGTGTGCCTCAGTAATGGGCCGGCCACTGGACAGCTCGAGTCTTGTTTCTCGATTTCACAGCAGCAAACGTCCTGATGCCTGGCAGGGCCCACTGGGAGCGATAGTTGCGAGGCGCTCTCTGCTCTAAACCAGCCAGGCCCACAGGCGGTGCGCCACGCACACGGGGGCCCATGAGAGAGGCTGCGGCCGGGAGCCGGCCGCGTACTGTACAACACCCCCACCCGATTCGCTGGTGCCCCGCTCCGTCAGGCGTAGCCACATGTCACCGAACATCTCCGATCCCACCGGATCATATCCGTGGGTCATGCCCGGGTATATTGGCTCAGACCGATGCCAAGCCTCCGGCGTGCACTTGCGGGGCCCGGCCGCCGTCGTTGGCACATTTGCTCCATCTCATACCAGAGTTGAGGCTACACTCCGGCAAGGATTTTGTTTGCCGGTGGGTGGTTGCAGATTCTGACCCCGCTGCCCTCCCAGAAACGTCCACTGCTGCGCCTGGGAGAGTGGCGTTCACCCTGCCGGGGGCCGCCGGATGTGGCCCAAAGGCTCTGCCGTGATCTCTTGGAAGGCTCCCATTTTTTCAGCCCAGGCAAGAGCCTTACAACCGATGCACATCCAGAAGTTCCACCATAACCGCATCCGACAGCCTCCGGCAGACGGAGGGATCGCATCCGGCGGCCTCTGGCACGGAGTTGCCCCCACATCCAGCGGCCATCGGATTGCCGGAGTCTAGCCTCAACTCTGCTTCATACCTCTGGGTATCAACCACCAAAAACCACAAATCACAAACGACAAACTACACCACCATGACCGCTGTCTGAGTTTCCCCCATTTCCCGTGCGCTTGCTCCTTGCTCCTTGCTGCTTGCTGCCGTCGCCCCATCCTTGACCTTAAAGAGGGTTACAAACTTTGACTGGCAGCACCCCACTGAACCGGATTCTAAAACCTTTTTGCGTACACCAGCTTGTTGACCCTATCGCTAACTCGAAACGACCACCTTAAAAGACCCTCTTTGAAGGAGCCCCTTAAATGACCCCCGCGCAGGGCTCGTGAACGACCTCCCTAGAGAATCCCCACGAATGACCCCCACCAGCTTGTCCAGGAATGTGCATTATGTGTTGCCTTGACCCCACCCCCCCACATCTCCCTCTCTGAAGGGTCAGCGACCGCCCTGATGTCGGATGGTTCATGTCCTCTTTGGTCTTCAGACCAATTTCAGGTTGGGGACGGCTTTGGATTGTTGACTCACTTGAGATCAGGATGTTGCTTTTTGGAAGCAACAGGCGGTTTCCCGCCTGAATCAATCCCGAACTGCTCACACTGTGAGGTCCTTCGAAGCACGGCTGCGGGTATGGGACCCATACAAACCAATTTTTGCCGCTGTGTGCCCCGTCTTCGACCTCCACAACAGCCTGCCTCCAGTGCAATCCAAAACGACGCAGCCCCGCGCTGCAGATCCGTCCGGTGACATGCGGGACCCCCAGGGGCCTCCCCGCCGAGTCCCAACCAAGTCGCGGTGCTCAGGAGCGTACCGTTCCCGATGATGCGCCACTCGGCGCCTTTCCATAGACCGCCCATGACCTCCCCCCTGTGCCAAACCCTACGATTGCCTCCCGCAGCGGCTTTTGCCGGTTTTCCTGCCATTCATATCCCCCGCGCTCTGTCGAGAGAAAAGTGGTTGCTGGTGCTTGCGGTAAGCAGGCGGGCGTTTTGTGATGTGTGTGTGTGTGTGTGTGTGTGTGTGTGTGTGTATGCGGATGTGGCCATCCGGTGCCCTGTCCTGCAGAAACGCGCCTCTTGGCGTCGAACATGCTCTGTCTTGTTTGATGGCCAACTGACTAGGAGATTCACACTCCGACTTTGCGTTGTGCTCGTCTGTTTGTTGACAGTTGTGTGTGTGTGTGTGTGTGTGTGTGTGTGTGTGTGTGGGTGGGTGGGTGGGTGGGTGTGGGTGTGTGCGCGCGCACACACCTCATCAGCAGTGTAGAGGTGGGGGAGGGAGTGCCTTAACTTTCCCAGTTTATCCGTGCCTGGGGCTGTTAATCATAGCTGTTTTGCTGCAGGCCTCTGGCAAAGCTGCGCTGCCAGAGGTTGTATCCGACTTCTCGGAGGAGAGTTTGGGAACCACTGCTCCTGTCCCTTACACTGCAGAAAGGCGCCTAGTGCCGTGTTTGAACAATCTTTTGTTTTGACACTGCACCTGACGAGATCTAGTACATTCAGGCTGCCTTGACCAGTGCCCTGTTTGTTGTGTCGACCATGTGTGTGTGTGTGTGTGTGTTGCTGTGTGTATGTGTGTGTGTGTTTCCCGCACGAAGTGTGTGTGTGTACGCCTGCGGGATTGGGGGGACATGAAAATATCAGACACAGGCCACGTGTACTGGAGCCGGGGGATGACCTGGTTCAGTCTATGCCAGTTCAGGGATAACATCCTGCTGGCCACAAACCGACCCCCCTCCACAAGCACCACCCTGGTCAACACAGTGGCCACCACCCTGTCTGACGTGTGGGATCTGGAAGTACTGTGCCCCTGCCTGGATGGGGGCGCCGCAAGTTGCGAAGGTGCATGCCTCAGCAACACAATACGAGCCCTGGGTATTTCGATGACGGTGGGGGGCGGGGTAGGAACCAGTTCGGCGCACCCATCGTCACTCACAGACACATGGGCGCTCAGACACGGGAAACCCCTCATCACCCCCTGCCGGGCGGCCCCAAAGTACCTCCCCTGCATTTTTATTAGCAGCCTGACGGGTGCCCTGCCCTGGCAGACCACGTGGGCGGCACAAATTCTGTCTGCACTGGCTTGGGCGCAAGTAGCCCTGTCAAGTGACTACAGCCGCATGGTTGTCATGCGAGCTTTGCATAAAGCTGTGCGCCGTGTGTGCGGTGCATCCCCGTGGGGTGCGGAAAACACTATGCGCGCGGTTTACGCAATCGCCCGACACCAACCGTGCGCCCAGGCGGCGGTGATCACCCTGCTGATTCACTGACTTACCCGAAACGCGGAGTGGGAAGGAACACGGTACACTGACACCGTCATCCCCAGCACATTCCAACCAGAAGGTTATGAACCAGCCTGGTGTGGGGACATGCATCTCCTGCTATCTCTCTCCTCCATCTGATCCCCGTGGCCAATTTTTGTGTGTGTGTGTGTGTGTGGTTGGGTGGTTGCACCTAACACAGGTTGACATTTTGGGCAGTCAATAACACGAACTCCTCCAAGGGGTACTTCCTCGTCTGTTGCGCAGCGCAGAACTGAATACGGGAGTAGGTGAGGGCACAAGCACATGCTGCGTCGCGCCGAACCCACTGTCCAGAATTGCATTTGCTATTTCTCTACCAACAGACCGAAAGACGTCTAGGACAGCTCTGCTGTTCCTGAGGAGTTTTCTTTCACCGCTTTTCTTGCTCTGTTCTTGTTTGCGGTTCTCGTCATGTGTGTGTGTGTGTGTGTGTGTGGTGCACCAAAAGGGGCGCTGCCTTGACCGCAGCCTATGTCTGAGCTGCGGTGGCGAATGCCAAGGGCACGCATGTCTGCAGTGCGAGCCCAGGAAAGGAATACGCTCGTCCCACTGCATTGCTGCTCCCACCTCTGGTGGTTTGTATCATGTGCGTAGATGTGTTTGCGAGAAGCGCCCAACTTTGACACAGAACAAACAAACACTCTGTCAGGGTACCACCAGGCACAGGCCTTGTTTTACATGTTTTATATATGGTGCTGATGCATTTTGTCTTGCTTTGAGTGCGCCTGGCATGGCAGGGGCCCGAAGCACAGTGCAGCGACGAATGGCGTTGATGGTGTTGGTTGTTGCACGGCAGAACGAGTGACCCTTGACCACGCCCTCGCTACCAGACCATTCTCCCTCCGCTTCTTATCGTGTACTTTTTGCTGTACCTCCTCCCTTGCGAGAGCAACCCCCTTGTCAGAACAACAGCATGTGTCGTTTCCGTCAAATTTTGGGACTTTAGTGTTGCTCTCGCAAGGGGCGGGGCGGGGTACCATGCTGCAGTGCCGTGCTTGGACCTTGTCCAGGTCGTCAATGTTTTGGGAAATGGCTCAGGGTGCCCGGTGCATTGGCACAGAGGATGCGCCTTTCTTTTGCAGTTTAGATGATGTTTAATTGGGGTGGGGTTTCTGCCTTTTGAAGGATTTGTGACTCATGAATCTTGCTGGGGTTCAGCCAAGCCCATTGCCCTCCAAAGACTCAGTGGGCTGAGGCACAAAGGGACAGGTTTTGGCGGCTGCAGTGCTCTGCCGAAACTCGAAAGCGGCTGGACGTTTATATTTGTCATGTTTCATGTCTACGCACCGCTCCCTGAAGCCTTGTGCATATGTTTTCTGGTCGGGTTAGTGTCTCATGCTCTGATCAAAGGCTATCAACAAGCGTTTGGGCAGCTATAGTGACGTTGGACGATGTTTGCACTGCAATGGTCATCTGTTTGCCTTGCGTCCGTTGAGGGGATGAAGTTTGTGTGTGTTCTTGTACCTTGTAATAGGACAAGGCTGTGCTTGGTGGTGACTTTGGCTGGCAAATCCTTTCATCTGTTCGCCGTAATTTGCCCTGTTGGGGGCATTGTTGTTGCTTGTTAGCAGCTGTTTCAGGGGCTATTATTCCTTTGACGAATATGGCATGGCTTATTTTTCACCCATCTACACCCGTTTTCGCCTATTTTCACTCATTGTCACCCGTTTCCGTGCATTTTCACCCATTTTCACCCCTGCTTGTCCTTTGTACGCGGACGTTGGATTATGATCATGGGCAAGCACACATTGACTAGCACATTCACGCGCAACAAGGGTTTGTGCCTTTCTGATACATCCCACATATCTTTCCTAGGTGTCTATTTTTTCCCTGAGTATCCCATCGCTATTTGTGCCTGTCGTTGCTAATGCCGACCTTGTGTACTCTGCTGGAGCTCATCCTACTAGTTCATCACACGGTGTCTGGGGGCCAAGAGCGTGGCTGTGGGGCAGAGGGTGTTGGGTGGAAATCAATGTTCCGTCCCATTTTTGGGGATGTGTTGGTTCATGGATGCACAGAATGTTTTTTTTGTTTTGGAGAGTGTGCACTGTTTGATTTGCAGGGCTAGTGGTCAATTGTGAGGTGGGGTGACCCTAAGCCAAAGCTCCAGGCCACACCAGTGCAGGTGCAAGTCCTTTAGATCCACCATCATGCCTTGGCACTTGAAATCTTTTCTAGAACATTCTCGGTGTTCCACTGTCCTTCTCCTACAAATCGAGCACTCCGTCACCATGGGGTTGGTGTCCACCCCCCCCGTCCCCCAACCCACCCTCTCTTCCCCCAACCTCATGCCTGCCGTCCTCCTCCCCCGAATTTTGCGAGGACTACCATCCTACCCTCCACCCTTTTTGGCGTAGCCTCCCCTGCCCTCGTCCACGTCTGCACCTCGACAAGTCTGTGGCAAATAGCCGGGGGATGGGTCACAGCGGTAGCAGGTCCAGTCCCCCCTCCCATCACATCATTCAGAGGATTGAAGAAAAGTCCGCTGGAAATTGAGGCATGCAGGCACCACCGGTCACATAGGCTTGAAGGGCTAGCGGCCTTCGGCCCGAAACATCTCAAAATAAAAGGTTTTAGCTTCATTTGGAACACCTATGTAGAGATATGGCTTATTGCCGTAGCAAACTAGGATATTTTCACTACCTATCAGGGGGGCCCTTCAGGGACTAGATTTTTTTTTGTTAAGGACCGCCCTTGGGGACCATCAACCGCCAACCACCAACCGCCAACCGCCGCCGACCACCAGCGATGACCAACCGCCAACCGCCAACCATTGCCAACCGCCATCAACCACCAATCCCCAACCAGCAACCACCACCAACCACCACCAACTGCCACCAACCGCCAACCGCCAACCTCCCACCGCCAACACATGGTCTGCCCGCGGGCTTTTTTGGGAAAGCTGTGGACAAGAACACTATTTTTTTCCATTAAGGACCGCCCTGCTACCTACCTTGCTTGGAAAAGCACTATGCAACAGACCCCTTTTCTCCAACACATCGCCATCCTTTTGAACACTTTCTTCACACATTCTTAGGGTCAGTCTTTGTGCCCAAACACCATCAATTTGAGCTAGAAAGCATTCCTTGTGCCGCGTCCGGGGAGCCATAACGAACCCCGACTGCATCACTCATTCCACGCGGAGGGCGGGCCAAGAGGGCCACGTCCAGGCCTTAGGCTTGGGCAAAGGGCATGGGCGGGGCGGCTAAGCGGGCTTGGCGAGTGTTGTGGCCGCCGACCCCAATCATCTCAAAATAAACTTGTGCAGAGATATGGGTTATTGCGGTAGCAAACTAGGGTAGTTTCATCACTTGCTTTGCCGAGAAAAGCGCTATGCAGTGGATCCCTATTCCCCAACATATCGCCATCTTTTTGACCACTTTTTCCACACATTCTTAGGGTCACTCTTTGTGCCCAAACACCAGCAATACGGGCCGGAAAGCATTCCTTGTGCTTTGTCCGGGGAGCCATAAGAGGCTCCCACTGCCTCACTAATTTCACATTTAGGGCTTCACCCCGATGTACCAAATCACTAACCACACCCTCCCTATCCCACATTGGAAACATTTCCTCAATATGTGGATCTCAAGGCTAGAACCCGGGTTGGAATACCCCACCCCCACCCTACCGCACTCGGAAACGACCGTGCTACTACATGGCCTAACACGATTGGAGGGCCCAAAAGGCTTCCGGGACCACCCAAGGGCCATTCGCCTGACTCCCAACCCCCACCAACCCTCCTGTATCCACAACGAAAAAAGCCTCGACAACAGGGCCATGAAGCAGTGTTAAGGGTATATTTTGAGGACGTCATTGCACAGTATGAGCGTGAGGGGTGGTGCATCATATACCATGATGGCTCATCCAAGCAACACCCTGTGGTGGAGAGGCTGGGAGGCTTTGGAGCCTATTTCGCGATACCAACGGTGTAGCAGAACCCCTTTCCCCGAAGGAGGACTAAACGAACAATTGAGGGTAGTTACCAGCGGTGTTGAGGGCGCCGTAGGGCCACGTGAGAGGCACACTATCGCTGATTTGTCGGGACTCTACCTATGTAGTGGACGGAACGTTGGGACGGGCACGCAGGTGGCACCACCACAAGTCCCGGACCCAATCAGGGCCAGTGCAGCATGTCGACCTTTGGACACAAGTGCTTGAGCTCCTTGACGACATTGGATTGGAAGTCTAGTGGCTGCAAATACCTCCCACATAGGGATGAGAGGGATTGAACGTGCTGATAGCAGATGAGGGGCGTGGAAAGTCACCTTTGCTTCTAGCGCGGGTGTCGGTTAAACCCACAGCACTAGACCACGAGAAGGTACCCCGTGCCACCCCACGGCAGCCCCCGCAGGGGACCTAGGATCCCAGACATGGAAACACACACTCCAACGCCACACCACAGGCACAGACGGCCAATTCCGCTAGGAGCGCCCTCTTTCATGCCCGCACCTCTTTTCCGGTTCGGCATGCCCACCCTCTTCCCCCCCACGACACGTATAGTGCTAGCGTAGGGCGCGATGACACCAAGGGTTGTGGGACTGAGCAGAATTACCTTCCTGTCCCCGGTGCCACCAACACCGCTAACACCTAGAGCGTCGCCCACTCAATCTTGTTGCAACCTAACCACGGTGATGCGGTTCCTGGACAGCCTAGCGTCAACAGCCACGGCCTCTACCGACACGTGCAGCACTGAATTCCAGGTGCGCCACACTAGAGCGCCCCTCTAGCATGTGACATACCCCCCGCTCCCCCTTGAAATCCCCCTTGCCCCCCCATGGGGGGGAAGCGTCACTTGGCCCAAAAAGCTTAGAAAATACTAGGCGCCAAAGGCGCTAAAGAAAAATTTTACAAAGGCGCCAAAGCTGATTTACACTGTGATACAAGGTACCGATTTGTGGTGCAATCCCCCCCTCCCCAAGGGGGGGGGCGTCATTTCGTGACTGCCCCCCCCCCCCCTCCCCCCCAGGAAACCGGCCTGACAAAAGGGGGCCGTTCCCAACGAACACTTCCGTTCGGACCATATTTTTGGGGGACCTAATTAATTAGGTCTGAATTAGGTACCGGCTTTCAAAACCAAGGTTTCAGGTAAAAGGATTCGGAAAATAAGGGGCTGTTGTGATGTATGTTACAGTAATGGTGGGCAAATTTGTAACCCAGGATGTGAGGGAATGGTGCCCCTCTACAACAGGACCTCTATTGCCCACCATGACTGATTCTCTATGCACCTGGCTCGGTCCGTCCCCAAGGTGCCTGAGCCGGATCGGGCTGCCACTTCTGCCCTTCTTGGCACCAAGCCTGGGAAGCATGTTCAATTTTTCTGCATGAAGTGGGGCTGCAGCAAGGGCTTCTACTCTGAAAAGTGCTAAGGGGAAGCCTCCATGGCATTGTGCTTTGAATGGGCTGGGTGTTTCATGCCTAGGGATGTGTTACCGCCGTTTCACAAGATTGTCACACACACCGAACAGTGTGACTGTGTAACGGGGACACAGGGAGGTTGGACGCGCGGGGCGGGTTGCCGTTTGCAGGCATTCATGTGATGCCATGCAAGAGGCATTCTCTTGTTGTTGTCCGTCTCAACAAATGACGCACAAGCAGTTGCTGAGGGTGCATGCCCCACAGGCCATGCACCAATGCCGAGCGGCCGATGAGGCGGCAAGGGTAGCCCCCATAGAGGAGGTGCGGTTGTGGGGTGAGCACCAGGTGGCTGTGCTACCAGAGGTCAGTGCGACTAGGGTCCCATGCCTCATTGTCGATTGGTTTGGAGAGCCAGTGGTCATGAGGGAGGACACCTCCCACATATACCTTCACCAAAAGTGTACACTGCTGGTAGGTTCTGAGGTCCCAATAGATGTCCCACCGCCTCTTGCGGCTTGTGGTCCCCCACACGGGGCAACCCACGTTGTAATTTATCTGTTTTCGAGGTCGGGTCACATCGTCCGGGCACTGACGCGGCACACGTAAGTCTGAGGACAACCAAATAACTAGAGCCTTGGCCTATCCCCCCCCTCCCCCCCGCCCCGCCCCTCCCCCTGCAAACCGCCTCCGGGATGCGGTGCACTGCATTCTTTGATATGTGTGCGCTGTGACCCACACCCAGGGCTCCTTTCAACAACTCGGCACCACTTGGGGGGGGGGGGGGAGGCACCACCCACCCACCCACCCACCCCCTAAAAAACATATATATTACTACACCCCTCTCCCCTTAAATTTAGCTAACAACAAGCAACAACAAGCAACAAGCAACAACAAGCAAGCACGTCACCATTCCGTTTTGGCCATTGCACCTTCCCAACGCCTCGGGCTTGACTCTACTTTAGCCATCCTAGAGCCTAGGTGGTGGCCTTGCCAAATCCAAGTTTTGAGCCAGAAACTCACCGGTGGCGACCCGGGGCGGGGGCGCCAAGTCGGGAGGTGCCCTCCCAAATCTGCGCAGTTTTGGGCCAAAAACAGCCATTTTTCGCCCAAAACAGCCCTAGTAAGGGTTCAAAACAGCCAAACGAAGGCAAACGGCTGCTACACTGCACGTGCGGCTTGACTTTCTCGTGACCAAGGGACTTTTAGTGCCCTCTAACTCCACGATATGTCCGAGAAACGGCCCAAAAAGGCGCCAAAAAGCCCCAAAAACCTGCGCAATGTGCACCAGCACCCCGAAACCAAGCACGGGGCGTATCTTGGGCTACGTGGCTCAAAAACAAATTCCGAGGGCACCTAGTCCACCCGCAACCCCCCACTTTTTATGGTTTCCAAGCCTCAGAATCGCCCAACGAGACACGTAGACCCCCGTACCAGTGGTCACTTGGTGGAGCCGGAGGGCCGGCCAGCCCACGCACAGTGGGGGCCAACGGTGGGTCCACCAGGGTCCCCAGGGCGAAAAAAATCATTTTTTCCAAAGTTGTTCCTAGACCACTTGGGATGCTCAAACAAGTGTTTTTGGGCCATTTTGAGCCCGTGGTGGCGCGTTGTGGGCCATGGAAAATCCCAAAATGCCTTGAAAATGGGCCGTTTTGGGACCAACAATGGGTCAAAAATGGGTCAAAAACGCGCTTTTCCAAAAATGAGCGTGGACCATTTATGATGCTCAAACAAGTGGTTTTAGCCCATTTTGAGCCCGTGGCGACGGGTTTTCGCTCATGGAAAATCCCAAAATGCCTTGAAAATGGGCCATTTTGGGACCAAAAATGGGTCAAAAATGGGTCAAAAAGGCGTTTTTCCAAAAATGATCCCGGACCATTTGGGATGCTCAAACAAGTGTTTTTAGCCCGTTTTGAGCGCGTTTTGACCGAGTTTAGCCCCTTCCACCACATGTATGCACCACTTTGTGCCCTTCGCACGCACCTTAGAGCCGTGTGGTGGAGCCACCTAGAGTTGGGAGAGGGGTGTAGATTGGAGGATATATATATATATATATATATCCTCCAATCTACACCCCTCTCCCCAACTCTAGGTGGCTCCACCATACGGCTCTATAGTACGTGCGAGAGACACAACTTTGTGCATTCAGGTGGTGGAAGGCCCTAACCTCTATGACGACGGGCTCAAAATGGGCTCAAAACACTTGTTTGAGCATCCCAAATGGTTCAAGATCACTTTTGGAAAAACGCGTTTTTGACCCAGTTTTGACCCATTTTTGGTCCCCAAAGGGTGCAATTTCAAGGCATTTTGGGAGTTTCCATGGGCCAAAACGCGTCACTACGGGCTCAAAATGGGCTAAAAACACTTGTTTGACCATCCCAAATGGTTCAGGATGATTTTTAAAAAAAACGCGTTTTTGACCCATTTTTGACCCACTTTTGGTCCCAAAACGGCCCAATTTCAAGGCATTTTGGGATTTTCCGTGGGCCAAAACGCGTCACCACGGGCTTAAAATGGGCTAAAACCACTTGTTTGAGCATCCCAAATGGTCCTGGATCACTTTTGGAAAAACGCGTTTTTCACCCATTTTTGACCCATTTTTGGTTCCAAAACAGCCCGTTTTCAAGGCATTTTGCGATTTTCCGTGGCCCAAAATGCGCCACCACGGGCTCAAAACGGCCTAAAAACACTTGTTTGAGCATCCCAAGTGGTCTAGGAACAACTTTGGAAAAAATGATTTTTTTCGCCCTGGGGACCCTGGTGGACCCACCGTTGGCCCCCCACCGTGCACGGGCCGGGCTGCCCTCCGGCTCCACCAAGTGACCACTGGTACGGGGGTCTAGGTGTCTCGTTGGGCGATTCTGAGGCTTGGAAACTACAAAAAGTGGGGGGTTGCGGGTGGACTAGGTGCCTTCGGAATTAAGATTTGAGCCACGTAGCCCAAGATACGCCCCGTGCTTGGTTTCGGGGTGTTGGTGCGCATTGCGCAGGTTTTTGGGGCTTTTTGGCGCCTTTTTGGGCCGTTTCTCGGACATATTGTGGAGTTGAAGGGCGCTAGAGAGCTCTTTCACACGGTGAAATCAAGCCGCACGTGTAGTGTAGTCACCGTTTCCCTTCGTTTGGGCGTTTCGCCCGGGTTTTGGGGCTGTTTTGGGCGAAAAATGGCTGTTTTTGGCCCAAAAGTGCGCAGATTGGGGAGGGCACCTCCTAACTTGGCGCCACCGCCCCGGGCCGCCACCGGTGAGTTTTTGGCTCAAAACTTGGATTTGGCAAGGGCACCACCTAGGCTCTAGGGTGGCTAGAGTAGAGTAGAGCCCGGAGGGATGAGGCCGAGCAATGGCCAAAACGGAAAGGAGAAGTGCTTGTTGCTTGCTTGTTGCTTGCTTGTTGCTTGCTTGCTTGTTGCTTGCTTGCTTGTTAGCTAGATTTAAGGGGAGAGGGGTGTAGTAATATACCCCCTCTTATATATATACTCTACCCCCTCTTTTGGCACATCGTCGTGGCGCTATAGTGGACAGCCACCCGGCCTGGAGTTCCCTGGGGGTAGGTTCGAATCCTGGGGGCTCGTGACTGGCGGGTATGGCGACATAGTCCATAGAAATCTCCCTCCCGTTGGCCACTTTGTTACTATTTTTTTTTTCTGTTTCTGGGTCCTGCTGCACGGGCGTTACCGGTTTGTTCGTTGCGGCGTTTCCGCGAACACCCACGTTGGCACTCGTTTCGGCACGGGGAACGACAGCTGCACATGCACGGCTTGGGGCTCCTCTGAGGCGTTTGTATGTTTGTTCGTTGCAGTGTTTCTGCGCCGCCTCTAGTTCTACCAGTTTTGGGGGGTCAGCCTCACTGACCCACTGACTCCGGCGTAACCGGCCATATGAAACCCATGTGTCCATATGCAGGAGGGATGGAGTATTGTTCGTATGGTTAGGAAGCTGTGAATCAGTGTGCTAGGGGCTACTGCAAGGCCCACACATGAACTACGAACTCATGGTTATTGCGGCGATGTAGGATGTAGGAATGTTGAACCTCGCAGTTTGAGCATGATTCGAATGGAAGCCTTGGTATATATATCTATATTGGGCCAAATTCTTCCTCGCCTTTGGCTGATCAAAAAATTTCTCTGGCTCCTTTGACACCAATTAGTTTAGACCAAAAAATTTGTTCGGCGCCTTTGGCGCCTCTAAATACTCAGCACCTGGGGCGGGGGGGGGGGGGGCTTGGGGCTGGGGCTGGACCCCACCCCCCGGACCCCCCGTAGCCACCACCACCCTATGCATCCCCTACATTTGCTACGCCTGCTGCACCTGCACCAGCGGAGGAGTACTGTGAGGGGCTTTGGTTTTGTGCAGGTGGGTGGGGGGGGCTGGGGGGGCCACACACACAGCACACAGTTCCAAACTGATACAGACGCACCCCGTGTCCCCTTTCTGCAGACATGGCAAGCCCAGACCGACACCCCGCCTGCTCCAAAGAGAACCTGCGGCAGCAGGCCTTGCGCTTGCGCCACATGTTCCACTGCGGCGTCCCAAAGAAAGAGGACCAGTTCCGCGCGGAGCAGGTTGGCACCCAGCGCTTCTTCACCTTCATTTTCGTCTACGTCCTCTTTTCCCTGACCACTTCCCTGGGCGTTGCCGCCTCCCAGGACACCGGCTTTCCTGTCGCCCTCACAGCCCCCGCAGCCCTCGGCGTGTGCATCCTGGGGCTGAATCTGTGGGTGCCTGCGGTGCGGCCCCATCTCCTGCACGTGCTGTCCCTGTCGCTGATGCTGGTCGCGCTGTGGAGCACCTGGTCCGTAACGTCAGCTATACAGACCAAAATGCTGGACTACGAGCACCACAGCCTCCGCTTGGTCTGGGAGGAGCTCGCCGACAACCCCACGGCCAAGGGGCAGCTCCGAGACACCCTGGAGCGCCTGATGGGGAAGGCCATCCTTGCGCAGCACAACCACATGATATACGGCTTGTGCACCATTGTGTCGGTTGCTGGCCTGGGCCCCTCCACAATATTGGCGCTGCTCTCCTCCCCCGTCATCATCCTGACCGGCATCGTCGTGATGGGGGGCTCCTTCGTCACACCGGATGTCATAGGGAATATCACCGCCGGGACCCTCTTCTTCACGATGCAGAATCTCGGCATTGCCTCCTTCCGCCGCCGGTGTTTCAACTTGCAGTACGAATTCGAAGAGCGCCTCGAGGCCAGTGTCGCAAGCTCGGGGGCCGCGGACAGCATCCTCAACCATACCCTCAAAAACATGATGGCGGATGCTGCAGGGGGCCTTGAAATATATTTAGAGGGCGACAGAACCAATTCGCATGCGGTGGTCACCGCCATTGAGTGTTTGCAGAGAGGCATGGTGAGCTGCCACAACCGCGAGAGCTACATGCAGCTGTGCAGGGGCACCTACAGCAGCACGGCGGAGACCCTGGACCTGCGTAAGTGGGCGGACTCACTGATGGCGGGCCGGCAGATGACAACAGAGGTTGCGACTGTCAATGTGGAAGCTGACAAGGTACTGTAGAGGCAATGGTTGAGTGGTGTGTCCAGTGTGTCCGGCAGTGAACGTGTTGACTGGCCGGTTTGAATCGAGACACACACAGCCCTCCAGACCCCCAAGTTTTCGAACCCGTCTCCCAACTCAAGGGGCCACACACCGGGTCCGTATCCCCAACCCAAGGGGCCACACAACGAGTGTGGATTGTTGGATGTCTTTACAGTCTAACAACAGAAGTATAATGACAATCCCCCATCACTAAGGGATTGCACACAACAACACAACAACACCATACAATGCCGTACCGTACCTCCTTCACCTCCGGGGTCCCCATAGTGGGGATAGATCAAAAGGGTTCCAACTAAGCATACCATGCACTAATCTTGAAACCCCCAATTTGAGCTTAGCATTTGAGTATACACACATAGGGGCAATGAACAATTTACCATACCATACCATGTGCCCGGAAAAAATTCTTCGGTGCCTGCAGCGCCAGTAGTTTTCCCAAAAATCTCAATTTGGCGAAAGACGGGATACAGACCCACAATCCACACACTTCGGTGTGTGGCCCCTTGAGTTGGGGAGATGGACTCACAATCGACACCTTGAAAAGACACCTTTAGTGCCATCCGCTCTTTTGTGTTGCTTGCACGTTTGTGCGCGTTGAGTATGCCTGCGACGGTGGCACTACAGTGACGAATGTCACTGATGCCAGCATTAGGCTGCATTTCAATGGTGCAGCCCAACGCGATGCAATGGCCCGGCACTTGACGATGCGTACACTGTGTGCACCTATGATTGTGACTGCGGGGTTTCAGTGACATCCTTCTTTAGGGAAGCAACCTTCTTTGTTCTTTGGTTGCCCAAAATTCTTAATTCCCTCGGCTTCAAAATTTCTGGCTTCCCCCACTCTTTTGTATACCATGAACCACATGATGTACACCTCACCCCATGACAACTCCGCTCCCTTGTGTATCGCGAACCCCATGTTGTGCACCTCAACCCATGACCGCCTCAGGACATTTCCCCCTGAGGTTTTCGGTACCCATTGCTGGAAATACCCAAGCTGATGGCACCCTATACATTTGGGTAGGGGTCTACCTCGGCCGCATACCCAACTGTTCGGAGCTACTAGACCCCCCCCCCCCGTTCAAACCACTTGGACCCCCCCCCCCCAAACTCCCCCGCGGCGCCCTCCCACACACCAACCCCCCCCCCCCCTCTAGACCCTCTAGACCCTCTAGTCGCCTAGCAAAAACCCGGACGCACTGCTGTGAACTTGCTGAAGAACAATGGCTGGAAGTGTCTATGGCGGGGACATCCAGCTCAGCCTACCGACCAATTGAAGCCCTCTAGACCCGCAAAAGTTTTTGCACACGGTTGGGTGTCAATATTCGAACAGGCTGCCCCTTTCACAGGCGCCGTTGTGGCAGTGTTTGCCAGTTTCGCCAATACAGCATCAATCGGTATCAATTTGTGTGTTTCTGTGCCTTTTTATGTTGGTTCGGCCGTAGATTCAGACCACGTTGTCCAAGAGAAAATTGTCCAAGCTAATGAATTAAGTGAGAAAATGGCGATTGGCCCCAAGGTATATGAGCCCGTTAGCAAGACATGGTAGCAGCGGGGACTCACTTTCTCGTAGCAGGCTCGTGAGTCAAGCGAATGCGCCTTTTGGGAAATGGTCCAAATTTGACGGAGAAAAACTCGGGCTTAGACCAGCGGACAAATTTCACAAAGATGAGAAGATTTGCATTTTTATCAAGGGGGTGGTCGCGTTTGAGTTATGCAAACGTTACAACCCACACCATCGAGTGTTACTTCGTTTGGTGGGGAGATTTTGCAAGGATTTTTCCGCTATAACTGGAACTAGTTTGTTGGTTCACCCATATATTCGGCCAGTCCTCCAAACGCTGCTGCCCATCTTCCACGCACATTGAGTTTGCTTCAACCCGAAAACCCCCGGATTTCCATCAGGACTGCAGAAGGATTGGGGGAATGAGCGACAGCCGTTGATGGAGAAGCGACGGCTGCCTGCGCTCGGAATGGCTCCTCAACCAGCGCCGAGGCGTGGGAGGTGGCAATGGGACCAGGGGTCATCGACTTTGGGATTGTTGGACATCACGATGGTTTGGGAAAACCCCCCGGTTTTTTCCAAGCCCCCGAAACTAGTGAAAACTGACATTAAGCGCATCAACATCCCTTTTTTTCGCAGCTAAGAGCTAGGTGGCGGTGTTGACAATGGTAAACCCTTAATAGGCGACCCTATTTGTACTCTTGTATCTTCCTTTGCATCATGTTGCATATGCATTTCAGTGTTGCAATTCAACTTAGTTCATTGAATCATAATGAATTGCACTCTTTTCTTGTTGGGGACATATGTTGCCGTGCTATTGCATGCAAGTACAATGTGGACTCCTTGGATGTTTTTGGGGCTCGCATGGGTCTGGCCACATCATCCCTCTTGTTGGCCGCTAGTGCTGCGTCAGGCACCCTCCCCCTTACACAATTTGGTCTCCTCCGTGGGCTGTGTATTGGTAGTGCAGCTGCAGGCCTTTGGGGTGCTGCACACGGCACAACGGGCAGAGGGCACACTTCGTGCCCATCGCAGTATTGGTGCAAAGGCCACAGGAATCTTTGACGAATTATTCTCAAAGGGTTGCACCCTACCGCGACCCCGCGGTGCATGGTTGTGGAAGGAGATGGAGCAGGAGCCTGAAGAACATTTTGAGGAGCGCCCTGCACTTTCCGTTGACAATGACGCGAACACTGATGCCGCACCATGCAATCTGGAAAACATGTTGGCTGTGGACACTCAGAACAACAAGAAGGGGCAGTATTTGGATTTGAAGTCTGGGAAACGCATTCACGTGGCAACATTTGTGAATGACTTGTACAACAAGGATGTCACCAGCAGTTCCGCAGATCGTTTCATTTTTCATCCGTAGACCAATCATTTTCTTGATGGGGACAGCCTGCAAGAAAGGGCCCATGCCGGAGAGCACCCAATGTGTGGCTTCTGTGGTGCCACTGCCGGCAAGTGTAGCACACAACTTGTGGGCAAGAAAATGTCATCAAGCTGTCCGTACTTCTATGCATTCCGCTATGGGTCCGCAGTGAAGAGGCACGCCAATGTGCCACGCAAGTGTCCCGTTGCCCTTTGTGATGCCACTCATTTCACATTGGGTATGGCACAACATCTCAAATGTGCGCACCCTAACACAGCTGTGGTGGTGCCAGATTGGAAGGTCGAGCGTGCCACCGTACGCAAGGCCAAAAAGGTGCCGAAAGGCATGTCCAAGCCCATGGTTGAGGTGCAGGTTGAGTCCGTTGAAGTAGCTGGGGCAGCATCAGAAGTTACTACTACGTCCGATGGCGGTGGTGATTTGTATGGCCAAAGGCGTGCTACGCGCAATGACAGCGACCAGTGCCCGCCTGCCACGGACAACATTGATGCAGGTAGTGACGGAAGCGTTGAGAAGGATGACAACGAGAGTAGCAGTGATTCTGAGTCTGGTTCCTTTACCGACACTTCTTCTTCGTCATCGACATCTTGTACTTTGTCCTCAACCCCTCATGGTATGCCTGTTGTGGAAACAGGACGCACGAAGAAGTACACCAAGACCTCTACTCGCATCTCAAGTACTCAGCAACCCTCGGCCAAACCTGCCGCAAAGAGGCGCACAGCATCGCAGCCTGTGGCCCACAGTGCGAAACGGGCAAGGCAGTAGCTTTGACGGGTGCTATTGGGTCGTGAGGGCCGTGACCCCGCATTTCCTGTGAATACGGCCTCCCCTGCCAGTTGAAAGTGATTGTGTGCAAGACTTCTTCGCTCTGATTTTGTTTGCAGATACGGTCCGTGTGGGGGTACGGGGCCATGCCTAGCCCTTGGAGGACAGTTGCTGATGGAATCCGGTAAAAATCAAAGGAAGTACACTGGAAACGGTCGTTGTGGGGGTATGGGGCCATGCCTAGCCCTGGAAGGATCTGCCATTGCACTTCTTGATGAACTACAAGATGTGTGGCCAATGCATGCAGTTTGTTTGGGGCCGTGGGCTGCATGGCCGATGCCATTGAGGAAACGGCCCCCCTCCTGGCAGGGGGTGTGGGCGGCGTTAGGCACCAGCTCTGCAGCGTGGTGAGGGCTTAGAGTGGCGGAGCCCGCTTCCTAAATGCTTACCCCTTAGGCCACCGCGTCCTTGCCTTGAGTATGTTGCATAGAACATTGGGTGCAAACCACTTTTGTCTAATTTTTCGTCCAAATTTGCCGGTTTACGTCCAACTTTTCGTACAATAGAGAAAACCCCCCCCCTTTTTTCCAAGGGTCAAACTTTAGGTGTCATTTTTTGAATAACCCCCCCCTTTTTTAGGACCCCCCAAAAGTAGGCGAATCATCCCTATGTCCGAAATTAACGATATCGATGACCCCTGAATGGGACCTTTTCGTGTTTTCAGTTCAGAGTATGTTTTATGGGAGGGTAAACGAGTTGGACCCTGAGTTCTCTTTTCACACAAGCATATGGAGCTTGTCTAATTTCCCCCCCATTTTCAAGAAAAGCTGCACAATTTTTGTTCAACGTTTTTTTCGCCGGCACAGCACATATTTTGCGCCCAGGCCCTCGGCACATGGGAGGACGGGGTGACCAGCCATTGCTGGTTTTGAACAGCCCCTCAGAAGGTCCCGAGGTGCGGCAACAGGTATGATGCAAAACGAAATACCGTTTGGGGACGGGGGGTGCCGCGATAAAGGCTGAAGGAGAATACCAGGCCAGGAGGGCTGGGGTGCATGCATAACCTTCACCTCAATGCAGGTCCTGTGCACCCTCATCTTTGACAACGCCATCGCCAACGCCTTCAAACACGGCCACCCCACGGCCCCAGATGTGTGCTTCAACGTCTCGGAATGGGATCGCAGCGCCCCGTTGCCGACCCTCAATGTCTGCCCCGCCGACATTGACGGGGCCGAGGGACTACGGGATTCGCCGGTGCTGCATTTCCGTGTGACCAACCGGCGCCACCCCGACCACCCGGAGCTGACGGAGAGCGTCGTCACCGATCTGTTCCAGGGCAACACTGGCATACTGCCCACTCAGGCCATGTCGCACCGCATTGGGCTGCAGCACATCCGTAAGGCGGCCGAGACCTTGATGATGTCCGTGGCCCTTTACTCCGCAGAGGATCAGGTCACTTTCGCATGTCCCATGGGACGTCGGGTTTTCAAGTCCGGGATGGGGGGGTCGATAGAGCCCCCAAAACTGTGTGTGTGTGGGGGGGGGGTGGATGGATGAATGGACGGGGCGAGAATTCGGGGGGGCAACTCCCAGGGACACAGGCCAATAGCTCCGTTCTCTCGCAGTCCCTACCAACAGCGCTTCTTGAATTCGGGCTTAATTGACCCACCCGATTGATGCTTTTGTGTGATAGAGCTCGTGACCTGTCAGCTTGGGCTTTGCATGTCCCTTGTTGTTACATTTCTTCTGTTGTGAATTGCTGGTCACCACAGTCACAAAGTCTAAAACACTGTCAGGCCATCGGCTACTGAAGGGCACCGAAATCCTGGCTACTTAGGAGCCCTGCCCTCTGGCTAGACCCCCCCCCCCCAAAAAAAATCCTACAGAGACTGACCGCCGGGCCTGGGAGGTATGCTGGACCCAGAATTCAGCCAAAAAAAGAAAGAAAATGGGATTTTTGGAATCAGCACATCGAGGGGGGTCAGAAACGTCATTATTTGCCATGTGTTTGGCGGGGAAAAAAAGACCAATTTCAATGCTCAAAAAAATGTTCGGCGCGTTTGGCGCCAGAGTCATAACACCTGATTAATGGTCCTGTCAATTGACCCATTTACCAGAACCCCTAACCCCACCCCGACGCCCAAGCAAACCCTGGGGCCGGTGACGTTGCAGTAGTGTGGGGGCCCAAATGGCCTCATCACGGACAGACCGGAGAAGGGGGTTTCGGCAGCTGGAGGGGGTTCCGGCTGCTTACAGTTGCCCAATGGGGGGGGGGGGGGGCTGGTCGCCTCAAGTTGCCTGACTCCTCTCCTCCTCCAACCCCCTCCCCCTCTCTTCTCTGCACCCTGGTGCCCCGTTTGCCCTGCAGCACCCATTGTGTGTTGCCCCGAGTTGAGTTGCCCTATGGGAGTAGCCTATCTGGTATGCATGCCCAAGACACTGTTGACGTATCGAGGCGTTCATTGCAGTGGGGCAGATCAGGCTAAACAGGGTTTCGGGGCTGGGTCGTGTAGATTATTGAATGTTTCGGATGAGCCTCCAATCGCCTCCTCCAGCGCCATGTGAAATGTTTCCAAATACGCGATTTTGTACGGAGGTGGTCGGTCGTCAATATGTGATTGAGAGGTGCAGAGGAAACAGTTCAGGGCTCCTCTGCAAATACCATATGGAAGGGGGGGGGGGACTCCTGCTGTATGACGTTTGAAGCATTGTCTAGACGTTCAGCGGCACTTTCTGCCAACGACCGTCAGCCAGAGCGACCGATTATAGGACTTTAGATGTAGTGAACACCTGTGGACCCCATGCCATCTTGTTTACTACAGCGAAAGGCGCCTATGACATGTCACTGAAGAGCTTTTTTCTTCGACTTTTGCTTCGCTTCCTGTGCTTGATACAGATTCGTTGCGTCGGTCCGCTAGCAGGCGCTTCAACGGCAGCACGCTGGGCGGGCGTTGTGAGTGCTGCTGCAAAATGACATAGGCCTCTGCAATCTGCTCCACCATCTCTCCCATCCGCAGTTCTTTTCCAAGGACACAATGTGCACCGCAGCGGAGGTAGCGCTCCCGGTCGGATGGCGCCTCTGCTTTGTGCTGAACAGTACCGGTCGTGCACATGCATCTGTATCCCATAGCAGGGGGCAGGGCAAGTGGGTTGAAGCAGTCCCCACTGGTCGTCCTGCTCTGCTCCCCAATCCTCAAACATTTCTTGTTGCTTCCTCTCCTTAGGTCATTTTCGAAGCCTGGCTCCCCGTCGCAGCCTGCGCCGCCGTGCAGGCGACATCCGCAGCAGGCCCTTCGCAAGGCACTCCCGGCGCAGCATTACCCCCGGGCCTGCGGTTCTGCTGCATTGACGATTCTGGCAGTCAGCGCCGGCTGCTTGAACACGCCATCCGAACCCGCTGCGATCCTAGGGCTGTGCAAATATATGGGGAGGATGTTGCTGAGGTGTCTCCACACCCGCAGGCGTCGGGTCTCTGCCAACACGGTTCAGCCCCCCCCCCCCCCACCATAACACACCATGACACAACCAAAACACGTTCAGGCCCACAGAGGGTCAGAATGAGCAGTGGCGAGAGGCCAATACGTGCCGCCACAGGCAAACGATCAGATACCGAGGCCTTGTGCCAACCCCCCCCACCACCACCACCATAAAGGGGCTCAATTGAATTGCGGAAGCGCGGGAAGTGAGCTTGGGAAGATGCTGTTGTTGGCCCCTGGGCCCGCCAGTGAGTGGGCAGGCAGGGACCTATGTTTGCAACTTTGCTTTATGCATCCGATGGCAGTTTTGCATGTTTCACTGTGTACCATCCATTTGGCGGTTTGCAAAGCTCCAAATCATTGCGCATGTGTAGTCCAAGGGCTGCCTTCTGCTTGCCAACCACCGGCACGAACGAAGACCGACTCGAGCAGCGATACAAAAGACAAATTCTCAACCAGCCGTTCCCAAGGAGCGTGAGGCGAGCACAGAATCGTGGCGAACTGCCTAGCACGGTCCTGGGTGTTGGTTTCATCCCCCCCCCCCCCCCCGTATAAGCTACGCCCTTGTCCAAGCTGCAGTAGGCGTAGGGACCGTAATAATTTGGTACCTAATTTGATTCGGTACAAATGTAGTGCGGTCACATAAGACATGGGTTTGGTGACGAACTTGCCAGTTACGTAGGGTCATGGACACATTACTTGTGAGTGTTTGCCCACTTGAACCCATATAGCTCTTATTTTGGGGATATTTGTGCGCTATATTCCCCTTTCTTGCACCAGCTCACCATGCAATCTTCTCTTTTTGAACCCGGGTGTCCACGGCCTTGTCCAAGGTGCAGTAGGCGTAGGGACCGTATTAATTTGGAACTTTGGCGTAGCTTATACAAGGGGGGGGGGTCCTTGCCAGTGGCCAGTGGCCAAACCCACTGGCATCTTCGCGTCTCACTTTTGACAGAAAGGTACCTATGGTCTTGTAGGCCACTGACGAGCCAAATTTCTTTCTGCGCTTTGTGCTGACTGCCTCTTGTGCACACGTGCAATAGCTCAGAGTTCCTTCGGGGGTCCTTGCAAACCTTGACAGCATCTTTGTCAGCAAACCATGACACAACACTTTTGTGAACGATCCCAGAGACCCTCCATTTCCCTCTGTGCCTCGCTGCAGGTCCCGCTGTTCACGGAAGCCGTGCTGGAGGGATGCGACATCGCAATCCTGGACGAGAATATTGAGTTCGGCGGGCGCGTGGCCCATTTGGGCTCTTCCATTGTGGCGGACCTCCTGCGGCGGGGCTTCACTGGCCTGACCTGCATCCGATCGGGCAATACTTCGCCATCCGACCGGGAGCGCTACCTCCGCTGCGGTGCACATTGTGTCCTTGGAAAAGAACTGCGGATGGGAGAGATGGTGGAGCAGATTGCAGAGGCCTATGTCATTTTGCAGCAGCACTCACAACGCCCGCCCAGCGTGCTGCCGTTGAAGCGCCTGCTAGCGGACCGACGCAACGAATCTGTATCAAGCACAGTAAGCGCAATGACACTCAGTCAGCAAATTTGGGAGCCCCGGCAGAGGTGCAGCAGTGACAACGCTGGTCCTGCACACTTTCAAAATGCCACGCTTCCAAACACTCTCTAGTGGAAACCTCGGAGCCCCCTCCCTGGTCTCCCTGGTCATGCTGCGCACCCCTGATGGGTACCCGCGCACCACTGAGCGGGCTCCCCACCTCTCGCACCTTTTTGAACCCGCCCCCTTCACCCCCAACCCAATGGGTGGACAACCAACCCCCCCACGCACGCACGGAGGATTCCCTCCTCAAAAGGCAAACACGTTCATAC
This sequence comes from Eutreptiella sp. 'Long Island Sound 2002', assembly GCA_964036045.1. Lineage (NCBI taxonomy): Eukaryota > Euglenozoa > Euglenophyceae > Eutreptiales > Eutreptiaceae > Eutreptiella > Eutreptiella sp. 'Long Island Sound 2002'. Next base: position 1,139,437 of record OZ038395.1, read on the forward strand.
ACCTGGAGGTGCGAACCGGCATGCCCACTGAAGCCCACCCATAAGCCCACCCATACGCCCACCCATAAGCCCAACCCTAAGCCCACCCATAAGCCCAGCCCTAAGCCCAACCCTAAGCCCACCCATAAGCCCAGCCCTAAGCCCACCCATAAGCTCAACCCTAAGCCCACCCATAAGCCCACCCATAAGCCCACCCATAAGCCCACCCATAAGCCCACCCATACGCCCACCCCTAAGCCCATCCATAAGCTCAGCCTTGATGCGCCCCCTCCTCCCCGTCATCTGAGACGGCACTGGGGAGAGCTAGCCTCTGATGCTGAACCCCTGGTGCGCCATACGGCCCAGTGGTGGGCAGCCGCACGGCCCGGCGGGCCAGGATAAGGTGATGAGGGCGACAGTAGCACGAGAAACACAGGGTCTTGCAGCACCTCTCTTTCTTGGTGGAGAATCCGGCCCGGAATGCAGTTTGGCGCGGCGCCCGGCTGGGGATTTATTTTGGCCGGGCGCCCCGCCGGGCCTTCCTTGTGGCGGAGCACCCGGCCGGGAATTCATTTTGACGGACCGCCCGGCCCGGAATTTATGTTGGTGGAGCCCCCGGCCGGGAACTTATTTCGGCGGAGCTGCTGGCCTGCAATATATTTTGGCAGAGCACCCAGCCGGCCGCTGGTGGAGCGCCCGGCCGGAAGTTTGTTTTCGTGGAGCAGCCAGCCCGGCATTTTTTTTCGCAGAGTGGCTGGCGGGAAATTTATTTTGGTGCAGTTGGGCATAGGCTGACTACATGCTGATGAGCACCATTGCCATTTCATTCAATCCATGGAGAGATTCAGGTCAACTCTTTTTTTGACGAGGACTGACATGAGCCCTTGCCATACCCCGTTTTCCTTTAAATTCTCATCGTTCTCCTTGCCCTTGATGTCTGATTTGCCCTGCAGCAGCAGGCACAGGTCAATTCAGGCCACATTGCCCAAGGTGATTTTCACCCTGCTCCAGCTGTCCTCCAGTAAGTTTCGGCTCGTTATGAACGTTTGTATGCCTGTGGTCTTTGTGCAATGTTATTGGCGCGACATCTGTGCGCGTCAAATGAATGGTGAGCCTCAAACGTACGATACGTTGACACTTTATGACTGTCGGGTATTTCATGTGTTGCATTTTGTAGTGCTGGCAACATTCAAGTTTCGCTTGTGTGTTTGCTACTGTGAAAGGCAGGTTGAATGCTTGAATCTCTTGTTCTGCAATGCTTTGAGCTCTGTGTGCACCAGTCTTGTGCACTGCGGCTGCCATCTATCTGGCTGGGACCTCCCATTGTGTGCACTAGTTCAGGCAGTTCAGGCTGACTGTGTGCTGATGAGCACCATTGCCATTTCATTCACCCAATGGTGAGATTCAGATGAGGCTCGTATGTACGATGCAGTGACAGAAAAGTAGACACATGTCCACAGCAAGCTTTGATTATTCTGAGTTTGATGGAAGTCCTGCAACCTTCTGGAAATCTTGTGTGGAGGAAGTGGCTGCATGGTGCACGTGGTGACCAAGGGATTTCGCATTCTTGGCTGGAGACGACAGCTCTGTCCAGCATGCTGCTTGGTGTTTCAATTTTATGAGTTGAATTCAGGACTACAACTTGATAACCTCCATGCAGCCCTACGACCTCATCATGGGTGATTGCAATGAAGCGCCCGGGGTGCCCTTGTTTGCGCCTCCGGTTGGTAGGGCGAGGCAAGCCCAGGGTCCAGTTGGGCGCCGTTGACAAGGCCTTCCTTTTGTGGTCGAACCATATGTTGTCATTGCCCACGTGGGGGAAAGATGCCTCACTCGAGGGCCTCACCGTGGGTGGACAACCAATCCCCGGAGCAAACCCTCAAGCCCTAGGGGAGGCACAGGATCGATACATAAGGCGACGGATAGACAACATGCATTGAGCTGCAGTACAGCGCTGAGGCTACCTTTTTGGGTACCTTTAGGCAGTCCAGAGATTCCTGGCTTTTGGGTGTTCCATTGTTTCATCATGTGTTTCCAAAGCATGTCCCGGCAGGGCATTTTATCGTAATGTGGGGCTCCAACGAAGTGGTTTAACATATGTTGTGTTCCTCCTATTGTTGTTGTGTGCCCTGCTGTATGAACCCTGTCCTGCAGCCTTTCACCATCTTGAAAAAGGAAATGCTGGACCATGCCATATTTTGGGTCAACCAAAAAACACAGGGCCAAAAACACAAGTGCGTAACATGCCTTCGGATTTCGTTGAAGAGTTGCCAGATTTCCTCGTAAGTACCTAGATAGTGAACCTTCCCTGGTGAGGCTTGGTCCATGGTGCACAAAGAAGGTGTCCCAGGCACAATTGGATTGGGAAGAGGCCTTTGCTTTCAGCCAGGATCCAACAGAGTGCTAGACCATCTGTGATTTGTGCACACTGACGGTAAAGATGTTGGTCCCGCTGGTCTCTAAGCCAACATTGCAGGAGGGGCCAATTAGAAACCCAATGCCCTACAAGGTTGGACACAGAATGGGGAAATGTGACACGTGCAATCAACGCACTCAACGCCACCAAACCCTCTAGTTCTGATGAAGATTGGGCATGCAATTGCACATCACATGGCATAGGGGGATATTTAGGGGACGCAAAGGGTCATGCAATCCACCCCAAGAGCGATACAAGACCACACACAACGCATCATGATGGTACGTTACAAGGAAGGGGTAGCAATGACCAAATGTGGCCAACGTGGACCAATGGATGCAGTACACGGCGGATAAATGGATGTAATCCTCCAAGCAGAGTACTCGGAAGATGTACCATGCGGATACCCAAAGGAACGACCAAGCTCTTATTCCATAGAGGGTGCAAAAAAGGCAAAGCACAGATGGCTAGGTACAATACCGACAACACGATGCGGCCACAACCAGCATGGAATGATTGGCAGTCCATGGCGCAAACCATGTGAACAGCAACAAAAGGCATCGGTCATTCAATGGAGTGCCCTATTCCCTTTGGATCCCACACTACACAAAAATACCAATGATATTCCACACCGACCTCAAACGACCTCAAACAGGTTTCTTGCCTCCGAATTCCTAGCACCTTCATTGACACAAGCCCCCTCAAGGCCAAGGCAAACATCCGCTATCGGGTGGCATGGTTCCAGTACCTTATTGGGAGTTACGGCACTACGAAGCGCACTACCCATGCCGCCACGTATTCCAGGGCAACTCATTCCCACCTCCACGTCAGTCAGCCCGTGGCATGGAAAGCTCCGCGGTCAGGTCATCCAACCTAATCCTACTGAAAAGAACTTAAGTGAGCAAGTCAAGCAAAGTGAAAATGGTAGCCCGCACACACACCACAGACCAAGAACCCGACCAAGCAAGCGACTGAACTTCTCAAGGCAGCCCTGACCACAGCGAATAAAGCACGCATTCTCCGTCTGGCCCAAATGTGCGACCCCGTCGTCAAACTACAGCTACTGGATCGCCTGCGTGAAGCCGACCAGTCACCCTCCACTGAGCCCCCTCGACCTGTCCTCCTACTGGAACATTGCACGGAGGTGGCCGCCATGATGCGCAACTACCAGCTGGCGGCGACACAATCACTGGAGCGGCGTCATTTTACCACACATTGGGGGGCACGGCCGAGCACATACCTGCATTATGTGCTGGGGCAGCGCGACCGGGCGATGGGACGAGCCACCCACACATACTTGGCGGTAGTTCGGACAGTGTGCCAAGGATGGCAGCAGTACCATACACATGCAATGTTCACAGTCAAGGAACAAATTTTTATGGGGCAAGCGACGGCTGCACATCACCGCACTACACACACGCTATTCTCTGCCTATCATGCCCGAATGTTGCGTACCTACAGACATGCGAGTATGGCGGCCATCTGCAGCCATGCCACCTTCCTGCTTGGCCGGCACTGGCAACAAATTTTCGATGCATACCAAAGGGAACAGCACCGGGTCCAACATTGAACCCCACCCCTGCGGTAATGCCTGGTCAGGCTCGAAACCCCCTTCGAATGTCTTGTCAGTTTTGAACTCTTTTTGTGCCATATAGGTTAAGAGGCATGGACGGTCTAGTGGCATGCGCCATGGGTGGCGCTCGTCGTCGTCGGGGGTTCAATCACCGGTTCGTCCGTTGGCGAGGTCCCCCACCGCCCCCTTCAGCATCCCCCTCCACCATCGGTACCGCCGGTGGATGGGTGGCGTGTCTCGTCCTCATAGTTTTTTGCCCAGTCCACAGAGCATAGCACGTAACTAAAACGAGGCACCAGGCACAGCACACCTGCAGCAGTGCCCCCCCGTCACCGGTACCGCCGGCCGACACGAGCCGCATCTCCTCCTCGTATTCCCCTTGGGGGGCTCGAACTGGCGTCTTCAGGGCAGCAACCGGCTGCACAGCCGCTGCAGCACGCGGCTAAAAACCGCCCCTATGAGCTGCTGACTTTCAGCAAGCCATTGTCTTCGTCAGGATATGAGATAAGTAGATGCCGGACAGATGCGGGGTGAGAGTCAGATCAGTTTACTTGTCCCCCAGCGCCCATACCTTCGCCTGCACCGGTGGGACGCCTAACCCAGTGCGTGGAATGCCACTTCGCTTGCTTGGTTTTGAATATAGAGGACAGCAATATCTGTATAACCACCGCTTGATGAAATTACGCAAGTAAGAACCTCAATGCATCCTTGTTGAATCTTTGAATCCTTGAATTTTTGGGTTGCTTCGGCGTGGCAGTACCCACTGCACTACCATGCATTGGTACCCTCTGCAGGCACAGATCCAGGTTTGCCTTCTCGGCCACATGATATATCAGGTGACTGTACTGCGCCCTGCAGCACTGATGTAGAGACCGGGTTGTGAACCCGAGAGCCTTATCGCTACTCAGCGCAAGCCTATTGCAAAAAAAGAATACCAATGATATTCCACACCACACAATGGGGGAGCCTTGAGCGCAGTGCGCGCGCAGTCCAACTATTTGGGCGTCTAGCCGTACTAGAGACCCATACTTTGAGATACTAGGGGCCCCTAGGGGCATCATGGTGGCCCCTAGCGGAGGTTTTGACTGCTGATTTTGTCCCCTTTGTTTGGGGATCTCTGAGAATGCAGGTGGTGCTCTGAGGAGGCTTGGTGGGCAAGTGTGCATCGTGGTCGTTCTTACTTGAATGGTGTTGTCGCTGAAATTCGATGGGCGGAAAGATTGTCGGAGTGGAACCACGTCCCACACTTTCCATATTTTGTGACGCATTACTTGGATAGCATGCCCATTGCTTCCATAGGAGGCATGCTTTGCGATGTCCTGTTTAATCCTAAATACGCCGGGTACGTATATAAAGTTACGGTTGCCATTGACAGCCTTGGCAACATCGTTTGGATTTGTCCGTTGGCCCCCGGGACATCGGCGGATGTTCTCATTTGGGATCTCAATGTGCACTTAGTTGACAATGGAACAGAAAGACAGTTGTGTGTTGTTGAGGGTGGCGACCAATGCGCTGTTCATGGCTTTTCCAGTTGTGCATGATGTGTGTTATGTGAAGGGAAGGTAGTTTGCAACTTTCTTGAGCTGGGGCAGTTTGGGTCACCTAATTCTAAGGGCGTTTCCAAGGGGTGTGCTTGGGGGCTCTTCGGGGGGAAGATAGTCTAAAAGTAGCGCGCAGTGCGCGCGCAGTGCAAAGATTCCCCCAATAAATCGCCAACGGAACTCCACACTGCACAATAAAATTCCAATGAAATTCTCCAGACAGAGCAGGGAAGCTGCTGGGCCCACCAACTTAATAGATACAACTGATACGCGTAGGCCTCCACAGCTGCTGTCTCCCGAAATGCCATCTGTCAACATATCCACTGAACACTGCCAAAGGACACCAAGGATGACACGCACACTGTGGCCTCCCCCAGTTAATTTGGGACTTTTGCGTAGCTAGGACAAAGGGGGGGGGTAGAAGTATAGGGTCATGGCAGAGAGTAACGTTATGCAGCAGCTGTATCGGGGGACAGTATAGAGCAGCAATCGCAGGAGAGGAGTATTCGCTGGGCTCATTCGCCTCACATCAGTCGGGGCCATTGCGGTGGCAGAACAACAAGGAAGAGCCAGCAGCCCTGGAGGCCCCGTTTCACTCCTTGTTAAGGGCTATTCTGACCTGCCAATGGCAGCCATTGCGGCGGTGGGCACCCTCAATCCGGGCAAACTTGCGGCGATCAAGCTCTGCTTTGCTGAGGCCTCAGTGGCGTACACCTGCGAAGCGATCCACACCGAATCGGGCGTCGCGGACCAGCCCATGGGGCTGGACGAGACGGTGCTCGGGGCGAAGAACCGCGCGCTGGCGTCCCGAGCGGGTGTCCCGGGGGCGCAGCTCGGCATTGGACTTGAGAGCGGCCTGGTCCCGGTCGACGGGCTCCTCTTCGACTTCTGCGCGTGCGCCATCGCGGACGGCGAGCGGTGCTTCGTGGGCGTCTCGAGCATGTTCCCGCTGCCGCCGCGCGTCGCCGCCCTGCTCCCCACCGAAGGGTACAACGCCGCCTTCGAGCGCGCGACGGGGAAGCCCGCCGACCCGGACGGGGACGGCGTGCTCGCACAGCTGTCGGGGGGCGTGCTGACCCGCCCGAGGCAGATGAAGGAGAGCGTGCACACGGCCCTGCTCCAACTGCAAAACCTGCAGCTCTACACTGACACGAGTGAGTGAACGTGCAACGGAATTTGGGGGGGGGGCGGGGCAGGGGGTGGACGCATTCCGCACGGATCAGTGGAGCAGGCAGAAGAGGACGATGGACGGCTCCAAGGGACTGAGGGTTTCGTCGTCATGAGAACGCTGCGGTGTGAGAAGTGGGAAAGGGGATCGGACGTGCCGCTCCCGTCCAGCGCATCCCGCGCTGGGCCCTACGGACGTGTGCTGGTTCCTGCTCAGTTCCGGTTCTTGGCGGGGGCGGGTATTACTGAGTAGCACGTAATAGGGGGTCTGGGCAGGGATGCATTGGAAGGGGGGGGGGTACCCCCTGTGTGACATTCCGTCTGGTCGTTGGAGGTACCACCCCCCCCCCCCCTCCAGGGCGCCCAGCCTACGCCCCATCTGGTGTCTCCCTGACAGCAAGTGCCAGCCTCAACGGCATTTGTAACCGACAGTAACCGGCCCCAACCGCTTTGGCAACCACCTCCAACCGCCTCTCTAACCACCTCTGGGGCCGCCTCTGAGGTCCCTTCCCTCCTAATGCACCCTGGGTCTGGGGCAAATGCCCAAAGGAATTCCATTCCCCCGTCGGGCACGAGCCGCACGTCTGAAGGGGATGCTGAGGTGACGTCAGCTTGGTCGTTCCCTGGGCCGGCATCCTCATGAGGTCGGGGACAGGGGCGGTGCTGTGTCTGTTGGGAGGAGGGGCCCTTCCTGCGCACCCCTGTTTTGTGTTTGCCTTGTGGTTTTGGTCTGAGGTGAGTGCCGATGGTTGTGCTTCCGTTGATGGCGGGTGCTCGGCGTGCGGCCGAACGGTACACAGGGCAGCCCCCCCCCCCCCCCCCCATGCCCAGTGCCAAAACAAAGGAGACCCGCATTCTAGGGACAACCCCTGTGCAGGGGCGGGGGGGGGGGTTGGGGCAGAGTTTTGCTTAACAACTCAGCATCTCCTTTGGGGGGGGGGGATGGGGGGCGGTCTGACACCCCCCCCCCACCCCCCTCGGACCCCCCATCCACCCACCCCCCCCAGCCCCCACCCCCTCTTAAGTGATTGGGCAAATATTTCTTCGGGTCTTCGGCCAATCAAAAATTTTCTCTGGCGCCTTCGGCGCAAGTCAGTTTAGGCCAAAAATTTTCTTCGGCGCCTCTAACAACTCAGGGTCTCCTGCGGGGGGTGGGTCGCGCCCACAGCCCCCCCACCCCCCCCATGGAGCCCCCCCCCTTAAGGAAAACTATGGGGTGGGGTCCTTTAAAAATGAGTGTTTTGTGTTTTCACTGAGGACCACCCGTTAGGAGCCGCCCTCTGGACCGGCGCCTACCTGCCGGCCGGCTACCACCGGCTGTAAATCGCTGGTGGTCGACTGCCAACCTCACACGGCTGATGGCCAACTTTTCGTTCGTATAGTACCGCCTGCGGGCGAAGGCTCAGGTATCTCCTTCTTGACCAACGACAAATGTCGGATGGTGGTATCACTGAGCGAGGGGCAACTTTGCCGTGTGTAGTGGCGTGGGGCCTCCGCCGTGGCGGCGTCCGCACTCGTTGAGTTCGGCGTACATCACCGAGGCCTTTGTTGTTATGCGACCATGGCCCCCCTGCTCCTCCGAGCGGAGGATCGCATCGGTGGGCCATCCCTCCGTCCGGGGCTCGGACATGGCAAGTGGTGTCCAATGCCGCTGTCCCCCTTCCCGGCACTGCCCACGGGGGGTGCCCAGGTCCAGGCCCTGACCCCAACACCCCCTGGGCACCCCCCAGGGCACCGTTTTGCCTGGTCTGACGCCGGACGCAGGGATGCGAACACGGGGTACGGTTGTCCCTCATCTCAGCGCCGGACGCTACTGTACATGATTTCCCCCGCAGAGAGCGTCGCACACGAGGGTTGCAGGCCAAAGGCATTCGAGACCCTGGTTTCTGACTCAGAGCAGTTGGGGGTCTGGACATGCGTTGTCGCAGAACAAGAACGTTAAAAAGGGGGGGGGCATTTGGTGGGCAGTAAGTTTGGTGTGGGAAATTTGGCGTTTCAATTTGGCCGCCAAATTTCCCACGCAAATTCCGGGGGTCAAGTCAAAATTTGGCTTCTGCGCCTTCGGCGCAAGAGGCTTTAAGCTTGTTTTCTGGGAGTGTCCGCCAAATTTACCACGCTAAATCCAGGGGCTTCCACCAAATTTCCCACAGCCAAATTAACCACAGCCAATTTGACTGGGCACCAAACCCCCCCCCCCCGTACAGTTGTCCCTCATCTCAGCACCGGACGCTACTGTACATGATTTCCCCCTCTGTGAGCGTCGCACACAAGCGTTGCAAGCCAAGACCTTTGAGACCCTAGTTTTCAAGTGAGAGCAGTTGGGGGTTTGGACCTGCGTTGTCGTATAAAACGACCGTTATAATTGCCTGGGAGGTGCTGCAAACAGTGCAACCAATGCCAAGCAGGGTACAGGCGATCACGGCATACTTCGGGCGGATTTGGTGCGAGCAACGAGGGCGGGGGGTGTAATGCAATGCAATGGAACGCGATGGCTGCGCCTTGCATGTGGGCCTTGCCCTGGTGGACGGAAGGCTCGTCACAGCCCTGGCAAGCCTCTTTCATTCTTCTTGCTGTACAATAGCGTCGCATGCAGCGCACCTTATACAGCTGTTCCGTGCTGCATCAAACACACTTTATGGATTGATGACTGAAAGTGTCTCACCACGTGTCAGATCCGCTACCACGACCAATGTGGGATCATCGTAGCACTGGACAGCTCTGAACCTTGATTCCGAGAGGTTGTCTCCAGTACCGTAAAGTGAGCAGGCTACGCCAGCTCATCTTGGTCTGAACAAAAAAAGACAGAACGAAAGTGTCTCAATGTGCTGCTGTGCGCACGGCCAATAGCAGACGGAGTACACCACCGCCTGCTACCTCTTACAACCCAGGACTTACACACAACGGGTCGTAGGCCCCCTTCGAGGATGACGGCGTGGTGGGTACCGAGTCCAACTCCCCCCGCCCCCCCCATCGGCAGCCAACTTCGGCCGACCTCGCCGATTTGTTCTGCCGATTTGTTGGGTTTCTGAACTTCGCCGATTTGCTCTGCCGATCCGAGAGATGATAATTTTTTTCCGGAAATTGAGAGATATTTTGGGGTACACATGACTCCAACTACAGAGCAACCAAAAGGAAGGTGTGTTGGGGCCTAGGACTGAGATCCAGGGCACTGGGAACTTTTTTTCGCTGAAAATCGGTCCGCTGATTTGTTCCGCCGATTTGTTGGGATTTCTTCGCTGTTTTTGGGGCGGGGGGGGGTTGCAAGTCACTGATCCAGTTGGCCGAGCAAGATTCCACGAGCAGCGACAACAACACCAGTGACAACAACTTCACCAGCAAGTGCCAGACAGTGCGGCACGTCAGAGCTAGATGCCGGATGGGACAATGGGTATTCCAATCGACGTGGTGATATGGGGGGCGCACCATGTGCTGTGCACGCGCTGTGTGAAAAGTCGGCTGTTTCCACCACCGGTAGCCACGGGTCCCAGGGTCCTGAATTCTGCACCCCAATGCTGTTTTGAATTCATCATGCATCCTTTTGTAGGTGAGTGGTTTTCAGGGGTGTTCCCGGGATAACGATTGTAATAATTTGCTGTGCTCGCGCTGTTCGAAAAGGCGGCAGTTTTCCACCACCGGGTGCCACGGGTCCCAGGGAGGGTCCTGACCGCGCGGTGCGCGCAGTGCTGCGCGCGGTGTGATGTCAGCCCGGCACACACACAATATATGCTCACACTAAAAGTTGTTGAAACGTGGCCAGTGTGCACTGTATGCAATGCTTGGGTGATGCTATTGGTGTGTATGGGTAAAACATGCTTTAGGGGCATTTCTGGGGGGATGTGGTGATGATGCATGCACAAAAGTTTCCCATTTCAATGTATTTTCTCCCCACAGATCACGTGTCCATGAATTCCGAACTGTTGGCACCAGGCACTGGTGCCTTCTATCTTGGAGGCACTACCAACGAGCGTGTGCCCACCACCATTTTGGGCTCATCATCAAAGGCGGATTGTGTGGCAATCCAATATGAGCGGCCATTCCCAGATGGTTATGTCTCTTGAAACCAAACCCGGACAAGTCTATTTCTGTACACGCAGAATTTTTTGTACACATTACAACTCTTTTTTATTGGTTGTGAGAGCCCTGGCCCCATTTATATCTCAAGCAAACCGGCCTCCTTAGCAGGGGTTGTGGGCAGCTGCAACCATAAGTACCGTAGGGATGAGGTCTTTGGAGTGGAGGAGACCGTTGTTGCATGCAAACCCCTTAGGCCACCGCGTCCCTCCCTACCTTCCCAAAGGGTGTACATTGCACTCAAGCGTTGCATCCTGTGACGCGCGCGGTGCGTTTCAGCACCCTAAGGATTGTGGATTCTGCACCCCCGATGCTGTTTTGAATGGATCATGCATCCTTCTGTAGGTGGGTGGTTTTTAGGGGTGTTCCCGGGATAAACAACGTAATAATTGGCGCTGTGCCAGTGCTGTGCGAAAACGCCCACATGGTGGTGCAGATGACGATATCCAGAGGTGGCAGTGCCCAAAGCTGCTTTTGCTCAGCAACCAGTGGAAGAAGCTCTCGGCACCGTGGATGCTGCATGACTGACTATGTGTGGTGCTTGATCCACCAGACACAGACCACTGCCAACAAAATAAGCAATGCTGTGATGGGGGGGGCCGAACCACCCGCAAAACCGGCCGGAGTGGCAGGGCATGAAGAGGAGCTTCTGCGATTGCGCGACCCCGGTGCGGCCCTACACTTTGGATACCTTTCGGCGCCCAAGAGGTGGCCCAAATATCAGCCATGGCGACCTTTGTCGTAGCACCCAGCCCGTCTTTCCCTCTAACACGTGCACACAACCACGCTACTTTACACCCTTAACCACAAAAATTGTGGTCAAAAAATGACGGTTGCATGAAGTATAGCTCAACAATTGGTCACACAAGAGGAAGCAGTTACGCCGGTACACTGCTTGGGCCTTTGGTCCTCTAAGTTTCTGGGTGCACCTGTACTGTACATAAATGGACCTTTTGCTTTCCCGGGTTCTCCTGAGTACACTCAATGACACCTTGGGCGCTAGGAACTCAAAAAAGGAAAACAATTGGTCACACAACATTTAGTCTCTTTTCCCCCCTCCCAATGCCCTACCATCCTCAGGCATATGGACCAAGTAGCAATGCCCAAAAGTGCTCCCCGAGACTCCCCGTGTTCCCATTCGCGTGCCACCCCTCCTTCTTTGCACTACCCTCCTTCAATTTTTTGGCAAACTTGCTACAGCCTAGTGCTTTAAAGGCCGACTGTGCCTTGTTATGCAACCCTCAATTTCAGTGACCATTTTTGGTGCTGTAAGGTCGTACCGTGTGCCTAGGACACGATTGGGATCGAGCCGGGGAGGAAAGTCTTCTCATTGGACTCCTTGCATACTTGGGGGGGGGGGGGGGGCAGCCCCTCTTTTGCGCGAGCCTTGCTCGCGAACCTGGTGGAGTATAGGGGGGGGGGATTTTCGTGGCACTTTATTTTCGCGTGGGAAATTTCGCGTTTCAAATTGACCGCGAAATTTCCCACACGAAATTCAGTGTTCTCCGCGAATTTCTCACACACTAGCAGTACACATTGTGGAGTCTGGCGTGGGGGGTACCACACAAAATCCGGGGGGCTCTGCGAAATTTCCCTCGGCGACATTTACCACCCTGAACACGGGGGGGGGACCTCTCCTCGGTTCCGGTACGCGACCCCCCCCCCCTGCCCTCCACACTCACTTAGTTACGAAAGGTCAATAGCTACCAGCCATATATATGGTGGCGCCAAAGGCGCCTGAAATTTTTTTTATTCCCCTTGCCCACATGCCACCCCTCCCTACCTAGGCGCTTGAGCTTGGATGGGAGGCACCCCCCTTGCCCACATGGCACCCCTCCCTGCCCAAACCCTAACCCTAACCCTAGCCCTAGCCCTAACCCTAGCCCTAACCCTAGCCGTAACCCTAACCCTAGCCCTAGCCCTAGCCCTAGCCCTAGCCCTAGCCCTAGCTCTAAACCTAGGCTAAATTTAGTGGTCAAAGTTAGTGTTGGGGTTCAAAATGGAGAGCAATGATGTGGCAAAAAGCAGCCATGATCTTGTTTAGCCTAATCAACATGGCTAGCATGGCCGAACCAGCTTGCTACAAAGGTTAGGGTTAGGTTTAGGGTGATGGTATGTGCCCCCCAAAACGCCCCACCTTGAGCCCCCCCCTGCAACTGACCCTCCCGTACCCCCCCAAAAAGCTCCTCCCAGACCCCCCCCCTCGCCCCTCCCCATACCCCCCCCATTGCCCCTCCCACCTCCCCCCCCCCCCCCCCCTTGGGGGCCTTCGGCCCGCTTCTACTAGGGCGGGGGGAGTCGTGTACAAAAGCGAGGAGATGCCCCCCCCCATGACAAATTTGACTTGGCGCGAGTCCCCCCCCCTATATTTTTCTGGGTCTACTGCCCTCATCCGGTTTGCAAGTGACATCTTGGGTGTAGGAAAATGTGCTCCGTGTGCGCACACACAAATGTTAGCCCCCTGTTAGAGGCAGATAGATAGAGATGAATGGGCAGGAGGGGTCATGAGGCCTGAATCGGAATTATACCCTCAGTTGTCAGCGAATCCACGCTCCCCATACGCACTACACGACTGGGCGGCATACATGGGGGACAAAGAAATGAGGGGCGCCCATAAAGCATTACGACAGTTTCGACGGAATGCACACCACCGAGGGAAAATTTTCTTCCAGTCGCTACGAATGTGGCTCCTCACCCCTTTTCGTACTTCTAGCCCACAGCCTACAGAAGGATCTGCACGGCGGCATCTCACCCATTTTTTTGGTGACCCCCCATGGGACCAGGACAAAGCCATGTCTATGATGAATGACATACTCCGCCCACAGGAAAGGATTAAGCTGGGCAACCCCACATGGAAGCAATTTTGCGAAGTCATCAAGCAGCCCAAGGAGAAAGCCCCCGGACCAAACAAGATATCCCCGCACCTGTTGCAATGGCTCCCCAAGGAACTCCAATGGGATCTTTATCAAGCTATCCTCGACGTATGGGGGACAGGGGAAATCCCACCACAGTGGCTGGAAGATAGGCTCTCCCTTCTGTACAAGAAGGGCAACACGACGTCTGCCATGAACTATAGGCTCATCAGTGTATCTAATAGCATATACATAGTACTAGCCTGGCTTATTTTGGATGCCATACAGCAACCCATAAATACAGCACTGTCTGACACTCAAGCGGGTAGTCGTAAGGGTTACACCACCTCGCAGCAAGCCATGAACCTCCTTATGGAATTACATGAGAGACCCGAAGGTAGTTACATCTGTCTTCTCCACATTGCCAAAGCCTTTCCTAGTACCCCGCATGTTTGTCTTGTAGAATCGCTACAGGCAGTAGGGGCACAAATGTTTTCCACGGATGCGTGCACAGGGTGAGGAGGCGGGGGTGTGCACATTCTTTGTAGACCATCAATGCTTGGTATTCAGACAAGGTTCCGTGCATTTGCTTGCTGTACATCATACCACTTTTTTGCAGCCCCGAAAGAGTTCTACATTCTGTTTTCCTATGTCTCGTCCAAATTGCTCAGAAAGTGCAGTGTGTTGTGATTCTATTTTGACAACCGCCTATCCTAATCTCACCCCTTGGTCCCGTGAGACTGGCCATCTATCCCCACACCTGCTTGTGCACATCGTAGATGTGTGGAATCTGATGCCTCGCTTTGGCGCCACACATGTCCATGACGAATCTCCGTGTAAAACTTGCCACAGGCTGAATGCCAACAGCCCTTGAACATTTCCGCCAACTTCACCACCATGTCCTTCCACGGCTGGATGCCAATGTCAATGGCCGGCAGCAATACCCATTGTACCATGAATCCATAAGAGAACGTGATCCATAACAGAAAGGCGAACGGCATTGGTGGCGTCACTTGTTGCAGAGATGCCTGCAAATGACAACCGAGGTCACCATTGACGTTACTCTTTCCACCGACCAAGTCACAGAAGCACTGTCATACATGGCTGCACAATGGCACAACATTCTTGGGAATAAAGGTACCGTAACACATTGCGCCACGCGACTTCTACATCACCGTGCATAGCAAAAGAGTTGTTTTTCAGTTACCTTCCCTTGTTCTTTAACTAGGTGGCACTGTTATATCTACCCCTTGTGCTTTTTCTCAGCACCTCACAGGCCCTGTCCCCCCCCCCCCCCCCGGTGAGCCCGTCTGTTGTGGCTGTGGGATAGGGCGCCAAGCCAGGTTGAGATGGCTGTTGTGATGGTGGACAATAGCCACGGGTGCCTCAACCCCTCCCCTTTTGGAAAACAGCAACTCACGAGCTGCAGCACTGTCCAAAGCCCTGCCCCCTATGGACCCAGCGCATGGCACTATGAATTTCTTGACCCATGACTTGTGGTTGCCATTTTGTTTGTGCATTGCTGTGTTCTTCATATTTCTTGCACCCGAGGCATTGCACTTGAACATTTATCATGCAGACCAGTCAGTGTTTCACAATTTCAGTCATGGATGTTGAGCATATTGATACGTACACGCCTGGTACGGTTGACAATTTCAAGCATTCAGAAGGCACTAGAAGGCACTGTTGTGTTCTCAGCGAACCTGGACATGCATGTCAACAGGCAGTTTTCTTTCGGTGGTTCGTATGCCCTGTTACAGCAGCCAAAACACCCAGCTGGCCCGCAATAAACAGCACTCAAGGGACTGCGAAAAGTGGAGGGTACAACAGCTTGTGTTTTGACTGGTGTGTTGCTTGCTACTGAGCGCACCAAGAAATAACGGTGAACATCCAGAGCGCACCGGGAAATAACAATAACCATCTAGAGCCCACCAAGAAATAACAGTGAGCATGCAGAGCGCAGCAAGAAATCACAGTGAGCATGCTGAGTGTACCAGGAAATAACACTGACCATCTAGAGCACACTAGGAAATAACAGTGACCATCCAGAGCGCATCAAGAAAAAACAGCGAGCATAGAGAGCGGGCCAGGAAATAACAGTGAGCATGCAGAGCGCACCAGGAAATGATAGTGACCATCCAGAGCACACTAGGGAATAGGGAATGACAGTGAGCAAACAGAGCCCACCAGGAAATAACAACAACCATCCAGGGTGCAGTCGGAAATAACAACACCCATGAAACATACACCCAGAGGTAACGGGAACCATCCGTAGGACATGTCAGCCTACCCCCAATAACCCTCTAAAAACACCAAAAATGGGCTTTTGGCACCATTTTGTGCCCAAAAAACACCAAAAAACACCCAAAATTACCAAAAAACAATTTTTTTGGACCAACCCGTCAACCCGTCACGGACCCTTGTGACGGGCGTTTTGGCGAGGTCTGCACAGGAAACATCAAGAACCATCCAGGGCCCAGTAGTATATGACAACAGGATTGAGCAACCCCCCCCCCCCCCCAAGAGGGACATTGGGCCCAATTCTATTGAGGTGGGGTGGAGACGGGCATATGGGCACAAGGGGTTGGCGCATTTACTCATGTCGTTTTTTTGGTCTCCAGAGTGGGACCCTTCCCATGCCATGCTCCTTAATGTGGGGGGGGTACCCTCTTATGGGGGGGGGGTGTTTTGCCATGGCATGGGTGCCCCCCCCCCCCCCCCCGGAAATGCAAATTGGTGCCGGCCCTTGAGGAGGGAGTGATGTTTGGGGGTAACACATTGAGATAGATAGCTGGAACATTGATTTGGATGCCGGGCACTCCGGGCGTGCCGGGACAGGGAGGCACTGCACCACCACACTGTGTCGGAATGAATGGGGCCTGGGCTTGCACCAAGGGGTCAGGGTGTGTGGGGTAGCGTGAGGGACGCACAATGGTCAGCCCGAATGTGCTGCAAGCAGCATGATGTCTTGTGCTGCCCCATGATGCTACTATATTGAGTGGAGTGCCTGCATACATGCTTGCTTGTCTACTTACAGTCAGTATCTGTGTGGAGACGTTTGAACGGACACAGGTTCAAGCAAAGCTGTCCATAGTGAGAATTTGCTACACGCTTGATACCCTTACTGCAGCTAAAATACATTTGTGACCAGCACGGTTTTTTGCTTGCACACCTCTTTGCTACGCTAACAATGCCAGTCCATCCATCCTGCTTGGCTGTCTTTCCTTCCAATCCCATTGCACCAAAGACAAGAACAAAGTGCACACTGAGGGGAAGCCTCAGCACATCATAGCTCAGCATTTCTCCTGTAATTGGTTGGCTTCAAATCAGCATGCTTTTTTGTTGCAGCTGACAGGTCCAATGCGTGAATCCACGGTGGACCCATGTTCAGAACACCATGTGAAGAAAGTAAGGGAGAGCTTTTTGCTGCATACAGTGAACTTCACGATAAACCTGGTGGGGTTTTTAGCAACGCTGTGGTGCATCGCAGTGCATCGACCACATTTTCGTTGTCACACTCTGGCAGTGCAGGACGCGTTACCTGATATTGATAATAAAACCGCTGCTTTCTGGACCGGAATGCAACCAGGAAATGCATCCCCAAGCTGGCAGGCCGATGCGAGGACAGCCAGATGCAATGCAACTGACAATCAAACCTGCCCTTGGATGTCATGGGATCCAAGTCAAAAGTTTGCAGGACTGCGGCAGTGGTGGTGCTTTGTACTCAAGTTTATTGGAGTATACGACTGTGATGCTGGTAGTATTTCTCAGTGGGACTCAAAGCTCCAAGAAGAGACAATTCTGGAGTCATCCATGGACATCAACCACATGTGCAACACGACACAAGTGCAGTGCTCTCCTCAAATGACATGGCATCTTACTGAAGAAGGTAGTGTTTCCACTGTCCGGCTGTGGTCATGGTCTTCCCCTTCACTTGGTCTGAACAATATTGATGTGTACGTGGGACGGCAAGAAGATGGCAGCCACGTGGGATGCAATGTGACTACGAAAACCTCAAACGCCGTGGCTCGTTGCCCAGATGCGACCTCGAGTGTAGTTTCTGTGCGGTGGACATGTATTCCGTGCAATTTCAGCGTTCCATCAATTTTTGTGCAATCGTGTTCGAAAGATCGGGGCTTGCGTGACTTGCTTCGTTCGGTGGCAACCTGCGCTGGAATATTAATGGTGTACAACATCGCTGACAGTGCTAGAGACACGAATCGCGACTCTCAGCATGGACAGTGGTTATGGTCTGCATTTTGCTTCGTGTGTCTGATGGTTCTGGGTTGTTGGATGCTTGTTGTCCATGACGAGAGCCTCTTAGTATTTGAGAAGCCCCTTCTGACGTTGGCCTCAATTTTCTTCTGGGCTCACGGTATCTGGTTCTCCTTCCATTTAAGACTCCAAGGTTTGATAGAGGGACCATGTGACGCATGGTCCGAGTTATGCCGTACTGTCGACACGAAGCGCCAGAAAGAAGCGTATGACCTTATCATGCTGTTCTCCAAATCTGCCAGAGGACTTAGTGCAGCAATGTTATACATTGCCAATATCGGTATGAGATCCTTCTTCGTGCTTGTACTCGCAGCCCAAGGAATCTTCGCAGGCTTTCTTCAAGGCTTGTATGCGCAAGCAGTAGCCAACATCCTGGCCATCATACAGTTCTGGTCTACCTCGCAGTATCCGATATTGAATGCCTGCACGATTATTTGTAATTGCTTGCTTGTCGGGCTGCTACTGGTGCTGCTACTCTGGATTCAGATCGCCCACGTTTGTGGTCAAGTTTACTGGATGGGGCTTCTCACTGCGGATGAGCACCTTCTCAAAAGTTTTGAAGGGACGCCTGAAGGAATGACGGCTCAAGAAATACGGCGTGGATTGAACAAATCCATGAACAAAAGTTTGCGGAATCCGCAGAGTCCACAACCCAAGACAGAAGACATCGTTCACGTTGACGTTCACGTTAAGGTCTATTCTCCACAGAAAGGATCCCCCCCTCGGGCTTTCCAGTTTCAGACCAGTGATTCCACTATGGAGTTCTTACAGAGCAACAGTGATCTCACCATCTCTCGGTCATTGCGGAGCCGACATGGAACTCTCCTCGAAGATGGGGTCAAAGATTATGTAGAGACCGCCTTGGTGCTCAACGATCAACAAAGAGTAGCGCTGCTCAAATTGCTTGAAACTGTATCAAATGTATCTGCGTCCACGGCCTTCGAACTCAAAGAGTAAGCCTTGTGAGGTCTTTTCCTCCACTGGGACCCCCCGCGCCCATCCTTCGTTCAAAGAAACTTTGTGAGAGGTCTAAGGCTGGTTGCTCGTATCAGCGCATGTTGACATTGAAGGCAATGCGCAAGCTGATACCAACACTAATGTCAGGTGTATGTCTTCATCATTATACCTGCTTGACCGTGCAACCACAGCTTGGTACCCCATGACAACGCCCCGTTCGAGTTTCATTGCTTCACCTTTCTTCCCCATCCTGCTAGAAAACTGGCTGCCACCCATTCGGCCAAGTTCTTTACAGCACTAGAGGCGACGGAGAGAGGATATTTGCACCATGGATGCAGCTCACATACCTTTTGGACTTTCACCTGGACAATTCCACATTTGCCCCTGCATGAAAGGAGCCTCAAGACTGGTACAGTTGTGAACCCACCAAAGGTGAAGCCAGTCAACGAGAAGACTCTGCCCAGTACTGTCTCCCCAGTCAGAAATTATTGTGACACCACACACCCCAAGCACCGCTCTCTGTTTGCTGCACTGGCACACCACATCAAGTGCTCCCCTCGAAGAAGAAAAAGAATGAGATACCACGGCGTCAACTCAAAACATTTCATGGATATGCATTTTCATGGTATGGCTTTTGGTATCATGGTCCACAAATGCCCCTTAGACGAGGTTTGGACTCAGACACCTGGGGCAGCGTATCGGTGGATCCGCGGTGACGGGGATGCACCATTTGAGATGGTTGGACAACAGGACGGCTCCTTCGCAGCCAACGTGGACAAGATGGATGCAGCCATCACTGCGGCCTGGTACCGATGTACCTGTGGTACGCAGGGCAGATGGAATCGTCGGTGGAGGCCTTCATGAGCGAATATCGCCGACGCAGCCCGATGAATGCGACGAGACTCAAGGGTGAGATCGTCCTTGGCAGAGCAAAGTGCATGGGGGCCAAAGCGGCCAAGGGCACTGACTTGTGGTTGATACTTCTGCTCAAACGGCTCCCATGGCCTTTTGGGATTTGGCAGAGTTACCACAGGTAGTCGAGGCCAGTTGAGTGTGGCTGGACCGCGTGGCAGAGGGTTTTGCCTCCCTAGTCCTAAAAGGAGAGCGGGGGGGGGGATGGCAATCAAGTTCCAGCCCCTCACCATCCTGTCACGGTTCTACAGAATCTAGGCGGGGATACGGATCGAAGACGCCATGGTATGGTAGGAGGACTGGGCGCATGAGGATGCGTACACATTCAGGGTCGTTGGATGCAGCAGCGGTCCCCTTGTTTGAGCTGTCCTCTTGGTTGAGCTGGCCCAGGCACCTAGGGCGCCCCTTGACGGGGTAGGGTCGGACTACATCAAGTGCTTCGATCTAATACAGGGGTACAGAGGAGGGGGTGTTGCGGGCGCTCCAAGGTAGGTATGCCTAGCTCAAGAGAGCCTTTAAAATCAAGAGCTGCCAAGGGCCCTTGTGGCACGCCATCAACAGCATCCTCCAAGGGTGCCCCCTAAACAGCATCGTCATCAATGCGCTCACAAGCACGTTGAAATGAGTCATTAACGATCTCAAGAAGCCGGCCGTCATCCGAGCCAGCATGATTGGAGGAGCCCGATCTCGAGGAACTAGACTCGCCAAGGCCACGGGTGCTCTTCGACATGGAGAGGGAGTGTGGGTAGAGCGTAGTAGCATGCTCCCAACAAGGGGCACTAGAGGACAAAGAGGTGTCCCCGTGACCGGAAGCCAGCATCTCCGCGGAGTGGTATGTAGAAAACACTTATACGCTGGCCCTGTGCATGGCCTGCTTGTTGCTCATACTAGCAGAAACTACCAAATGGTCCACCTAACATGCCAAGAGGTGAACACAAAACAGTTGCTGGCCTTTTTAGTCCAAGACATGGCTTGAGGCCGAGTGACCGAGCCAAGGTTCATGACTATTCCGCAAGCCCTGTGCAGGGTGTCCCCATCGCCGTATATGAGGGGCTTTTTGGCAGTGCAAAGTGTCCCCATCGCAATATATGAGGGGCTTTTTGGCAGTGCAAAGTGTCCCCATCGCCGTATATCAGGGGCTTTTTGGCAGTGCAAAGTGTCCCCATCGCCATATATGAGGGGCTTTTTGACAGTGCAAAGTGTCCCCATCGCCATATATGAGGGGCTTTTTGGCAGTGCAAAGTGTCCCCATCGCCATACATGAGGGGCTTTTTGGCAGTGCAAAGTGTCCCCATCGCCATATATGAGGGGCTTTTTGGCAGTGCAAAGTGTCCCCATCGCCATATATGAGGGGCTTTTTGGCAGTGCAAAGTGTCCCCATCGCCATATATGAGGGGCTTTTTGGCAATGCAAAGTGTCCCCATCGCCGTATATCAGGGGCTTTTTGGCAGTGCAAAGTGTCCCCATCGCCATATATGAGGGGCTTTTTGACAGTGCAAAGTGTCCCCATCGCCATATATGAGGGGCTTTTTGGCAGTGCAAAGTGTCCCCATCGCCATACATGAGGGGCTTTTTGGCAGTGCAAAGTGTCCCCATCGCCATATATGAGGGGCTTTTTGGCAGTGCAAAGTGTCCCCATCGCCATACATGAGGGGCTTTTTGGCAGTGCAAAGTGTCCCCATCGCCATACATGAGGGGCTTTTTGGCAGTGCAAAGTGTCCCCATCGCCATATATGAGGGGCTTTTTGGCAGTGCAAAGTGTCCCCATCGCCATACATGAGGGGCTTTTTGGCAGTGCAAAGTGTCCCCATCGCCATACATGAGGGGCTTTTTGGCAGTGCAAAGTGTCCCCATCGCCATACATGAGGGGCTTTTTGGCAGTGCAAAGTGTCCCCATCGCCATATATGAGGGGCGTCAACCTAAGATGTGCATCATTTACTTCGGGACACTGGATAATACTCTTTCTTTCTAGATTGGTTCTTCAGATTGGCACCATGAAGTGTTTCTACTGCCCAGAGAAAGACGCATCTCTGGTCCCCTGGGATTCATTGTCCCCCAGTGATCAAAGTTTTCTGCGGGACAAGCAACAACAATTTTCCCATCAGATTGACTACTGTAGGACAGCTTTGGTTGCAGATCAGAGCTGCACACCCACCCAGCACACAGTGAGATGCAAATGGGAAGCCTGTGTGCATTTATCTTCTTCTGGCAAGCTTTGTTTGTGCATGGAAAACGAATTTTCTCAGCAAGACAAGTGACAAAAAATGCAAAAAATTTCCGGTTCGTGAACAGTGGAATTGAACCCATGCCAGAAAAAATGAGGCTGTGACATATACCACTGGACCATCACTGTGCACTGTGCACTGTGCCCCATTGCTCAGGTACGATGTAGAGACCGAGAGACGAAAATTTTTTTTCGAAAATTGAGAGATATGATATGGGTTTCCACATGACTCCAACTATTAGCAACCATGAGGAAGGTGTGTTTGGGGCCTGGGACTGAGATCCAGGGCACTGGGAGCCTGTTTTGCCGAAAAATCGGTCCGCCGATTTGTTCGCCGATTTGTTGGGATTTCTTCGCCAACTGGGGGGGGGGGGGAGCTACGTGCAGCAATAGAGCTTATTGATCACTGCCCCCAGTCCGTGGGAAAACTTCTGGTTGCAACGGACTCTGATTATTTGTGCTTTGGTATCCAAGGGCCTGTGTATAAATGGAAAGCAGGGCACTGGTGCAACCACAAAGGACCGGTACCAAATTCAGACCTATGGGAACTGCTGCTCTGTGCACTTGATAATTGCCACGCCCACATACAATGGATCTGGGTACCGTCGCATGTTGATGTACCGGGAAACGAAAGGGCAGACGAGCTGGCGGAAGCTGGCCGTGAGCAGTCAGCACCGTACACTGCTGCATCAGTACAGGACGCAGAACCAGCAGCAAATGACCCCCCCACACACAGCCCGGATGTTCCCACCATTTCCCTCCACGTCAGGGTGGCGCCCATGTGCCTTGCCGGTGTCTCCCCACTGCAGGGCTCCCTTCCACACGCACTGCATGTGCAGCCTTAATGCAGCACCGCACTTCTCCTTCACTACATCATCAGGTACGATGGTTTCCACATGCGATAAAAATAACAACCCACACAGTTTCTATAAGTATCTGGGAGTCTACATCTTTGTGAAAGATGACCCGGAGCTACTTTTTCAAATACTCCGGTCAGAAATCAGGACCTTTTTCTCTAATTTACAACCGCTCCCTCTGATGCTCCATGAATTTGTCCTCCTGTACAATATTCAACTGCTCCCCACCTTGTGCTACCGCATGCTCATGCACTCTCTGCCCCCCAGAAAATAACGGCCTTGGAAAGCATTTTATGGCAGTCATTCAGCAAAGCAGTAGGCATCTCCACCGTGACATCCCCCAAAGATCGCTTTGTCCCTCCGTCTCAAGGGGGCTTAGGCCTGAGACACTTCGGTTGTGCTCTGCACAAGCGGACCGTCAACAATGTATTGAGGCATCTACATCACGACTCACCGCCGTCAGCATTTCCCTCAGTCTGTGCCGCCATCCACTCCGTCACGCCCAACCCACTACAGGACACCTTTGTGGAGGCTTGTCATTTTCTCCTGCTTCACACAAATGGAATCGATCCATGGAATGTCTCTAAGGCATGCAACATCCCTCGCAACACCAACATTTACACACAATTCAACAATCGTTTCTGCATAGGTCGCGTCTCAACTTCGTCCGCCACGTCTTCTACATTACACTTCTCAGAAGGAGATTCATACAGGATATTAGACTCACACAACTTCCATCAAGTGGACCCCTTTAGCCCACACCTCCCCCCATACCGCATGAAGCCAAATTCTCTCTTCCCCTCACCAACTATCACACAAACCCCTATCCCAACATTGTCAGCACCCCCCCATTCAGGCACCATCAGCGCATCGACACCGGATTTTGTCAAAATTAACTACCCCCACCAGCCCTTCCCACTGGCCCCAGCTGACTTATTGCACTGGAACTGCAAAGACCTCCACTCTGTGTCTCGGAATTCCAGCTCACAAGACTGGTGGGTATACATGGGATCAGCAGCCGGTCCCCATTTCAGATCTGGTATCGTCTTTTCCACCCAGAGTCCACATTTGCTCTGGCTTCCTCGTCTCCCCTACACAGTTCCCAGGGATCTGAATTTTGGGCACTCGTCACACTGCTCCGATTCTTACATCAACAGCAATTTTCATCCCCTACCCACATCCACCTGATTATCGGCCACATTACGACATGTTCCTCTATACCTGCCCCCACTACTCCCTACCACACCCTATGAACCCAACGTCAGTGGTGGCAATCTGCAAATCATGTACTTCACTGCAAAGTCAATTCATTGCAGCTTGGCCACATGAAGTCAGACATGCCGTCCACCAGTGGTTTTTTGACAAAGCCACCTATGGTGAACGCACACATTTCATCCGTACAATGATTCCCGCATCGCTGTTACTGCACTTGAAATCCTTAAGCCTGCCTTCCCCACTCACACCCAAACGCTCCGAATCCTGGAATAGTATCCTCTCCCTGCGCTCTTCCGGCACATCCACGGCAGTGAAATCTGCCATCAAATGGTTACACAACAACCCTGCACTAAATTACACTGGCACTAAGTCTGGACAGAACCTTTGGTGCTCTGGTAATGCCTTCAGTACATCCTTCTCGCCTGCCAGCAAACGCCCACTGAGCTATTCAGAGCCAGAAGCACTCCCAACACAAGTGTCAAAAAAACCGAAACACATGCGACGGAGAAACTCAGCGTCCAAACCTGATTAGGACATCATTTTGCCCTTCCGCAGACCTCCCCCCGTACCACCCCCTGCCCCCAAATATGCCTCCTCCTTCACTCAGGACGCTGAAGTACAGCCCAGAGCACTGTCTTGGCGCCCAAACGGACTCTCCGAGTTAAACTAAGCACCCTTCGGCCATCAGGGCCCTGTACATACCAACTGCAGGCCCGAACTCAGTTGCGACCTCACTTTCTGACTGATCTTTGTGCCTGTCGTGGTTTTTTGTCATCAACAGGTCCTGAACTTGCCCCCCCCCCCTTGTCCCTCAGTGAAGTTTTCACTGAGACAGTCACCTCCCCCTTCAGGACTTGGTGTGCCAAGTATGGCGTTTGCTTGAATGCCTGGGCGTGGCCCTACATTCAGCTGGGTCCTGTCCCGTACAAGACATTTGGCTACCTTGCGTATAGCTTGAAATCGTTTTCTATTGCTCGCAGGTACATCCTTGACGGCCTCGCAGATCCCACGGCTCAGGGACAGCTGCCACTGTGGCACTCGGCGGTTTTCAAAAATGCCAAACACCTCACCTATTACTGCCCGGTCCTGATAAAGAAGAGCATACTCACAGTCCAGGACCTCTATGGCCCTGACGGACGGATCCCGGCCCACCTGCTCAGCAAAATAGCCCCAACTTGGAAGGTGGTATATGAGGTGGGGCTTGCCAATTTTATGCATCACCAGCCCACAGACTGGTCCCCCCCCTCGGTGTGGGCGGGGACCTGGGCCAAAACGGATACACTCAAACGCCTGGCCCCGGACCCGGAGACAGTCACACGACGCTCACCGGCAGTTTGGAAGGCCTTTTGGCGATCGAAGCTGCCGCCCTCCATTGTAGATTTTGTGCACCAGGTTCTTTGGCGAAAACTGAAAGTGGCTGAGCGCCTTTCTCCCTGGACGCAGGATTCCAGGTGCCCTGTCTGTGGTACCACTGAAACTATCGATCATGCCTTGAATAGCTGCAGGTTTCATATTATCATCTTCGACACACTAGACAAGTGCTGGGACACGGTGGTGGTTGACAACAAGCCGCATGCTGCTCGTTCCCTCCCACTCCAGACCACGTTCTCTACCCCCTTGGGTATCATGATGTGGACGGCTCTGGCCGCCCACTGGTCATTCCGCAACTCACTGATCAGAGGGGGGATTGGCTCCTACGACGGGTTTTTGTCTGTATGGATTAAGTTTGTAGCTCTTCTCGCAGTCTGGGAGCCACTCTCTCGCTACTCTGACGTCTTTTGGCAGTTTCATAAGTCTTTAAGTCATTTACTCACCCAGGGCTCCCTTATCACCACTAAGATTTGTTTTGAACTCTCGGGGCATGAACGGGAGGAAAGGGCACGGAAACGCAGCAAAAAAATGGAACGCAAGCATGAATTGGCAGGTTTGGCTCGAGAAAAAATTGCGTCCTTGCAACAACAAGGATATGTCGTTGTTTATACTGACGGCTCAGCAGAATGGGCACAGCAGGTGGGATGGGTGGGGGTGTATGGATGTTATGAACCCACTGAGAAGTGGGAGCACTGCTCTTACCTCCCCCCCCACCTCAGACAATCCATTAACCGCGCAGAACTACAAGCTGTCATCGATGTAGTGCACCACTACAGGAATAGGACACTGTCAGTTGCAGTTGCAACTGATTCAGCTTACGTACATGATGGCCTCCAAGGCAAGGCTATGCAATGGAACGCCACAGGCTGGGTCACAGCAAGGGGGCCGGTCATCAATGTAGACTTATGGGAAGAAATTTTAGACGAACTTTTACACAGCACTTGCAAGTTCCGGTGGGTTAAGGTGCCTAGTCACGTTGACATTGCTGAAAATGAACAGGCAGACAGGCTTGCTGAGCGAGGCAGGAAGCTGTCCCCCCTGTACAATACAGTGCACAGGGCTGTGCACCACCCTGTCACCCCGCCCTGCTCCCCCCCCGGCGCACAGAACTTGCGCTGACGCCTCCACAGGCCCGCACATGCGCGTGGAAATCACCCCGCTCCTGCAGCCAGACGATATAACCCCCCTCATTGAACGAATGAATCGCACACACACTTACCCAGAGGATCCTGTGAGACAGCTTTTTCCGGACGAACCAGGGACAGATTCTCAGGGTTTGGTGTCATCAGATCAGGACAGCCAGTCGGAATGCTCCACCATTGAATCGCCCAGGCACGGCATTGTTGATGACTACCTCTCCGATGGTAGTCCGAGCGACCGCCCCCTCTCCTCAGATAACGAGTTCAGCACGGATGTCAGCTCCACCAGGAAACAACGGAAGTAGAATCGGACTTGGGAGCATTTCCTCCCCCCTGGTGGTGGATCGGTGGCGTGTCTTGTCCTCATAGGTTTTTGTCTGGCGGCAAGGTATGTCTAATTTTACTGTGATGGGTTTAGCACAGGGACTCAGCAAAAGCAAAGCCCCAGCCACAACACACCTGCAGCAGCGCGCTCCGCCACCGGGGCCGCTTGCGCCGCCGGAACCGCATCTCCTCCTCATATTCCTCCTCAGCGAGGAATCAAACCTTCATCTTCAGGGCAGCGGCCGGCTGCATTGCCGCTGCGGTACACGACCAAAAGCCCGCATTATGCACTCCTGCTCACAGGAACGCTCTGTCTGAATGGATGGTATGAACCAGAGGCTGGGCCTGCGGCCCCCTCACAGCCACGTTATCGCCACAGTGTCTGTAGTTATATGAATGAGATTGAGCCTAACACACACACACACCACTGACCCTCTCTCTATGAGTGCTGACGGACGACATGACAGGTTGGCCGATTGAGAGCCAGCGTACCGCAAGCCTGTCCAGCCGCCTGTGGACCTCAACCCCCCAGTACGTTAACATGCAGGCTAGAGGTTTTGGCCGACAAAACACGGCCAGAAAAGGGTAACTAGGCAAACATCAGTGCAACCTGTACATACGCAAAAGTGCTCGTGGAACCAACGTATCAATGGAACTGCCGAACATTGCTGCATATGCATACCAGGACGTGCATGTGTGGAGCGCTTTGTTGACCTGCTTGCGGCCCCCCTCTGTCCGCAGACCCCTTACCAGCGTCCCACTTCAGTTCATTTGTGTCTCCCTGGCGTCCCTCTTGGATCACTGAGCCTATTTTCACCACTCAGTATCAGGTTCATGCCCAGGATTCCACCGACTCTTGTCTCGGGAGTGGATAGCTTCCTTTTCCATTGTACATTAATCTGCATGTGTACATATCAACAGTGGAAGTGGATTTGCTCAGGACTCCTGAGTCACCACGGGCAACCGTGGGCTGTCCTTGGAAATCTGTTGAGACTGTAGAGTCAGAGTCCGAACCGTCGATATTATCACAGGAGGAAACCGAAGTTGGTGTGTCATACATGCCGCCTACCGGCTGCACATGCTTTTTTTTGTTCGTGGCGGTACCCCTTGGGATATCCCGTTTATTGCCACGCCAGGCCCATTTCTCACTGCAGTCGGACTAGAGCCCATGGCCTCAGGGTATATGCCGTCTGCAGGGCCTTTTTTTGGTAGCGCAGCGCACCCCGTGCACGGCGCGTGCATCCTTGCACTATGTGCATTCCCAGGCGTGTTTCACCCCGACCTGCCCCCCCCACCATGCATTAAAGTTTCCGGCTACTGCAATCGCGGATTACAAGCAGTTTGCCCACACCCTCATGCGGCACCGACGGTGGGACATGGAGTTAGGCAGCCGTTTCCTACAGTATGCCCAATACACAGAAGCCAACCTCCTGCAGCATTTTTACAATCGCATGTGGCGATGTTACAGCAATTCACGCACCTCCATTGCCACCTCGCGTCGCCGTATCATCGCCTGGAGGCGCCAAGGGACTCTTCTCCTTGACCACTATGACACACTGATGCAAACGTGCCACACCAGAAAGGAAAAGTTTTGGCTTCAATCCCTACGTACCTTGAGACATCGGTCAATGCAGGCACTCACACACGTTGCCACTCAACTACTAAAGGAAAACTGGTCAGCTGCGGAGGACCTGTTCCGAACTGCCGTTGCCACCGTACATCACCTCAAAAAGCGCTCCCGGCCCTATGACACTGCAAACCCCAACCCGAAACGGACCTACACGCCCCGCACTGCCCCTCAACCCCCCGAGTCCGAGCCGGTGTAGCCTAATCCCTGAAGACAGGGACCAACCCCTCTACAGACTTGACATCTGGCACTGGATTCTTGCACTTGGCGGTGGTGTTGGCTGCGCGCCAGTTCCTATTTTTTCACCAACCCATGGCAGGTTGGCCCCCCTGTGGCGTCCTCCCCTTGTCTATTTTTTCCCCCACAGGGGTGGAATGCCACTCCCCAGCGCGCCGTAACCCTGCCTGTGTTCTACTTCCCATTTTCGCCCTCTTCTGTGTGTCACCAATCACTCCACAGCAGTGCGCTCTGCCCCAAGCGAATAGTGACCCTTTGTGTCTGATTGACCAATCGTACCGGAATGTCATCCCCCTCCCACTCTGATAGTGTATGACATGCAACCTGCTGATTCACCTCGGCCTTCAATCTTCACTCCGCTGTCTTTTTCAGCCTACAGTCATTGTGCCTCACGCACACTGGGAAGCCTACAGGCGTGGCAGTCTCCCACTGCATAACCTGGTTTCAGAATCAGCTCATCCTCACTACGTGTCAGATCCGCTACCACAGCCATTTGTGGGATCATCGTAGCACTGGACAGCTCTGAACCTTGATCCCGAGGGGTCACCTCGAGTACTGTGAAGTGAGCAGGCTACGCCAGCTCATCTTGGTCTGAGCCAAAAAAAAAAAAAGAACTGAAGGCATGCAGGCATGCCCATGCAAAATTTATTGCTTTTGGCAGAACCAGAGGCATTGGGTGTGTGCCCATGCAAAATTTATTACTTTTGGCAGAACCAGGGGCATTGGGTGTGTGCCCATGCAGAATTTATTACTTTTGGCAGAATTGAAGGCATTGGGTGTGTGCCCATGCAAAATTTATTGCTTTTGGCTGGCCGGAAGGCACTGGGTGTGTGCCCATGCAGAATTTATTGCTTTTCGCAGAACTGAATACATCGGGGGCCCTGTGTGCACAGGGACCTGCATGGGGGCCCGGCTGTGTGGTCGGCCCTGTGCCCATGCCGTGTGGTGTGGACAACAACAGTGCGGGGAAGGGGGGAGGGGGTTCGCGGAGCGTCGCACAGGGTGTTGCACTTGCTGCAGTATTGTGCCACTCTGGCCCGGCCGGGACCGCGGGCAACTGCCTCCTGCGGGAGGTGGGACCTGGCGTTGACACCATGACACCATGACACCATGACACCATGCCAATGGCCCTCCCCTCTCGAAAGAAGAAACATGGCCCCCCTTGCAAATGCCCCCCCCCCTCTTGAAAGAAGAAACATGCCCCCCCCCCTGAGTTTTTTTCACCAAATTGCACACAAATTGCCCTTTCTTGCCTAGTTTCCTGAGTGTGCAATGGCATGTGATGGGCACCATCCTTGGTGTCATGTGTTTGTTTTTTCAATGTAGGTTTTCATTTCTCGATGTTCCGAGTCCCATTTGGAGCAGCCTGAGATTGTCTGGTTTTGCCTGCATTGCAACTCGGCCATGTTGGCCAGAGCCTATGTGCACAATTGCATGTTTCAGGGGAACCAAGGTCTGGGGTTTGAGGAAGGGACTACATGATGGCAGCTGGAGCAAATGTCTCACTCCTACCCCCCAGCCCCGCTTTCTTTTGTTGCCTTTCACACCCATGCCTGACGGTGTGATGCACCAAGTGCACCCCTTTCGAACGAATGGCTGAAAGTGTCTATGGCAGGGATATTCAGTCTATCAGAGCGGACCATTGATCCCCCAGTAAGTACATGTGTAGACAGGCAAGCAGTGCGTTCTGGTTGCTGAGTGGGGACCTCTTTTCAGACGCAGAGTGGTCCAGCCATGTTGTTACTGCTCACTTCTTCTGCAGTGCATTGTGCCACCCAGCTGCCCCTGCTTTGCTGCAGTGTTTGACAGCCATAGTGATCGACTCCTGGGAGCTTTGCAACGCAGAGTGATCCAGCCAGGTTTACAGTGGCAGGCCTGGGGCCACAGATTTCAGCATGTTTTGCTCAGGTCAAAGTGCCGTGATTCATTCCGTCGGTCAGCCTATTGCAGTTGCATGGGATTCATGTCTATTTGAAAACATCAGTGTTGCGCACATGAAGTATATGGTGCTGAAACTTTTTGAAGCAGGCCTGGGGTCATCAGTTTCAACCATCATTTTTTTCTGAAGTTGCAGTTGCGTGTTTTCTTCGTGTTTGCTATTGTGTGCTTGTATGTGTGAAGAAGGAAAGGCATGGGAAACAAATGTTGAGCACCACAACAAAAATGGTGCAAAAGCATAAAAAAATTGCAAAAGGTGGCCAGCATGAGCTCCACAGCCACCTCAAAGATGCAAGAGGTACCAACCATTGGTCCCCACCACGTTTACACCGATGGCGCAAGCTAGAAAATGCGTACACAAATCATTTTTTTTTGAGTTTTGATGAGAATTCGCGTCAATGGCCCGCCGTGTGCATGTCAATGGACCCCCCCCTTCGAAAGAAGAAACATGGCCCCCTTTGCAAATGGCCCCCCCCTCTCGAAAGAAGAAACACGGCCCGGGCCATTGACATGGGGGGGGGGGTTACGTGTGATGCCCGCTACCGCACCGTGTTGTGGGACAATCATAGCACTGGAGAGCTCTGATCCTTGATTCCGAGAGATTTCCAAAACCCTTCTGATGAGCAAGCTCCGGC